>AP027111.1:37813370-39020037 GCA_028142955.1 Pinctada fucata | reverse complement strand
AAGTTCATTATATGGAGTGCTTAGTACATTATATGCGGTGTTAAAAACATCATATGGGGTGGTACGTACATTATATGGGGTGCTAAGTACATTATATGCGGTGCTAAGTACATCATATGGGGTGGTATGTTCATTACATGGGGTGGTTAGTACATTATATGCGGTGCTAAGTACATTATATGCAGTGCTTATTACATTATATGCGGTGCTAAGAACATTATATGGGGTGGTGAGTACATTATATGCGGTGCTTAGTTCGTTATGCGGTGATTTCGTTATGATAAACATTCTGATGACCAAGATTAAACATTTCTGAGACTCGGTTTATCATTAACCCAAAAGGACACATAAACACAAAAGGATTCAACATTTTTCCCAGCTCTATCATGGGGGGGGGGGGGGGTGGAAGAAAAGACCGGTATTTGGGTAAAAAATAAGCATTTTTACACAGAAAACAATGGAAAACGGAAACGCTTTTACACATTAGCGCCCCCCCCCCCCCTCGCTTTACAATGCCACATTCACCAAAGGTGTATATCAATAAAACACATTTTCTGGACAAGTGGGGTTCTGAAGCGAGGGGGGAAACAATGTCCACAGGCAAAAACGAAAAAAGGGGGATGGATGACTATTTTAAAATTTATCTCTAGAGCGATATTAAAAGTAGGTTATGATTGCCATCTTTTTCTTTTTATATCATGGAACAATCTATTCATAGTGTGTTCCGATCAAATATTTAACCGTTTGGAAGGAAATTAATTTGTCTATATCTACACCGTGTGTATTTCGCGCCAGAAAGCTACATAAGTGGCCGAGAAGAAAGAAATACAACCGTTTTTTTTTTCTTTGTTCAGTTTCTGGATTTCAGAGATTGCCGATTACATTGATATTCTTAAAACAGGGTGACGTGAAAATTCTATATCATTTTTTTTTTATTCTAATTATTAGAATAAAAAAAAACAATGATATAGAATTTTCAAGTCACCCTGTTTTTTTTTCTCTCTCTCTCTCTCTTAGACCACGTAAATTGAATATCACAAGCTAAAATAAAAATTATAATTTATATATTAGTAACGTAGTGTTACAGAATTAATCTACTCTTTACTAATATCACATAATTTATCTGTACTGTACAAAGCTCTTCTAATATGTAAAAGCATATACAATATACGGAAACAATGCCTATTGATATCATGGTGCCTCTCACTTTAAAAAAAGCAAGAACTTTGTAAAAATTTTGAAAAATAGAATGTCCCCGTGGCCAGGATCGAACTCACGACCTTGGTAATAGCAGTCCTGCGTCTTCACCACTACGCCACCGCACCCTTGCGAGTAAGTGATGAAATTGTAAAATAGATTTCACTGATTGCCAAAGATTTAATCTTTTCACTTTTTTAATAAAATACAATGAAATATACCTCAATTAAACAACATAGTATTCTCAGATAAATATTTGTGTTTAAAGGCCACAAAAACGTAAAAACGAGGAGTGCCTTAACGTAGCTGCGATCCGAGTCTCAGAAATGTTTAATCTTGGTCATCAGAATGTTTATCATAACGAAATCACCACATAACGAAATTAGCACCGCATATAATGTACTCACCACCCCATATAATGTTCTTAGCACCGCATATAATGTACTTAGCACTGCATATAATGTACTTAGCACCGCATATAATGTACTAACCACCCCATGTAATGAACATACCACCCCATATAATGTACTTAGCACCGCATATAATGTACAAACCACCCCATGTAATGTACATACCACCCCATATAATGTATCTAACACCGCATATAATGTACTTAGCACCGCATATAATGTAATAACCACTCCATATAATGTACTTACCATCGCATATTATGTTCTTAGCACCTCATATAATGTAATTAGCACCGCATATAATGTATTTACCACTCCATATAATGTACTTACCACCGCATATAATGTTCTTAGCACCTCGTATAATGTACTTAGCACCGCATATAATGTACTAACCACCGCATATATTGTACTTACCACCGCATATAATGTACTTACCACGGCATATAATGTACTTACCACCGCATATAATGTACTTACCACCGCATATATTGATTAAACCATACCATATATTGAAATATCTCATCATAAGACAGCGATGGCGTTCCATACCCTGTTTACATGACGGGTTTAATGCGCATTAAATCAAATTTAATGCGCATTAGATTTTAGCCGCGTTCACACGGAGAATCTAATGCGCATTAGTTTAATTCGCATTAGATTTAATGCGCATTCGATTTTGTCGTGTGAACGCAAAGCGAATCTAATTCGCATTAAATCTGGCGCATGCGTATATGATTTGCAAGAATTCTACAATACGTTTACATCATAAAGTGGGCACTTTTGATCACCCTTGGACCTCGAAACGTAGAATAAGAGGTAAAGATACTTGATTTCATTCACAATGAGCACTGTAATATGTCTCTTATTGACTGACGTAGAGTAACATTGTATTATGACGTCATCTTATCTGATAATGACGTCATGCTATGCATGCATTAGCTTAACCTACGAAGAGATAAATAATTTTGAGAAAAACAATATATAGGCATGCATTCGACTTTTTTACCATCTAAAGTATACGACTCTCAGTGCAAATGTAGATCTACCAAAATCTAATGCGCATTAGAATCTGTCGTGTGGACGCAATGCGAATCAAATTCGCATTAGAATAAAGCGCATCAAATCTAATGCGAATTAGATTTAATGCGCATTCGTGTGAACAGGGAGTAATTTCTCCTACGTGTCAGAATCTAATAGCAGTTCTCTGTAAGGACCAAAATAATTTCAATAGCACGTGGAAACAGCATGTCTCCAATTTTGGAGATTTTTGGTGTGGAAGGTGTATATGATGTACTGAGACAAAAATAAACTTTCTTTTTACAAATTAAGTTTTCGTTGCCATGGAAACCATGTTTGAAATTTTACGCATCAGTAGAATACTTGTAACATGGCATTTTCACAAGGCTCGTTTCCATGGTAACAGCTATTGTAGTCAACTGAAATTTCCTTAATTTTTCTCTTTATATCTTTAATAGTATAAATATTACACAAGAAGTATGTTTCTGTTCGCTATTCTCTTTGTCAATATGCTCAAAATGTAGGCAATAACTTGTTTTGAAGAGGCCCTTTTTAAAACCGAAAAAGCTCCTAATTCAACATGATTTTGCTCAAATTTAAGGGCAAATAATCAGAAATGTCAGGCTAGCTTGATTTCTACTGCCAATTATCTTTAAAGTTTAATCCTCGATCTTTAAGAAAATGTTAAAATTTGAGTGGGACCTCTTCACAATTTTATTCAAATGGGTATAAAAAATGGTTACCATGGTGATATTCTGTTCAGTGCTATTACAGCTGTCCGTTATATATTTTTAAGCATTTTTTTTTATCAGTGCATGTAAAAGAGCATTATTAATTAAAAAAATCACCTTAAATTTTTTCAAGGTCACAGGACCCAATGTCAAGGTCATCTTGAATGCAATTCACAAAATTTGGCAAAATTCTGTGATTTTTCAAAAATATGAGAGGCAGTTACTCAAAAATCATGTGGTATTGAGTAAAACAAACACATACATAGTGATTTTGGATATATCCCCTATTTATTGATCAAAGTTGCAAAAAATCTCAAAAGCAATGACATCCTTGATTT
Source organism: Pinctada fucata (assembly GCA_028142955.1). Taxonomy (NCBI): domain Eukaryota; kingdom Metazoa; phylum Mollusca; class Bivalvia; order Pterioida; family Pteriidae; genus Pinctada; species Pinctada fucata. The sequence continues at coordinate 39,016,341 of AP027111.1, read as the reverse complement.
TTAGCTAGTATTTCATACATTCATATAAAAAAATGTGAGATTATCATGAATTTTGTTTGGGGCTTATTGTTTAAGAAGAAATGTTCTGAACTAAAAATTGTAATGTTTTTCCATCTATCGGTCCTACTTTTAGAAAGAAGTATTTTTGATACAAATATATGACAGTCAAGATTAAATTTAGTAACTATAAATAAGAACAAAAATGCAAATTTTGTTGAAATTGGAACCTATATTTTGAATTGACCTTGAACTTAGAGTCAATGACCTTGACAAATTTTGGAAGTGCTAAAATAAAGAATAATTTCTTCTGTTGTCCCCACATAAAGCTTAAGCAATATAAGTTATTTTAACTATGTTAGAAATCAATTTGAAAAGATATAGTCATCATGTGTCAAATGAAAAGTTGCCATGGCAACCATTTTTGACCTCAAAATGTAGGAAAAGAAAACAAGGTCCCACTTATTTTTTTCAGTGATTATATTTGTCACATGAAATCTATTTTGTTCTGACAACAGTGATGGTGTTATCAGCCTGACATTTTGTGTTATTTTTGCTTAAAAATGGTAAAAATTGGACAAAAATAGGCTTTGATTTTGACCTTATTTTATGGCAATTTTTGACTGATTTTGATTTGATAGGATCCGGCTAATTGAAAGAAATGTCAAAAATTTGTTATTTTTCTTTAAAAATTGAGGTTTTAAAGATTATAAGTTGGTCATACCAATTAACTCTGACAATGGTTTCCATGGCAACATAATAACCAAAGATTACTTATTAGACTATTTTTAGTGCTATAAATAGACATACCTCGTTTCCATGGCAACCGAAATATTTATTTTCAAAAAATTGTAATTTTGTATTCAGGGCATTATACATACCATTTATAGAGAAAATCATGAAAATCCATGACATGCTGTTTCCAAAATATTTTGGTCCTTACAGAGAATTGATATTAAAGCGTTAGTGGCTACATCTAGAAAGCTGACAAAAAATCCTACAAGATCATAGGGGCTCGTTGCGAGAAGTTTTTTTTATTTCCATGAAATGATAAATTTCACTGTGTAGTACATATATAGAATCAGCTACAGGCGCCAGATTCCTATATAAGAAAATTAAAACCACCTCTTTAGAGAAGAGAAAGAACGTGTTTTTCTCTGTAGGAATCTGGTGCCTGTGGAATCAGCCTGAAATCGTTGTACATAGCTGATTGAATGGGACGAGGGGAAAGAGAGGGCTGGGATTTTGATTACGGTGTGATTTCATGGTAATAAAAAAAAAACAAGTATTAGCTTTTACAAAAAGCTTACCGGCAGTTAGCTGACAGTAAATGTAATAAAATATTTTTATTCTTGTTAGACCAATCGCACATTTATGAGCTTTTCCGTTTTTATTTCAAATTTTCGACGATTTGTGATTGTTGTAGGGCGTATCGGTACAAAGACTTTTCGATGCATCTTTCGGAAGAAAATGCACTGATACAATATGACTTTCATTTGTCAAGTCATCTAGACTCTTCAACAGACCTGATGAAAGTATCTTATGCAGAGATTCTGAATAACCTTGACAAATATTTGCATTTTTTGTAGTTGTCCACCAATCATATTGCCAAGAGTTATTTTATCCGTGCAAGTATGTCACGATTGATTACAGTATACCGGCAGTCATTAAATATGAATGTGAAATGAACGTCATGGAGGTACTCGTAGTCTGGATGCCAGGCCTTCTTTTCTGTGACCTACGTCATCCTTGAGGTCAGCTGCACTAAAAAGGGAGGGAATTTTTTTCTGTAATCAACTGCTGAATCATTCAACCGAGAGATTAAATGTCGGATTAAAATTCAATACGAAACCCCAGATTTCGTTTTGTTTTCACAGATAGTAATCAGCTTTCACGAGTTCAAAGTGAATATTGATAGTTTATAGTGACTTTTATGCGATTTTGTACTTTTCATTCGTTTTTTATTTTCCGAGGTAAGTGGTAAGGGAATTCAAAACAATTCCATCAGATACAATGTATTTACACATCGTGTACGTTAAGGAAGACATGCATGTACTTTTAAGTAAAATGTGGATTCTGAAGGTCATACAAAAAACATCAACAACCATGAGTGTATGAAATACTTGTAGCTGCATTTCAAATTATCTACCCATATACAGACCAAAATTCATTTTTTAAAAATCAAGATTGAGGATGACTCAAAATTTCTTTCAAACCTATTTTCATATAAAGACGGCCTTCTCTCAAAATTTCAGTTAAAGTTGATACAAAAAATGTATGTACTTGTGTTTATACACATATTCCCCCTCCCCTCCCCCAAAATTTACGACTAGAATATATCCTTTTTTATTCCAAATGCTGTGTCAGAAATTCCAATTCATAGTTTCCAAAAAAATTCAAAAATGGTTAAAAACTGACATCGGGATGTGACATGAGATAATAATCGGCCAAATGTGGAATTTCTTGACAAAGTCTTTTTCGTAGAATCTTGAAACTTTCAATTTTGAAGTCCCATGGATCACCTCCCCCTTTCGCTTAGATATATAGTATGAAATACTTTCAATATGTACGTAAATTACATGTATACATGTATGAAAACTCTTCAATTATTCATTATTGATTCGAACACTTATATATATTACTCTATTTTCAGATTCTATCTGTTACTTCCCTTCCACGTGGTACCAAACCACGCCCATTTGGCAGGACAGCCATAAAGGACAGGTATTCATCTTTGACACATTCATCCAAGGATGGCGTCATCAACTGCATGACGTCAATATAACCAGATGGAATTGCTACATCCTCCAAACAGATCTTGTAGTCATCAGGTTGGTACATTGTAACTATTGTGCTTTCTTTGTCTTAATCTGTATGTGCGAACTACCCTAGGAAAGACAAAATCGCTCACTCTTAACAAAATTGGAAATCTGAAGTTTAGAAATTAAACGAGGTGGGCTGGCACAAATTTTAGGAAGTCCATAATCCTGAGGGTTAGTCCAAAAAAAAAAAAATACCCAAACCCTTCTTTGACAGTTATTTTGACGGTTGGGGGCTGTACTTCAAAGCGGCTGGGTTTGGGTCAGGTATTCGGACTATAGGAGAGGGTGCTCTGAACAACCCATCCCCGACCCATCCCACCCTTGAGCGTTTTCGTAATTCTACAATCTTCTTTAGAACAACCCCCACCCCACCACCACCATCACCACCACCACCACCCACCACTGACCCAGCATCAATGGTCTCATTGTTTTTATACGCTACGCACTTGGTGGCATCATGATACGTTATTTATCTATTCCAACATCTAATTATTCAAGATCTGTGACAGGATATAAATGATTTAATGACCCTGAAGATATTGAAAAGTGCGTAAAGTAATATGATATACAATGAAAGATGCGCTTCTTTCTTTTTTAATGTGTTTATTTACCAACCTTAGTGCATAATTTATATCAAAATTATATGGTGCTAACAAGACATATTTATTTGCACTTTCTTTCACTTCATATAAAGCTGCAATAGAAAGTGACATCAAAGAATCAATTGCCCACCCTATAGTCAGATTATGCAAAATAGTATCATTATTTTCTCTACATTAAGATGATTTGTAGCTAGTATTTTTGCTCGCACTTTTCTTGATAGGTTCATTTTGTACACGTAAACATGCGATATAAATTGTTCAGAGAGGTTATCTTGGACCTTGTAGTTTTGAAAATAAAGTATAAAATATGCTGGTGGACCAAGAGTCCCCGAGGGCACATGTAGCCAAGTTTGATCAACTTCGGTTGATCGTCTGTCTCTTCAACGCATTTGAAATTTTCTGTTATAAAATTTCTTGAAATTTCTAAAACGTGGGTCCTGTAGCATCATATCCCACCCATTCTGCTACGTCTTTTGGTACATTTTTGGACATAATTTTCATACTTTTTGGCCATATTACATTGTTAAGACTAAGGATCACTGACGAGGGTTTAGTACCCGAAACGTGCATGTCTGGTCCATGCTGAAAATTTATCAGGTTTTGAATGAAGCTATTGAATTTAAAGACGTTTAAAATGTACATCAAGATGGAGGAAAATTTTTTTCAACAAAAGATAAGGGGATCGCCAACAAGGCTTTGTTACAGCACCCACATTATATCACCCACATTATATCACCCACATTATATCACCCACATTATGTCACCCACATTATATCACCCACATTATATCACCCACATTATATCACCCACATTATATCACCCACATTATATAACCCACATTATATCACCCACATTATATCATCCCACATTATATCACCCACATTATATCACCCACATTATATCACCAACATTATATCACCAACATTATATCACCAACATTATATCACCCACATTATATCACCCACATTATATAATCAACATTATATCACCCACATTATATAACCAACATTATATCACCCACATTATATCACCCACATTATATCACCCACATTATATCACCCACATTATATCACCCAAACATCCACACTGACACAGAGTTGACAAGCACAACAAGAAAGACCGAACAAAAACACTTTAACACACAATGTGCAACAGGTGCCGACTACGGACAACCCTCCGCTACGTCAGTAGCAAATGGTTTGGGTATTCGGATTACTGATTACTTTTCTGCTTTACCAACGGTCTGGACGGACGCACAATTGTTGAGTATAATGCCCCCTCATTGTAAAGTGACGACACAAACAAATTCTAGGAAGGAGGAGCTTGGCTATAATTTAAACTAAAATCGTATGTATGACTATTTATCATCTGTTTCTCGTTGTAAATGAAATGACAAATATGGATAATGACCATATCCCTGTATACAGCACAAAATCGATAATTCAGAAAATCAGAAACCGAAGGCATACAAAATCAGGACAAAACAGGAACCAAAGCAAACAAACAAAAACCTCCACCACATGAAAAGAAACGAACTCCCGATATGGGAGTGAGACCAGGTGCCCAGGAAGAGTAAGCATCTCCTGCTTGCATGCAACACCCGCCGCTTCAATTCGGTAGAACTGTCACATCCGGTAACTTCCATTTCGGAAGACATAGAGTACAATCTTTGGTTGGATGGTTCAAATGGTCTATGACAAAATACCATCCACCATTCTGGAGAGTGGGACATCATAGTGTATGACGAGTTCCCCATATCGACCGTAGAACTTCCTCAATGACGATGTTAGTCGGTCACAAACATATCCCTGAATGAGAAGCTTATCTGCAAGACGCCTAGCTCTCAGAACAAAATCCGTATATTTGGTACTTGCTCTGGCATAACGTATTAATTGAGATTTGAATACGCCATAAGCTGGAGATGAAGGGATGTTGCTACTCAGAAAAGCAAAGTTTGTAATGCTGAAATTGAAGTCGTTACGTTTGTCATACCTCCCTTCATGGTTTTAGGTGGGGACCAAGCCAGCCCTGTAAGGTTCGGGTGGGGAGTCCATCATAAGGCTTTGAAAAAAATCGTGATTACGAAAATTATAATCATAAACGATAGAATATATTCCGATAAGACAATTGTGCCATTCATTCATTCATTCGTTCATTTATTTTTCATTTCATACGATGTTTTATGAAACGAGTTGTGCGTTTTACATGTATATCCCTGAGCCTTAGAGCACAACAAGTTTCATAATACATCGTATGAAATGAATCTTTTGATCACATGATATTGCCTAAAATGTGTATTTCTAACGTGAAATCAACGTTTCTGAGAACTAGAGGCGAACCGCGACGCGACCTAGAAGTTGTCTGCTACGCCATGAGAAGTAGTTCCCCATCGTACAGATCTTCTGTGCGCAAAGAGAAAAATATTTCAAATTTGTTATAATAAGTATTTTAATGCAACCGTTTCGATGGGAATTCTCTCGATTTTGCTTTGCCTTCTCGACTTTAAGACTGAATGACGGTTAGGTACTTCTTTGATGTTTATTCAACAACAATTCTAATCACTGATATTTGAGGTACTTCTTTGTTGTTTATTCAACAATAATTCTGATCTCTGATATTTGAATATGCGTCTGAATTTTACAAATGACCGATATTTGAAAGGTCACACTTATCAAAGTTTAGGTGATTAGGCTCCGAACTTGACCAATCGTATTCAAGCAAAGCGATGTATAACGTGTTATCATAATATTTGATTTTGAAATGGCTAAATGAAACTGCATAACGGATGTATCATGTGATAAACATGTATACACACTATATACTCTTTTTACCATATATAAGACCAAGTATTCAAAACTCACACAATTTCCACTCATAAGATTCTTTAATAAATATGCATAAAAATCTCATGGGAGGTCCCTATCGTAATGAAATAAACACATGACAAATATTGAAACGGTTTACTATTCTGCCTTGTAGCATATTTCGTACTGTGAACATAACGAGATTTCAAAACTTCTCATCTTGTTTGCATTTTAATGAAATTAACCGAAAAACAGATGTGACAAACAAAATTATACGGCTCAATATTTTAAAAACTGAGCTCAGTCACTAGCTTCTAATTTGTTTTCTCAGCGAGCTCTTCACTGTTTGCTTAGAGAGTAAAACAAGCTTGTCCTTGTTCCTTTTCATTTATAATTTCTTCTCTTTTATAAAAGATATTCGTTATATCATTACATGATTAATCTTGTTTATTTATTTCAGAAGCCAATCTCCAGTTTTGTACAACGGTACTGACTATACAGCATATGGATGTATGGCGTTTAATACGATGAATTCATCTTTAGTCATTTATTCAACACTTTCAGGTAATTTCTATGTAATATAATACTATACCTATGGACTGCAAAAGAAGGTCTCACCAGAGTTCTATCATTAGATTTGAGGATTTGGGGATTTGGGATAGTGATTCTGAAAGATTGCGCTTCTCCGGAGATTGAACATACGTTCGCTAAAGCTAGAAAAGCACAGAATGATTTGTTGTTGTTTTTTTTTTTCTTTGTCATATGCTTTTGTTTCCTTTTGACAATATTTGTTTTCCTTTGAGTTCATGATCTCTGGTCCCTGCAATTTGTTTGTAATGTCACTTTCAAGAATGATTTTAACTTAGATTCTGTATTAAGACCTATGTTTATTCGGATTTTTAGTCGCGTGTATTCGGTTGTTTGTTTTTGCGATTGTCTGCATATATCAATATGTTCTACGCAATGCCGTCATGTTGGATATCTGTAAAACTTTCATAGCAGAATATCGGGACCACAGCGGAAAACACCCACATAATTGGGATATACTAATAAATACTTTTCTCATACAAGCTGCTAAATGCAAGGTTCTTTACAGGTACGTCATCCGTTTGTCACTGTTCTCCATGTAATATGTCAACTGTACTATTTCGTTTATTATTTTGATTTTTTATTCTCTTTTATAAATTAGGTATAATTATTTCGAAAATCTGGGTTGTTTTTATCATTTCTGTTTAACTACATGTACAATGCATATCATTCCCTTTATTCCAAATCTTACTCTGAGTAAATTATTCTTTACAAATTCTTTTCATATGTTTGAAGGTTCTTCAGACGATATATTCGTATCGACAAACAACTCGGAAGAAATGTGTTCAGTTTGTACCAAAGACGTAGATGTTGGGAACTTCAGAGCGTTGTCATCATCTGGTAAGTGACTTAAGAAATCATTGTAATGTTTTTTCGGTTGATGGAGGTATCAACACCAAAAATTGAGGGAAAACTGCATCGTGCGCGTTGCGCAAGATGCATAAGTTTTCCCTCAATTTTTGGTACTGATACCTCGATCAACCAAAAAAATATTACATTGATTACTTATCATTTCATTTCGTCGCTTTTTAACGTTTATTTGCAGCTTTGAACTCGTGTTGCAAACGACGTTGCTTATGACGTTACTAAGCGCGTACAAGTCTTCCGTTTTGTGTTGATACAGGTATCAACAAATTTTCTAGGCCAATCAGAATTGTCATTTCTTGACAACAATTAAATGAAATTAAATGATTTTGAAATTACGTGTGTATACTAGTACAAGTGACTAAGGGAAACGATATTTCGATTATATGAATTATTCTACCTCAATCTAATCATTATCATAATTATCATAATTGTTCTTTGTGAAGGTGACATTTTGGAACACTTCAATTATCATAATTTCGTAATTCTGAACTTTTTCAGGGAATCCTTCTGAGTTCTTGTCATCTTCCTCGTCAGATAGTGTTCTACAAACTTTTGAAATTAATAAGTATTGTCCTCATTTGACTTCAAGTTCCAATAGTACCAATTCTACAGTAGAGAATACAGATAATATGGCACAACATGTGGAGAGTCAACGAAAACATGTGTTCATTCTGTTTATTATTTTTCATATATTAGTTTTGTGGACCACATGATTGTTCCATAATTATTGATATGTAAACTACCTTATTCTATAAAAACTATTTTAGCAATCATTATTATGTTTTATTTCATGTTTATGATAATTTAATGGAAAGAGGAAATTAACGATTTCCAACAAGGCGTTTACGCTGTACCAACACATATGCATTCAATACAAAGGCAACAAGAAACAAACAAACATTGCATATGTACGTTCTGTGGTTTCGTTATCTTTCACCAATCATTCTTACTTCCATACCCGTAAATATTCATAATCTGTGTGTATTTATCAATGATAACCCACTATAAATGCATCAAGAGTTTATCAACAATGTGATATGATCTACAAATTATTACTAAAGACAAGATGTCACTCCACTGTCGATATTGCGTCTTTCTTCTGTTGATAATATCAAACTTCAAGCATGTTTTGAGTGAGGAAGACCCTGGATTCAATCTCTTCATTGGCACATCAAATACACAGGAGATGCAGGATAAGGCAATACTGTTTGATAAGACCCTCCCGAGATGGTTGACGGGGACATTGGTAAGATACTCAGTTTCTTGCTTGTATTTTATTGATTTTTCTGTCTAATAGATGATGTTTGGATATTTCAGATCTGATATTTTCTTTGTACTTTTTCGGAACATAGTTCGAGATTCGAAACGATAGCCTTGCTACGAAAGCTATGTTTGTTTGGTTTTTTTTTAATTTTCTAAAGGCCGTCCTAAATCAATTCCGCGTTAAGCGTCCAGGTTCCTTCTTCAAAAATAAAAAAAAGAAACGAAATTTTCATTAGATATTAAGTTGATTGAAAATTGCTTTAGTGACCTCTTCTTTGAAATGATATGAAAACCACTAGGCAATATAAAGATAGCAAGAAAACTATTGATGCAAAACATCGATTCGCCGGATGAATTCACATACAAATTCATGCGTAGATAGGATCTAAATATTTTGATATATATGTGACCAACCCCCTCCTGAATTAATGGTTGCTCCCCGAAACAGTCACATTCATAATTGTTATACCCTTAGATGTTTTCCCCTTCATAGTCTATATAAGAGCCAATCCGGCATAAAACCATGCAAATTGGTCCAAATGACCTACAGTAGTAACCAAATTTAATGATTTTAAGTTATTTTAATAGATACATGACTAGGAATAATTCTGTCAAATATTTTTGTTCAAATATCCATGGTTACAGAGATATACCACCCCATCATTTTTCCCGCCAAATTTACAAAAAGGACGTAGAAATATCCCTATTTTCGCTGATGTACTTCTCTAAAATTTTAAGTATAAATTGAATTGGAGTAAATATTGTTATTGATATATTGAAATATAACATTTTATTCTATCTTAGGATAATATTATGTATGAAAATTTTTTTTCCAAAGCCAGCCACAACGTAACTTGAAAAGAGGCAAAAATCGGCTAAGTGAGAAAACGACGTTTTATACGTTTTTCACGCACCAATATCTTCTGTAAGAGAAGTTTGATTTTTATCAAATTTCATCTTTTAACTCTTTGCTTTAATCTTATAAATATATCAAAAATCCACCGCTGCCAAATGATTACGTATTGAGATGTAGACAGTTAAAATATGTATAAAAGATCAGCTTGACGAAAAAACGACGTTTTAGACGTTTTTCACGCACCAATATCTTCTGTAAGAGAAGTTTGATTTTTATCAAATTTCATCTTTCAACTCTTTGCTTTAATCTCATAAATATATCAAAAATCCATCGATGCCAAATAATTAAGTATCGAGATGTAGACAGTTAAAATATGCATTAAAGATCAGCTTAACGAAAAAACGACGTTTTAGACGTTTTTCAAGCAACAATATCTTCTGTAAGAGAAATTTGATTTTTTTTTTCAAATTTCATCTTTCAACTCTTTGCTTTAATCTTTTAAATATATCAAAAATCTACCGATGCCAAATAATTACGTATCGAGATATAGACAGTTAAAATATGCATTAAAAATCAGCTAAACGAGAAAATGACGTTTTATATGTTTTTCACGCACCAATATCTTTTGTAAGAGAAGTTTGATTTTTTTCAAATTTCATTTTTGAACTCTTTGCTTTGATCTTATAAATATCTCAAAAATCCACCAATGCCAAATAATTACGTATTGAGATATAGACAGTTAAAATTTGCATCAAAGTTAATTTTTGCGGTGTAAAAATGCGAACGAAAAATACGGAATCCCAAAGATTCAATCATTGCACACGTAGAAATACGCATACATGTGCGGCGAGTTGTGACCACAGCTGATTTGATCATGTCTTTTCACACGCAGGTCAAGGTCAAACTCTTTGTTCAAAATTGTGCAATCGATAGTTGGGAATAAAAATAAATTTTATCGAAAACGTAAAATATATTCCAAAGGGTCTAGAAAGAGGAAAACAGGAGCCATAAAAAGTTTTATTTGAAAATATGCAGTAACGACCCTAATATTGTCGATTCTTTAATAAATAAATCTCCGTATACTTCTATTGTAAAAACTCAATACATTGTAGGTGGCGCCAGTGAAATTTATTAGAGCTGCGCACCCCAAATTCAAAATCACCTTTTTAAAGGTTTATAACTGCGAATGAATGCGTTAGATTCGCCTGAAAATTTGAATTTATACAAATGAGAATGTATATTTTCATTTGAAAAGAAAAATTTTGCATTCCAAAATATTGTAAAATTAATTAATTTTCAGGGACACCGTCCCTTTAAAATTGAAGTGAGGAAATGATGCGAAGTTCTAAGCGAAAAAATTATCTCTTTTTCGCTTCTCCGTATCATTCCGTATTTTGTTTCTTCACATCATTTCTTCGTTTCTTTTCATATTCAGTACACGAACTAACAATGTCAGAATTACGCTTTTGCAGAAAAGAAGTTATAAATAAAATGAAATTATATATCTCTTTGATGTTTGAAAGGCGTATAATGTATACATGTAGATCTACGCCCTTAGGTTAGCCCAGGAGTTTTTCTCTTTCTTTTCTGTATAATTTTGTTTTTGTTTTTTTTCGGAGGGGAGGGTGTCGGGGTTTTTTTTTTTTTTTTCGTTTCGTTTCGTTTCGTGTTTTGTTTTGTTTTTCAATATTGTTTTTTTTTTTTTTTTTTTTTTTTGAAAGATGGAGTACCATGAACTCTTTTTTTTTTCTTTCCAATAAAAGTACTTTTTTATAGAACGAAGACCGCTCTGCTTTAGTACAAGATAATATCAATACTTCGAAGGAGAAATACCTTGAATTAAGGATATGAAGGAGATAAACTTTTATGAAAGAATTGAGATTTTATAAAAGAAAGTGATTACTCTCATAATTTACGCGCGTACGGACCGGAGCGGATGAATACTGAGCAAAACAGCTTATACAAACGCAAGGATTTAGAGCGATTGGGGGGGGGGGGGGGGTTCCGGGGAAAAGAGTGCTTTTTCTAGTACGATTTTCTTTTTTAACGCGGGAGGGGGGCCGGGGGCAGGTGGAGGTTAATAAATATGACGGAGAGGTTGTCAGGGCCCCTGAAATTTGCCCCAAATTATTTTGACCTTGAATAAACAAAGACTTTTCTCATCATAACCATAGATGACCGATTTGGTTGAAAGCGCTCTTTGACGTTGAGTTGAAATCAAGAAAGAGACAGTCATATCAAACAATTTTTTTTTCTTGTTTTATGCACGAAAATAACAGAATGATCGAGGTTTTCTCGAAAAAAAAAAATAAGGACTGGATATATAGTTAATTCATTGATTTACTTTAAGTGAGGATAATTCGTGCAACCTGTCTATTTTTTCTCTGAAATACGAATAAATTGTTATGTTTATAGGAAAGATCAACCTAACATTTTAAGAAAAAAAAAACACGTTTATTTTATCAATTCAACAGATCGTTTTCAAAAGGAAAGAACTTTTTAAACACAATTTCCTATGAAACAATGAATTTGGAAAATCGATGAAAAGAGCAGCGAGTAGATTGTAAAGAAAACTTTTCTTTCCGATTTTCAACATTTTGTAAAGAAAATACCACAGTCATGTCAACAATACACAGACAGGACAATTTGTTCATATAACAGAGAATGAGAGATCATAGAAGAGTACATCGAACGACCCGTTGTCTACAGGACAATAGATCTACATGTAACAAATCTGATGACACGAAACTAGCAGTGACATAGTGATCCTTTTATGATGAGCTTTTAGAAGTTAAACGTCTTCAAATTCAATAGAAGTGAGATTAAGTGCCCCTGCTCCAGGGAGACTCGAACCAGGAACCTTTCCGTAATTGGTTCGACGCTCTAACCAGTACTTACTGGTAGTAGCACCGACTATTTTAGAGACTCGTTCTTTTACATCTGAGAAGATTATTTCAAAAGATTTGGGATGGGTACATCTAATCACATCTAGAAACGAGGGAACGAGATTTGCTATGCAATCTTGAGCTAAACTCTATCAATGTTATAATCTAATGCGATAGTTTATCCGTGTCAAGTTCTTATTTTATCGTCATTGTTTACATGCTACCAGGGAACCTAACCACGTGACGTCATCACTAAAAGTCTGACTCGGTGGCGTCGTTCCGGGCTATCTCGAAAATCGTCTAGATTAATGATGGGGCTTATATAAGGGAAATTGAAAAAGATCTGAAACGATTTCCATCATTTTTAGAACATATTTTGTTAATATCTTAATTTCTTTTTATAGATTATGATCAAAGATGCTTATCTTTTGAACATTTTTCCATTAAATCTTTTAATCATATTCCGCAAAATAATGAATATTCTTGATAAAATTTGCATATCTTAGATACATTTGGCAGCGACAGTTTTTTAATATATTAAAGTATGATACGTTTACTTTATTATACTGAAATTTTGTGAGAAAATTTTCTCTCTTATAGATGTTATTCGAAATAGGGACGCTTTTGTCAAATCCCAATATAAGTCGTATTAGAGCGCCCCCTGGTGGCAAGTCAATTCGTATATCTTAACTTTGCGAGTACTATAATGAAGATGAATTGAGTAAGTATCTGATTTTATCATGAAAAGAATTACTGCATATCAAAATCAAATCTTATTCAACGATGAAAATAGGGCTATTTTAGTGTTGTTTTTGAGCCCTGTTAATGGCGTTATGCCATACAAACAAAATTGGCCCATTACTATAAAACGGGACATATATGAATTTTTCTCGAATGTTTTTCATCATAGAATACAGAAATATACATAAAAATGTAAAACTTTGACCACCCTTTTGGACGATTTTTACGATTTTGCATGGTTTTATGCCGGATTGGCTCATAAGAAAAAAGTCCAACATAATGACTGTTAGAAACAGCCGGTCCAAACGAACTGTTAAAATCGACTGTTGGACCGGTCACGTGACGAACTGTTGACCGGCAAGATATTTTAGTGTTGTTATGACAACAAGCCTCTTGTTTATTTCGGTTATTTTTTTTTTATTTCCTCAGTTAAAGACACCGAATAATGTAAATTTGATCATTTTCGTTAATTAGTTGTATTTGAAAAAAAAGAACGTTCCCCATGCGGGGCCCCTTGAAAGGATCCAATGTAAGAGTTATCTTCCCTAATCACCTGTTTACATCGCGCATCGTTTCAAAATGGCAGCGAGTTGCTACTGTGAGAGTGACGGAGGAAGATATAACAAAAATATTGGAGGACAGAGATGGTAAAAACACTAAGAATGCAATACGAACTTCACAGAATATTCTAGTAGAATATTAATGCTCCATTAATCTCAATCTATCGCTGATTGCTGATTATACAGCCGAGAAATTGACAGAAGTTGTAGAACGGAGTCTCAATATTATTTTTCAGATCGAAAAAGGTATAACAAAACAGTTGTTGACAGGGGTCTCGGTCAACAGCTAATTTGTTGGACCCTTGGATGAACTGTTGACCTCGGCCTACGGCCTCGGTCAACAGTTCATCCTCGGGTCCAACAAATTAGCTGTTGACCTCAACCCCAGTCAACAACTGTATACTATTTAACGCTTAAGAATGTATCATAATGGCATCAAATGGCAAAATCTTACCTAAACCTAGTCCATACAGATTTCATAGGCAAACTAGGTTCAGCAGCTTGAACTCACCTAAACCAATCAACAGCGAGAATGCTCGTTTCAAGCAATTAAGAATCCCGAGATGGTTCCCCAATTTTATTAAACGAAGTATAAGTTGGGGAAAGCCGGGAATAATCTCAGAATTGTTCGGTCGAATTACCTATGTGGCTCGATAAATCAAAAGGTATTCCGGACCATGGACAAAATAGAAAACCATCAATATATATCGCCGGTGATTGATAAGCGTCAGGCTTGTAACTGCATCTTGATAGTATGAAATAAAATGATCATAGGTTATCAGTGGGTGTTAGTGGACAGTGTTTCTTATTTCCTTGCTTTTGGGATCCGAAATTTTGCCTCTTCACAAATTTCCTCTCTTTTCCCCCAAAATCACTCTGAAATTAACAAAGAGGAACGTTGAAGTATTCACTTGAGAATATATGTATGACTCAAAAGTTGGTAAGTCCTATTTCTGAGTGTATCTTCAAAGTTTTTCTTCATTACTTGTTCAGTTCAAGCAAATTCATGGATAAGCTGTGTAAGATACTTTAGGATTTTACTTTGCAGAGAAGTTGTATTCAAAATTTCCCTAAATTCCAGCAAAATGTAGCAAATTTTGCTAAATAGGAAAATGCAAAGGCACCAGGCACCTTCCCAAAAATAAAGCAATGGCAGGGAATATTGGGGATATCAGGGGAGGAAGCAGAGTATTATTTCTAGTACTGATGAGAGGTAGATGTCAAGAAGCGACACTAAGATTCAGAAATGTTTTTTATGAAATTTGGACACTAGAATGGTAATTTAAACTTGCGTGTACGACTATAAGGATCATTAATCATCATGAAAATCTTTTATGTATCACTCTATCTTATAGTTTGGTTCAAATGAGCAAAGATGACAATCTCTATGCAGTTAATCTTACACTGGGGTGTTATGTGACATTTCGTATACTATATTATACTAACCCTTGTTGTTTTGTAAAGACTTATGTTCATTTGTGACGGCTAAAATGTCTCAGAAAGACAAAAAAAAAATGTTTGAACTCACCTACTTTTCCTTTATAGAAACGAAAAAGTGAATGTAACAAATAGAATTGTGACGGTTACGATAATCCGGATCGGACAAGTCGGGATTTTCAAAATAATTCGGGTTTTTTTTTATGTCGAGAAATTTTCTGAAACCTGTGCGCGCGGCGGACGTTAAACGTAGAATTTATTTAGGATGGCCTTATTATAAATAACCATTTTGCATGTGAAAGGCACCGCAAATATATAATTAATTTATCTGAATGGTGTCACCTATGATGAATTTTATTTTTTACACTGTGACTGCGGAGTTTAATCATTTAATAATAAATTATTCATAATATTGTCCTTTGTTCCCTTTTTCTTGCATGTGCTTAACTGTGATCGCTGCAACGTCGTTATGTTGGGGATTATCTTGAAAAATATTCATTCCATTTTTTGTAGGTTCGGATTGGACCAGGTCAATATGAAATGGGACAGAGAAAATTCGGGCATCTCTTCGATGTTTTCGGCAAACTCCATAGCTGGACCTTCAATGATGACGGTTCGGGATCTTTTACAACAAAAATAATCAAGAGCGATTTCTATCACAGTTCGAACAGTACAGGGGACATAACTTCTGCCTTGCTGTACGGTCGAACAGACCCACCTATGACTTTCAATTTGTCTAATTTTCAAAAATTAGAATTTTTGGATAGAGGAATTGATCATCCGAATAGAAATGTTTACAACTTATCGGGAAACTGTGTTGCCATGGGAACAAGTTTTAAAGCAAATGTATTAGACTGTTATAACTTGGAATCTGTCGATGTTTTAGAACCAACGATGAAAAATACCGATTTGAAATTTCCATTTTGGATTAAACACATCTCTCCAAACATGCTGAGGGAATTCGGGACGAAAGAATCTCACATAGGAATCGTGACAAAAATTAGTGTTGTACCTATCCTTCCTCATCAGATATTGATTGCACGAGTCCATAACGTTAAAATATATGAGAAAATTGCAGAAATTGAGGTAAACAATGCTCCTTACTTACCAACATTCTCAGTGACTGAAAATTATGTAATCGTTTATGTACCGCCATTTTACATAGACGTTGCTAAATATGAAGTCTCCCTCATTCTTAAAGATAGCCTGGAATTTAGAAATAGCGAACCTTCCTTTATCTATGTCATTGAAATTAGTACCGGAAAGGTAACAACACTAAAAAGCAGTCCAGGGTTCGTGCTACATCACATAAACGCTAAAGAAGTAAACGATAATCAAATAAATATGGATGTCTGTTTATATAATGATGCAAAGATTTTGGATAACTATGATTTAAGTGTTCTCGTGAATAAGACAATGCGAGATAGTCTGCAATGGCGACCAAAAGTTACCCGGATGCAATTGGATTTAACCGAGAGTTCTGTGCGAAGTGTTACATTTAACAACTCTGAAAAGGTGGCATATTCGGCAGAACTTGAATTTCCTTCTATTAACGAAAGATATAAATCAAAACACTATTGTTTCGTTTATGGAATAGTGTTTGCAAAAAATAACACAATATTTTCCCAGTGGAAGGTGGTCAAGAAAAATTTATGTAACGATACGAGAGATTTAGAGTTTGATGTCCCCAGCATATACCCATCGAAAGTGACGTTTGTGAGCGATCCAACCGGAAGTAAAGAAGATGATGGTTACTTATTAATGGTGGCCTTCAATACTGTGACCAATTCAAGTGACCTTGTCATTATTGACGCCAGAACTATGCTGATAAATAACACTGCTGCATTACCCACTTTTGTACCATTCACGTATAGTGGAGGTTTGTTTCATTTCCCCAAACAATGACATCAAAGAAACCTTCACATTGTTTAGATTGAGGATCCCGAAACGTGACTGTCTGGTCCATACTGCAAATTTATCTGTTCTTAAACGATGCTGTTGAATTTGAAGACGTTTAAATTTAGTCAAAATCAATTTAGCTTTTAACTTTTTAACGGTCAATAGAAAAGAGAATTAAAAAAAGAACAATAAAATGATACATGTTATAAAGCTGTCTTGATGATCATTGACTTGCAGTTATAAAGGAAGCCGTGTCATATGTAGTTTTCGTTGATGTTGGTGAATATATACATTCCATATTGTTCTCATCTATTAAATGATGCTAATGAATTTGAAGACGTTTAACATTCTATACCATTCCTCTAGATGGCATCGTTATTTCAAAAGGAAACTTCTACACATTAAGAAATAAATAAGGGAAAAGGTAAAAAATTTAATCATCAGAATCCTAATATATATAGTATTCATGAGCGTAGAAAACACAAATTCAAATTCAGACTAGTGTTTTAAATTTCGCAAACTTTCCTTGCAACGTACGGGAAACTTTGGGTTTCGATTAACAGTTTAATACGTGCGGTTGAACATAAGTTCCCAACTTCTAATTGCATCACAAAAATGGTCTCCGACAAAATAGATATAATGATGTGTATAGTTTCTGGGCAAAAGCATCTTTATCTTTGACAGTAAGTGTTTTGAATATTTTTCCATGACATGATCGCCATAGCACTTTCTATATAAACATTACCTCAAACAGTGCATGTTTTTTAGATATTGTTTTCATTTTCGTGCGTTAACATCGACGGCTGGTGCGGCTAGCCATACATGCGATGCTTACAGTTTGGAATACTTTTCTAGATTTTACAATACTTTGCTGTGTGTTCCACCTTGCCTCTATAAATGACCTATTCATATATTTATTATTTGGATTCCTTCTCTTTCGCCTTAGAGCATCACTGATGATACTTTTCTTATTGAAATGCGCATATGGTGCACTGAAGTTGTTATACCAGAAAATATATTTCAAAACTGATATATTCAATGATACGTACGGAAAGTGTGTCTGGTCCATGCTGTAAATTTATCAGGTTTTAAATGATGCTATTGAATTTAAAGACGTTTAAATTCCAACTCTTTTCCTTCTTGGAGTTCAATTCAAAACCATTTTAATGCACCAGAAAACGTGTTTCGGATAGTAAAGCCTCATCAGTGATGCTTTTAGCCAAAGTGATTTTCAATAGCGCCCTCTTATTTTATTTTATGAATTTCAATCTATGCACATCGCAAATAGAGCACGGTTCCAAGTTTCCTGCAGGTTGACCAGCACCTTAGTCAAACACAATCTACGTGCAAAATAGCATTGGAGGGATGGCGCTAGGATGTCAACCTCATCCAACTTCGATGGCATCTTTGGATGAAATTACCATTTCTGATACTTCCTTGGCACCTGTGGCTAGTTTTTATCTGTTTGCTTTGGTTCCTAGCTTGATTTTGTTTGCCTTCGGTTTATGATTTTCTGAATTATCAATTTCGTACTGTGTATTTGGATATGGTCATTGTCCATACTTCTCTTTGACGGCCACAAAGTTGAACAATTCGTTTTGCATTACCGATAAGAACACAGAAGTTAATTTCACTAAAAATGTGTAATTCGATTTTTTTTAAATATATCAGAATAAGTTTTCTTTTTCAGACAACCATATTATTATAATTATATCACTACCCCGAGCATAATGATATATTTAATATTTGTTTTAATTCTCGCATGATGCACTAAATCACGATAAAACATATATTTCAATATTGATAATTTCAACCACTAAGTTGGAGTAACTGCAAGTAACCTTTCAGTCTCCGAGAATAACGTACCCCTAGCTTCTATGTGACTCTGCACTGCCTTGAGATATATTTGTAAATTTTCTTATGATTTTGCATGCTATCAGGAGACGCTGACTGTCTCCGTGCATCTGGTTTCACTTCGGAATGTTGTTCATTCCTAAGTTCGCAACCGTTCAAATGGGAATTCACATTAATTTGCCTTGGTTTCTCAACTTTGAGACTGAATAACTGATAGGTACTTCTTTGATGTTTATTATACTTAATTTGATAAATTATTCTGAAACTAAGGAGTTTTTCACTGACGGCATCGGTATATCCTAAGCTTGCTCTTTGGCATACATGTTAGGTCACGTTGAGTCCTGCAGCATCATATCCATCCATCATGCTACGTCTTTCGGTACATTTTTTGACATAATAACTTTCACACTCTTTGGCTCTATTACATTGTTTAGATTGAGGATCAATGACAAGGGTGGTTAAGTACCCAAAACGTACATGTCTGGTCCATGCTGCAAATTTATATAATCTAAAATTATGCTATTGAATTTGAAGACGTTTAACATTAGAATTTCGCTTTTCATATACTCACTAATATGGATTTCGGCCTCGATCATCACTGATGATAAATAATTTGTTAATGTGCGCATATGCTGCACTAAATTATTGCGATAGAACATATGTTTGAATATTGAATATTATCAATTCTTGACGCAAACATATTCAATGGTTCCATCTTTGTGAAGCTCTTATTTTTGGGATATATTGTGGTTATCTCCGGTCTTTGATGTCAACTTTTTATATCGATGTCTTCTTTAATCTATTATTTTTTTATTTTTTATTATTTTTTTTTTTTCTTTTCTTTTCTTTTTTTTTTTTTTTTTGGAAAGGAGGGATTTTGCTTCTTTAACTCTCGTTGGGCAGGGTACTATGGCCTTTCTCACATGTTATGCAGAAAAAAGGATAAACTGTTGCAAAGAGTTGGAATATGTTTAACATCTTCAGTGGTCATGCATGAGCGAACCTTGAGATAAAAGAGATTGTTGGAGATCTCCTCCCTTCTTTTGAGATAAAAGAATGAAAACTGACCAAACGAAAAATCTAAATGCAAGTAAATGCATGAGAAGGCTAGCATTTCTTTGATGACTTTTTAAGTGTTTGAGAGCCCCATCATCACTGTCCATGAGGAAATCGGTCAGGTGGTAGCTTTCAGAATTTGAATTAAATCTCAGCTTGGTGTGAAATAACACTTCAACGGACGACCCCGAATAAAATACTTATAAACATTAAACTGAAATTTATAGGGTTGTTTCACCCCACTTTTTATTTTATGGGTACATGGACTAAATATTTAGGCGGCAATTTGCTGTGTCACAGATTGTATACGCTAAATCGTCTATTAAACTGCGTTATGTAAGAGTGAATTCAATTCTAAAGCTTGCAGATTTTTGCAGGTTTAAGTTATTCAACCAAAAGATAAAAATTAAGTTGTCATATGGAGTTAATATTAATATAAAAGCAAAATAGGGTTAAATTTCAACTGGAGATAAATATCTGCAAAAAATCCTTTCTTGCATGTTTCGGATTTTAAAATCCTATTATAAAGAGTCCTGCACAGGTTTCCAAAACCTTCATCGAAAATTTAAATCTTATGTTAAACTTACGTCAATTACTTCTATTCGATAAGATGAACATTTAATCATCAAAAAGAGCCATAAATGCGTTTGTCATGTTTTATTTAAAAAGGAACTTGGCAATATCAGTAATATTCAAAGTCGATTCGATGGTAAGAAGACCATGTGTTTTTGAGACATCCAATGAATTAGTTCCACGCAAAACCTTCGCGAGAAAAAGGGAACAGCACGCAAGACCCTGCGTGAACAAACATATACGGAGATGGCAGAAATCACATCGGAATGACGAACAATTAAGGCAAAGCATAATTAAAACATGACAATATTTTATGTAAGAAATATCAAATTGCATTTTTGTTTAAAAAAAAAGAAATGAAAAACAAAATGTCATTTTAAATCTCTAGACTTGAAATGATTTTGCTCAGCAATCTAGAAAGACGAGAAATAAAAAACGCTCCTGTAGGGTTTAATTCATAAAAGGAGAGAAGGTACGTAGTATTTGGGGTTTTTTTTAATTCATCACATTCATAAACACATCAGGGTCAAATTTATTGCACTATGCATTGAAATACTGAAAATTTTCGGGATCTTCTTCCTGTTTGAATATCTTTTTCTGTTGTTTATTATTACTTCCGGCAGCATAACTCATCACTAAAACCGCGGTCCCCAGAACGGCACCCATTGCCATAACTCCAAATATCCCTACTGTTACACCGGTGGGAGTCATCGATAAAGAATCTGAGAGAGACGATTGGTCCGTGCTGATTGATGAGGAAGGATGATTTGAGGTAGATGACATTAATGACGGTATAAGATCGGTAATTGTTATAGTCCTTGATGAGGTTGATGACCTAGTTGAGGTAAGCAATGAGATTAAAGATGATGATGTCGTTATTGTGGATGATGATGATGATGATGATGATGATGATGATGATGATGATGATGATGATGATAATGTTGAAGAAGAAGATGATGATGATGATGTCGTTGATGTCAATTGAGTCGATACATCAGCGCTTTCTGTTGAAGATTGCTTAGAAGTTGATTTAAATGTTGTATCATCTAATGACGTCATTTCTATTGGTCTTGTGGTAAAACTCGTAGTTATTTCACCAAATGATACATCTGTCATCTTATCTGACGTTGATAATGATGTATACGATGATAAAGACGAAGATGTTTGAACTAAAACAGTCGACGACTCTGTCTTTGATTCTGTTGTTGTCATTGCAATAGACAATTGCGTTGTCTCTGTTGTTGAAGTAACGGAATTTTGACACTGATCCATGAGGATTTGCTCATTTGTCGAGTTTTCACGCACTGCTGTCTCATTGCAGAATTCTTCTTTGTTTTGACTACTTTCTGAAATAAACGTAAAAAAGAATCTCTCATGCAAATGAAAAACTTTGCTATAAACCGACACTTCTTTATCGAAATTTGGTGAAGAATGGTAAAATTAAAGAGGGAATCGGATGTCTTACCATATTCCAAATATGGCCGATACAAAAACATATCGTTCGATGTGGGCGGAACGTTTCCGTCACATATTGAACATCCCAGAGGGGTAGAATTGGATGACAAAGCCACTCGTTGTCCTTCAAATATACCTGAAAAACAAACTATTTATTTATACATGTAATTCATTCTATCAAATGAAATGATACAGTTAAAATGTGATATAATATTTAAATATCTATGAGACAAAGTAACTGTTTTTGCGTATGTATACCTGACATTGGATAGATGAGAAGAGCAGAATTGTCGACGATTTGAAAATTGATACATCGGAATACCCAGTAGGTGACTGTTGAATCTGTGACTGTCTCTTGTGCCCTTTATAAGCAAAAAGGAATTACAGTGAATGAATGTCGAACACAAAACATATTAACTGAGTCTTTGCGGAATACATAGTTATTTCCCCTTACAGACGGTATCTGACGTTAAACCTTATGACGTCATGAAAATGGTATGGTAACGTCGATTTTTAGCGTCATTTCCCAGACTTTTATGACTGTTTCCATAGAATTTGATGACGTCATAATCAGTCTACGTCAGATACCGTCTCAAATGGGAAGTAACTCTGGTTTTCGAAAATAGCAAATAGTAATCAGATTTCAAATGCAACAATCAATAGGCATACAAATTCTTTTAAAAATACAATACAAACTTAAGATAGGGAGAGAATTCCAAACAGTGGAAACAGTGGGACTTTCTCACACTAAAAAACAGACGTAGACAGTAACATCACATTATAGGAACACATCACTATTTCAATTAACAATTTTCACACAGAGTCCAACGTAAATTTATCATGTAAAACATTTCGTGAATAGAGGAAGTCGATGTCGTTAGACAAGTTGGAGCACTTACCAATTGGAATCGATAGGTCTAATGTAAGATTGATTGAGACGAAGTTTTTGCATAGGTCACTTGTCAATCTGCATTATCATTTGCTAAACTTTTATTCCTTCTTTCTATCCAGCTCTGTCGCCGTAAAGGAGCATTGTTTTGGGTCCTTTATTGCTTTGACATCATAAAATAATAATTTCACGCTTTTGGCCATATTACATTGTTTAGATTGAGGATCACTGACGAAGGTTAAGTACCCGAAACGTGCATGTCTGGTCCATGGTGTAAATTTATCTGGTCTTATATGATGCTATTGAATTTGAAGACGTTTAATATTGGGTAAACTGTAAGGACAGGCCGATCCAAAATAATTTCCGGGAAATGGGAAACCCTACATTTTAGATTTCAAGGAGCTAGTTTTTAATGGATGAGCTGTTCCAAATTGTGTGAGGTGTGCAATCAGATGTATATATCCAAAGAGAATGTTATACCTTAATTCATTGGATTGATGATACAAGGATATTGGATAGTTATGTATGTTCTAGACATGTTCGAACGTAACTGAAGACTGAGGCATTTTTGTTGAAATGCACATATTGGTTTTGACATACTAAATAAACGTTTTCCTTAATAATCGACCTACCTAATTACTATGTAATTATCCCCAGCTTCGTAGCAATCCCATGTTCTCAAACTCTTACTTAACACAGTAACTGGCCAATTGACAAATGTATCGGAGTAAAACAGTTGTTCTGATGGAGAGGAACAATTGATCCAAAAATTCTGAGGCAAAGTAGGTAAATTACATGGTGTAAACATATCTGAAAAATGAGACAATTATCTTAATTTATTCTATACGTCTTGATAAAATGCCTTCTGATTAGATATGCTCTACATATAAAAAGAAAATGTAGACAGATTCAAAGGTCTTAATTGAAGGAAGAAACAATAAAAGAAGTAATTAAATGAAACATTATTAATGAATCAAATGACTTGCTATAACGAAAGAATATTGTGATTAGAATTTGAAATTATCTCTGAGGTGATAACGTAGAACTTGACTAATTACTTTACTTTCAAGATTGAAGAACGAGTAAATAATACTTACCTACACATTTAGCAAAGATCAAAATGATAAAACATATGATAAACTCCATTTAATCAATATGAATTGGAAACTTCCGTTCTCCATAGGCTTAAGCTGAAATATTCAACTTTAAAATTGATTTTTCAAAATTATAAGAATTTCAAATCCGATGGTAACGTTTATTTTAGCACCTCACTTTTTTTTCATTTTCACTCATATTTGGGGCTCCATTTGATAGTAACCTATATGAAATATAGCACCCGCGACTACAGTATACAAATTATTATAAGGTATCACTTTAATGATTGGGATCAAAATACATTTTCGTATATATCCATCATGGCTGAAATGCGAACTGCGGGCGGTGTTGTCAATTTCACGGATCAGTGAATTTCAGTCAGATATAATGGCGGGGCTTCTTTTTACGATTCTTTTCAAATTGACAAGGTTGTTGTTATCTAACAAGCGATGACAGAAGATTAATTTTACAATTTTAGGCTTTATCTGATCAAAAGGTGCTTTTTTCAAAGGAGCTATGAAGAATTTTCATTAAAGATACGTCTGATTTATAAACCCCCTTTTGATTGCTTCAAATCCTCTAAATTGGTGGAAATAATTACAGCTAATACTTTTGTCCAGTTTAAAGGATTACATGGGGGAACTAATCGAATGATTGACGTGTGAAAAGTTGAACAAAATTAAGAGAAAAAACACAAGAAATTTCAACAAATATCCATAACTCCGAAACAATATTTTGCAGCCAATTATCAATCCAGGTCTGCAAGAATTTGTGCATATACAAAAACTTTTGTATTTTGTAAATACAAGTCTTTCAGAAAAATCTCTTAGTCATTCTGATTAACAACATTAGTTTCACCATCATTAGCAAATCAAAAACGGTTTTCATTTATACTGATTTTCGAATATATATTTTTCATTTCTGTTTTTCTGTTAATTTCTTTAAATAATCATCTATATATTCAATCATTCCAATATCCATAAAACATCCATTTCATACTTTCATATTTGAATGATCTTACACACTATCCAACTTTCTACTGTTAGGAAATTCAGACATAAATTGAGCTGTTTTTAGTTTTTCCCCTATATATGTGAAATATTCATGCCAGCTTAACATAAAGACCTATATATACATGATCTCACAGTTTCGCTCGAGCATAATCAAAATTGCTACCTCTTTATTGAAATAAAGTTGTATTTGTATATTGAAAATTTAATGTCATATGCATACTGGAGAACAGAATATTCAAACACACTGATAAATGTCCAAGATAACATATAATAGGATGACTGGAACCACACGAACAAAGGCATGGCGGAAAGATGGTTGCACCATAATTGGACAAAAAATTAGCGTTCTTTTCAAAATAGAGAACTCGTTTGACCCCTTCATTAATTTTGGATGCAAATTATATTCTGCAAGAGCGGACTTAGAGGGGGGACACAGGATCAGGACCCACTCTCTTCATCATACGCTTGCAAATGTTGCTGATATTTCATATCTTTTTAGTATAATTTTTGTCAACACCATAGAATGGAACCATCCACCCAAGCGATGTATTTGATCCCCCTTGGATATTTTTCTAGATCCGCCCATGAAATACTTACGTATGAGCCCTGCCTTTGTAGCAATCATCATAAATCATGAATAGGAAACCCTTGGTGGGGGTGTTGGTTTGAGTTCCACTTCGTGTATGTAAATGAAACATCCCATTGGTTGCGCAATTACATCGTGTCAGCGTGATATCTTTTCTTTGGGCTCACGACTCATTTCATCGCTAAAAAGCCATATGAAACTTTTTTGAAGGAGCGTAAAATTTATATTGATTTATGATATGAACAAGACCCTGGTCTTATAAAAAAAGACAAAAATCATCATGAGAGATATTTGTGGCATTTTCCATGTTATGACTAGATTTACAAATACTTTTAAAATATGACACATCAAATTTTTGATATCCATTTTTGTTTTAATCGGTGTGCCTGATAAATTATATCCATTTAGATTTTATATCTCTCTCAATACAACCAGCAAAATCTGCAAGTGTTATAGATGTAGAATTATTAATCAGAAATACATGTTATATTGCAAATATTTCTTATATCATTATTATGAAAGAGAAGCACATTACTTAGAGCATCTGTGTGCATGTATATACCGTATATTTCAAAAATCATTAATATTTAAATCAAGTTCTAAACACACATCTGGGCACGGCACCATAAAGTAAAAATTGACTTAAGTCTAAATTTCAATATTTGTTTGTCACATTAAAATATCAGTGATGACATGCAATTATTCAATCAATTTATCTTTTTTCATAGTAAAATAGAATGGATGAACTCAATATTTGACATTTTCACTACCATCGTTATTTGAGAATTTGACTCTTGAAAGTCAATTCTTAGTTTATGGTGCCGGGCCCTGATATTGCTTTTCATCAGCGACTTACTCGTGGAGAACTGATGATTCAAAAATCTAGAATCGTTAAACAAAGGAGAGGATTTCCAACAACACCAGGTTGCAGCACCAACTACAAAACCCCAAAACACACAATGCAAAAAAAACACATAGCAGACACGCACAGAAAGAGACAAAAAAGGGGGACAAGGAACATCAACGCACAACACAGAAACATCAAACACAAGGCGTCATCTTAAAAGTAAGGCATCAATGGATCAAGAGTTTGACATCAATTTTCACAGATAAGAATTTAAAAATACCATAGGCTAGTATATTTTGTACCCGAATATACATGTACATTCAAATACACTGTTATCAGTCACGTTTGGGTAGTTGGTTACTCCCTGGCATAAAAGTACACTATGACTGTCTTTATTTCGCAGAATTCTAATCTTCTATTTTTCTGCTTTCGAGAGAAAGTAAAATCGTTCCTGTGGACGGAAAGTCAAAAAGTTTTTTATTCAAATATTATCTACGATTATTTTTCGAAAAGTAAATAGTGTAATCATCCATGCTGCTAGATTTCCAATCAGAGGATGAAAGTCAAAGGCAAAACACAGCATCAGAATCCAAAGATGGACGCTTACCTCACTTTAATACATGCACAGAGTCCTTCTCTGTGATATCTTTTTTTAGGGGGGGGGATTTGTGCAGTGCCACACATAGTTACACCACCTACAATCTTTAGATTTAGGCAAGCCATGCAATAGACATTTCCTTTTTATCACAAAGAGATGCGCAGTCTTTTTCGAGATATTACATAATCTAGATACCACGTAGTCAGGATTCTCATTAAGTTTTGAAGTAAGTCGTGACTCAGGAAAAAGTAAAAGGCGATGAAAGGATGCGAGCGCCGAAGGCGCGAGCTCTCTAGGGGGTCCGGGGGCATGCTCCCCCTGAATTGTTTGGAAATTTAGAAGGTAATTGAGGGTATTTCCCGCCATTCAGACTCTAAAAAATACCATAAAATTAAGTATTTATTTTTGAAATTTACTAGGCAATGGAGGGCATTTCCAACCATCTAGACAGTAAAAAAATACTATCGATTTTTTCCTTCAATAATACTATTATAACATGTGTTACTAAGGCAAGCTTTGTGAACAGTTTTCATGACACTAGCATTCTCATGATTATTTGTATTAGAGAAATGTTTGGAATTTCCTTGTATACTGGGAAATAGTTGATTTCTTTCTACCAAAATAGATTGTAAACTAACTCAATAGCTTTCTGATACCTACATTATGTACATGAAAAATAAATCTTATGTTTAGTAATCCCCACCCCTTTTTCACCTATTATCCCCACCCCTTTTTCACCTATTATCCCCACCCCTTTTTCATCTATTATCCCCACCCCTTTTTCGCCCATGGAAGCTTTGAACTATCAGTCATAATATTGGTACATGTACTTTGATATATTTTTATGGCGCTCTCCTCGGTGTTAACAAGTTAATTTCTAAAATAAAAAACATTTTCCTCCCGAAATTTTTGAGAGCATTGAGTAGTAGAAGTAGTACAGATCATGAATGACGAACGCTAGGTCGACAGATGCAAGATATTAATATGGATTCTATGTAAAAACCTAAAAAATCAGACATGTTTGGCCACGACATGTCTCAGATTTTGGTTATTTTTTGTGTATAAGGTAAATATGATGTCCTCAGAGCGATTGACCTTCCATTTTTTTCTCCGACGTTCCGTTGCCATGGTAACCAAGGTTTTGTATAAAAACACCTTTAAACAAGGCGTTTTTATGCATCCCGTTGCCATGGAAACAAATGTTGAATGTATATGTAATTTTCCGAAAAGATTATTTAAATCCTCTTAAGTTGATACAATTTGATTTTTCAATGCTCCTTCTTTCTGTGTGTCATGTAAATTTGCTTCAATTTCAAGAAAAAATGTTTATTCAAAATGAGCCATTTTCGGCCAATTTAGGCCTTATTTTACCTATATTTTACTTAATTTTGACAAGAGTAATAATGCAATTGCACAAGATTTGAAATACAGCTGACTATTTCCTCAAGAGAATTTTCCTAGGACTTCATGGGAATCAAAGGAATTTTATCTAGAAGTGAGATTTTTCTGATTACATGCCTTTGAAATAGGTTACCATGGCAACATTTGGTATGAAGGTGCTAATACCTGTCATAAGTAAAAAGCTAATTTCTACAGATGTATGCCTGCTATCGCTACAAAACTTGGTATGTAGATGTATTAAAGACCATTTGATGCTATCGTGACCTTGAGAAAATGTCAAGGTCATTTGCTCAATTTTCAAGGTCATTGAAAATATTTGCTATTTTCAGGCCAAATTTTGTGGTTTTTCACTAAAAAGAGACACGATCAACAGTAAACAGTATGGAACCTTGGCAAAACAATCAATTATCCTTAAAAGTATGATAAATGTATTATTTGTTGGGATGAGTATCACATTTATCAAAGCCCAATGAAGACCCAAAAAAAAGTCACATAATTTACGAGAAAATTTTAGAAAATCTCAATTTTATGCTCTTTTGAAAGATTGTCATACATAGAAGTGAAATACAATCTAACATAATTGTGATGAATTCTTCTTCTTTTGGTCGGTTGTTTAACTGTAAATATTTAAAATCAAAATATCTAATGAAATAAGTAAGAGAAATCAATTTAAATTAATTGGAAATCCTAATTTTTGTCTTAATTTTAGTCTAAAGTTAGAAATGACCTTGAGATTTGGACAGGTGACCTTGAAATGATTTGAAGGTCAATTGATAATGATTAATATAATTTGTATTCATGTATGCTAATTCATAAACATAGGACTCAAACATGAGGAAAAACAATGTTTTTAAATATGCGGTATATGGTAATATGGATTCCAAGATGCTATAGCAACGGATTTTAATTGGCATTCATGACAAAATGGTGAGTTTCACCATAAATTTTATTTCTTGATTTTTTTCAGCTATAGACATTTATTTTGGCAAGGTGATGTTTAATACCCATAACATTCACCGAATAATGGTTTTTAACCTTCAAAATAGTCAAAAACAGGCCAAAAATGACCCGATAATTAGACCTTATTTTTGCTAAATTTTCACATAATTTGACTGAATATCAACAACTACCTGATAACCCCCTCCCCCGAAAAAGTTTTTTTTGTTAGAGTTGAACTTACAAAGAAAGTTTTTGTGTTCATTAAGTAAATTTTGACCATGGTTTCCATGGCAACAGAATGCCACAATATGGCTTATCTCTCATATTTATGGGGGTGTCAAATAGATTGACCCTGTTACCATGGCAACCGTTGTTCAAATATAACAATATGGTTTGTTTTCATTGTTTTTACATTAAGTATGATAATTACAGAAAGTTTCATAAAAATCCATGACATGCCGTGGCCAGCTGTTTTAGGTTTTTACAGAGAATCCATATTAAATGAGTATGTGACGTTTTGAACTCTGCGAGCGGGACCACGCACTCAGCAGTTATTATACGCTCACATCTTGTACTCATTATTACAATTTATCATATACTCTAATTTACATAACCGTTTATAAGCTTTCTCATTGGCCAAAACGTGGTCACGTGCAATGCGATTAATCGTCGTATTGAACCGGTCATATTGACGCGTTCCCAGTTTTGTGTATCAGAAGAAAATGACAATCGGCACTTAGCAAACTGTGTGTTGCTGACAAGATTGACAATGATATTTGGCAGCATTTTTATATAAAAATAATAAAGATGAAGAAGAGTGAAACATTTAACTATAAAGCAAAGTGTTTATCTGAGAAGAAAAACTGAAAGCAAGGAGTGCTAGAGAAGCAAAACATTATAGTAGCCATTTTCTTTTCCAGTTTTCCTGTATATGATAAAACAGTTATAGCACAGATGATTTGGTCGATATGATGATTTATGGAGTGATAAAACCAATATCAACCTCGGCCTTCGGCCTCGGTCGATATTGGTTTTATCACTCCATAAATCATCATATCGACCTCATCATTGTGCAATAATTGTATAGAATTCTTGATATTGTTCGTATAATTACAAGTACGTTGTTTACATACAGGAACATAAACTGAGGTAGAAAAGTATACGAACTTGCGTATCATATTTACACGCGAAAAACCGGCCGTTGATTGTCCGTGACACGTGGGGGCGCGTGGTCAATAACTTCATACAATTTCCACATTAACAATCTTATTTACAGGCGTAAAAAGTCGGATTCTGATCGTCCTATTGTACATATATGTAGCCGTAAAATGGCCCGTCACGCCGCAGTGAAATCAAGTAACTCTCTGTAGTATCGCGTACCTTGCATAGTGGCAGCGTTTTTGTTTTAAAGGACAACGTAATTTCCTTTAGTACACGTTCAATTTTCATACTTAAAGAAATTGAGATACGACAATTTTTTTTACGGAAAGTAGGTGGCGATTCGCCGGCTCTTATTGAGAACCCTGCGTAGTTAGAAAGTTTGTTTAAACTTTTCTTATCCGTGTTTCCATTCCATGACCATATACATGTACTTACTGCATTGAATTGTTTATTTTCATATTTTTGCACATTTTCAGCGTTGCTCTGTTAATACAGCTGGGATCTTCTCCATATCTTAATTTGGCTTGGGGTTTTTTTTTCAATTTTTGTATGCCTATTGTGATCATTTATCCTGATTGTGCCTTTGTGTTTAACTTTCAATCTATGATGAATTTATTTCATCAATAAATGTACAAAAAGGTGATTGATCTTTCCCCTTTCGTTATCATTATGGCGAATAATGGAAAGGGTATCCATGTAAAGACTATAACGGAATATAAACAACGAAACTCACACGCAATACAAAGCACTGGTGATGATGACTATTAATGAAATGCAAATCATTTCAGATATGGTCCCAGGAATGAAATACAATAACCAAATTTGACAAGTTTCCATGGAGCTGTCGCGACTTGTGTTGCATACAATCAGGAGACGCTGACTCTTCCCGGGCACCTGGTCTCACTTCGGCATTTTATTCATTCCGAGGTTCGCAACCGTTCCTATGGAAAATCTAATGAATTTGCTTTGCCCTCTCGACTTTGAGACTGAATAATTGATCGGTACCTCTTTAATGTTTTTTTTTTTACTAGTGGCAAATATTGACATGAACTATATCCCAATATAGAAGTATAAAAGTAGAAAATTCGAAAAGCATTCACCGAAGGGCATACATGATTATCATAAAACAGGAACCAAAGCAAACAAAGAAAAAATCCACCATACGAACAGAAGCGAACTCCCAATAAGAGTCAGACCTGCAGCCTCTTTCACAAAAATACTTACGAAAAATTTTAGGAATTTTCGCAACTTTCATCATCAAATAAAAGCGAAAAATGTTTTTCAATTTAGACTAAAATGTGCTTTCTAATATCATTGAGTTAAAGAAGTTCCTGACGATAATCTCAACAGCACTCACAATAGAGTAACAAATTGAGCATCGACGGACCCCTAGCAAGCTAGAGGTGGGACCAGGTGCCCGGGAGGAGTAAGCATCCCCTGTTGGCTATCCGCACCCGCCGTCGATGTTCACGCATGAAAATGAAAAGAATATATAAAATACATGCACTGTCTAAGGCCACGTCTATATAGAAAGTGCTATGGCGACAATGTCAGGAAAAAATATTCAAAACACTTCCTGTCAAACCCCTCGCGGGGAACTTTTTTACGAGCTCCACACGGCAAAGGGCATAAGTGTGACATAAATGAGTTAAAGAAGTTCCTGACGATAATCTCAACAGCACTCACAATAGAGTAACAAATTGAGCATCGACGGACCCCTAGCAAGCTAGAGGTGGGACCAGGTGCCCGGGAGGAGTAAGCATCCCCTGTTGGCTAGCCACACCCGCCGTCGATGTTCACACATGAAAATGAAAAGAATATATAAAATACATGCACTGTCTAAGGCCACGTCTATATAGAAAGTGCTATGGCGACAATGTCAGGAAAAAATATTCAAAACACTTCCTGTCAAACCCCTCGCGGGGAACTTTTTTACGAGCTCCACACGGCAAAGGACATAAGTGTGACATAAATGAGTTAAAGAAGTTCCTGACGATAATCTCAACAGCACTCACAATAGAGTCATTTCTACATACTGAATATAAATTCAGTAACAAAACATTGTGATTTCTAATTTATAAGAAGTAGTAAGCAATCAGAAGTTACGAAAATTCATAAAATTGTTCGTAAGTATTTTTATGAAACAGGCTGCAGGTGCCCAGGAAGAGTCAGCATTCCCTGTTTGCATGCAACACCTGTCGCTTCAATTCGGCAAACATGTCGCATCCGGTTATTTCCACTAAGGAAGATTCAGGTATGTTCTGTGAATGGATGGTTCAAATGGTCTAAGACAGAATATCATTTACCATTCTGGACAATGGGACATCATAGTGTATGACGAGTTCCCCGTATCTAAAGTAGAACTTCCACAGTGACGATGTTAGTTGGTCACAAACGTATTCCTGACTGATAAGCTTATCCGAGGGACGTCTAGTCCTCAGATTTGTTCTGTATATTTGGTACTTGCATTGTCATAACGTATCAATTGAGATATAAACACAGTTTATTTATCAATTACATTTACTCCGATATTCAAACACATCAAGCAGCGATATTGAACTGTTGCTTCCTTCGGATTTTGTCTCTTGATACCCTGAGCTGACGGGGCATCCACACTCTTCTTCTGGTCTTATTGGTCTAAGTTTGAAGGTTTCGTTCAGCTCACACATTTTTACACTGTTTCTTTTTAATTGTTTTGTTTTTCATTTTCTCCTGTACGCTTATTTCATCATTTTCGGAATAGCAAATCAAGCTTTTTCTTATGTATGATGTTAATGAATTTGAAGACGTTAAACATGGGATTAACTAAGCTCGTTGTAGATGGTTGATTATATATTGAAGAAAAATATCATTAATAAGAATTTTAATAATACAAACATGATACCAGAATAATACATGAAAAAGTCAAAGTCAAAATGTCATTGTCTATATAATCTATATAATCTTATTTTCCTCAATGTGGTGCATGACGGACAAGAAAGGCCTAGCATTCTGAAATGTACAAAGAAGGCAAAAGTTTATTTCAACAATTTGTATTACAAATCTGCAATGGATTTTCTTCCTAATAGATCAGATTGATATAATATTCAATTCTCAAATTAATTGTGTCATACAATCATGTATCTTATTTCGAATTTCAGATTGAAACATAATAGGCTTCAAACATTTCTTATATTTTAGACAATCATCATAGTTTTATAAGCAAGAATCTCAGATTAACTAATAAATGTACATAGTGATTTTGTCCATAATGGTGGTGTAATAGATTACTTGTATTGCCTGCAATTACTTGTATTGAGAGCTAAAATGAAAATTGGATCAATCTGTAACTTACCTTGAAGTCTTGTTTTACTTTTTATACTGTGTATTTTGACCCTGAATCTGATTTACTTGAGAACGAACGCCGTATGCTACAGTAAAATAAGAATGCACTATTAGTAAGATATTCACCGACAAAACCAGCCATTGCAGGTTTTCTACAGATAAGTAATCATTATAAAAAGTAAACTTATTGTTCAACATTTTTCAGGATTGGACGAAAATTAGCCCCATCACGACGATTCTTATCGTCCAGTTCAATTCAGTCAGATTATGCATGTTATATGTATCCGTAAGGCTTTTCTTTTACATTCGCAATAGCAAAGGAACCGAAAATATGTGAAAAATGTGAGTATCATGTATCAATTATTGAAAAATCCCTGAAAAATCCATAACTGTATTTTACATTATCTTACCATTATTACCCTGCTGCTGATTCATCTGCAATTGTATAAACTGCTCTGGTATAAAACGTCCTATATGAGCTGATCCTTGAGAAAATTGCTGTTGTTGCTGACCACTCAGATGTTGATGGGACATAGCATTCTGCCCTCCATTTTCAGGTACTGCTGCATACCCAGGCAGTGCAACTGGCTCTGATGTTCCACCATAGTTTGCATTTTGAACACTGCCGTGTCCACTCTTTTGTATAATCAGTCCATGTTGAGTGTTCCCCATTGTTTGTTGACTTCCAGAATGTGCAATTTGAATTCCACTCGATCCATATTGACCACTGCCAGCTTGATTGTTTGACATCATAACATTAGCTGTACCACCATATTGCCCTGATGATAAATTATGGAGGGTTCCTCCTTGAACTGATCCTATATTTTGATTCTGAAGAACTGTCTGTTGTCTTTCACCACCATACTGTTGTGGTTGTCTATGAGAGTTTCCAAATAAATTACCTAATAGCCCATTACTTCCAGATGCTACCGGCTGATTAACAGCTTCAGCTATAGGTACTCCAGACTGTGAAGAACTAGGTGCATTTGATCCAGATGAGGATACCTTAGCAGCCGGATGTGATGAAGACGATGCTCCAAATAAGAGACCAAGATCAAATAAGTTGCTTCCTTGAGAGGCTGAAGCGGGTGATTGTTCTGGGAATGCAGATTTTGAACCTGAAGTTCCATATACCTGTGTGCCCTGTGGTTCAGCTTGAACTCCTCCTGATGAACCTGATCCAATAGTATGAACAGATGCTACAACATTGTGACCACTATTCTGTTGAGAATGAGCTGCTCCATATTGCCCAGAAGATGGTTCTGCTGCCACTTGTGCACCATACCCTGATGACACCACTGACGAATGGTCATTAGAGTTTGCTGATGAGAAACTACTGGAGGTTGAAGAAATATGACCTCCAACTTGGGCACCATAGCTTGATGATGAAGACAAATGATCATTTTTGTTAGACGATGAACCTCCATAGTCTGAAGATGAAGAGGAATGTTCATTGCCGTTGGCTGAAAAATAGCTATTCGAAGATGAGGATGAGAGACCTCCAGCTTGGGAACCATAGTTTGAAGATGAAGAGGAATGGTCATTACCATTAGCTGATGAATAGCTCCCAGAAGGTGAAGAAGACTGACTTCCTTCTGCAACTGGTACACTTATATGATGTGGAGAGGTAGCTGCCTCGTGAATCCCTTCATTTGCAAGTTCTGGTACAACTTTACTTGCGGCTTTTGCATTATATTTTGCCTTTATCTGACTCATATATCCTTTTCCAGAGCTAGTTGATGAGCTCATAGAATTAGAATTTCCATAAGATTCTTTCACAACGGATGCCTTTTCGGCTGTAGGGTGTGAACTGTAAGAGCTACCAGAGGATGACGCACCGGCCATATTTTCAGAAGATGCACCATGGGCTGATTCAGACATTCCAAACAGAACTTGTTCCGGACTTGGATGGCCTAGAAAAGTTGAAGCTCCGATGGACGGATGTTCAGTAGAACCCTGAGATGGCTCAGCATGGGATTGCGTGTGTGCAGCAGAGGTTTCGGTATGCAAAATCTCAGCAATAGGTATAACGTGTTCATTATGACTGCTATGTGATGCACCACTTCTACCAGCGCTGCTTGATGCACTACTTCCTGATTGAGAGGAAGGTATGGGTTCGTGTTCAGCATACGATCCAGCAGGACCTGACCCAGTTGTAACATCCTCTGCATGAGGAATAACAATGGGTTTTGTAGCAGGCACTATTTCTGGTTTTGGAACTGGTAGAGGTAATGGTTCAACATGAGGTCTTACTTCAGGAAGAGGCGGGGGAGGTATGCGAGGTTTTGTGTATGACATAACTTCGGGAATCGTTTCTGGTTCAGGTTTCTTGGCAGGAACCTCGGGTTTGGGAGCTGG
The DNA here is from genome assembly GCA_028142955.1 of Pinctada fucata. Taxonomy (NCBI): domain Eukaryota; kingdom Metazoa; phylum Mollusca; class Bivalvia; order Pterioida; family Pteriidae; genus Pinctada; species Pinctada fucata. The sequence continues at coordinate 38,979,871 of AP027111.1, read as the reverse complement.
AAGAATACTACATTTAAAAAAAGCAAATATCTCCGATTGTATTTCTATGGAAAACACAATTGGATGCTATAAACGTGTTTAAGGATCGGGAACAATGCGCTCCAGTTTAAATGATTCTGCTTTAATTCAAATGAAACATATTTCTAATATTAGCGCTTTTTAAGAAAATCGTTTCTGACATACCGATCTCTGGACTTGGTTTTATGAGCTCAATGTTTCCAACTTCTGCCTTGTGCACAAGTGCTTTTGGTTTGCTTACTACAGGAACTATTATTTCGTTTTGTTTTACTTCTAAAAACGAAAACAATATTGAACATAAAAGCTGCTACATTTGTGCATGATAAAGATGTACCGATGTATATCTATAACAATTGACATTTTATTATTCATTGCAAGATCTTGCAGAGGCTTGCCTATAAATTGTGAATGGTAAACAGGGCATTCCATTCTGTTTCAAAAAGTATACTATACTCCGTTACAGCAAACTTTGTCTCAATTTAAAAAAATGCATACTAAAATTATTATGAAATAGTAACTCTTACCCTCAATTTTCTTTGATTTTGCTGAAAGAAAATGTACACTTAAAATGAATATGATAAATTCTTAAATAACAGGAATACAGAAATCAATATATTACCATATAAAGTCATATCGTTCACAACACTTTCTTGGAAAATTTCGTCTAGATAAAAACTTATCTATATTCATGAAAACTAATACCAGGAAAAATGGTTGACATCAGCATTAAATTTTCTTAAACACACTCCTCTTGATTTAGTTCGGTTTTTGAATTCTATTTACCAATGATTATTTTTACCTTGACAACCCGTGTAGGGATCCCCGGCATATCCATTCAAGCATACGCAATGTGCTTCACCATTACTTACTCCGCAGATGGAATTTGGTCCACATTTCAGTCCAGTTTTAACCACTTTTAATGCTGGTCCTTTTGGTGTGTGAATACACTTTTGGACCGTTTTGCAGTCTTCTGATGTAATTATTTGACCGAGCTGAAATAGAGCACATAGTGGCAACTTTCAATTTTAATTTTCTATTCGTAATATAATTTCATAATTTAAAGTAACAAATGGTTGAAGAGCGCCAAGAATTATCCATAAAGTAGTTTGATGTCCGTCAATGAGATGAATGACAAACAAGCTTCAAACGATAACGCAAGGAACAGAACGCACTTCAGTGTCATTCGTGTATCATGCTTGCTAGAAAAATACGTCGCTATGTTCAATGAAAGAAGCTAAAGAAGAAAGAAGTCAAGATTATGTTCAAATCATTAATCCCAATATGAATCACAATAAAACATACACAACAATACAATATTTACTATAAGAAATAATAACGGAGCCGTTCAAACTCTCAGCATAAATGAATCCCCTGAAATAAGGCAGTAGGTTGAAATAATTTTTCAGCATGGACAGTAACCATCGTATTTCATTTTTAAAAAGAAATTTGATTAATAATTAGGCAAAGCATTCAAACATTCAGTTTAAATATTCTATATTCAGTGTACGTTTGATTGTATTTTTAACTGAACCATTTAAAAAACGAAAAGCAAAAGAAATATAAATACATTGTTGAACAATCATTCATTCTTACCGGAAGGTAGAATCCATTGGCGCATGTGCATCCGCATTTTGATTCCTTGACACATTGTCCTGCGCTCTCTACAAATCCCCTGCGACACATACATCCCTCTGTAGTTGGCAAACTACAGGTAGGGTTCCTATCTAAGCATGTTTTAGGACAACCTGTGATCTTGTAGCTGTACCGCATATGTTCTCCACAAGAGAGTGCTATATAAAGACGGATATAAGATTAGATATTAAAATATATATACACATTCTGCGGGAATAATTTAAATGCACCATATGTGCATTTCAATATATAATGCCTTATCAGTGATGCTTGAGGCCTAAATAGTGGGAAAGCAAACAGAAAGTGTATAGTATTACCAGTTTTAATACGCGGTGTGACATTTCACGCCCTGTTCTTGTTGGTGAAACGTTTGAGAGAAGGTTGTAATAACATGTTCTTAAAATTAAGTTTTTTATCAAAATCATTCAAAAATGATAAACTTTATGGCAAGAGTTGGAAAATGACTTCATACTTACGGCATCTATGTTGATGACGGAATCGAATGGCATGCCCTCTGATGGAAGCCTCCATCGCAAATATTTCCTTATAATAACAAGATATTTCCTCGGCTTTTATAGTAGGTGCTCCCTTCTTATCAAAATACATGTAGATATCATGGTATGCTGAATTGTATAGATCAACTGCGAGCTGAGGGTAGAGATCTATCACTTTGGCAAAAGGTCCCATACGACTGGTGAGCATTCCTAGGTATCTACGGCGAAGTCTTCTATCGAACACTTTGTCCACAACTACCGGTGATTGGACAGCTTGAGCTTTACATCTAAGGAAATATTGTACATAACGTTAATTCATTCATTCATCAATCGAAACATAGGTAGTGTTTTCCAGGAGGGTATTCATGATTTCAACCACTTTCGATCATTTTTCAACAGTTAATTAGAATGTATATCTTTAGTTTATGGAATAACCAGTAACTTGCTGAATTAAAAATTCAAGTCGTTCAAATTTGAATAGAATATTTCAAAATTAAATACTATTGGTGACTGAAGGTAATTCGTAATGTGCCAAACAATTGACATTGAATATACTTCAAAATTTGGGATTTTTCTCATCTGCATTCCTAATTCCTCTAATTTATTCCGTTTTTTATCCATTGAAGTGATTCACATACTCTTTTGTTGAATCTTTCTGCAATACAACGTAGCTATCTCCCATCATCATTCCACGTTCTGCATCGTCCAGATCACAGTAATCCCGTCCTTCCTTCCCAGTATAATCATCCTCAGCATAACCGTTGCAGTTTCCGCAAAGTCCAGTTAACTCATTTTCATATGATCCGGGTACTTTCACAATGGCGCCTTGACGATTCCACCAAATCACGAGCCCGAATTCAGCATGTAGCACCACCCATTGTCCACTTCGGTAAATCTTTAGTTTTCCTTTATGTTCACTAATTGGAAGGTATCTATTCATATCGTTGCACTGGACGACAAGATGAAAGCTTTGGTTAAGGTAGTATCACAAACTTTTTAATAATTCCATCAAACAGGAAATTGGACATAGTAAAGGCAAACTCATAACATATACAAATATTCCTATACATTTGTATTTATAATAGAATAATTTCATAAAATCTGTTAAAGAGCTAAATTTACATGTATGTCAGTCAAGAATGTGTTCGAAGCATGTCCCTGATCCTCAGTCTTGATGGTACTGGATATTGAGTCGCCCTACGATGGACGTCTTCTCTAGAAGTTGTATAGACTCTAGTTGTCTTTATATTCTGCTTTGCTTCGCAGATATATTGAAAGCATAAACATCTTAAAAGTGAAACTTACCATTATAGTTCCATCTGGTTTCAGTCGGATATTACTGCCATATACATTGACATCTAGATGCCTTGCCCAAGACGAAATTCCACTTGATTTGGGGATATGGTTCTTTATTTCTATATTGAAATTCTCTCCAGATTTGGCTTTGACTGACTTGGTAAGAGTGTGAGTGCAATCGCTGACGAATTCAAATTTGGCGCCATCGAATGTCCGGAAATGAGGATCACCATACACGGAGCAAAGACACATTTCTGCCAAAACAAAACAATATTATTAAGCTATGACACCTTTTTGAACGCTAAAGATCGATTTTATATTCGTTTTGTTATATCTATGGTGAACAATAACTTTCAAATATTCTAATCGATCATTCTTTGATATGGTCTAATTTTAATGTATTCCGAAAATCGCAACAATCGTCGATATTGTTACCTCCCAGTGAAGGTACACCAAGAACAGTCAAAAGTTAAATGTATTTCATACACATGGGTATATACATTTCCCAAGGTAAGAGGCTTTCTGTGTTTCTGTGGGATGAATGCGTGGGGGTGTCATTTTTTCTTTTATCGTAAAAAGAGAAATCAGAGTATGTAATTTATTTTTCTATGAGAAACTGAAAAATATACCAACTTTCGCATTTATGGAAGCCATCACCCATGTATCCACCTTTACACACACATCTATTGTTTACACAGACAGCGTTGTTTGCACATTTCTGTCCTTGGCAAAATCCTTCCGCTGAAAAAAAGTAGATCGTTCTTGAAATCATCGCCATTGAATGTTTACATATATGCATAAGATTTTAAAACTTTTTTTTCAATGAGATGGTCAAAAAAAAAATTTGGGATAAAAAATTCAGGAAGTTTGAGAAAAAACAAGTGTTAACTGTATGAATGAGTGCGTGCCAAATAAAAATACACAGATGGGGAACTCACTTGGAAATTTAAAGTCGTCATTTCAAATAACCATCATGAGAAGGGACAAAAATAAGATGCGGCGATGTTTCTAATAATACAAGATTTACTTACGTTCACAGATTTTATACCCGTCGCCATTGTATCCCTTTCTACATCGACATTTATAGTCTTCACAGACTGCATAGCGTGCACACTCCTGACCTCCGCAAATTCCGATCGCTGGACAGTGTAACAGTTATAAAGTATTGATTTTCAAAAATTTGAAATACATATACCAAGATGGATTATTAGATTCAAATACAACTATATTCTATGATTTGACAACCTGAATTCGTTAAATTTAGAACTTGTCATGCAGCAGACCTGTTAGCGTCTAAAGTAAACATATTTTTGGCTTCAGACTACATCATTCTTTAATATTTCAAATATGAAGCTTTAAAAACTTTCATATGAAGTAAATTGAATGAACTTACGTTCACATTTGACTTTTCCATTTCCATGGAAACCGTCATTACATTGACATGTTCCATTGACGCATGATGCATCCTTGACACATATCCCTGCTCCGCAAATTGCTAAAAGGACAAAAACAGGGTATCTTTAGTTCACATGACATTTTTTGTTTCAAGACTGTATGGCTTTATTTATACTTTCTTACCTAAATAAGGAGAAAGTTGAGAATATCCGAAAATAAGATTTCCGACACGACAAATCTTTTAAGAAATAAATGAATTGAAGCTTATTTTCAATGATTAAAAAGGAAGCAAATGAGATGGTGATGTATATATATTAAATGCATAAATTATATGCATTTTTTTTTAAATGTACATATTTTGTATATTTTATATACATTAAATATATACCTAAAACAATGTATATTAAGTGTATATAAATTCTGTCATACATTTTACAAACGTGTACAATGTACATTTTTCATATATTTCCAATGCATGAATTATATGCATTTTTCAGAATATACACCTTATGTATATTTCTTATACATAGAATATACATTTCTAAAAATGTACACGAAATGCATTTGACAATTTTTGCTGTGTATAAACACTTTCTAACAATACTCACGACTACATTTCTTGTACCCGTCTCCCATGAAGCGTTTCCTACATATGCACACATAGTTGACGCACATTGCGTTTTCAGCACATTGTTTTCCATCGCATATACCCTCAGCTGAAATTCAGGTTACATTCACATGTGAAAAAGTAGTCTTTTCACATGAAACTAATGTCACCTCGCTTCAAAATTACTTGTATATTTGTTATAATATTCAAACTTTCATCCGATTCGATGATGTTTTCATCAATCAAAAATAACTTGAAAATGTAGAAAACTAATATTATTCTTGATTTCAGATTATTTAATGACATTTTACACATGTACAGCTGCCTAAAAGTTATAAATTTAGAGAGATCACTTACGTTCACATTTATAGTAGGGGAAACCATGGAACCCTTCGTCACATTTACATCTTTTACCGTCTTCACAGAATGCGTTCATTGGGCATCTCCTTCCGTTACAAAGTGCTAGAATTAGAAAACAATACCGGTATTTTGCATCATCCGGTTCCTGGGTACCGCAAATCGTTAATTTCTGACTAAAATTAGTATTTTCTGATAAATCATTTAACAGTCGTAATTGAAACAAATTCAAATGGGGTTTTTTCAATTAAAAATAGATCTTTAAAAGGCAACATCATCAAAGATGCATTAACATTATTACATTCATAAAGAAAACTCTGATAAGTGTGAACTTACGTGTACATTTCCGATATGGGTATCCAATGAAACCGGTCTTGCATTGACATTTATAGTTTCTACACACGGCATTCTCTGCGCATTTTCTTCCTCCGCAAAAGTTGACAGCTATGATATAAAACGTTTCAAAATTATTTCACACCATCTATCTATTTCATTTCAATGTATGGGTTTTTTTTTCAAGTTTAGAAATAGAAATTGAAATGAGTTTTCCGAAGAACGGTGAAAAATGCTACCCCATACTAAACAGAGTAAAGCAATTCCACCAGGCAATAGTTCTTACTTACGTTCACATTTGACATATGGGTTACCATGGTAACCGTTTTGACACTGGCATGAGCCTTTAATGCATGATGCATATTCTGGACACAATCTTCCTCCACAGAGTTCTGTGAGCAAAACAAAACAAATATAGATTTTTGAACTTTGAATGGAAATCAGTTTTCAAAAAATAACTTTTTTATTCAATTTTATCACGGAAATATTTTCTTTCTATTCAGTATCAATATATACTTTATTGAAGCTTTTACATTAACATGACATTACATGTACATATATATTCTACTTTGTAGTGATCGCCTTCTACTTACTGAAGCTTACATCAAGTTATGGAGGAAGTAAAATTTGAATCTTACTTTCACATGAGTCGTATCCGTTTCCGGTAAAACCACGCTTACAAACACATTGGAAGTTTTCACAAAATGCGTTTACAGCACATGATTTCCCTCCACATTTGTCTTCAGCTGAAATTTTAGGAACATAAATAAAAATTACTTGCTTAAATCTCAAATGTCCATTACCTTATCTTATCATATAAAATGATATCTGTAGAGCATATGAATGATTCTTGTCCTCTTTTAATTGTCAAAGACACTTGCTTATTGACATCATAGAATTACATTCAAATTAAGCCAATTAATAAAAAGGTTTCATCCAATATGAAGTCTGCTGACTCACGTTCGCATTTGATGTATCCGTTGCCATGGTAACCATCAACACATTTACATTTGCCTCTCGAACAGAACGCATTTGCCACACATTTATGTCCACGACATAACTCTGAAAAATTCAAATTGTCTATACTCTGATTTCTATTCAATTTATGATTTTTTTAAAGTGAAGAGGGAACAGAAGTGATAGATGTAAATTTATGTTGATATTCACATGTAATGTGAACAGAACTATCGGTCAATTCTGAAAAAATTATGTTTGGTTGTTTTAATTCCAATGATTATTATGATAATATTAGCATGTTTACTCAACATGCGATTTAGAAGTGTGGATAGAGATAGATATCAAATTATAGGTTCATTTACAGCTTCAAAACTGAGTACTTGTACGTACCTATACACTCCTTCATTCCGTTGCCTAGGTAACCCTTCATACATTGACATTGGTAGTTGACACATTTGGCGTTTTCAGCACACTGTATTCCGCCACAGAACCCAATGGCTATTAAAATAAACAAAGTCATTTTGAACAAATAAATTTCGCATTTGAATGAAACATTTCTTAATAATTCTGACCTGTCTTAAAAACACTTAGAATTTTAATTTCTTTATTCGATTTGGAGAAACATCCAGAAAATAATATGTCTTACGTTCACACTTGATCGCTCCATCACCATGGTAACCGACTTTGCAAACACATTTTCCATTCCTGCATCTTGCATTATCCACACATTTAGTTGTCTTTCCACACAAAGCTTTTGAAAAATAAGAACGATTTTAATCTTGCTATTTTTGATAATCAATAAATAGTTAAAAATGGCAGCGTCATTTCGTGCATTTTTTCTATATTCTGTTTCTCATAAATTATCTCTGATTCAGTGAAATTTTCCTTTTCAATACGACGTTATTACAAAAAATCTGATTTTGTTTCATTCAGAATTTGTTCCTTAGGATCTGTCTATTCATTAATAATGGAAAATATCCATCTACCTTTGCATCCTTTTTCGCCATCTCCGTAGAAGTAACGCGGACAGACGCATTTGAAGTTGACGCACACTGCACCGTTCCCGCATTTTACACCTCCACACAGATGAGTTGCTGAAGATTGAAAGGAGCTAAAAATTATTTCACTTTTCTAAAAGTATTTTGATTACAAAAGTATCCAAACAAATGTATAGGTAGACAAAAAAAGAAAGGATAGATCAGATCACAGAATACATTTCAAACTTACGTTCACAATTCACGTAGCCGTTTCCATGGAAACCTTCCATACACACACATTTTCCTTCTTGGCATATGGAATTTCTGGCACACAATTTTCCATTACAAAGTTCTGTTTATAGAAATTTAAAACATTTTCATCACTTTTGTGGAAAAGTATTAATCGAAACGAGAAAATATCAAAACTTTTCATACGAATGTCAACAAGTTCTGTTTACAGAAATTTAAAATATTTTCATCACTTTTGTGGAAAAGTATTAATCGAAACGAGAAAATATCAAAACTTTTCATACGAATGTCAACATCCTTCTCTGTTTCGCAAAGGTGTAATTATGATTTAAAAAAAGAAAAAAAAAACAAAGCTAGTCAAAAACAATAGCTTAACCTTTGATTGAACAATTATCTACAATTTGAGTCAATCGAACACTCCCTTTCATATTTTACCTGTACATCTTTTGTATCCATTTCCAACGTATCCTTTCTTACACAAACATCTGTAATTGACACATTCTGCATTGGCCGTACACCTCGCTCCATCACATTGTCCAAAGGCTGATTCGAATGTTATAATTGAATTCATTTCAGAAGTCAACGCATTTATTCAATTCTTGAAAATATTCAACGATTTTTGCTTGACCCACTAACAATTCTTTGTCATCTGTACATTAACTTTGTCTTTAATGGAAGGTTATTTTCTTTTTGATAAGGATTGATTTAATCAGGTCAAACACTTACGTTCACACTTGTAATAAGCGTTGCCATGATAACCAAGGTTACATTTGCATTTGCCATCATCGCAGAAAGCATTCTGAGTACATTTTCTACCGGAACAATAGGCTGTAAATATTGCATAAATTTCCATCAATTACATGTACGTATTTTCAATTCATTTTATTTTTTATTTTTAATTTTAGTTTTTAAAAACATTCACGAATTTCACATTCAAATTTTCATACATTTTTATCAGGAGAATACATACGTGTACAACGAATTCCGTTTCCAAAGAATCCCCTCTTACAGATGCAATGATAGTTGACGCAGTTGGCATCCTTGTGGCATTCTAGACCTCCGCATTTACCATCAGCTGAAAAAAAAATCAAACATTCATAACTTTTTGTTCTATTCGTATTATTCAGAATTCAAAAGACGATTACAAGTTACTTTGATACAGTAAGAAACCATTTATTTTCATCTTATTTCATCTTTTCACTAACCTTCGCATTTAATAAATCCGTTTCCATGGAAACCTTTGCTGCAGACACAATTGCCTTTTTCACAAAACGCATTCGGAGCACATCGTCGCTTACCACAAAGCTCTGATCAAAGCATGACAAAATTATTGATTGGCATTTGCATAATACATTTTGAGTTTCTTATGTGATTCCTAAGAATATATACAACATGAAAATGTGTAACAATACTTTTCTTCGATCATACTCGATAGAACCTTTCTATTTTTGTGTAATTTTTCTTTTATCTATCAATAGGCTCTTTGATTTATATGTCAAGATTATATAATATGCAGTTGAGTGTCAACATCTCTTACTTTCACATTCGATGTAACCGTTGCCATAGAAGCCTTTTCTACAGATACACTGGTAGTTGATACATTCAGCATACTCTTTACAGACTCTTCCTCCACAAGTTCCGACGGCTAAAAAAGATGAAATGTACTAACTTTCAAACATTCTTATTCATATTTTGATTGCAAATAAAACAAATGTTCAAATCTTGTGTGATAAATAAAAAAAAGTCTTTGTGACGATATATTTCGCATCATAACAGAGTTCGTTGACTTACGTTCGCATTTAACGTACGGGTCTCCGTGATGGCCTTTCAGACACCGACATTTCTTTCTTCTGTTACAGAAAGCGTTTTCTGCACACTTTCTCTTTCCACAAAGCGCTTAAATATTGAAATATCCATACTAGTACAAGTTAATCAATTTAGAATAATTAAATTTAGTCTTTATCTCTTAAATACTAGCATTTACTAAAATCAATTTTTACAATGCCTGCGATGTTAGAAAATTATATATTCAAATTTCCCGCTAACAAGCAGCGCATGCTTACGTGTACATTCTCTGTATCCATTTCCTACATAGCCTTTACCGCAGACGCATTGGTAGTTCAAACAGGCAGAGTAAGCCGCGCATGTCTGACCATTGCAAACATTTGTTGCTGAAAATATGACAATTTTTCAATGATTCTGAAATTTTGGGGGTTTTTTTCGGTTTTGAAACAACGTTGTTCAAATAGTAGATCAAACGGGAGAATTTCTTTAAAATGTTTATCATGATTTGTATTAGTTCAAATTGTTCAAATATTCTTACGTTCGCATTTAATGTATCCGTTTCCATGGTAACCGTTCATGCAGACGCATTTTCCTTCTACACAGGAAGCATATTTTGCACAAAGTCTGTTTCTGCACAACTCTGTAAAAGTAATTATTTTCGTATATAGGTTCAACCAATTTAGAATTTTGCTGAAAAAGTCGTTTAACTTTTTTTAAAATCTATATCTGTAATAGGCTAATTTCGCTTCCTTTATTGTTATCGACTTCAAAGATTAAGTTCGATATTGAAATAATAGGATACACTACATACTTAAACGAATCGTCGAATATACTTTGCGAAAAATTTCTTCAAACATTAAAGAGGCAAAAACAAAAATTGGTGAATTTAAAGAATTAAAAGGGAAATTTTGGCCATGGTCTCGAAAAGAACAAAGTGTGTCTTACTGTAAATTTTCTTATACCCTTGCCGATGTAGCCTCTATCACAACGGCATTTTTTAAAAACGTACTATACGCACTTACTTCAACATTTCCGATACCTATTGCCGATGTAGCCTCCGTCACAATGGCTGTTACATTTCTGATTCCCATTGCCGATGTATCCTCTGTCACAGTGACATTTCAACCATAACAATGACGTACTGTACGTACTTACTATAACATTTCTGTAATATTTCTGATACCCATTGCCGATGAACCCCCTGTCACAATGATATTTGTGACCATAACAATGAGCGTACTGTACGTACTTACTATAACATTTTTGATACCCATTGCCGATGTACCCTCTGTGACGATGACATTTGTAACCATAACAATGAGCGTATTGTACGTACTAACGATAACATTTCTGATATCCATTGCCGATGTCTCTCTGTCACAGTGAAATTTATATCCATAACGTTCGCACTTACTGTAACATTGCTGATACTCATTGCCGATGTTCCCTCTGTCACAGTGACATTTATATCCATAACAATAAACGTACTATACGTACTTACTGTAACATTTCTGATACCCATTGCCGATGAAGCCTCTGTCACAATGACATTTATAACCATAACAATGAGCGTAATATACACACTTAAGATAACATTTCTGATACCCATTGCCGATATATCCCCTATCACAGTGACATTTATATCCATAACTATGAGCGTACTGTACGTACTTACTATAACATTTCTGATACCCATTGCCGATATATCCCCTGCCACAGTGACATTTATTCATGTATCCATAACAATGAACGCACTGTACGTACTTACTGTAATATTTCTGATACCCATTGACGATGTAACCTCTGTCACAATGACATTTATAACCCTAACAATGAGCGTACTGTACGCACTTACTATAACATTTCTGATACATGTACCCATTGCCGATATATCCCCTGTCACAGTGACATTTATAACCATAACAATGAGCGTACTGTACACACTTACTATAACATTTCTGATACCCATTGCCGATGTACCCTCTGTCACAGTGACATTTATAACCATAACAATGAGCGTACTGTACACACTTACTATAACATTTCTGATACCCATTGCCGATGTACCCTCTGTCACAGTGACATTTATTACCATGACAGTGAGCGCACTGTACGTACTTACTGTAACATTTCTGATACCCATTGCCGATGTACCCTCTGTCACAGTGACATTTATACCCATAACAATGAGCGTACTGTACGCACTGTTTACCGCCACACATACCAAGACCTTCAACAGAAAGACGTATCAATATGCAAACTCTATTAAAAAGCTTATTTTTCTATTAGTCTTTCTATGAATTCCATATTCAGTTGCATTCATGAATGTTCTTTGAAGAATCCCTGTTTACAATTAAAAATAAATGCGCTGAAGTTCATGACATTGTTCTTTCTTATACATTTTGTAAATGTTCATTTGGTATTATTTCTATTTTCCTCACTTGACATATTGAAATTAAGTATAATATTGTGTAAGATTGTGTGCACGCACCTTCACACTTCACATATCCGTTTCCGTGGTAACCAGATTTGCAAACGCATTTGTTGTTGAGACATTCTGCGTTATCAACGCACACGCTATAACCACCGCATAATGCTTAAAATTTGAGAAAAAGAAAACCGTCAAATATAAACGTAACTTGAATCTTTTAAAAGCCAAATCCGCATTTATTTAAAAAGTGAGAATTTAAGAGTCCTAGAGGCATTTTTTCAAGAAAACGTAAAATATTTCGCTACCTTCGCATTTCCTGTATCCATTTCCGGTATAGCCTCTTGCACATTGACAATGATAGTTGACACAAATGGCGTTTTCTGTACATTCTTTTCCACCACATTTCAGTTCAGCTGAATTATTTAGAAATACACAAATATCAAAATTCATAAAATTATGCAATTCTAATCTCCCGCTTTTTATAATTTAATCAAGTCTTAAAGATCAATTTCAAAAGGATACATTTGAATATTGGCATATATCATTTTCAAGCTTTAACATTCATACAAAAAAAGAGAACTTCAAAACAACAGAGAAGGGATACTCACGTTCACATTTGACATTTCCGTCACCATGGTAACCTTGTCTACATTTACATAGACCTCTCTCGCAAAATGCATTTTCTGCGCATTTCTTACCACCGCAAAGGGCTGTAAGAAAGAATAAATATGTAAAAGATAAATTGCTGCGAAATTATGATATCGCATGAGAATATTTCTCTTTTTCAACACCAATTTTCAAAGAAATATACATACGATGACATCCAGTCAGTCCGTTGCCAAAGTAACCAGGTCTACACATGCAGACGTAATTTACACAAACGGCGTTCGCTGCGCATCGTCTGCTTCCACAGAAATTGAGTGCTAAAAGTGTCCAATAAAAACCTCAAATGAATAATTTGTTCATTATTATAGAATTTAAAAATTGAGAAACATAAAATTTCAATGAAATATATCTTTTTAAGTGCTTACCTTCACATTTTACATATCCGTTGCCATGGTAACCGTCAGCACATCGACATACACCATCTGAACTACATCGAGCATATTCTGCACATTTCTTACCATTGCAAAGTTCTGAACGTAAGTCATTGATCAGAATAAGTGAAAATTCAAATGAAAGTTCATTAATATGAAGAAAAAATTCTTTACTCATTACCATACACAAAATGTTGACAAAAATATTGGTGAATAATCTGCACAACACCTTCAATATATTTATTCATTTGTTATTACATATATATATTTTTTTTATTTTGATATTTATTTATTTTAATAGTAGATGTCGCCACTTGGCGAAGAAAATATTGTGCCGTATACTTTAAAGTTTTGAAGTAACAATAAATCCAAAGTCGAAGATTTTCTTGTAAGACGATATCTTAATTTCTGGGTTTGAAGATATAGCTGCCATGCATATACATATAATCTTTCAATTGGTCTTTTATTTATTTTATTTTCTTTTTCATTATTATTATTTATTCATTTTAGATTTCTGTTGTTTCCGGTTGATTTTTTACCTTCACATTCTCTGTAGCCATCACCGACGTAACCATCATTACATATACATTGATAGTTGTTACAGTGTGTATTAGCTGCACACTCTTTTCCACCACACATGGTCGCAGCTGTCGATCAAAGATTACATACAGTTTATGCAAACATACATCTTTCTTCTCAGTTACTGTATAATATCAAGGACAAAATTATGAAATAAAATTCTTTTGTCACTGTTTTTACATCTTTCTTCATTCAATGTACTTTCAGTTGGCTCTAAAAGAAGGGAGGGGATCTCTATATCAGTTGGCTCTAAAAGAAGGGAGGGGAAAACTATAATTACATTTGGCTAAAAAAAATTCGGCTGCATTTTCAGTTTATTATATAATTATTTGATTTGTTTTGTGTGTGTGTTACATTGACTGCATATTTATGTAATGCGAGGGCTGATTGATATGTTGTGAGCCTCGGTTTTCTGGGTCTGCTGATAGATTACAGACTTTCATCTATTCCCAAAACTGAAAGCAGCTATTTCTGGCACAAACATTTAGTCCGATGATGACGTCATACTAGCAGTTGATGGCTTTCCGACCAGTCAAGATAAAAAGTTCTTTAAAAGTGGTATTGAGGCCCTTAGCCCTCGTATATACTTACGTTCGCAAGCTATATACCCGTTTCCATGGTAACCAGCATTGCAGACACAGCGCCCTCTGTAGCAGTATGCGTTTTTACCACATTTGCGTCCGTTACAGAGCTCTGAAATCCGACAAAAATATTAGAAAATTTTGGAATTGAAAATTCCTCACAACTTTTGAAGTTCTATATAATTGCATATTTTACATTCCTTTAAATTTTTTTTCTTAATTTTATTTATTTACTTATTTGCAATATGGAAGTTATGGAATTTTTTTCTTATTTTCGAGAATTTACATATAACCTTTAAAGCATGTCTGAATTTATGTTCTCGTGAGCATGATGAGACATTTAAACCATGTTTCACCTGTACAATAAAAAACTGACATCGATCCACTCACCAGTACATTTTTCAAAACCGTCGCCATAGTAACCCGGTTTACAATGACAATAGTAGTTCAAACAAATGGCGTTTCTTGCGCATCGCTTACCGTCACAGACACCCTGCTCTGAAATGAAGAATTAATTCACAGTAAAGACAGATAGGTCAAACAAAAGAGACATTTTTTGAATGGGAAAAATGTATTTAACAAGAAAATATTAATGTCTCACGAAAGAAAAGATCTGAAAATATTAATCATAAATAAAAATTCTTACTTTCGCATTTGATAGCGCCGTCACCATGGTACCCTGTGTCACAAACACATTTTCCTTCGGAATTACAGTTTGCGTTCTCCGCACATTTCTTTCCACCACAAAGAGCTGAAATGCATGAAAATCGTAGTATTACTTCTAGTGTTCCCAACTTTCTGAAGAAGATCAGTGCAAATTCACTTTCGAAATTTCTAAATGTAAACTAGCCGAACATCGGCTACGCACTCTTTCTCTGTAAATCAAATTCTGTTTTTCAAACTTACGTGTGCAGGTTCTGTATCCGTTGCCATAGAAACCCTTTTTACAGACACATACAAAGTTTAAGCATTCTGCATTAGCTGCACAATTCTTGGAGTCACATTGTCCTTTAGCTGTACAAATGTGAATGGCTCATTTTATTTTATCTGTTTACATCGTTATTAATTCACTCATTCAAAAGCAAATAATGTAGCATTGCATGTTAGAAATATTCATTATTACTCACGTTCGCAGCGAATATTTCCGTTTCCATGGAAACCGTTTCTACAGACGCATTCTCCGCGGTTGCAGTATGAATTCGGGGCACAACGTTTTGATCCTCCACACAATCCTACAATACGAGGAAGTTATTCATCAGCGATTGTAACTCATTCTGAATTCTAAAAATAACCATGCTTTTCCCGAAAATCGAGCGCAATCTTACCAAACTTTTAGCAAGCTTAGGTATTACTTACTCCAGCAGTATTTGGTGCCGTATCCAAAGAAACCCTCTTTGCATACACATTGGTAGTTCAAGCAGACAGAATTTCTGACGCACGTTTTTCCTCCACACTTTACGTTTTCTATGAAAAAAAAATCCGGAAAATTCACTTCAAATCAAAATTATGCTTACTTTATAAACTTTTATTACCATACACTTTTCATGGAAAATGGAAAATCACGATCATTGTCATTGTAAAGCATAATAATATTTTTTGATAATTTACCTTCGCAAAGTAAGTAAGGGTTTCCATGGAAACCATTATTACACCTACAGCGTCCCTGGATACATGCAGCATTTTTGGCGCATTGTCTTCCTCTACATAGTTCTGAAAAAAAAGAATAGTGCAAACACATTTTTCAAGTTCACCAAATATCGTTGGTGTAATAAATAGAATGATCCATATTTTAAAAACCTCATCTCATTTACTTTTTTATTTTACGACAAATTGTATTATATTGTTCCTTGCAAGCAGAAAAGTCTTCTTCCTTCTTCTCAGGAATATCTTATTTTGCTTCCAGAAAATTAATTGGTTTAAAGGAGGAATAATTGATACAATTAAAATAGCATCAATGATTTGTTTTTCTTTCGTGCTTATATTGAAAATTAAATTGTACCTGTACATTTTTCATATCCATTTCCAATGTAACCTTCCTTACACACACAATTGTAGTTTACACATGCTGCATTGGTAGCACATGTTCTTCCATCACAGATTCCGTTTCCTGAAATTCGATTTTGAGGTATGATGATCGTTGATTTTGCGCGTTATCGTTTTGTCAAAAAGGATAGCGACGGATTTTCATGCATATAAACCCAAAATCTAAATAGAATATACTTACGTTCACATTTCACATATCCATTGCCATGGTAACCACCTTCGCATTCACATTTTCCATTCCGACATCGTGCATTATCAGCGCACGTTTTACCATTACAAAGAGCTGAAGGTAAAATATATCAATATTCATGTTGGTTTTAGACTCATGTCCATTTCAAATTTGATAGGAAATCAATTGGAATGACATTTTTATGGTATCCTCAGTCTAATTTTAAAACCATTCTTTTATTCAAAAATCCATTTACTTGATATGTCTTCACATTTCATATATGGATAAATTAATCCAACTAGATTCATTTTCATCCTTCGTTAATAATTTTCTTAAAATCCAAAATAAAATAAAAGACAAAATAACTTTACGTACGATCACAATATTTGATCCCGTCCCCAAAGAATCCCTTTTTACAGACGCAATGGGGTAGTCCCATAAGTAATCCACACCTGGCGTCCGCGTGACATTTCATGCCCACGCTGGTGGACGCCACCTTAGCTTTACCATCCACCATCTTACATCTCAACTTGTTCATACAGTCTGGCGAGTACATTTCCGTACCAAGCTGAAAAAGGTATCCATTTTTTTATGAAATAATGAAGTTTCTAATCCTAATTACTCATTACTCATATAATTAAAGAGATAAACTAATAAGCATTTAATTAGCTGCACTGTAAAATAAATCTTTTTTTTTTTCGTTTTGTTAAAATAAGGTAGGATTTTCTTTACCTAAATGTTTAGTTTTATTCGTTTTGTTAGATATCCTTAAATTCCTAAAAGTGAAAAGTTTTAGCGCGGAAATACTTGTTCGTCAAGCTGTCGAAGAATTGAGTAAAAGGTTAGTGTCATGAGTTGCCTTGCGTGGCTTAGTCACGAAAACAATTCTTAGAATAAAAATTTGTTTCTTCTATCACATCAATATTTTAATTAAGGTGTTTATTCAAATTTATTGAAAGCATTTTTAAACACTCACAGGTAGATAACCGTTGAATGTCCAGCATCCACATTCTGATTTGTGCACACATTTGTCACCAGACATCACGAAGCCTATATCGCATTCACATCCCTCTGTTGGAGGTAATTTACATTTATAGGGATCAGGGTTTAGATTAAGGCAGGTCGCTGGACACCCCGTCACTCTGTTACTATATCTCATGTTTGCTGGACACGGCATTGCTGAAAAATTCCAAGCTTATACATTGTATATTGAATAATAGAAAAGAAAGAAATGCTAGCTTACTTTTTCCTGGCATCTTCTTTCAAACTTGATTGCTATCGTTATTATTCAAGACGTTTAAAATTGATGTGACATTACTATTAAGAATATCAAGTCAAGGTACAAGCATGTATTATTTGGCTTCAGTGAAATTCTAACTTAATGTATTTGCGAAATCAACCACACGCAAAAGTGTCACTTGTATTAGAAGAAATAATTACTGAAAAATATCTCAACTGTTTGATCTTCTAACCATGTTCATACTTTATCTCCATAGTTATATCTTCATTATAGTAGTATTACATACGACAAAGGTTTTCCGATCTCCAGGTGACAATGAATCCCCTCTGTTCGCACATGTCAGCAAAAGCAGCCAAAGATCGACACACACCCTTCTTCAGCCTGAACGAATCATAATACACGGCACAGCAGTCGTATCGACAGTCCTTATAATATTTGGCGGCGAGGTCAGGATTGGCGGCTACGCACTCGCTGAATGGATTCTTGTGCGGATTTTCTGGATTCAAGAATCCACAATATTCGTTCGAATTTACTTTGTCGTACATTTCGACTTGGCATGTCTCAATCACTTCTGCAACTTTGCATCTGGAAAGGAATGTTATATGCTTCGGTTTGTTGTATGATAGATGATTTGGATTGATAGAATCTATCACTATGTTGCAACTGAGACAGGGGAATATCATCCGAGTGTAAAAGATTTGCAATCCACGACGAGGCTTGCCGAGTCGTGCATGAAGCAAATCTGTGGCACGAGGATGAGATCCATTTGTCTCAGTCCGAACGTTGTAATTGATTATTATCACTAAAATGATTTTTACAAGAATCAATACCAAAATGTTTACAAAAACTAATGGATACTTTACGTAACAAATGACGTCATGATATGTGTCACGTGGAGTGTGCGACAGAAAAGTCTCAAACTGCCAAGTCTTCGATTTTGGTGCCCTTGGTAGGATTATAGATCTTTAGATGTTTGATATTCATTAATTTAGAAAATTTATTTAGAGATATTTAGGAATATCCTTTTCGAATGCCATCTAATTACTCAAAAGCAAACTAAATCACAAGCTGATTGATTTATGCTGAAGGAAATCTAAAAAAGAATTCATACGAACAGACACCAAAATCTTACGGAGAATCATTGGTGACCACAACAAAGCTCTGTCCCATTTGTTTGAATCCCTCGGCACTGGTTGGTAGCGATTTGCCGTCCCTGGTTCTACAATCGTTCTGTTTACCGTCACAGTTACCGCAAATACCCCTCATCTTACTGCCTAACGTCCTGGGAATCTGTACAGTTACCTTAAAGAACACAAAATCGCTTAAATCTTTGTTAATATTACAAGATGTTTGAAAGAAACTACATGTTAATGTAGGAGAGGAACTATGGTAAGTTGAGAAAGGAACTGCATTACATGTAAGTTGGAAGAGGAATTCTTCTTAAGAGGAACGATCATATATTGTAAGAGAGGCTTTGTTAAGGTATAAGAGATACTGTGCTAAGTTGGCATAGTTCATGTGTTAATTTCGAAGTGGTACTAAGATTAGTTGGGAGAGGAACAGTGTAAATTCAGGAGAGTATCAGTAAAAGTGAGATAAAGAAGATCCTGACGACAGTTCAACAGCACTCACAATAGAGCATTGAAGGACCCCTGGCAAGCCAGAGGTGGGACAAGGTCCCCGGGAGGAGTAAGCATTCCCTATGTAAAGTCAGAAGATGCTAAATCGGAAGGGAAACTATGCTAAATTGAGAGATGAACTATGTATAGTTGGGAAAGACAATTGATATGCTAAGTTGGAAGAGGAACTGTGCTAAGTTGGGAAAGACAATATGCTAAGTTGTGATAGGAATTATATTAGGTTAGCCGAAACAGAATATATGCTACATTTTGAAAAGAACTATCATTGTATGGCGAGAGTGTATTCCGCTGTCGATGATCTCCTCCTTATCTTTGTTTTGTTTTGTATTTTTCAGTTTTGTCTCCCTATTGATTGTGACTTTTGGATTCTTATTTTGGCAATGTACTCACTGATCTCGATGTCACTGATATTGGACACCTTTTTCCCGATCCCTTTGATACTTTTATGAATAAATTATTTCTAATCGTCTCTTTCATAAAACAAACAGAATTGTACGTATCTTCAGTGCCTAAAAAACTTCCATGAAGTTTCATTATTTTCTATATGCAACGAAGAAATATCCGAAACGTGCATGCCCGGTCCATGCTGCAAATTTATCTGCTCTAAAATGATGCTAATGAATTTGAAGACGTTAAACATTATAAGTGTTTAAAGTTTTGGTGTGTCCATTTTCATTGTTTGTTTGAACGTTCTGATTGAGTGTTGCTGTGGGTCTCATATTGTCCCCATGTTGTTTGTTGAAGTTGTTATGCCTGTGTTGTATTCCAATGGGTATGTGAAGAGTAGTCTCGTGAGAGATCTTTTCAACATCAACAATGCAATTCACTTAATCTGCACATAGTCTTGCTAGTGGTTAATATGAAAAAGTGGGGGAGGGTGATCTGTGTTGTTTATTGTATTCCTTAAACTCTTTGTTTTGCATAGGTTGTTTTGGTGTGTTGCTGTGGGTGCTGCAACCGAGTGTTGTTGGAGATCCTTTCCTTTCTTCCATATATAAATCTAAAATCTGGATAACTTACCTCTGACTCTCCGTCCCATGATACCAGAAGGCCGGACTCTGTCCTCATACGGACGAACCGACCAGATTTAAATATATGGATTTGTTTATTATGTTCTTCACAAGGTAAGTATCTGTAATGTCCTTCGTACTGAAAAACAAATTAGAAAAATTAAAAGAATTATTGACCTACAACTAAGAGGGTATGTTCCCACTCATGATTAAATCGTCCAAAGATGGTTCTATGTCATTTTAGGAATGAAGCTTTCTCGTATTTTATGCTTTAAAATTCCTCTTTCTACACTTGTGTCTCATGTATAAAGCATTTGATTTTTAATGGTACAAAGTGATTTTTTCTGGAACTAATTGCGGCCACTAGACTCGTATAACTACATGTAGGGTTAAATGTTTGGTAGTTCTATGTTAAACGTCTTCAAGTTAAATAGCATCATTTAAGAACGGATAGATTTTCAGCATAGACCAGACATGTACGTTTCGGGTACGTAACCCTCGTCAGTGATCCTCACTCTAAAAAATGTGATATGACCAAAGAGTGTGAAAGTCTATACTTATTTTATTAAATACTTTTGATTTAGTTTTGCTGTGATTGAATCGTCTAAATTATTCTATAGGAGGGATATTTTCCAACATTTCAAGCTCTGTATACATATGCTTCTTGAATGAGGTCATTTTCAGATCTTCAGTTTTTATACTGAGGACTTCGTACCTTTCATCCAAAAGCTTCATTAAAAATATACAACATTTCCCACAATGTACAAATAACTAACTTCACAAAGGGTTGCCCTCATGTCTAAAGAAAATTATTTGGTTTTTATTGTTGGACAAATTTTTATAAGAATTTGTAAGCCTATTGGTTGTGATCGTTTGATATTCATTCAGATTTTGTGTTTTACTTTAATTCACAGATGAATATCGTCACAGATTCTTAACACGAAAAAAAAAAGTATATATATCACTAAATTCACTGTAACGAATACGTTTATTACTACTATTACTATTACTAATGCGAAGCAGAATTTTACTTAGCCTTTCTGATGAGGATATGAAACGTTATTCGTTTCCACTTAATTATTAAGGCAGAATTCCTTAGATCCTAGACATGTAAAAACGTTAATCATTTGTACCACTTGGTGAGTGTCACTGCGGATGGACCAGGAGTCACCGAGGGCACATGTAGCCAACTTTGTAATCAACTTTGGTTGATCGTCTCTTCAACGCATTAGAAAATTTCTGTGATCAAAATTTCTTGAAATTTCTAAAACGTGGGTCCTGTAGCATCATATCATACCCATCCTGCTACGTATTTCGGTACATTTTGGACACAATAATTTTCCCACTATATAGTCATTTCACATTGTTTAGATAAGGGTCACTGACGAGAGTTAAGTACCCGAAACGTGCATGTCTGGTCCATGCTGCAAATTTATCTGTTCTTAAATGATGCTTTCGAATTCGAAGACGTTAAACATTAAGCATTTCTTATGACATGCATTTTTTCCATTTTTAATTGAAAAGTGTCAGTTTAAGTTATTGTGTATTGTTTTGTTTGTATATTTTCGTTTATAATTTATATTTTTACCTATTTATATTTCTTATCTGATCACGCAAGTGGGTGATTACCATCCCAATAAAGAAAGAATAAAACAAGAAATAATTAGTACTCACATAAACCAATCCGTTCCTATCAAGCAATATGTTTTTGCCATAGACGTTGACGTAAACTTTACGTATAAACGCTAGGTGTGAATTGCCACCAGGATGTTCGTTCTGTATCTCTATGCTACAGTAGCTTGGGTCACTTTTGTCCATCACCTCGGACAGTGTGTATCTACAAGGACCGTGGAAATGAAGTTCTTCACCATCGTACTGATGGAAGTGAGAATCACCGGAAGCTGTACATGTACATGCGTCCTCGCAGTAAAAATCTGGATTTCCACAATAGTTTTCCTTGCAACGACATTGGTCTCCGTATTCAACAGCATTGATGCCACATTCTGAAAGTGTGATTTTTCAAAAAAAAAATAAAAATCAATCCTAGTGAGCATAAAAAAATCAACTTCTCTGTATAATGATACGAAGAGTGAGGGAAAGACGGTTAAGATAGCCAAGGAGACAAAAGCTGAGATTGTCAATATGTCAATATTGAAATATATGTTTTATAGCACGATATATTCATGACAGAGCAATGCGCTCTCAGAGTCTGTTCATTTTAAGGTGAAGTAATCCGGATTATTTAAAAAGGTTAAGACAGTCTTTGGAATTCTAATGAGAGTATGAAAAAGATCACATAATTATTTAAAATGGAAACTTTCGCCAAACCTAATAAAACAAAGGCATTCGAAATGATAGAAGGTTGATGACGAAACAAAAAAGAGAGAAAGAAAGAAGGAAAGTTAGAAAGAAAGAGATGAAGAAAAAAGAGAGAAAATCCCGAAGGTTCAACTCTCAGACCAAATGACAACCTCTGTGCTGATAAAGTCAAATGCTTTTTAGGGCACCAGATTAGTCTGGCTAGGATGATCAGTGATCTTCAGTGGTACATTGAGTGGGGAAAAAAAAGAAGGAGTTAGTTTTGACATAATATTTTATGACTTTAAAGATTTGATATCCAGCATGGCCATACTGCACTGACCGCAGCGGAAAGCACCACCAGGGTGTAACATTAATGAATACCAGTAGTGAGCACCGTAAAATGTTAATAGTTCCTAAAACTTGAGAAGAGCTTTTTATATAGGATGTATCTTGCATTTAACCTTTGACAATTCTAGACTGCAAATAAATACCCCCGTAATTAAAAAGCAGATTTTTAATGCCCAACTTGTTTTGTATCCTAAGTCCACTCTGGTGACAGAACCGAAACTCACGAAACACCCGATACAAAATGTATATGCATATTCTTGCTATTTCGGAAACTTGTCATTTCATCGAAAAATATCATCGGAATTAAAGGAGGCTAACATCTTAGCACCATCCCTCCAATGCTATTTTGAACATAGATTTTATTTGGATATGCTACTGAATCGACCCTACAGGGAATTTGGAGCCGCGCACTCTCTGTAAATTAATGCAGAAATTCAAATTCGAAAAATAAAACCAGAGGGCGCTAGTGATATGAATTTGGGTGGCGTATGAAAAGAACTTTGATTGGAAGCATCACTGATGAGAATTTATTTATGTATTGACAGTAAGTGTTTTGAATATTTTCCCTGACATGGTCGCCATAGCACTTTCTGTATAGGATAAAGACCGAGTTGAGGTCTGTATGAAGGTTAGATGCCCAAGGAGAGAACAGGGTGGTGTTTAAAGACCGAGGCCGAAGGCCGAGGTCTTTAAACACCACCCTGTTCTCTCCGAGGGCATCTAACCTTCATACAGACCTCAACGAGGTCTTTATCCGACTTACAAACCGCAGATTTTCTTCAATTTTTCGAAAAGTAAAATCTAAATATTTTGTACACCCCTGCGTTTCAAAATGAAATTGACCATGCAAATTATCGGGTGGAAATATGCAACGATAACGATTATTAGGCCATAAAGGTAAAATAATTTGTTATACATGCCGATGAATTTCTGAAAGGTACTCTGTGATCGGTCAAAGAAGAAAAATAGCAGTGTAACAATGAGTTTTATTTCTATAAAGTTTTTAAATATGTGATAACATTATTGCAAATAGAGATAGGGAAAGATTTTCTAATCAAGTGAGGATAATATTTCTTTATTTTGACCATCACGTTCCTCAATATACATGTATTTGAAAAGCATTTAGAATAATTGCTCTTCAAGAATCGCTATAGGGATCTAGATTGATTTGAAATGGCATTTTGGGGTTTTCGGGATAGAGGAGTCTATTCTTCTTCTGTTAACATTTCTTATAAAAGGATGTCTTAGGCGGACTTGAAACACAATATTTTCCATACTGTGACTGAATACTCATTATAATCAAAACAATTCACACCCGCAACTGAAATAATTTTCATTTCTCCGCCCTTCATTGTTTTTTATTGACCTCCACACTTCATTGAACGTTCATAAAACCTTGTATATTTAGAATCGTCCGCGGTCTTTATGAAATAAAATGACCGATGAATAACAAAAGAATCACATTTGAAGGTTTGTAAATATAGATATAACCTCAGACAGTACAATGCATGTATTTTACATATTGTTTTAATTTTTCGTGCATGAACATCGGCGGCGGATGCGGCTAGCCAACAGGGGATGCTTCTACTCCCGGGCACCTGGTCCCACCTCTAGCTTGTTAGGGGTCTTTCGATGCTCAGTTTGTTGCTCTATTGTGAGTGCTGTTGCGATTATCGTCAGGATCTTCTTTAACTCTTTAGTATTCGAAATACGTGTCTGGTGCATGAAAATTGGTTTGAAATTTTCTTCAAGAAGGCATAGAGTTGGAACACTTCCGTATTATTACATCGTTTCAGATTGCAAGACGGAAAACGTACATAAAGAAATGAATTAAGGAAGTTGGATGTTGAAATTATCACGTGAATTTAGAAAAAGGGTCATACAAGGAGAAGCTGACGACTAAGCTCAGTGACCAATTACAATATTCTCATTCAGGAATTTTTAACTCCTGTAGAGAATGTTTGCTAGATTTGACATTTCCGTGACTGTAATCCTATTTGAATGTTATCATTGATAAATGACAAATCGATAGCATACATATTTGACTTGTGTTTTTCATTGTTTCGATGTGACAAATGATTCCGTAAACATGTCAGAGTCGGCACATATCGAAATTTCAATTCAAAGTAGTAAATAAAACTATTACTGAACGCAACAACCCCTCCTTACAATCTCAGCTGTAGCCTCTACACCCAGACTATGTTTAAACGCGCTATCTCTATTCTTGGAATTTCCAAATTCGATATCGGACTCTCTCAAGCATTGTATTAAGATATTTAGGAATCTACCCAACAACAATCTGTACAATCAGCAATTCTTACTAGAAAACGTATAGCCTTCAATTCCAAGCACCAATTTAACACCAACAACACAATTTTTGTGCAGCACTGCAATGATACTATTTCTGTAGAATAAAACAACTCGAAAGCACACAATGTAGGAGGTACGTCTTTCGATTAAGAAACACAATAAGCACAGAGAGAGAGAGAGAGAGAGAGAGAGAGAGAGAGAGAGAGAGAGAGAGAGAGAGAGAGAGAGAGATTTTGTTTTCATTTTGGGCGGAAAGAGACACACATGTATAATTCAAAAGACTACTGTTTTGTTCCATATCGAGCTATTAATTTTGGTCATATTTCATTGTTTAGATTGAGGATCACTGACGAGGGTTTATTACCCGAAACGTGCATGTCTGGTCCATGCTGTAAATGTATCTGCTCTAAAATGATGCTAATGAATTTAAAGACGTTAAACATTAAAAGCAATCTTTTATGAGGTTGGAGAGGCAATTATCGCCGCATGGGACCATTCTTGTCTAATATCCACAATATTTCAACTAAAATTATAACGTCGGATTCCTCTATTCTTTTTTCTTATCAGTGATGATAACAATTATTGAAAATCGTTTGAAATTGCTTCAATGATTGAGAAAGGAGACGACAAGGTGACAAATATAGACAATGACCAATGCACAGTACAAAATCGATAATTCAGGAAATCACGAAGCGAATGCTTACGAAAGCAGGATAAAACAGGAACCAAAGCAAATAAACAGAAACCTCCACCACGTGGAAAGAAGCGAATCCCAATTAGGAGTGAGACCAGGTGCCCAGGAAGAGTCAACATCTCATGTTTGCATGCAACACCCGTCGATTCAATTCGGCAGAAATATCACATCCGGTTACTTCCATTTCGGTATATACAAGTATAGTCTGTGGTTGAATGGTTCAAATGGTCTTAGGCAGAATATCATTCACCATTCTGGACAATGGGACATCATAGTGTATGAGTTCCCCCCATCGACCGTAGAACTTCTTCAGTGACGATGTTAGTCGATCACAAACGTATCCCTGACTGAGAAGCTTATCTGAAAGACGCCTATAATAAAATCTGTATATTTGCTAATTGCTCTGGAACAACGTATCAGTTGGGATATGAATACGCCATAAACAGGGGATGAATGTTGCCACTCAGAAAAGGGAAAAATTGTGATGCTGAAACTGAAATCGTCACGTTTGGCATAGAGTGAGGTGTTCATGTGGCCATCAGTGTCATATGACAGCATTATGTCCAAATTAATTGTCTCTGTAGTTTCTTTGACTTCAATCTCTGACGGATAGATTCTGCTGAGGTAATCCGCGAATTTAGGATTATTGATTGACATCACATCGTCCATATATCTGTAAGTGAAGTTAAAGCCAGAAGCCATGTATCTTTTCCCTTTGCTGAGAGACCCAAAGATTGAATGAATTCAGCTCCGTCCGTACGAGTAAAGGAAAATGTCGGCAAAAAGTGGGGCATTATTGGTATACTTATTATCAGAATCAGACTTCTCTTTTACAAAGCAGGTTTTGTCATAGTTAACAACAATAAATTTGTAAAAATGTGAACCACCATAGCCCCCGAGGAGCTTAGAGAAAGACGTCAATTTCAATGAAATTCAGGTGCTAAAATCTTAGATTTTATCACCTGGATTCATCTACTTGTGCTGAAAGAATCAAGTCTCTGTCATTCTTAGAACCAAAGACATGTACAAAGGAGAATAATTATTGCTCGACGATAACTTCTTCCCGATAAGCTTATTTACTCAATCCAAAATAATTCTGAGAAATTAGCCAAAATTGTGGATGAGATATCCAGCATGGCCATCCTGAATCCATGCACATGATCCACATTTAACTTTCGAAATTTCAAACATTACATTTTCAAAAGTGAGTGGTTTCAACTTTGGTGTAGGTCTATACAGATGCGCAATTAGAATGAAAAATGGGTTTACGCCTCCTTTGATTAATGTCAGAGAGGAAAAGGGATGATTTGGATATTGAATCTGCATAGGCAAAATGGCAAGCAAATATTTGTGTTGTGTTGGGCATTTTATGCTCCAAGTTCCTTGGAAGCATAAATGTTTAAGGTCAAGAGAGAGTGATTCCAAATTTTATGTAGTGTCTTTTCAGAAGCGTGAAATACTTGGACAAAAGCGATTGGATGAATAGTGCAAAGAAGGATGTTAACCTCCTGAAATTCAGATGATGATTTAGATTGAAATGGCAGGTTTTCAATATTGTTAAGATAATGTTAAATGTCAATTTAATAAATGACTAAAGCAAAGCCGTTCTCTTGTACCATCGTTGGAATGTCAGCAATTGAAAACATCAATAGATGCATATATGATTCTTTGGCATATAAATAATGAAACTTCATACTGTACCTGCTTTAGTTAAAGTAGTGAAAGAACAAAACACGAATGTCAGAATTATAATCTTCATATTGCGAACTTCTCTTACGCAAAAGTTTTTGGTTAACGGAAGATTTCCGTGTATCTAAGACTAATTTCTTCTTATCTTTCCTTGATATTGTATCATCCAGATTCGCTTCGATAGTTCTTCCACTACTCTCTTTGAACCAATATGAGAGGACCATCAACCGATTTGCTTCTTATTTATACAATCGTTAAAAGTTTATGATTTCATTCTGTCCTTACAATGATACATAGTAAATATTCATATTGTTTTTGCAACATATTGTAAAAATGGGAGAGATTAATTCCAGACGATTAAATGACAAATGGTCGCTTTGCTTTTTCTTGAATAATAAAACGACATTTTGGTTTGTGTCAAAGGATGATATCTCGCTGTGAAAGCGACAGGTGCTTGGTTTTTAAGATAATTTTCTGACGTAGAATGATCGTTAATGATTTTTTTCTGAAATTTTATCAAAAAACATACCAAAGAAGATTTTCGCTAATATGTTTGAGATAGCTAGGTGGGTTTCAAAGAATGTACACTTAGGTGAAGGTATTATCCGGGTGACGAAGTGCGCTGGATCACTACAGTAGATTGGTAAACATGCACAAATCGGTAAATGTAAGAAAAAGCTTTCAGTGTCAATCTTTTTGTTGTTACTCATGACTTAGATGCACCGAACTTGGGGGGTCATCATGCTTTTGTTTTGTAAAAAGGAGAATGGAAAATATCAAATCAAATACCCTACTGACAGAGTACCCGCGAATCTCTACTTATCAAACGAATCGTATTCCCTGGCGTTCATTCACTTTTAATGTAAGCATTAGAATAGGTTTTAAATGTTATTCAAGAAGGATACGAGTTGGAACGCTTCAATTTTATTATTGTCTACATTCTTTCTCTTTTGAAGTGTGGAGCGATTAAACACGCTCCCCGAGATTGAGTGTTTCAATTGTATTAATTACTTTCTAACTGTGTTGCCTTAAAGGAGCTTTGTATTGGCCTTTTATCAATTTGACATCATATACTAGTATTACTTTGCTATTTTGGAAAATTGTCATTACAACCTAAAATATTATCGAAATTAAAGGCGAGCACCATCCCTCCAATTTTCTTTGGTCATAGATTTAAGGTATTAGATGTATAATGAACGAAATCATATCCAAAATACTGAAATTATGTATATGAATTATTTGATATTGCTCAATCGCTTTTGATGTTGCACAAACTATATACTATGATGGTAGGTAACAGAAAAGGGATTTTAATAGGGTTCATTTCTAGGAGTTATCTCCCCTTGACGGAGAAAACTTTAGAAATTAATTGCGAAAGATCTAAACGGTGAACTTGAAATTTTCAAGTGAAACTTGATAAGTTTTAAATTTTAGAATTTTTTCATCCATCCATATTTGAGTCCCCATCATTTTGGAAAATATGGCTGAAATATTAGTTTTTTCCATAGACTTCAATGTATAAACTTTGAGGGCCGATAACTCTTTATAGGAACTTTTTTCAAAATCACATTGGTGGAAAATTTTCAATAGATTTTTATATTATAACTATGTCATAAGTTTAGAATCCCAAACTCAATAAATGGGTGAACCAATTATCCCTCATTATACATCTAATGCCTTTATGATAAATAATGCTACCGAATCGACCCTACAGGAATTTTAGCCATGCGCTCTTTGCAAAATAGATACGCTAAATAAAAAATCAAACTAGAGGGTGCTACTAGTATAAATTTTGCGTGTTTTAAAATCACTTTAACTTGGTAGTACCACTGATGAGGATTTACTATCCGAAACACGTGTCTCATGCATTAAATTGGATTTAAATGTTGTTAAAGAATATAAAACGTTGGAACACATGTTTGCTCATTGTGAAGCTTTGTATCAAATGGAAGGTGATGTGAAATTCATTTAATCGAAACCTGAATGTCTGTTGTATTGTTGTTAGAAATTCGAAGGTTAAGACCTGAGCACCATCCCTCCAATGATATTTTGGTCATCGATTTTATTTGACTAAAATGCTACTGAATCGACCCTACAGGAAATTTAGAGCCGCGTTCACTCTGAGAAGTAACTGCACAAATTTAAATTAAAAAAACAAATTCTCAGGGCACTACTGAAATGAATTTTGGCTGTGTCTGAAAATAACTTTGGCTGGAAGCATCACTGATGAGGATTTTACTATCCGAAACACGTGTCTGGTGCATTAGAATTGGTTTGAAATTCTCTTCAAGAAGGCATAGAGTTGGAACACTTCCGTATAAAGAGTTGGAACACTTCCGTATAAAGAGTTGGAACACTTCCGTATAAACAGTTGGAACACTTCCGTATAAACAGTTGGAACACTTCCGTATAAAGAGTTGGAACACTTCCGTATAAAGAGTTGGAACACTTCCGTATAAAGAGTTGGAACACTTCCGTATAAAGAGTTGGAACACTTCCGTATAAAGAGTTGGAACATTTCCGTATAAAGAGTTGGAACACTTCCGTATTATCATTAGCAGCAGAGTTGGAGTTTTTCTTCACATGGAATTTCTTCACATGAAATTTCTTCATATGGAATTGTTTTTCTTCACATGGAATTTCTGCACATGGAATTTCTTCAAATGGAATTGTTTTTCTTCACATGGATTTGTCGCCGTAGCACTTTCTATATAGACTTAAATTGTCGCCATAGCACTTTCTATATATACTTAACCTTAGACAGCGTATGTATTGTATATATTGTTTTCATTTTCATTCGTGAACATCGACGGCGGGTGCGGCTAGCCAACAGGGGATGTTTACTCCTCCCGGGCACCTGATCCCACCTCTAGCTTGCTAGGGGTTCGTCGATATTCAATTTGCTACTCAATTGTGAGTGCTGTTGAGATTATCGTCAGGATCTTCTTTAACTCATTCTGACGATCTATCACACTACGAACTTTGATGTATATAAATAATCGTGATTCAGTCACAGAAATCGAAGGTTTTTGAGCGTCAATATATCTAATCAGAAATATTGCGTAAGATGTTTTAAACTCTACTGCTAGTGAGTAGTCTTCTAACACAAAGGTTGATCTTGTTTCATTGAACTTCACATTGAGCAAACAATTAACATGTGTTCCAACTTGTTATCTTCTTTCACAATATTTCAATCCAATTTAATGCATGAGACACGTGTTTAGGACAGTAAATCCTCATCAGTGTGGTACTTTTTGTCATTTGACTTAAAGGATATTTGTTTTTATGATACTATAAATATGATAAATCATTCTGAAACTAAGTTGTTTTTCCCTGATGGCATAGCTCTGCCTTTAACTGGATTTTTGGCATATATGTTAGGTCTCTTCATATATCCACAATTTAGATTTCCTCTTTTTCGGCCTCGAGCATCACTGATGACACATAACTTCTTGAAATGCGCATATGGTACACTTAAGTATTAGGGTAAAACATATATTTAAATGTTGATCATGATACCGAGAGGTTATATTATTCAGATAACATGAGCAAAGGTCTCAAATAAAAATGATTGTGATGCAAACTTTCATAAAATAATTGAATAGGAATGATGGCGGCCTAAAAGGAACAACTCAGTAGGTGAGTAGTATTGGAGAATCAAACGTAGCTATCCCATTTCTTACTCTGTTTTCAAATGAAATTATGAAATGAGTTAAAGAAGATCCTGACGATAATCTCAACAGCACTCACAATAGAGCACCAACTTGAGCATCGACGGACCCCTAGCAAGCTAGATGTGGGACCAAGTGCCGGGAGGAGTAAGCATCCCCTGATGGCTAGCCGCATCCGCCGTCGATGTTCACCCACGAAAATGAAAACAATGTATAAAATACATGCACTGTATGAGGTTATGAAAGTAACGCAATTATGAAGTTCAACACATATTTAATTTAGCCACGCCTATGAGATTTATGTTTCTCTATGGTTCTTACTTGTTTCTGTGTTAATCATACATCTAAGCTCTGTTGCAAAGACATATCTGGTAATTATCTATACCTCGAACATTTACGTCAATGAATTTTACAAATGGGCGTGTTTATACTATTAGCATAATCTTAGAGAGTTTGCTAAGGTCAAACTTATATCTTTTCTTCCTTTGATCGTTGACCTTTGCCGCCACCTGTTGCTAAGCACTAATCTCTCATCCCTCCTATTTGTCGTTTGGTAGGGAATCGTGAATAACAAATGAAGCATTTCTCTTCCGGTTCACCGAAACTCCCGTGATGGAATGAAGATTTTCCTGGACTTGAAAGGGATTTGTTAATCTCGTATGGTAAAAACATTGCTTATGAAATAAATACAAGCACACTTGCAATAGGTTTTGCCATGGGTTTGCAATGTATCCGAAATAAGAACAAGCACACTTGGAATAGGTTTGCAATGGATTCGAAATAAGTACACTTTACATGTAGTATGATGTTGCTTGAAAAGATATTTTAAATGGAAACGCGGTCATGTAGCTTATTATAAAGACTGTTCACAAGAAGTTTCATGAAAATAGATTATACTTGTATGAATTCATACTTTAGAACTGAATGCCTCTACTGTCTTGCTTTGGGTGTTCAAAGTAAGACAGTCATTACTTATATTTCCATTTGTGCTAAATTTCAGACACCCCATTTAGCATTAATAATGAGCGTATTGAATGTTATAACATCAAAAGTATCTGAACGTTGATAAATTCTCCGTACATTTGTACTTTCAAAACTAAAGGGTGACATCATAGTAGGCAACCATAATTACAGTTTACTGGCGCTTTACATGACGATTCCACTGCAATGTAAATATTATGGTGTAATCAACATCATAAGGAGGTCTTGAATAGAAGTTAACTTATTCAGTAGAGTACTGTGCACCAAGCATTCTGTTGGTATAGCACCCAAAAGTCCCCTGCTGAAAAAGGTCGGTTGAACATCCATCCAAAACAATTAAAACCATTGATCAAATATCACTCTATACTAAAAACAGAGCTGTGACCTTTGACATTTCAGAAAGTAATTTGCCAAGAAGTGCATACAGACAAACAACTTAGAATGTTTCCTTCTCAACAGACAGACGAACGGATGGTGTGTTTAAGTTACCAAAATACTCCACCTGCGAATGAACATTTTATAAGAAATAAGAGAGTTTAACATCTTCCAATTTAATTTGACAAAACTGCAAGTGATGTAGTACAACATTTCGAAAATAAATTCAAAGTAATATGAGGTGAAAATTCAAGAAAATATTCAAATTTACATAAATAAACCTACGTTACAAAAATATATTCATTTGAAATGAAAATGCTACAAGTCTACATCCATGCATCAAACAAAAGCAAAAGTCAAACTTCCATACATCCTCCCAGCAACAAATGCTTCATAATGTGAGTTAAACAGATTTAATTATTCAAATATTTGTCATAAACTCTAAACACAATAGTAAGTGATTGCACACATTTAAAGAAGAGTGTTTCCCTTTTCATGCATATTCATAATCAAAGATGAATATTCATATAACAGAAATAAATATTCATGTTAAGATGAATATTGATATAGAGATAAATATTATGACAATTTATTATGAATACCCATCTGATGAATATTTATATCAATTGAATATTATATTATTTCCTTGTTTATCAGTTGTAGCTTAACTTAAAATTTTATACATGTAGTAATTTTATTCTTTAGCTATGAAAATGCCCACAAACTAATGAGAAAAGCTAAACAAGAAACTGAGGTGTCCTGCATGTACCTCTAACAGAAAAAGTCATATACATAACTCATATCAAGCAGCAAAGTATTAATCATTGCAACCAGATGAAAATATAGGAGGCAGAATAACCTAAACCTGAGAGCTGCTATATATTTTTTGGTTTTTCTGGGGGGGGGGGGATTCAAATAAAAAAAGGAAAAACTTTCTTCTCCGTCTGTAAGGACACCATACACTTCATTGGGATAATTTGAAATCATGTGTGATGCAAAAAATTAAATACAATTTTTTTTTCTGACATCAGTGATTACTTTAATTTGCAAGTAGTGTGGTGTAAACTTGAAAAGATGGAATGTATTATTTTAAAGGTATGTTACATATATTTAGGCTATCTTCATCAATAATGCATCAGAGCTATTCTCTTACAAAGACTATGAATTGTGTGTATTGGGAGAAGATATCAAAATATTGTATGACAAATTGTGTAGCAAGCATAATATCTATATATTTCCTTATGTTGGTTACAAAACGACCCTGCCCCCTCAAAAAAATCCTGAAAGTCTTATGATATTTTGAATTCAACTGAGGAAATTTGAGGTTAGTATGCAAAAAATAACAAACTTTAAATCTGACTGACAATATTAGTAAGTTAACATTAATTGAAGAATTCGGTAGATTATCAATGAAAGGAAATTTGCAAGCTGTGAATTCATAAAATCAAAATTAGCTTAATGAACTTTGAAACACTTGAATTAATAAATATACATGTGCATGCAACACTTCTTCTTGAACTTTAAAAATCTTTTTAAGTCATTAAGGGACATAACAAAAAACTAATTTTTTGGTACGTACATCATAAAAATATGAGGATACAGAAATATCAAGAACTTATGCAGCTATTTAAAAATAGAATTACAATTTGAAGGTACAAAAACTGAGCTTTTACACATTACAAAGTTATCTGTATATGCCGCTATGCTTCGCAAGCAACAAAAAACGAAATCACAAGTGAGCTAATTTGCATGCAGTCATATCATAAATGTTCTGCCTACCCTGTTAGATTGATGGCAAGTTGCGTGCATTAAAAACTAAAGGGTGATCGTAGTTTTGAAAAATGGCAATATTAGTAATAGATGTGAATTAGGAGAAATTATTTAATTTGATTGAATTATTAAAGAGAATGCATTCAAAATTATAAAGAACTACAAGACTGTTGAGCAAGAGGGTTATCAGTATCTATAAATGTTTTTTGTAGAGAAAAATATCAGATGAACTATTTCTTTAACATAAAGACTTAATTTTTTAAAATTGAATAATTCTTTTTTCATTAAATTTACAATAGAAATGCTGTTTAAAGCTAATTTACTCTTTGTTAATCATTTTATTGATTGATACCTTTAAAAAGTATTATACACAGTCAGCTTTAATTATCTATAAAACAAAATCGAAAGTATTCAAAAGCATTTACACACACACACACATTTAGTCCAACAGATATTGAATGAAGGTAGGTACGATGTAACTCTACTTCTACTTAAGGCAGTGTTTACGTAAACATAATGGTTACGAAGAAAGCCGAGATGAGATGAAATATATGGAATGTTATAAACATGAGATTTTGTTTTCAAAATTGATGAGCGCTGAACAAAGGCTTTTATTTCACAAACCCACAATGGCAAATGGTTCCCATCTTATATTCATATACTATCATTCAAGGTCTCAATGTTTTGTTCAAAATA
Organism: Pinctada fucata; assembly: GCA_028142955.1. Classification (NCBI taxonomy): domain Eukaryota; kingdom Metazoa; phylum Mollusca; class Bivalvia; order Pterioida; family Pteriidae; genus Pinctada; species Pinctada fucata. The sequence goes on along the minus strand of AP027111.1, from coordinate 38,944,206 downwards.
AAATTTATTTACACTGTATAACATTAAGGCTTTTTACAATACAGATTTCACTCCCTTTTGAGTAGTGACCGATATTGTGATAAACTATTTTAATGAATTCTTTTGTAACATCAATTCCCTGAATTTCTATTCAATTTTCCATAGAATTTCAAGTTTCGTCAATACGGTATACGTCATAATAAATTTATATCTATATAACCACATGCTAAAATGGGAGGTAATTCTTTACATCAAGAAATCATTTGTAGCAAATTCTCACAATGCCAGCACTCATTCTGTAATGGTGTAAGTTGCTTTGGGCAAAACAAATTTTTACATGTCCCTTTTTCTTAAAATGAAAAAAAATTCAAAATCATTCAAACTTTACATGTGCAAACATTAATTCTTCAAAAGTTGTACATGAAGTTTGGTTTACAATAATGGAGCTGTTTTCCATCTGAATTGTGTACATTATATCATACATAAGTGGCCTGACTAGAAGAAAGCTAAATATTTTTATTATAAACTAATGTGATAAAATCTACATTTTAATATAAAAAATCTTATTTGGAATCAATTACAAGTATATATGATTATAACCATCATCCTAGCCAAGACATCAATCCATATTATCTCTTTCAATCTTGGCATAATTAAGGTACTAAAGTGAGCATGTCTTATAAAAATTGACTTCTTCATTATTGTAAACATGGCAATTTTCACGTGGGGGTAATTTTTATGTTTTTCGCAAATCAAGGAACTACGCGAAAATTTCCCCCAAGCGAAAATATTCCTACTGCATTCTAAAAATGGAACAGACGTTTTTATGGCGAATATTTCCCCCACACATAACGATTTGATGTTATAATCGCGAAATTTTCCCCAAGCGAAAATAACCACGTTTACAGTATATATTAGCTGCGAAAACACATATGCGTTAAGTGTGGATGGTCCTTATCTTAAAAAGCATCTTTCGAATGTTTTCTTCTTCCTCAGTTTCAAAATTGTAATTTTTTCATCAGATGCTATAGACACTGGTGTAAAGCAGATGCACGTACCATCCAGTACCTACATCCCGTCATGGCAACAGGCGATGCCGATTAATTCGTATGTTTACACCCTTAGTATGTGCATCTGCTTTACACCAGTGATAGACTTTGATAGCAAAACATATTTGATGTAAATTAAGCAAAATACATTAAATATTTACGCATGTTAAATAAAATTTAGGGGCATTTGTCCGTTAAACAACCCGAAAATCTAAAGGGGGTAAAAATGACCACTTTCATAAGCATAGGCACTACAAAATCATATTCTGAAAGCCAGAAAGGCAGAAAATAATCATTATGATGTTTGATTAAAAAATCTAAGCATGCCAAGGTGAAGAAGAGACCCATTAAATCGCAGTACGGGCTAGTGAAGTAACATACAGAATGTTTGATTCAATACATCATTTTGATAACGGGGTTCTATACTTTTGAGATGATAATTCTTGGGGTTTAATTTTCAGTGTGACGTCACTATAAATCCACATCATTCACAACTGCAACAAAATTGAGATCATCATGGACTTAAAAGATATTAGCCCCAACATTAGGAGCACATTTTTCACGACTGAAAATTGTCTGCTATATGCTATATACTTTCATACCTTTAAAAAATCATTCCGAGGAATGCATGTGTTGCCTGCAAAACATAGCGACACTCAGGAATCACTTTTATAGGGTGTGACATCCAAGTGTGACAGACAGACGGACAAAGTGATCCCTAAGGGTCGCTATGCTTCGCAGGTGACACAAAAATTGAATGCAAGATACAAGCATCGTACATTCAAATAAACAAAATTTAGTGGCAGATTCTAGAAATATTATAAAGAAAAAAGATACATACATGTATATCTATATTTCGTAATTGAAAGGTATAATTTTCTGTACAATATCAATACAAGTAGGTCTGCTATATTAGACTTATGTACAAATGCATTGATACTCATTGCTAACATGGTAAATAGAATTTCTTTGCTAACATGATAAATAGAATTTCTAAATATACGAGGTATTTCAGTCGACTTGGAATAAAATAAAATATTATTATAATTATATGTGAGGAAAATTACGGAAAAATTTTCTTTTTCTTAAAGATTCAGATCATCTCACTAAATATAGAAAAATTGTGCAATTTCCATAGATTATGGCAGGATTGGAAAATTGTGTTGGTTCTAAACACCAGGGAAAGTAATGTTCGAAACACATGCAGACTAAAATCAAAATTCATTTGCAATTTTTCCCTAAAAAAACATGTACATGTACATGTACTTCATATTTTTTTCAAAAATAAATTTGACATCTTTTCACATAGTCAATCAAAAATTTCTACTCAATATTATCTATCAAATATCCAATCATGTAAAGGTCTTAACTTAATTTCTTCATAAAAACTGTGTCATAACATTCAAAATATACATATAAAGCATAACGGATAAGGAAAATGTATTTTTCCTCCATCAAAATTTCTGGGTGTATTTACTAAATGTAGTATACATGTAAATCTACAATACATGCAGTTATTCGTTCAATCAATTAACGACTATAGAACTATACATTACTATAGCTAACAAATAATGTCAGTGAGATCTATGTTATGATATAAAAGCACAGAATCAAGAAGTGCAACATGGAAAAAAGTCACAATGAACAAATTAAATATATTTCAGAATTTTTATCACACTTTTTCCAGTGCTTACAAACACCGTGAAGCAATATCGTAAAATAGATATAAATGTACATGTATGTGCATTACTGGATTTAAAATATATTTTATAAGTATTTAAACAACGAAAATTGGAAGAGAACACCTAAAATCAGTAGAAACTATTTTTCCAATAACTCCTTGCTCATTGAATATAAAATTGATTTGCTACAAAAACATTTGTGCGACTTTGTAAAAGTATATATACGTTTCTCTGCCCTACAGTAGAAATACTGTAAATTGCTTTATTTTCGTCAGTACCAATTTTCGTCAATTCGTTAAAAATGACCATTTCGTCAGTACGTAAATTCGTCATCCAAGGGTTCCTTAAATGTAAATTCGTCTGTTTAAATGCCAACTTAACATTTACAAGTAGATTGCCGTCAAATCCACCGTATGTGTGTTTATTGTTTGTGTATCAATTATCGGTAAACAAACAATTAGAGACATGTATCACCTAGATTGTTATGAAAACGTATCATTTGGTAATTAAAAGAACATTATAAGCTACTTTGTTTGCGTTATCAGTTTTCATTAATTTGCGTGCCGTAATAACACTATGTTACAATGTCCTATAAAAACTGGGAATCTTCGAATTCAGCTTCTTCCTCCCTCCTCCGACGTGCTTCCGATGTCTTTAAGTTTACCAAGAGACTGATTCAATATTTCCTGACCTTAATAAACTTTATTTTTTAAAGAGTATTTATATTCGTCAGTACGTAATTTCGTCATGGAAGGCACTGACGAAAATGACGAAAATTGGTACCTGACGAATAAAAACCAATTTACAGTAGAAAGTGTCCACAAAAGTTTGCAAATCAGAAAAAAATTTACCCTTCAGATTGCGGGAAAAAAATGCAAATTTCGTGACGTCACAATGCTTTTACCTCAGACAAACAAGCTTCAAACCTTGGTCAAACATTGAAATTGCATTGTGACATCATGGAATTTCTCAAATTTTTCCTGCGTTCTGAAGGGTCAATTAGGGCCTGTAAGAATTACGATGCATCCAAGAGTTTCTTTCTCTTCTTTTGTAGCAAATATCAAAGCTTGTCATTTTGTTTATTCCGATCATGAAAGACATGGTTATATATCCAGTGATGAGTTTAGTGTAGAAACAAATGTATCTTTTTTTTCGGAAACCAAATTAATTCAGCAAAGTCTACTTAAATTTGAGCTATTTTATCTGATAGTGAGAAGGGAAATCCAGCAAAGAGGACCCTTATGGACCTATGTCGGAAATATATCATAAGGAAGTAAGTACATATAAGATATATTTTCAATCTTACTTCACTTAATATACAATGTACATGTTTATATTTCTATATTTACTATAAGCAAATGGTCTTAAGTAATCTAAGTCCTTCCTGCATTCTTTATTATTTCTAAATATTCTTATGGCACTTGGCTAAATGATTATTCAGAAACCCTGTACATGTAAATCTATCTTTATATTTAGGGGTTACATTTATTTGCAAAAGAAGATTGGAAAAATTATTATTTAAAAACAACTTTTAGGGAAAATGGAAATAAAGCTTTTGTTAGGACAGATGTGTAAAACTATCACAGCATTATTTTTCTCTCTTTGAAGGTCAAGGTCACAGTAAAGACTTCAGGACCTTTGACCTGCTAGTAATTCAAGATAACATATAATTTCTAGCAAAATGAAGTATCTTGTTTATTCATATACTAGACTGTTCAAGAACAGGTATGTTGCCTGTTTGACTCTCTATATATGTATTTGATCTTGACCTTGAAGGTGACCTTGAACTTCATTGGATGTTGAATCTCATAATGTTTGATAATCTTTTCAAGATTGATGGCAGTAAATTGTATTTCAAGTACACTAAGTTACAGCCATTTTTGTGAGTGTGACTTCAAGACAGACAGACAGACAGACAGACAGACAGATAAATGCTGGCTTAAGTTATCAATATATATCATCCTTGGATTGCAGTTGACATAAAAAAATTCTTATTTTGTGTCATGGGATAACTGATATAATGGAAAAACGTTTCCATAACGACGAGAACGCACATATCATAAGTGGCAGACTTCAGCACAGATTTTCAAAATATCTGAAATGACGATCGAAATATCACAAAATTTCAAAGTCATCACAAAATTCTACGTATTTTTTCACAAACATGTATAATATGAGGTATTGTACCAATTTGTAATATAAGAATGGCAAAAAAAAAAAAAGATTATATAGTTATATTATATGTATCTGCTAAACTTCTTTCACTTTACCTTACACACTCTAAATTGATATCACATTCAAGATACACACGTGACGAAATGGTTGGTCGTTTCCCTTGTTGCCAAGCAAAATGAGAAATGAGTTGAGATTGGTTGATTTGAAAGATGGGTTGACAAGACTGATGACTTGTAGTGACCTACATTTGAAACTAGGTCAGTCTGGTCTAAATATAGGTATCTTTGGTAAAAATTCTATCAATAAAACCTGGAAAAGAAAAAGAAGTGGAATGATTTACTAACAGAGGAAGAAAGAAAATATTTGAACAAACCTTAAGTATCTATCTTTATAATTACCGGTAAAAAAAATTTCATGATATAAACAAATACCATGTATTGTAGCATTTAAGTTAGGAAATTTTATAAATCAAAATTTAATCTTTCAAAGAGCTTGTGATTTCAAAGCGAATTCTCTAAAATCATTCAATTCCATTTTTTTCGAAACTACATGTACTTGGGTGAATTTGCTGCATGAATTTCTTAAAATTCATATTAGTTATCAGTTACTGTGAATCAGTATAGACATCAAGGTACAGACAGGTCCAGGTGTAATAGGGAAAAAACAAAAAACGCAGTGTATTTATTTCAGGTGTTTTCTACAGGTAAATCAGAAAACACAGTGTTATTGTATTCCCCCTCTGTCACTTTCGTCCCCCTCTGTAGCTGCTATATGCCCCTCTGATGGAAGGTGTGAAAATCGCTCAGGTGTGGAAGTTACCCTGACAAAAGGCCAGGTAGTGGCATTTATACTAGAAGCAAATATTAGATACCATTACATGTATGAAGGCTGTTTTCTGTTTATTTTTCAAAACTTAACAAACACTTGAAGTTTTAACATGTATAGAAGTGTATTTTAATTTCATAATTTAAACTTTATAATATCCACTAATTTTATAATAAATTGAAGTTTGTTATTGGACATTCAAAAACTGGAATTAAAACATGCTAAAATATAAGATAAAATTATTTTATAATTATACTTTTTTTTTCTTTTTAATATCCATAATTATCTTTTTCTTTTTATTTTTTTCTCATATTGGACATTCAAAAACTGAAATTAGAACATGCTAAAATATAAGATAAAATTATTTTATAATTATACATAATTATCTTTTTCTTTTTTTTTTTTTCTTATTCTTTTTTTTTTTTTTTTTTTACATATGGATATCTGAAAGAAAAAATATACATAAAAACAAAACAATGATTATGAGAAAAAATTATTGTACTTTGTAATTATACAAAATTTCATTCAATTAAAGAAAAGCTTTTTAAGAATTGAAACATATTTTTCAAACATGTCAAAGAATCGATTTCAGGGTCAGTGCCCCCCCCCCCCCCCCCCCCTCATGAATTTGTCCAATACTTTCAGCCGGTAACGCTGCCTAGCTGTGCAAACAACATATACCCCTGCGCTAATCCGATTATCTGTTTAGCTTAGGTGACTTCTCCGGACAATGATTTCCCACGCCTCAGAATATGAACTAGATAAAACACGGGAATTATAAATTTTAGAGTCCTCACAATTATGGCCGGGGTATTGGAGTTTGATATATATTTTATGTCTTTTAAACAGTCATAAAGTGTTTGTATATCAAGTTCTCCCAGATTTTATTAAGTAAAAAACGTCACGATTTTTTTTTCATAAATACTAAAGATGGGTAAATTATTTTGCGCTCCTGTAACAGTCAGATTTTTTTTTTTTTTTTGACTGACAACAACAATTATATCGTTACGCGATAAACTTATGATACGTGACGGTACGACGTGAATCAAGCAATACATGTAAACGTTTTCTCGTAGCGGGGGGTATGTCAATATAGAAATATACAATGTCCACATGTATTTTGATAATGTAACACGTTTCATCATACATTTAATGAAGGAAAATTACGGTCTACATGTTTAAAGTACGACGGAAAATGAGATTAACGTACGTGCGTAGTACAGGTGGAAGCCACAAAAGCCGTTTCTCTGGTAAATACAAGCTTGCTGTGGACTACAAGACGTTTAACACCTGGAACCAGGTATAAATCAATAAACACAGCGCGGTATTTATGTCTTTTAAACGACACCATAGACTTTATCATCTTTTAACTTCCCGTCTAAATAGGACCTTAATATAATATATTGATCTTTGAAATTTACCATCACGGACATTTCACTGACGTTCAATCGTGTATTTATCCCACAGACTAGGAATTCACAGCATGGAGTACATCGGATACGAAAGGGGGGGGGGGGGGGGGGGGGGTACCAATACTATGTTCTCAAAACCTGGCAAGTCGGGCGACTGCGCTATTTTAGTTGGTGCCGTCTACGTCGCCGGAGATTATTAAAGTGGCGTTCAGTGAGCCGTACAGGTGTGAAAGAGAGTCGTGGTATCGACAGATATTCAATATCTAGATAAACATGATAAATAGACGATCCCCCAACACTTTACCCTTTCTTTTTTTGTAAAATATTAGGGAATGAAAGAGAGAGTTACGTGAAATGTATTTGCGGCATCTAAATATTTCTGCAATTACATTTTTTTTTTCATAATATTTTTTATAATAAAATAGCGAATATTACGTCGGCGCTTCGGGCCGGTAATTTTGTTTTTTTCGATATGCTTTTTTAATTTATTAACAAAGTCGCAGTCTACCTTCCCTTCAAAAAAAGTAAGAAGGTGGCGGAATCGAAGAATGGCCAGACCTAAAACGGCGGAATAGTAAGATTTTTTTAGTGTTGTAAATGTAGAAGCAGAGTTCGTGAAATGTATTGGTTTTAGCGGATTTGCTGATAAAAAAATTTTTGGGTCCGATAAAATCGCACGTTATATCTTTTATTTGTACAGATAAAAATCCCTAAATGTCCTACATTTAATTGGAAGATTTCAAGAACTCTGCAAAACTTTACAAAAGACTACAAGACTCTACAAAATTAAACGATTAGGTCCTATTCAAAAGCAATGGTAAATTACCTGCACCCCCCCTCTTTTGTTAGTCCCCTACCGGTAACGCCGAAGGGAACCCTTTTCTAAATTTTCAAGACATGTATAGACAGTCGTTATACTGTGCGCAGATAGCCAAAAAGGTGTGAAAAACAAGTTGTATACTTGGACTAGGTAGAAGATTACCGTACCTGCGTACCTGTAAAATATAATTGCATTACCGCGCCCGCCCGAAACCACCCCCCCCCCCTTTTTTTTTTTTGAAGAAAAAACAAATGAAACCCCTCTGCCAGAAATATACTTGGACTAGGTAGAAGATCACCGTACCTGCGTACCTGTAAAATATTACCGCGCCCGCCCGAACCCCCCCCCCCCTTTTTTTTTCGGAGAAAATCAATGGATGGGATATTCATCGTTTTTAAAACTATAAAGCAGCAGACAGTGTTGTGAGTCGGGAATTTCTGTTGGTTTTTTTTTTTGGGGGGGGGGGGGGGTCTGGAATAAGTCAGTACTATAGAGGATATTTTATTGTCATTCCGTATAGTTCTTCCCCCCCCCTCCCTCCCTCCCTCTCTCTCTCTCTCTCTCTCTCTCTCTCTCTCTCTCTCTCTCTCTCTGAATATTCTCTCTCTTAATTTTTCAATTTCATTCAACTTATTTGGGGTACGACGAACAAAAAATAAATAAATAAAAATAAAGTAAAACGAATAGAATAGAGGCCGGAAAAAGTGAATGATAACTATTCATAAAAAGCAAACAAAATGTATTGCGCACGCGAACAGACCGGCCTTTTTAATACATGTAATTTTCATCGACAAATGGCCAGTAGCTCTGAATCGAACGTGGATAATCTTTAGAAATATTTACAATGCGTGAATGAAGTCTTTAAGACAGCGTTCTATTCTATCGTACACCTTATACTCGCAGATTAGACGTTGCCGTAAAATGACTTGTCATGGCGCGCTGATTGTAAGTTGGAACATTTTTTATTTAAAGACGGATTTACAAGACATTCTGACAATGTTATTTCCTTAGATAAATAGATAGATAGTAACCAGCGATCGGAAATTAACCAGCGACCGGAAGCTATGCATGACTGATTTTTTTTTTCATGAATACGTACGTCTCGTCGGTGAAAAATTATAGCGCGTGGCGGTGTCTGGGAAATTAAGAATGAATTTTATATGGCCGGGTCTACATAAAATAAATACGATAAATTAGAGAAACAAGAGGAGAGCGATTGCAAACTCGAATACCGACTTCTTTGAAAATTAATAGATCGGAGTCCATGGCCAAACATAAAGTACAAATACACAATGTATTTATTTCAATAAAAATGTTTAAACCTAGAATTGACACGTACATTTTTTTTGTACATGTATGCAAAGACGGGGTTCATCTATAAACTTTATGTATATTGTCAGATAGTTAAACTGGTAAACTGTAAACAAATCAAAATAATTTGGGCCTATTTGTATATGAAATTTTTGTTCTATTTCCAGTTACTCAATGTTTTTTTTCTTCCTTTTTTAAAGAAATTTATATATAAAATCAAAATAATAAGTTTGTAAGAATATGATTTTTATTTCATTTCTACTTACCCATACAATTTCTTCTTAATTTAGAAAATCATGAATAAGGATAACTTTAATTCAAATGATATAATGAATATGAATATAATTAAATATGAATAATAAAATAATAAAAATTGGGATAACTTAAATTCAATATATGAAAAAAAAAGTTTGATGAGTTTTTTTTTTTTCTTTTTTTTTATTTCTACTGAATAAATAAAATTTTAAACAAGTAAATTTTTTAACAATAAAAATTCTTTCTTAGAAAGGTGACAATACATCTGTGTGTCCTGTATAGGTGAGGGGAGTTGTTAATTGGCTCAGGTAATAAACATCCCCAATAACACCCTACTACAGGTAAAGTCGCTCTAGGATGGCTCAGGTAAAAACACCTGAAAAACACTGCGTATTCTGATTTTTTCTGCACTGTGTTTTTTGTTTTTTCCCGATTACACCCGGACCTGTCTGTACTGTACATTTCCATGTGATAAAGAATTATTCTACTACAAAATAATCTTAACTTACATATTCCATCATGCTACTGGAATCACATCTTCTTTTACTTAATCGCCAATGGAGACCAAGCTATAAATAGAAATTGATTTTAAAGCGTACATTTGACTTTTAGCTATCAAATTTATTTTCATGTCTATAGTTTTACATACACACATATACATAACTAATTGAACATACATGGTTGACAATTTGCTCACATAGGTTCGGGCTACAGCAGGCCAAAACAAGTTTTTTTAAATTTCAATACATGAATAAATATTTGAATAAGCTTTAAAAAGTGTTGCAACAGCACAATTTAAATATATGCCTGTTATGTTCTTTGAGTGAAGTGACCTTAACCTTTGACCCTGTTAACCAATAATCAATAAGGTTCTATTTCCTTTGCCATTATGATCCTATATGGCAAGTTTGAAAATCCTAAGGTAATCGATTGAGTCTATATTCAGCCCACAAGTTTTTCTACTGTAAATGTCTTTGACCTTGGCCCTTGACCTCTGATCTGGAAAATTTCTCAATTTTTTTGTTCTTATCTAAATTATTATCTATTTAAAGTCTCTAGGTCTAACAGGTCAGTCTGTATCCTTTCCAGAAGGATATGGGTAAAAGTAGACAGACAGATGGACAGATGTGCATCTAAAGAGGGGAGTAAAAAACAATTGCTTTCAACTTATTCTAACAGTATTCTAAAACCAAGGGGTATCTGTCTCATAAGGAATATGTCCTTGGATAGTTAGCTCATAATTCTCTATAAATACAAACCTTGTGATATAAATGATTATTTTCCCAGTCCAAAACTTTTTCTATTGCATGCCGTGTCTGAAAAAAAGAGGCACATGTATGACAATTAATGTTTGCTGAACATTGCAGCTCAATCAAATGACAGACAGACTAAAACATCTAAAATTTATTGACTTCTAACATAGAAAAAAGACAATTCAAAACCAGATAAATTCCCCAAGTAGAAAGTAATCAATTTTAGTCAAGGTCATATATATATTTTTTTTTTGATAAAAAAATATGACCTTGACCTAGAAGGTGACCTTGTCCCATATCTGGCATTGAGTCTCTTTCTTTTTAATGGCCAGCTCTTATATATGCATGTGTACTTATTTTAGTGGGATTCATATTCTAGTGTAGTTAAGAGTGTGCCAATTCCTGACTAATCTAAACATTCTATCTGCATAGATTATACTGCACAATGGGTCAAGTGCACTAAATCATTATCACACTTTAGTGTAATTGTGACCTGTTTCCGCTAAGATTTGTTCGCACTTAAATAAGTACACAATACAGTATTTGCAGTCAGCATTTGGATTTGAATATTTCAAAGGTAGATAAATCACAAGAATCCAATACTACTCACCCTTTTACTGAGACAGATAACGGGCCATAACGAGCACCCCAATGTACAGCAACAACATATACACCCACAAAATAACCACTTTATGTTCACGGGTAACGCCTTTTTTAACACTCCGTTCAAGCGTATTATTGTCGCTTTAAACTCCTCTGGAGCTACCTGCAAATTATCAATGAACACAATTTTGAATAAAATTCTATCACTGCCATTATAAAGTATGGAGTATAAATTTACATGTAGTGAATCGCCATTGAAAAGCACAATACTGTTAACCAAAAAAAAAGTCACACAAAATATTATTATTAGTAGACAGAAACTGCAGTCAATCAGACTGAGCATGACATGATTTGTATTCTGGCCAAAAAATTGTGTATTTACCTTAGCTGAAAGTCCTGAAGGAAACTCTGTATCAAACCTATTACTGAGACCAAATCTGTGAAGAAAGATATGAAGATATTAAACAAATTAAAGTTATTCAAAATCATACATGTGCATACATTAAGTTTTCTCATACTAGATTTTAAAAAATAAGAGTCTACATTTCAAAAAGGTGATTTGCCAGTAATTCAGTCACACAGCCAGACATCACAAAATTTGGTGATTTTTTTTCATTGTGATGTCACAATAGAAAACATGACAATGCAACAAGACGGTGTGATTAATTATGACTTCACAAAAAATAAATGTGCCAAAAGATTTGTTGTCCGGCATCTATGCATATAAAACCTAGGTTTGGAATGCTCACAGCTCTTTACATCTCCTAATTCAAAAGATTTATTTGAAATAAAGCAAAACTTTGATTATGTATATGAGAAAATAGTAGTGATTATCATTAGAACAATACTTATATCAAGTTTGAAGAAGTTTTGATAAATATATGATGATGTACTCTCTAGATGATTTTAATGAAGTGGTAACCTTGACCTATAATCCTGAAAATCAGTGCATTTATTTTGTACATAATCATCAATATAAGCATTACAAGGTGAAAGTGAGACACACACTTACAAATGAATTGCAAATTTACCTTGTGTACATCACCCTGCAACAGTGTTGCAAGTTAATAATAGAATACATAAAGATTTATAGTTGTCATAATGGCATGTCTATATAATTATATAGTATACTCTTTTATATTTTACTTTTTCAGACTACATGTATATAATATTGTAAGGATCGGTATCAGTATTAAGGGAGTAAAAATAAGGACAAATAGAAGCCAGTTTACAGTGTAGGACAGGAAGTGAAGTACACTTCCTACCTTTTTCCTGTAAAGGAGGAAAGTAAAAACATTTATTTCCTTTTCAGAACAATAGTATAGGGAAACACCCAAAAAATCAGAGGAAACCAAAGTTGGTACATTGTATGTGTAATGTATGCATGAACAAATCAATTCTGTACACAAAGAAATTTTGGAACCCATTTTAATTTTGACCTTGATCTTAAAATTGTTCAGATGAGCTAAAATTGATAATCAACCATTCAATGTAAAGCACACTGAATGACCTCAAGCTCTGCTATGATACAAGTTGTATGTTGGAAATTTTGACAAATGGACTCTTAAGGTCAAGGTCAGAACCTACATTTAAACAATGTTGATATCAACAATTAAACGTCTTGTCACAAGGAGTTCACCTTTTTTAACTATCGAATTAATTGAACACTATGAACATGAAGGCCCTATATCCATGATATTCTTTCTCAATCAATAGTTTTGCCTGATTATGTTTAAGTTTTTCAAAAGTAAATAAAATGTCCTTGGTTATAATCTGTTGACAATGCCATGTGATTTTATCAATTATTTATTGGTTGCGCAGACTCATATCATTTCCATTGAAAGTTGTAGTTTTTCAAGAAAATAGTTACTGCAGCATTGCATTTGTGCAAGTATAATGCAATGTTCTTGAAATAGAAGTCTACATACATGTAGCTGAAAAGTCTTTCCTTTTACCAAGAACTAATTATGGAGAGTCATAATCGATTATCGGAATCTAAATTTTATCGAGTGATAATCTATTATTAGCAATAATTGGTACATTACTACATCACTGCCTTAATTTCAACATGCGAGATGCTCACAGAATGTCATTGTCGGAAACCCACAGCCTATTGCCCTACGATTATGGGCGCAATATTGTCTGGGAATTCTCGTTTTAGGCATCATACCATTATTTATAGTGAGCCAATGAAATAGTCAGATTGAATAGTTTCAGCTCTTCTGCTTTGGAGGAATTTTGTAACACTCATTCTGATTGGTTTAAACTCCCTGCTACAATCATTCCGGATTACGAGGGTTTCCCAATAGACTATCCCAAGGTATCTTACGTAGTATAAGGGAGAAGATGCCGTACGAATGTTTCCGACGGTGATGGAATGTATGACATCACATACATCTTTTGGCAAGCTTGAATAGATCAAATCTGTAACATAGATGGGACGGAGGAGGGTGCGTCAGTCGTGATATTTTGATAGTGCAGTCTTGAAATCCTGCTGTTTATGATTCCTTCATCAAGGTGTCCATATAAATATAGGTAAAGAATTTGAAATGCATTAACAAGCATTAAAAATATGATGTCAGAATAGATCTGCAAGTAAATCACATATTTCTGAGTTCTCTGCCAGAGAATTCTTTTAAATTTTTCTAAATATAAAAAACCTTTACCATGTTTACAGTGTACTGAGAAGATGTTCAGCCAACACAAATCATTACAGCTCTTTTAGGATATAATTTATTAAAAGAAAAAATAAACAAAAGCCATAACAAAAAGAAATTGACAACACAATGTAATCAGGTATTTTGACAACAACAGACGAAGAAAGGTCGAAATCTCACATTGTCACGTTTCCAGCCCCACGAATTACGAGTGGATCTGGTATTTGGTAATTCAGAACATCGCCTTGGGCCGAATCTTCATCGTCTTCTTCGTAGATTGTGTCAAAATCTGCCATTGTTCTGAAGAAAATCTAGACGCGATTATCGATGACGTTCATTGTTTGTGTGTATTCAGGAGGAGATAAACAAAAATAAGTTTACAGTTGTCTGCCCCTTTCAAAATGTCAGCCTCCATGTTCCGGAACAAAGTTTTCGGCTTTTGCGAGCTTTGCAAGAGGTTTCCCAATCAAAATCATTGCCGCAGATATAGTGTAGAATCTGGGTACAAATGCATTTTTTTTCAAATAATTTTGATGCGTAACCTTTCGTATTTTACATAGTTTCAAAATATTTGTTTCGTCGTTTCTTCCTCCGTTTTGTTCGTTCTAGGAAGGTTCGGACCAATTTTTTTTTTAAATAATGTAGAAATGGGTTTATCTAGTAGAAGAATAGAACTCAATGTTTTCTCTCACTTTTTGAAGAAGGATGTCAGGTCCAATGGGGGGGGGGGGGGGGGGGGGGTAGGTATTGATTTTTTTTTTTTTTACAACAGGCTAATTTCAATTTTAACAGGCTAATTTTAGCATGTAGAAAAAGAAAAGAAATCTACAGGCTAAAATGTAATTCAAGAAAATTTTCTTCAACACTGTCATCATGTTACAGAACATTATGAATTTCGCATAAGAATACAAAAGTACACCATGTTAAAACATGTCTTAGGGAGCAACCATTTGATTTTTATGGGGGCCGGGGGAGGAAGACTTTGCAAAATAAATTTTCCGGATCGAAATTTTAGGGAAAAAAATTTTCCGGCCCATAGGGCTGACGAAAAAAAATTTCCGGATCACGAAATTGCCCCTAGCTCCCCCCTCTCTTCCGACCTATCCACTGCCCAGTTAACACTTTTTTGTGTATCATAAACTAAGTATAAAAAATGGAACAAACTTTTTGCAATTTGGAGTGAATAAATCAAATTCAAAAGTCATTAGCACCATAATAGCCTGTCTCCGTTTAGTATCATTTAAGTAAATAGATTATAGGCATCATATGCCATTCAAGAAATTGAAATGAAGTGATCTGCTGGCAAGAGATGAACTAATTCTGTGTTTGATGTTTACATGTAATATGACTGAAAAATCACCCTGAATTATTTAATCTTTAGAGTAATTTTCAACATTGGAAAATTACAAAAAAAAATAATCCGGCCCAAAGGGCCGGCGAAAAAATTTTTCCGGCTCTTAAAATGGCGGAAAAAAATTTTCCGGCTGGCAAAAGTCTTCCTGCCCCCCCCCCATAAAAATCAAATGGTTGCTCCCTTATACGCAGTGTCTAAAATGGTCTGTATTGTAAATGTCAATTAGGTATCACAAATGTTTGACATTATACCATTAAACATACATCAAAGCTTTTATTGACACAGATGCCGTCACTGTCTAAATCAGAAAAACTACAACCTGAATTATCTGATAAAAACGAACAGCAGAAAAAAAACACTCGCAATATTTTTTTGAATTTTCTACTTGGAATTTCCAAATTCCACTTGCATTTCACGTTCCCTTATCTTATACACTCTATTTCGGATTTAACACATATAAATTTGACCAGTAATACTAATACAGGTACATGTAATCCAACCAGAGTTTATGAATGAGAACAAAAATCCACAGGACATTTGGCCTGTAGTTTAATGAAATTTTTAAAATCTACCGGACAAATACAGAATAATTTAGGCGACAGAAATTTAATTTTCAGTTTTACGGATTTTATTTTTTCAAAATAGGATAGGAGGAGAGAAAAAAAAAATAAAATAAAAATCAGTAAATTTCAACATTTCATGTTTTGTGCCACGATGACAATTTTAATTCAGCTTGTCTATCATGTTTTCAAAGCTGCATTCTCTAAAACACTTGCACGATAATGATTAAGTGAGAATGAAAAGTAATAACCAGTAATTTGGAAGAGCGGAAGAAAAAAAATTCCAATCAGTTCATTTTATTTTTTTTCCAGTTGTGGTAAAAGTAGGGTCGGAGGATCCGTAAAACTAAGAATTAAATTTCTGTCGCCTTATTTCAGATTTGCTGTTTGTATATATAGAAAAATTTGAGAGAGACTGCAAAGTACACAAACTTTAAAAAAAATTACAAGATGTAGTAGTAGTACTCATGAACATTATTTAATATCCGTGACACTTATAGTAAACGGCATGTGGTCAGTATCTCTATGATAGTATTGTCAATGGGTAAATATCGATACAATTTTCTCTAGAATTCATTTACAAAATGTGAATAAAGTGGGCATGTATTGTAAGCATTATATTGTGGCATTTCACGTTCCCTTATCTTATACACTCTATTTCGGATTTAACACATATAAATTTGACCAGTAATACTAATACAGGTACATGTAATCCAACCAGAGTTTATGAATGAGAACAAAAATCCACAGGACATTTGGCCTGTAGTTTAATGAAATTTTTAAAATCTACCGGACAAATACAGAATAATTTAGGCGACAGAAATTTAATTTTCAGTTTTACGGATTTTATTTTTTCAAAATAGGATAGGAGGAGGGAAAAAAAAATAAAATAAAAATCAGTAAATTTCAACATTTCATGTTTTGTGCCACGATGACAATTTTAATTCAGCTTGTCTATCATGTTTTCAAAGCTGCATTCTCTAAAACACTTGCACGATAATGATTAAGTGAGAATGAAAAGTAATAACCAGTAATTTGGAAGAGCGGAAGAAAAAAAATTCCAATCAGTTCATTTTATTTTTTTTCCAGTTGTGGTAAAAGTAGGGTCGGAGGATCCGTAAAACTAAGAATTAAATTTCTGTCGGCTTATTTCAGATTTGCTGTTTGTATATATAGAAAAATTTGAGAGAGACTGCAAAGTACACAAACTTTAAAAAAAATTACAAGATGTAGTAGTAGTACTCATGAACATTATTTAATATCCGTGACACTTATAGTAAACGGCACGTGGTCAGTATCTCTATGATAGTATTGTCAATGGATAAATATCGATACAATTTTCTCTAGAATTCATTTACAAAATGTGAATAAAGTGGGCATGTATTGTAAGCATTATATTGTGGCCATTCATAATTAACTCGCGCCGTTACTGTAAAATGACTCTTGATGCAATGCCGAAAAATATATGGGATACACTGTGATTTCTCTGAAATATCTATCGTTGTACATGTTTATAGACAGATCTTATACGGGACAATGTAATTCTTTTAAACATGTTCAATAAAATTAATACTATTGAATTAACTTAACATTTAACCAACGATCGATAATGTGACAATATGACGGATACTTTTTAATCTGAAGTTAAAAGAGCGTGGTGATGTCGGAGCTACAAATTTTACATGAACTTAAATGTCTTTATTGAAAATCAAATATTGTGTATGTTTAAAGGAAAGTGATGTGTTATTATCTTTGAACAAAAAATCATCGGACATTTTGTCCGGTTCGGAAGCAGAAACTGTTGGACATATTTGAAAAATCCACTAGAGATCGCCGGCAATCCGGCACTTTTCATAAACTCTGATCCATCTAGAAACATATTTTAACAGTTGGCAAAATAATTATGAACTTGCACGCTAGTTATTTTTGCACCAACCCTTCTTTGAAAAAACCCAAAATGAATACCGTATATCGGGTAATTTTGGCGTTGGGAAATTTTAGCGAATTTGGTCCAAATTGGGCGTTGGAAATGTTGGCGTTGTTTAAACATCACAATATGCAAGATTGCGAATACAGAGCGTGCAGCATGTCCGTTCTGATTTTTCATTTAGTCACCTACCTAAACCATTGTTCAAAATTTGGGCACCTTTTCGATGACGTCATAACAATGGAGAACAATCAAAAAGTGCGCGAGAACATTCGTATAGAAGTATTTGCGATCTTCCGTATTATCGACAATGTATTTTAAAAAGAGAACTTAGTGGTGATTGATCGTAAAATTAATGTTTCGGATTTTTTTTTGTAAATATGTTCTACAGTACTATTTACAGTCACGGCCCACAAGTCCAATTGTCCAAAGTCTATTTGGAACGAATGAGTGTGTAGTCTTTCCAACCAACAAAGCCAAAATTTCCATCGCGCAAAAATTACCCGATATATGGTACTACCATCAGGTACCTTAATGAGTCAGGATCCACATCTCTTTTACCTGATGCACACCTGTTTCCTGAGATATTCACCTTTATTTAAGAAAAATCCAGCAGGATTTTTATTTTAATTTTCCTGCAGGATTTTTATTCTTCCTGCAGGAATTATTTTTCCTGTAGGAATTATATTTTCCTGCAGGAATTTAAAGGAGTAAGGTGCAGTAACTTGCCATTTCTGCCCTTTTTTCAAAGTTGTTCATACAGTCATGTATATCCATAATATTCTAGTTTGTAAAATGTATGGTGTAATTCCAAATCAATTTGATTTTACAGTCCTATACTGAATACTACGCTGCTCAAAACATCTAAAAACGTTGAAATCTTTGAAAATATCAAGAAATGAGCAAAATTTTGATAATAAATTATAAAATCAAGAAGGCCGCGTCAGGCCTTGCCCTGTCAGCCCATTATAATTTTTGTATCAATGGATGGATTTCTGATCGGCCTTTTAGTTTGCATAAAAAATCTTGTGGGCGAGGCCAGGGGCATAGATGAATTTTGAAAATTTGTGTGTAAAATACCATGATTTTCCTTTGTTTTGACATCAGATTCAGAACATGACGTCATACATCATGAGGGCTCAAAATTATGACACCATATTTTCTCAAACATTCAACATTGCAAAAAGTGATAATTAATTATTGGTATAAAAGTTGTTTTATTTTAACTTGATAGGGCTGATATGAGGGGTTGGCACACCTAGTCCTTTCCTGCAGGATTTTTTCATTTTCCTTGTTATTTATTATGAAATATTTCCTGCAGGAAAAATAAAAATCCAGCAGGAAAAATTTTAAATCCTGTAGGAGAAATAAACATCCTGCAGGAAAAATAAAAATCCTGCAGGAAAATAAAAAAATCCTGCAAGGTTTTTCTTAAATAAAGATGAATGGTGTGCACCAGTTAAAAGAGATATGGATCACAAGTTAGTAAGGTACCCCTTACCTGATTGTAGTATTCACTTTGAGGAATCTCAAAAAGAAGGGTAGGTACAAAAATGAACTAGCGTGCAAGTTCATTATTATTTTTCCCAATGTTTATGTACATGTTATTGTAGTCTCATTTTCTTGTCACACTTTTTTTGTCATAAAATTTCGGTCTGGTAATTAGTTATTGTTTGGTCTGGTAAAGTTTTGAGCTAATCACAGGACCAAATGTCCTGTAAAGATTTGAAATTTTCTAAATAAAATCTCACAACGAAACTGTGAATGGAGATATTAATATTGAACTCTTTTGCTTTCAATGGACAGAGTGTTTCAAAACACAATCAGCTACCAGCAATCTAGCCATACATACTGTCTAAAATAGCTGTGTCTTGTTTCTGAAAAAAACATGCTTCAACTCTTCATTCCCAAATATGAATTTGATACCATACAACATGGGAGCAGGACTTTTCGATACAAAAGTTTTGGTGCATGATCGTTCTCACTTTTGACATTGGACATGTTGGAAAATCATAAAATTTTCAACTTTACCTGTATATTTAGCTCACCTCACCCCAGCGTCAGCTTCCGCACTCAGGTGAAGGGAAATAGAACACCTACCTCCACTGCAAGCTTCCTACCGGTATAAGTCCTACGTTGTAGCTCAACCAAACTTGGGTGGGTGATGTATCTCAGAATATGCCTACTGCAATGAATGGTTCAAATGTTGCATCTGACCTACATTTCATGCCTGAGTGACAAGGTAAAGTAAAAACAGGACAGGTCCATTTCCAGCTTACTATAAGTCCTTATACATGTACAGGATACAGTATTTAGTTTGGGTTAGTATTTTTTTTCTTAGTACATGTATATGTTACAGGGGATAAGTATAATCAGGGATTTCATGTAATATTCCTGAAAGGTTCAGTGATTATGTGTAATTCCTGGTCATTTTAGGGATTACATGAAATCCCCAAAATGTTAGAGAATTTACAATTTGTAATTCCTAAAATATTATAGCATTTTTACACTTATTTCCTGACGGCCAAAAATCATATAAAAATGATCAAATTGCGAATATGATAGATATTTTTCATGATTATTCATGATATAAAATCCTATCATGCACTGAAAGAGAATAAATGGTTACGTATATAACCAGAGATGATTTTAAGGCTTTTTATGTTAATTTAGAATTGATAGGAAAATGATATGTAAGAAAAACTCTTGAGCAGACAATTTGGTTGCACAGATAGATTTTTGGCCTACTGACATCTCTCTAATATATGTACTCGGTAACATTGTATGCATGGAATCTTGATTGGACTATGTACAGCTATTGTTACCAAAGTGCCTTGGGTGATAGATTTGTCCAAAAATCTTTTCTTCGTATCTGTATTCAATTCAATGAAACTTGTTGCAATTTAAAAAATCTTAGTATTTAGATATACATGAAGGAAGGGGGATGTTCAATTTTTTTTCACTGGGAAATAGGAATGTTACTTAGATTTGTTTTATGGACCTTCATACTGCAGTTTTATGCTTGCTGTCGGGCGGGGACATTCGTTGCCTAGCCAAAAAAGTCATTTTGAATATATCTATCATTATTACATTTTTTAATTCACCTATAGGGGCTTAACCAAAAATGTATCTTAAACCTATTTAGATATTGCATATTGTTTTGCCTCGGACTAGTTTGACCCAATGGGAATGCTTGAATTTGGTCATGTGACTGCCCGACAAATTCTTGTGGAAAGTCAGTTTCAAAAATTTGTAAGGCAATGGCCGACAATTAGCAAAACTGGGTAAAACTTTACAGCACTATTGCTTGGTAAAGCAGGAGGACAGTAGGAATCACCATGTCAAAATGGTCCTCGACAAAACAAATCAGTTATTAGGTTTGTTACTGACCTTACACGGAAATCTGTCGGGTTGATAAAGCCCATAGAAGGCTCGGCGCAAGCGCCTCGCCTTCTATGGGCTTTATCAACCCGACAGATTTCCGTGTAAGGTCAGTAACAAACCTAATAACTAATAATAAATAGTTGAAAATCAAAACATTTTTAATATTTCATCTTACATTTTGCCTATTAGGCAGATACGTTAATGAGGGTTATTAAATAAATACAAATGTTTTTGATTGAAACTTTCGATATATGTTTTATACAGTGGTGCATTTTTGTACTTTGACCATAAGTTTTGTTCGATAAGTTCTTTTTCTTTGCACTCATATGTTTGATTTATTCCATTTTGCATAGATAATGATAAATATGATAAGTAAACTTCGAAATTTGAGGAATATTTTGATAAAAATCACCTATTCTAGTTAGAATATTTTCACTTATTTGGCACAAACATTTCTTGGTACTTGACAGAAAGGATATTCAGCATGAACAGAGCCAAAAATAATAGATTTTAAAATCAAGATAAGGAGAAATCAAGGTCAGGAATTAAGTGTAAAAATTCATGAAAAGTTCAGGAGCTACATGAAATACCTGGCCAATTTCAGGAATTACATGTAATAACAAATCGAAACAGGGATTACACAAAATCCCTAAATTTCAGGAATTACAAGAAAATCCCTGATAACACTTATTCCCTGTAACATATATATAATACATTGTTTATTTCAGGAAAGAGAAAAGAGGCAAATGGAAACCAGTAATTGGACTTGAGATACATGCACAGATCAAGACTGATAGTAAATTATTCTCCCGATCAGGGACATCGTTCAGTACGCCTGTAAATTGCCAAGTCTCATTTTTTGATGCAGCCCTCCCTGGCACATTACCGGTAATTTCAAATGGCACAATAAAGTTCAATCTGTGATAATCAAGGGACTGATAAATGATCTGAATAGAAGATAGTCTTTTCTAGAATTTAATTTTTTCTTGAATTAGTTTACCAAATCAAAGTTTCTGATTGACGAATACTACTTGAACTTAATTATTAGAAACTGTGTTGGAGCAACCTTCCAGTTTTGCCAGATAATTTACATATATATATATATTTGCACTTTGTGAAATGGCTTTATATTACTTTAAAGAATTAAAAAAAAAACCATGAAGAATTGAATAATTCAAGAGAAAACTTGTTAGTTATATGCAAAGAAACACAAAATATTTCACAATTTAAATACAAAAGGACTAGGTGCGTTAACCCCTCATATCGGCCCTATAATTTCTACGAAAATTTTTTTTTTTGATGAAAGAATCATTAATTATCACTTTTTCCAATGTTGAATGTTTGAGAAAATACCGCTTCGTATTTATGAGCCCTCGTAATGTCACGCATGTGATGTATGATGTCATGTTCTGACGTCATTTACCATGAATGACACAAAACAAAGGAATATCATCATATTTTACACACAAATCTTCAAAAATAATCTACGCTCCAGGCCTCGCCCATTATGTTTTATATGCAAATTAAAAGACCGATCAGAAATCCATCAATTGATACAAAAATATTCATGGGCAAGGCCTGGAGGGCTACTTGATTTCATAATTTTTTTGTATCGAAATTTCGCTCATTTATTGATATTTTCAATTATTTCAACATTTTTCGACATTTTGAGCAACGTATAATTCAGCATAGGACTGTGAAATCAAAACAAGCTTTCCTGATTTGGATTCATCGTACATTTGACATTTTATAAACAAGAATACTGTGGATATATGGACAACTTTGAAGATAGGGCCGAAATGGCAGGTTATCGCACCTACTCCTTTGCGAATATAAATAGATTTTAAGGTTGCTCCGATACAGTTTCTTAAGGAAGTCCTTAAAATTGCCCATGGGATGCTGTTAGATGTTTGAATAGTGTTAGCAGATTAGATCTAAATATCAAATTTTAATCAGATTGCAAGTCTTCTGAATTATTTTAAAGATTATCATATTATTATCTGATGTTTTAGGTACTGAACAGGTCTTGTGTAGAGGCTGGAGTCAGGACAGCTTTAGCTTTGAAGAGTAACATCAACAAAGTGTCCAAATTTGACAGGAAGCACTACTTTTATGCAGATCTTCCAGTAAGTCTCATTTTAAATATTTTAAATATGCACACGTTATTAGACATAGATGAATAATTAGGTAGGTATGGTGTTGTCTGTCTGTTTGCACCTATAATCCTGATAAATGAGATACAAAATCTTTAGCCCTAGGATGTAAAAGCGGGGGAAACAAATTGATTATCAAGGTCATAGGTCAAGGTCACAGTCAACTGCACAATTTAAAACTTGTGGGCAGATGCAAAATTTCATCACAAGGAACCAACATGGCAAGAGGAAGATCTCTGTTGATTTTCAAGGTTATAGAGGTCAAAGATCAAGGTCACAGCTCTAAAGTACCTGTAGTCTCTAGCGGGATCATATTGTGTTGTTTGTGGCATCCTTACTTTGTGCAATTTATTCCTTTCAGGACCAGGTGCAAATGTGCATTTGGAACTCATACCGTATATCGGGTAATTTTCGTGTCAGGTAAATTTCGTGAAAATGACCCCAAAAAGATGTGTATATTTTTCACTGAGTCTTATTTTCGCTAAGCTATTAATAAGATCAAGGGTTAATATCTGTGCCTTTTTTTCGGGATTTGATGATGCTCACGAACTTAGAGAAAATAAGACACAAGTGAAAAATTCCCGAGATATGGTATGTGATTTCATATGACATATTTCTTATTCCGTGCAATAGTTTTCTTGAAGTCTTGAACTCTGGAGATGACTGAGTACAATCTTACTTTGAAGTAAATTTGATAGTTACTACTGTAACTAAAGCGAATAAGTCTTTAAAAATTGGTTGGTCAATTTAAATATTCAACATTTTACACTAAAAGTGAAGTATTCATTTTCCTCTCCAACAGCAAGGGTATCAGATAACACAACAGAGAATGCCACTTGCTGTCGGAGGAAAAGTGGACTACGCAATCGTTGATGAAAGTACGCAGAAAGAGATTGGGCAAGGGACGGCAAGAATCACACAAATACAGCTGGAGCAAGATAGCGGCAAAAGTCTTCATGACGAAGAAGAAAAACGGAGCTTGATAGATCTCAACAGAGCTGGTATTCTCGGTTCCAATGTTTATATATTTTTTTTTTCTTTACAACTTAAGCAATACAGGCTGATACCCTCTACAATTCCTCTCCAAACATACTTTCTGTAATCTTCTTGATTTTTGTATTACCACAAAACCAAAAGTCAAATAGTGTACTTGTTGGCAGACTTATTTGGGATTTTCGTTAACCAGAGTTACTTCCCGTTTGAGATGGTATATGACGTAACCATATTGTGACGTCATCAAATTCTATGGAAACCATCATTAAGGAAAGTACACTTCCAAACCTATGTTTCTATAGAAATTGTATTACGTCATAATGCTTTTACGTCAGATATCGGCCCAAATCGAACACAAGCATACACGAACGAAAAGACGTAATATGTTATGATGTGATAATCAAAATTGAAATGTGTAAGCAATGTTGGACAGGGGATTGCACAAGATGTTATATCGTAAAGAGTCATCAGTAAGTGTAATACTGGACATTTTGTAATCCTGTTTTTCATTATATTCCTTCTTTAATAATGTCTTTAAAAACTATCAAATATTACAATATGTTATTTACTAAGATGTTTAGATATCATTTTGTGTAAATGTCAAAATTCGAATTTTCATATATCCATATGCATCTTATGGTATCTTCAAGTCCTAAAAGAAGCTTGCAAAGTGCTGCTTTGATAATTTTAAATTTGATCAGCAACTGGAAATTAAGTTAAATGTGCAGAAGAAAAAAATTGCTTTCTTGATGTAGTATGACAATGAAAGTTTGTTGATGGATGGCAAATTGTTTGCAATGTGATAAATTATATCCCAAATCTTTGTAATCTCAGGAATAGGACTTATGGAAATTGTTACGGAGCCAGACTTTTCCAGTGGACAAGAGGCGCACTCATTTGTGTCAGAATTACGACTCATCTTGAGGTCCCTTGGGACATGCTCAGGAAAGATGAAAGGTATGTATCATATAATATTATGATGCCAGTTTCTTTTCTTGCTGATCTTTTTTGGCCGGATTGCGAAAAAAAACCGGTCTATGAAATGGTGAAGTCTGCCTGTCTGTCTGTCTGACTGTCTGTCTGTCCTTCCGTCCGTCCGTGCGTCAACATTTTGGTTAAAGTGTTGCGTTTAAGTCTGAGAGAAAACTGTTAAGAGCAGCAACTTGAATCTTGACATGGTGATAGACCATGATGAGACGAATCAGACTCGGCCAAAAAATGTGACCTAGTGACCTTGACCTTGGAGTTTAACCTACTTTTGGAAAACTGTAACCTTGGCCATAGCTTTTGAATGGTAAGTGATAGGGCTTTCATATTTCACTTGTGTACTTCTTGTGACAAGACCTTTCCATGGATACCAAAAATGTTTACCTTGTGACCTTGACCTTGGAGTTTGACCTACTTTTGAAAAACTTTAACCTTGGTCATAACTTTTGAATGGAAAATGATAGGGCTTTTATATTTCACATATGTATTCCTTGTCACAAGACCTCACCATGGATACCAAAAGTTTTGACCTTGTGACCTTGACCTTGGAGATTGACCTACTTTTAAAAATAATAAATCTGGGCTATATCTCATGAACTATAGAGGCTATTGCTTTGAAATTTCACATGCAGAATCTTTATGACCAGACCTTTCATTTGATATCATGAGTTTTGACCTAATGACCTTGACATTGACTTTAGACATACTTTTGAACTATATGAGGCAATGTTTTGATATTTCACATATAGATTCCTCATGCCCGAAACTTTCATTTGATACCATGACTTTTGACCTAGTGACCTTGACATTGACCTTTGACCTACTTTTCAATTATAAGAGGTAGGGTTTTGATATTTCACATAAAGATTCCTCATGACCAGAACTTTAATTTGATATCATGACTTTTGACCTAGTGACCTTGACATTGACCTTTGACCTACTTTTTAACTATATGAGGTAGGGTTTTGATATTTCACATGTTGATTCCTCATGACCAGACCTTTCATTTGATATCATGACTTTTGATCAAATGACCTTGACATTGACCTTTGACCTACTTTTAAACCATATGAGGTAGGGTTCTGATATTTACTTATAGATTCCTTATGCCGAGATCTTTCATTTGATATCATGACTTTTGACCTAGTGACCTTAACATTGACCTTTGACCTACTTTTAAATTATAAGAGGTAGAATTTTGATATTTCAGTTGTAGAATTCTCTTGACCAGACCTTTCATTTGATATCATGACTTTTGATCAAATGACCTTGACATTGACCCTTGAACAACTTTTGAACTATAAGGGAGTAGGGCTTTGATATTTCACATTTAGATTCCTTATGACCATAGCTTTTTTTCATTGCGCAATAGTATTAATTACCTTTTACCTTTCTGTCTTGGCAAAAATGTAAACGTCAGCTAATACAAACACTTCGGATCCGGCCTTACCGCTTTTAGCGGTTTATGGTTTATTTAATCAATGCAGAAAACTTCTTTATCTTTTAAAATTCCATGCTGAGCTAGGAGTATTTATTTTGCTTAAAGTAAGAGAATGAGAATACGCAATACAGAATTCCTAAACCAAGCCATATTCGGTTCAGGCAAGACAGACCATTTTCCAATTTTTTTCTTTTAGCACAAAATGTCCCAGTAAGCATATTTTGGCATGTGTATCATTATGATGTCAGTATAAGAGAATGTCACGCTAGTGTGGTGTAACAAAGAAAAAGGCACCAAAAGGAATTGACCCTTCCGATTGCGGAAAAAGAAGCGAAATTTCGTTACGTCACAATGCTTTTACCTCGGATAAACAAGCTTCGAACCTCGGTCCAATATCAAAATTGCATTGTGACGTCATGGAATTTCTCAAATTTTTTCCCGCATTCGGAAGGGTCAATTATACCAGACAATTTTAACCTAATCCTATGTAAAAATTTTGGCAAGTGGACAGCTACATGTACATGATCTTAAATTTGTTATGTTTACTTTCAGAGGGAGCATTGAGGGTAGATGCCAATATATCCGTACACCAAGAGGGGGAGCCACTTGGAACAAGAACAGAAGTCAAGAACATCGGCAATATCAAGGCCATTAAAGCGGCAGTAGGTGAGTTTTTCCTAGAAAGCAAAGCAGTCCGTATATAATATCAAACGTGCAGCAGGCCACATGCAGTGTATATGTACCTACCCTTGAGCTGTTCAGTTTAGTATGAAAAATTCCAGGACTGAATAAAAGATTTCCCTTTATTGAGATATACATGTATGTGTATTAACTGTTTGCATACCTTAAGGAATTTCACTGCCCATTTTAACGGTAAATTTCTTTTAACATGTAAGATTACGAGATACAACGACAGATAGCTATATTGGAGGAAGGCGGTAAAATAGAAAACGAAACCAGGAGCTATGATGGATTGACAGGGTAAGAAATCTGGGAAGTATAAAATAATGATGTATTCGAAAGAAGTGAATACTTCATGTGTCCTTATTTTAGCGCTACCAAATTTGTGGCTTTTTAGGGGAAATTTCAATTATATTACATGTATATGGGAAAAAACTCAAAGATGTCAACAATCAATGTCTTATTGTTTCTGTATTTTATAAGTACAAGTTATGTACTTCAACAGGAGACTTTGTGTTGTTTGTAATTCCAACAAAATGTTTGCTCATTATTTATTTGTAACACCTTGTTCATTTTCAATCAAAGGACAACGTTACCCATGCGTGACAAGGAATTAAAGATGGACTATAGATTTATGCCGGAGCCTAATTTACCGCCTGTGCGACTTTATGACTCGGAAACCATTAGTAAAGTGGCAGACCCTTCCAGTGTTATAGATATTGATAAATTTAGAAGCTCCATTCCACCCTTACCGAAACAAGTGAAAGAAAACTTGCAGAAAGAATACAAAATTTCGCTGTTTCAAGCTAATATGCTATTTGTAAGTCACTTAGTGCATGTTTCTATGATAATATTACTTGTCACAACAGATTTCATATTTGATGTTTAACATTAATTATTTGTGAATTATTATTAAGTTTGAAATCAAAAATTTTGAAGCACAATTTTAGATTGTTGAACATTAGTGTATTCAGTATGCCAAATTAGTCTACAAGTCTGTGTTGTACAGAAGAACTGTTTTGTACAACCAATTTTGAACAAGTCTTGGATTTGGGAAAAAACGGCATGGATGAGCACAATATTTTCCAAATTGTACACAACAATCTTAAACAATAATAATCTTAATAAAATGAATAGACCATTTTCTAATCTTGTTTTTTAAAGCTAAAAATGTCGGAGTCAACATCTTTTGGCATTATTTATCATTATGACGTCACTGTTAAAAGACCCAATTCCATTGAGACCACATGTAACAATGAAAGAGTGTGCAAAAAGATCCCATTTTTGACATTTTTCGTCATTTGTCTGTAGTTATGAATTTCGGCAAGTGGTCCATTCTTTGCCATTATGTGTATCAGTATAATTATGTCATTGAAACTACATTCGAAAAGTTAGTTCCTGAAATATTGAAATTTGTACTCATCCAGAGTACAATACAAAAGGAGATGGTACTCTGAAATGATTGATTTCATGAATTTTCATTGGATTAGAAATTTATATTGTAAACGTGGAAATTTTCGCGTGGGGGTAATATACATGTTTTTCGAGAATAGAGGGATTTCTCAAAAATTTCCCCATACGAAAATATCCCCGTTGCATTTTAACAATGGGAAATATCGCGAAATTTTCCCCCCGCGAAAATAACCACATTTACAGCATGTACAACAATAGTAGATTACATGTATAACTAAACATTGTGACATTTGTGTACAGAATGGGCATTTGAAAATAGATTTATTATATTTACCTTCAGGGCATCGTGGGATTGTATGATCTTTTCCATGACATACTAGAGCAGCCAAACAAGAGTCTGTATAGAGTTTTAAATTTCCTTCTTCATGACCTACATGGAGCATATAAAACCAGAAACATATCATTCGAAGATGGGTAAGTCTATTTTCCAAAGTGTCTAATTTTAAAATCAAATGGTCTTTCAGAATTATTTTGTCTAACATTGGTCAGTCTGTCTGTGTGTCTGTCTGTGAGTCGGCACTGGTTGCCCATTGGTCTCAGTGGTTTATGTGTAGTCCTTTGTGTTTGATGTTTCTGTGTTGTGCGTTCCTTGTCCCTTTGCGTCTCTTTCTGTGCTTATCTGCTCTGTGTTTTTGCATTGGATGTTTTAGGGTTTTGCTGTGGGTGCTGCAACCTGGTATTGTTGGAGATCCCCTCCTTTGTTTTAGTGTCCACATTACTTTGTAAATCTTCATATAAGATGTTTGGTTATATTCATATACATGCAAGTAACTTGATCTGAATTTTTTTCTGTCCCACTAGATGTTGAACGAAAACCAATCTAAATGTTGAAATATGATTATTGTCAATGCAATGTGCCACTGATTAAACAAAAAATAAAATTATTTCAAATTTTCAGACCAATGACACTAGAACATGCTGCAGAATTAATAGATATGATAGAAGAAAAAGTCACCAATCATGCCTTGGCTAAGAAGGTAAAGCAGTAGTTTGACATACTCTACTACTTAATAGAACAAAAAGAAGACTAACTAGACAGTGTAGAAACAACCTTTCCATATTTGCCAGTTCAAGACAGGGATTTTTTTAGGGGTTCTCCAGGACCGAAATTCGGCCCATTCCCAATGCTGAAAAACAGGCAATTTTCCCAATTTCTGAGCTTAAATTCCCAATTTGAAAAAAATAAATAAATTCCAATTAAAAAAGTATAAAAACCCTTTGAAATTACTGAAAATACATTTACAATGTACACTATCTGAAATATGATATTCTTGGTACTACAACATGTCTTAATAATTCTTGGTACTACAGGTGTCTATATGCGTTTATTTGTCTTCATTAGAGGCAAATTTTAGCTTGTTTTCTCAATTGTCAGTTTCATTCTTGTTTCTGAAATTGGCATAATTTTCTATGTAAAAAGATAAAGTCACTGCAGGTTAAGTTTGCAGGTTGGAACAGCCATCGCAGCATTTGATTCTATAGAGCAAATGCATCATAATATAACATTGTTTTCATACCAAAATTTCAAGAGTTTCATCTCAGCAAATTACATTGTGTTCATATACATGTACATGTACATGTACATACAGAGTGTATATACATGTATGAAGTTTGAATATAATGGAATTCAAATTGAATTATGAAGAAAGAAGCTACATAATTCAATCATGTAAATAAATACTTTAAATTTAGTTTGATTTGTTTTGCCTTACTGTTTCAGATTCTAGTCGAATATATAGATGGGAATGAAAGAATATCACCACGTATAATAGCAGAAAAGAAAAACCTAACCATGATTAATGATACAGAAATTCTAACTGAAGCTTGTAAAAAATCCATGGATAAAAATCCAGCATTGGTAAGTGCTGAGCTTGTGAAGATTTACCAAAGATTTGTAAAATTTCAAGTAAAGAAATGTTCGTACATAGCCAATCACAATTTTTTTTCACTAAATTTTGGCCAAATAGAAAAAAAATTATACATGTAATTAACAAATGTTGGCATTCTGAATCAACTCTTTGATTACCATGATTATTGTCTCATGAAACTATTTATTTCACATTTCAAAATAAAATACTCAATTAAATGTCGATGCCATGGTCTAGTGGATAGGGCGTCGGGCCAGAGACCGAAAAGTTACTGGTTCGAGCCTCACTAGGACCACGGGTTGGTCGACAAATACTCATCTATGTTCTGTGTTCTAAGCTAAAAAATGTCCTTGTCTGTGTATTGTTTACATGTCTGTGGTGTTTAAAAACAAACAAACAAACAAGCAAACAAAAACTCAATTTATTAGATGTGAGATGATAAAAATTAACTGTCCGAAGGTCCATTGTAATTGTAAAATTGAATGTGCAGTAAAAGAAGGTGATATTCTGTAACTCTGGAAAGTGTTGTGAGACCATATTTTCACAAGACTTTTGCCAAATATTTATTAAATATTTGAATTTTTCGGGAGTGATTTATGTTCATATGTAAATGCAAGTGAATGTTAATCAGATTTCAGAAATCCCAATTCTCGCAGATTATCGATATCCTACTGGGGCTACCTAGAAATTGAAAGAATGACATTAGACCTTTTTTGTTTCGCCTGCGAAGCATAGACAACTTAGGGATCACTTTGTCCTTTGTCTGTCTGTCCGTCCGTCCGTCGCACTTAGATGTCGCACCCTATAAAAGTGATTCCTGAGTGTCGCTATGTTTTGCAGGCAACACATGCATTCCTTGGAATGATTTTAATTTTCCTTGAAATTGCCTATTCGAGGACTAATTTTTAGCTCCCCTGAGCCATAGGCTCAAGTGAGCTATTGTCATAGTGTTGCGTCCGTCGTCCGTCGTCCGTCGTCGTCCGTCGTCGTCGTAAACTTTTCACATTTTAAACTTCTTCTCCAGAACGGCTGAAGGGATTTTGATGAAACTTGGTAGGTATGAAGTACTCATGGTCCCCTACAAGTGTTGTTGTTTTTCGTCCGGATCTGTCAATAGGTGCCGCCACCACAGCCAAAAGTAGGTCACGGGGGGTACCCTCCTTTGACAAACTTCTTCTTCAGAACCGAAGCATGTATCGACAAACCGAAAGCATCAGGATGATCTAGAGAGATGTCTTAAGAAGTGTTGTTATTTTTGGTTCCACTTCGAAGTCAAATTTTTGACGCGTTTTTGACGTCTTTTCGGGCTTTGTCAGAAATGCACATTTTTGCACTATTTCTTTAAATAACTCAATAAGTGTATGATTTTACACACTCATTTACTACATATTTATCATATTTAACTTACTTAATGCTTTGATATGTATTTTATGCTTAAAATTTATTTTTTTGATTTTTTATGAATTTTTTTCTTATGTAAAAAGGAAGGGGGGGGGGGGGTTGATTTTCATACATTTTCTGCTTCTTTTCTATAACCACTCTTCAGATTGTCATGACAATTTGTAGGTATGAGGTACTCATGCATGGTACCCTACAAGTGAAAGAATTTTGTCAAGATATCCACTTTTGGATTTTTAAGGAATATTTTTTAAGATTGTACATAGGTATAATGTATGTTTTCCATGCCAGATGGACCCATGGGGAGTAGCTTCAAACCCCGGCGGGACCCCAACAATTTTTTTTTTCCCTTTTTCAGTTTTTTTTTCTCTTTTTATTTTTATATTTATCGCTAGAAATGAAACTGTGAAAGAATTTTGTCAAAATATCAACTTTTAGATTTTTAATGATTTTTTAAATAAGACAAGCTATAGCTAGTTTGGCTTTGTGTACTTATTTTCATACTTCGAATTAACTTGGCCACATATGCTATCAAATATACTCTGAATTTATTTTTAAGATGTTGACTTTTTGTGTCGCCTGCGAAGCACAGCGACACTTAGGGATCACTTTGTCCGTTGTTCGTCTGTCCGTCCATCCGTCCCTCCGTCTGTCCGTCTGTCTGTCACACTTGGGTGTCACACCCCATAACATTTGATTGGTAAGTGATAGGGCTTTGATATTTCACATGTGTATTCCTTGTGACAAGACCTTTATACACATATCATAATTTTTGACCTTGTGACCTTGACCTAGATATTTGACCTACTTTTCTAAAAATCTAATATTGGCTATATCTCTTGATTGATTAGTGATAGGGCTTTGATATTTCACATGTGTATTCCTTGTGATTAGACCTTTCTACACATATAATGTTTGACCTTGTGACCTTGATCTGAATATTTGACCTACTTTTCTAAAAATCTAATATTGGCTATATCTCTTGATTGGCAAGTGATAGGGCTTTGATATTTCACATGTGTAATCTTTGTGACAAGACCTTTCTATGCAAACCATATTTTTTGACCTCGTGACCTTGACCTAGATATTTGACCTACTTTTCAAAAAATCTAAGATTGGCTATATCTTTTGATTGGTAAGTGATAGGGCTTTGATATTTCTTATGTGTATTTCTTGTGACAAGCCCTTTTTTCACATACTATATTTTTTAACCTTATGACCTTGACCTAGATATTTGACCTACTTTTTAAAAAAAACCAAGATTGGCTATATCTATTGATTGGCAAGTGATAGGGCTTTGATATTTCTCTTGTGTATTCCTTTTGACAATACCTTTCTACACATACCATAATTTTGACCTCATGACCTTGACCTAGATATTTGACCTACTTTTCAAAAAAATTAAGATTTGCTATATCTTTTGATTGGTAAGTGATAGAGCTTTGATATTTCATATGAGTATTCCTTCTTGTGACAAGGCCTTTCTACACATATCATAACTTTTGACCTCATGACCTTGACCTAGATATTTGACCTACTTTTCAAAAAATCTTAGATTGGCTATTTCTTTTGATTGCTGAGTGATAGGCTTTGATATTTCACATGTGCATTCCATGTGACAAGACCTGTATCTGTATCTGACAAAGTACTGATGCTACAGTAACCAAACTTGCACAAGTGATTCATCTTTGGATGCTGAGGTGAACCCATGCATCAGATGCAGCATCTGACCTACATTTTCCGCTTGAGTGATTTGGATAAGATGTTTGGGGTAGCTCAGTATCTGACAAAGTACTAATGCTACAGTAACCAAACTTGCACAAGTGATTCATCTTTGGATGCCGAGATGGACCCATGCATCGGATGCAGCATCTTACCTACTTTTTCCACTTGAGTGATTTCGCTTTTAAAAGCCAATATTGAGCAGAGTATAAGTGCTACATGTACCAAACTTGCATATTGGATGTATCTTTGATCAAACTTTCATAAAATGACCTTGACCTACTTTTTCCGCTTGGGTGATTTTGCCTTTAAAAGCCAATATTGAGGAAAGTATAACTGCTACATGTACCAAACTTGCATATTGGATGTATCTTTGATCAAACTTTCATAAAATGACCTTGACCTACTTTTTCTGCTTGAGTGGTTTTGCCTTTAAAAGCCAATATACATGTACTAAGAAATATGTTTGAATTGAATTTTGCTGTCACGAGGTGAGCTTCGTAATCTGCGATTACCTATGTTTTACCTCGTGCACTTGCCCTATATATTTGACCTACTTTTCAACAAATCTATGATTTGCTATATCTTTTGAGTGGTAAGTGATAGGGCTTTGATATTTCACATTTGTATTCCTTATGAAAAGACCTTTCTAAACATTCCATAATTTTTAACCTAGTGACCTTGCCCTTGATATTTGACCTAATTTCAATAAAAAAAAATCCGCTACGCAGGCGACACAAGCATTCCTTGGATTGCTTTTTTTTTTCTACATGCATATTTCAGAACAATTTCCCTATTTAATGATTATTTTCTCTGTCTTATTTCTGTATCTATGGTAAACATAGTCGCCATATATCTTGTGTTACAGATTTGATTGGTTCAATACCTCCTTGCCCCTTTTGTAGGGTTAACTACAGGAAATAAAAAGGTGCACACTAAAAATTTTGACTGACTTGAAATGCCCGGAAGTCTGTAAAATTGGTCTTTTTTGATTGCGAATCTTTGGCACGCATAAAAATGTAAAGAAAAAAAGGGGGGGTCATGCATGTCCTTTTTTCGCAAATTTCACTTTTTTTTACAGGAACTCTGCGTCCTCATCGAAAATGTTCCGAATTTTGCATATTTTCAAACCTATCTGTAGATTGCATAAAAGACAAGATCAAGTTCGAAGTTAAATTTATCACGACTATTGATTCAATATGCTAAAAATACATTTCCAAGCGCCGCATTACAGCATATTTACCGAAAATAATTTGTCCAAGTGGCTTCACTGGGTCATGAGGTTTGATACACCGTACACTGCTGTTTGGAAAATAAATTGGCTCAATTTCTGCACAACTCACTTGAATTAATATTGTCTGCTAACAACTTGTCTGTGTTAATTGGATTAACACGATTTTGACTGTACGTTACGTGTATTAAGATGAAATCAATACTATTCAAAAGCTCTCATTCATAGATTTCTGTATAATTTAATATGAATAAAGGCAAAACCGAAAAGTCTTTGTTTTTTATGCTTCCGGAATCAAAGATACGGGGGCATATAGTTTTGGGCCTGTCCGTCTGTCTGTTTGTCCGAAAAACTTTACATTGGGCATAACTTTTGAATGGAAGGTGATAGAGCTTTCATATTTCACGTGTATTCCTTGTGACAATACCTTTCCATTGATACCAAAATTTTTGACCTCGTGACCTTGACCTTGACCTTTGACCTACTTTTCAAAAACTTTAACATTGGACATAACTTTTGAATGGTTAGTGATAGGGCTTTCATATTGTACATGTGTATTCTTTGTGACAAGATCTTTCCATTGATACCAACATTACTCTGACCCTGACCTCTCACATACTTAACAGAAAATGGTGTTTATACCAACAAAGATGCCACCGCGGGGCATTCGTGTTTCACAAACACAGGCTTTATTATTTTCTGGCATACTAGCTATTAATAATGAAAGGTTTGGTGTTCAATTCTAAATAAACTTAATTTATGAAATCATTTCATTGTTTTATTCTGTTTCTGTTGCACATTAATGTGGAATTTTACAAAATGATTTTATTTTTGATGCTGCATAATCGAACTATACTTGCTGGGCATATGACTTTGGATCGCATAATCCATCTTTTCAAATCAGTAAAAAAGTTGTTGTTTTGAAATGTGACTATTTCCTCTTGTTTGTACTTTTAAAGGTTGTCTGAAAAAAAACTTGTCTGCATCCGGCAAAAATCTTGTTAGAAAGGTTGTGGGCTAAAATCCTGGTACTGCCAAAAAAAGAGGACTCCTGTTAATCTGATAGTCAATTTGTCGGAAGATCATTATCAGATTAACAGGAGTATCAGATTATCAGGAGTTTGAAATTCCATGGAAATACAATAAAATAGTCCTCTAAATTGTACTAGAATGTATCGCAGACTTTATTATATGCATTAATTTAATGACATAAATACTTTCAAGTAATTTTGAATAGTTTTAAAGGGTAAAATACCAATTTCAAGGATTTCGATATGATAATCCAATGAAAATGACATAAATATCATAGGAAAAATATCATAGTTGACGGAAAATCCTATCAGATTAAGAGGAGTTCTTAAGCTTTTTTATAATTTCTATCAGATTAAGAGAAGTTAATCTACATTGATTATATAGGAAATGGTTTTGTGTTTTGAAATCATATCAGATTAAGAGGAGTATCAGATTATCAGGTATCAGATTAAGTGGAGTCCTCTGTACTGGCACTATCAGTATTTAATGTCAGTATGTCAATTAGAGCGTGCATGGGTATCAGGTGAGCGTTGTGCCCCCTGGGGCTCTTGTTTTTGTTAATTTTAAACACAGGCAAGGAGGATTTTATTTTTGCAAGAGACCATCCTCGCAATTTTAACCAACCATATGAACAGTCTGTATTGATACCAGACTTACCTGATACTGTATACATTGAAGATTTTTTTTTCATTTTTCAGGTAAAAACATACAGTAAAGGTAAAGCTGGTGCTATAAAAGCCTTGATAGGGGACGCCATGGAATTTACTGATAATCGTGCTAGTAGGATTGTCATTACGGAAATAATGGAATCTTTGCTACCCCAAGTGGAGAAGAAAAAGCGGAAAGAAAAAAAGCTAAAAGATTGATGAACTGGTAACTTGTGTATGACTAATAATTATGGATATATGTGAATGGAATGGAAACAAAATCTTTGGATTTTAATGGATTTTTTTCCTTTGAGGAAATATCAATGATACGACATGTACAAGAAAAGTACAGCAAAGTAAAAAAAATAGAAAGTTCATCAAGATCACAAAATGAAAATAGATTTTCTTTATCAAAGAAAATTTAGTTACAGTATGATTGATAACTTATTAATGGATTTTATCAGATGAACTACATGTAAATCTTACCTTACTCATTATTGTCTGCAACTGAAATTCTCCAGAATCAAGATGTATTTATTTTATATTTGTCTATCAAATACATGTACATGTATATAATTGTTGATACGAATACTAAGATTTATATTGTGTCTTTATAAACATGAAGTCTCTAAAGTGTGTTACTATTTCATCTTGTTCATGTATTCACTATCCCTTCAAAACAAAATTTCAGAGGGGATATAGCATATCTGCCATGTGATTGTTTGTTTACCAGTGTGTGTTTGTCTTTTCTCGCACATTGGATAGGCTGATTCCCCTTTTCAGTGGTGCTGGAGAATTCGATCCGGCACCTCAGATCCGGCACTGTTGCTCGTTCCTTTATGACATCACAGACAAACTGACATACGTTATTTCACGTGCATGTATATTTAGCATTACGTTCAGTCATTTTGATGCGTAAAGAGGAGGACTTTGAAGGTTTTGAACAATGTGTGAGAAAAATAATCAAGCACCACATTTGAGTTCCGGATACAAAAATATCAGTCTCGGGTGGGATGATCAACGTCCCAACCTCGGTTGGGACTTGATCAATCCCACCCTCGACTGATATTTTTTCTATCCGGAACTCAAAGTGGTGCTAGATTCTATTATGCAGAACCTTGTGAACACACAATAGAAGACCAAGTAAACACTGTAGGACCAATGTAGGCCTTTGTAAGAGAATGAACCCTATTGATTTTCAATGTCATAAGTAAAAGGTCAAGGTCATAGTGGACATTAAAGTGAAAAAAAGCCTTGTCATCTCTTTAGAGGGAAAGACTGAAAGATATCACAAAACCTTTCACAAATGTTGGTCTGGGGAGAGGATGAAGCCTAATAATTTTCAAGGTCATAGGTCAAAGGTCAAGGTCACTACACATGTATATGCATATAGAATCAAATATGCAGTTCTAGAGGATGCTACATTTTGCAACTCCTACCTGTTATTCTAGAGGGTAATTTTTTAAGCACAGAGAGATTAGGCTATTGAGAAACAAATTGATAATGGGTAAGACACATATAATGTAGCAAAGCAAAATTGCAAGTATGCTAGGCCTATTCTAAATTCAATTATTGATACCCAATAAATGAAATTGAGACTAAACTGGTGTAATTATATCTGTCCAAATTAGAATCTATATGTCTTCTTTGATCTAGAATGATGACAACTCACACATAGTTTGCCCTTGACCTTTTTCTACCTTTGTGTCAATGATGGGGTCAAAAGACCAAGGTAAAACATGGCATAAACACATTTTCCATTTTGTGTCTGCGCTATCTCTAGAAGTTAAAGGAAGATCATTCACTCATGCTCATATCCTACTTTACCAATCACCTTCGATGAGACTAGAAGGTCACATATATGCGAAAATGTATTTCTGAAGCATAAATCAAGAATGTGTTAACATACAGTTATAATACTTCACCCACATAAATTATCTAAGGAGGATCTCTAAAGCAATTTTAAAAAGTTTTTTAAAGATCAAGTTCAATCTTTGCATACATACACATTTTGATTTTGCACAATCATCCTATATAGTTGCCCTTTATGCGCTGATAACACAACAAACTTAGGTTGCTCATGACTGAGGGAAACCTATCTTAGTTTAAAAGGTCAAGATCATACTTGGCATACACAGAGAAGAGGGTATGTGTCAAGAATATTTGACCAACAGTGATGATTTTTTTTCTCACAAAAAAATTACGAAGGAGAAACCTTAAATTCTGAAGTCTAAATGTCAAAGTCAGACTTGGCACATATGGAAAAGATAAGTTTCATTTACATTGAAGTATTTCTTGACTTGCACTACACATAAACTTGTTATCTAGACTCAAAGTGACAGTGCTTCATATATACATTGGCCATGGCCTATATAGGGGAACTGTGTTGACTAAAGGGTCAAAAGGCCAAGGTCGAATTTAGCATGTATGAAAATTTGTTTTTTTTGGGGGGGATAACATAAGTATCTCCAGATCTAATTTGACGATTCTTCACACTTAGAGTGATATACTGTATATGATCGTTACTGTTAGGAACAAATCTTGGCATATTTGGACAAAATGTGTATGTGCGCCCTTAGCAAGTACTAATTCTTCGCTTGCTCACATTGATTTTGCTTGTACTTCTAAATAGTTTTATTAAAATTACCTTTGGATACCATTATTGATTTAGCCGAAACTTGCAAGTCTCTTCTCCCACTTTATAGACTTACAATGAGTCTTCGGATTCTTTTCTCTTTTTTTTGGGGGGGGGGGGGGGTCGTTGTATCTGAGAACTTAGAGTTGTAGTATATGAACTTAGCAGTCGAGAATTTTAAGTTAGTTCTTGCTTCATTGACAGCTGAAAACAATATGGAAGGAAAGAGGAATCATAAGTACGTGTCCCGTACGTCCTTGCGGATTTGGGAACACGCAGACAGGACTTAGCAGTTTTAGTGCATACAGAACTTTCGCTGTGTCCTGTCTGCGTGCTGTCTAAGAATTCAACAAGAAGTACGACACGCACGTTGCAAGTACGTGCAAGGCACCTTCGACGCAAGGAAGTGAGGACTCCGTGCGTTAGCAGTACGTGTCAATTCGACATCCGTACAATAACGTATAAGACGTACGGAGAAAGTACGTGATAAGCAAGTTGCACGCAAGTCGTAAGTACGTGTAACGCACTTACTTTTTTTGCGCTACATATGATGCATGTAACCATCCATATAACCGTGCGTGCGACGTACGTGACGCACTCCTTCCGTACTCTTGTCACTTCCTTCCTTGCGTCTTCAGAAAAACGTAGCGCACGCAGCCTCCACAA
This sequence comes from Pinctada fucata, assembly GCA_028142955.1. NCBI lineage: Eukaryota > Metazoa > Mollusca > Bivalvia > Pterioida > Pteriidae > Pinctada > Pinctada fucata. The sequence goes on along the minus strand of AP027111.1, from coordinate 38,904,033 downwards.
ACACGCACGTCCTTAAAAGCACGCACGGCGGGTTGTGACCAGGGCTTAAAGTAAGTAGTACTAAGTACATGTTATATGAAGTATTTCAGGAATATGCGATCATGTTGATATGGATATTATGAGAAGGCAGACCGTACACAGATATGACAATTATTTAGGCCAGGCAAAAAATGTGGGGTGGGGTACATGTAATGCATTGTTGAAGAACTCCAAGACTAGGAGAGGCTCCAGAACATCTAATAGTCCTGACTATCTGCTCAAAGTAGCAATGGCCATTTTCCTCTCGAATTATTGTGGATCTGAAGTGTAAAATCAATATTTAGTCGGGGCCTTTGCTCCTGAACCTAAGAAGGGCTCTGCAAATATCCTCTACTTTTGCGGATAGTGAGAAACCATCCAACCCCTCAAATTAAGAATACAGTGTTTGTCCTTGCACATATCATGATATGGAAAATTATTGTTTATTCTTTGTTTTCTATATAGATTGCACTACATGACACAATTGATCTAGTGCAAGATTTCCAACATATAATTCAAGCGCGGATCTAGAGGGGAGAACACCCCCCCCCCCCTTTCCTTGAATCCCCCCCCCCCCCAAAAAAAAAAACTTATTTTCCCGGTTTCTTTTTACCGGTATCTGGTTCAAAAGCAAAAGCAGGACCACCCTCCTCATCTTTAGAAAAATATCCTAGACCCGCCAATATGCCTTAGTTGTCCAGCCAAGGGGGTCATCAACTGTCCGTTTTATGTACATGTTTATTTCATTTCTATCAACTATAATCGTCATTATGATATAAAGTTGCGTACATGATCAATGATCAGAGAATGTCCTTAAACGGCTAGTGACCAAAATACTGCGAAAGTAAACCTTTCTGTGGCACCTTTCAGGTAAGTTGTACCTTAATTACTTTCGCTAAACTTATTTTCTGTAATATTTTACAGGACCCAATTGTTGTAGACGTTGATTGTATTGCATAATTTATATGTCAACGTATTAGATATAGAGAAATGTTAATTTTAATAACACTTGGAATCTGTTTGTGACTTTTGACTTAACGAGCATTGAGACCCCAAACGTTTACTCAATAGCAAACATTGTAGTGTGTACAGATATACATCAAAATGCTCATCCTTTGTGACCTTGACCTAGATATTAAATGAGAATATCAGAGACGTGAATCATTGGTACTTACTAGATAAAAGACAAAAATCTAAAACTTATTATTAGATTTTTTCAATTCAATGAATAAAATATTACTAAGTCAAGGTCGTGTGCGAGGTCATCATATGACCCTGTAGTCGAAGACGATCGATATTCGCTGAAGCTATTTTCTTTACTCCTCAAAATAATTAATTTGGATTATATCTATATTTCAGAATGACAGTGAAATGTATTATAGTTGTGTTTGTTGTCATGGTTATGGCTACCATGGTAACATGTCAAATAAATGAAAGAGTACCAGTGTCGCCACCTACGGTCGGGATAATAGATCCTCGCCTTCAAGATGCCACCAACATATTTCAGAACTCTGTCAGACTTATTCAGCAGATAGCAAGAATAGATTTCGGAGAGGATTATGTTTTTCCGAAACTGCGCGCGGCCATGGATTGGGCGTGGCCTAGACTTCCGGCAGTCACGGCGGTAAATTCAAATTTATTGCCAGTTATGGAACCGTTTCCCAGAAATGTTGGTGCCCTAGAGCCGGGGCAAGCGCCCCTTTATTTTCCAAATCCCACTTCGTTGAATGGAGTGAATTTACCAGTATATGTACCTTTTAGGAGAAGAGGAGTACGGTTCCCATTGTATTTCCCATTCGACAAAAATACGCTCACACTAAGATATCCGGAATTTCCAGTATACTATCAATATGAAAAGCAGGTAAATGCAGAGAGATTCCCTGTTTGGATTTCATATCAAAGAAACGAGACAAGATCACGGAATATCAGACCAGCTATCGGCATACCATTTCAACAAGATCCAAGCGTTTTCCCGATGTATGTGCATTTCAATCTCCAGACTGAAATCCCAGGAGTCAACTGATAACCTTAAAAAGGTGTACATATGTTAATTTTGTAACTTTTTGTTGTCTTTAACTTGTTTTAATAAATCTGTCAAAATTGCATTCAGGACTGCATTTATGTGCTTCTTTTCTTCACTTTCAATTAATCTTGGTTTCTTAAAGCATCCGCTTTCCATGAAAAATTTAGGACAGCCATCGCGGCATGTTTCTGTAGAGCTATAATTACTGCATTGTGACGTCATGAATTTTCATTCGAAATGCAACACATACAATTTCAAGAGTTCTCAGGTGTATATATTCTAATTATTTGATATTCAAGGAAAAACTCAAAACTAATTGCAAATTGGTTTTAGTTCTGCCAAACTTATGCAAAATTGGTTTCCTGGACTCGGAGCTTTAAGTTTCAAAGACGAATCAAGTGGGAATCTAGAGGGGGTTAAAGGTGATCTGCAAAGATCCCTCACTCATCTCATTTTTTCTTGTTCACTTGATCAAGTAGATCTAGAATAACACATTCCAATTTTTCATTTGACCAAATTGCGTACCGTTTAGCAAATAAAGCGGGTGAAAATACGTCCCGTATTAAAATTCAAAAAAGCCTGCCCGGATTACCTCCCGTGGCGATGACGTAATGTACACCCAAGCCCGCATATACTATGCTGTAATCACTGTATATATACACAGCTTAAAAAGAACGATTTATGCGAGTATATATTTCTTTTTTTTTTAATTCATCAAAAATCGAATAGCTTTGCGCTAATTTTGAACATCACATTAACAATCGTTTTGATATAATAAGTTGACGACTGTGCGGTTAGAAGTTTCCTATAGAAAGTGGCTTCACCTGCTTTCAAGATTTGTTACCGGGGCGAAATTTTATGGATTGAATTTTTCGAGCAACCTAAGTAATGTATATATTTTTGAAAAGGTCTTTCCGAGACGGCGATTTTGAAAATGATTTCAATTAAATCGGACTTAAAACAAAAAAGTTATTAGCAAAATGAACTTTGATGGCCAAAAAAATTAATTGTGTGTAGATTTATTTCTATACGTTTAATTGGAGTATTGTGGTCGTGTTTGGTATCAAAAGAATTCGAATGAAGTGCTGTAGAGGAAGATGATAAGGAAATGCAAAAATAATGTTGAAACAATCAATTTGTATCTTTACGGCCGAGTTTGTCGGTGCATCAAAGGCTTGGCGATCGTTGCCGAATAACGGTATAAAAGATGTCGGCAAAAAGCGTAATGATGAGTGGAGGGTGTGTGTTCCCAATTCGTCGACTTCAATGATATCATAATCACCTTAATTGGTGTCAAAGGGGCCATCTAAGGGGCACAGGTAGACTGATAATTAACCAATTAGTATACCTGTAAAAGTAAAAGCTAAGATTCTAGAATATTTGATCGTGTGATGTAATGTGTTTGTGTCCAATCTGTAAAGATGTGCTGGTCTTTATATATGAATACACTTTTCAAATATAAATATAGCACCAACACTCGTCGTTCAAAGATATCAAGAGCTGCTTTTTTTTTTTTTTTTTTTTTTTTTTTTTTTTTTTTTTTGCTACAACAGAAGAATAATAATAATGTGAATTATTTTAGTTACACTTATTTCATTTCATAAAAATATGTCATATTTAAATAACGAAATGGTTCCACCGTAGTCAGTGAATGGCTCGGTAAGGTATGTGATGTCCGCCTCATCTCTGTTCACGCCCTCAATTGCGTCCAATGGAATAAATGGTAGTATGGCTGTCCGTCGTACCGATGTCTTTACTGCATTGTTGTCCTGCATGGTAGGGCCGGTTGCCTGGGCTCGTCTCCACATACACTGAATATAGTGGATAAAGCACCCCGTTGTTGTCAACACGGATGTAGATTGTGTATATCTGGTGGAACAGCAGTGGCGGATCCAATGCATTACTTCGATTTCTAGAACGTTTTCTGACAAATTATTTACTGTACAATCTGGTAATTAACGCAGTTGGATACACATCGAGTCTCTGGTATCGAAATATTTAAAGGCCGACGTTGGGAACCACCCGGTCGTTAATAGGTTTACCTGAGTGACATAAGCTTGATAGGCGTGGCATACCGTCTTTGAAGACAACGCCGTCTGCGAGCGGCATGTTACATCAAAGACAAACCGACAGGTAATCCTTTATTATGCTAATGAGATACCCGAGTCTCATCTGTTTTAAACTGTCAATCAAAAATTGATAGGGGTAAAAGGATTAAAGGGAACCAATCAGATACCAATAACAGATGTTAACCCTATAGCGGTCAGTGAGGAAATGACAGGTAATTTACCTGTCCCCTTATATAGTCCCCCGTCGGCCTTTAAGTTTACTTTATCAGAAAATTGATTATATATATATGCCGTCTATACAGCGCCTGTCAACTACGTTTACTGATTACATGCAGTTTACACAGTATCTTCAGGCCAGTTGTTATTGTTGTTTGTTAATTATGTTTACTAACAACAACTTCAGACAAAATTGAGGGAAAAAAATGTGAAGAAATGCGAAAAATTCAAGACATAGAATTTAATGATGTTATCATATTTATCTTGTTTTAACATATATAACATGCAAACTTCATTACTAAATATCAAATGTAACGAAATACTTACGCCAATAAACAGACTATGGAATAAATGTTTGTAATATCTATGCATTTGTTTATCGAAAAATGTTGTAAATTCGGGAGATGTTTTTTTTTTTTTTTTTTTTTTTTTTTACAATCGGGCTTAAATATTCTGAAAATTTGAATGATTAATTATTATCGAGTAAATACAAATATTGAAAAATCCGTGGTTTTCAGTGGCGGATCCAGAGGATGCGGGGGTTGCATCGAGGGGGGAGAGGCGCGGGAGGCGGTCCGGGGCCTCCCTCGGGAAATTTTGCAAAAAATATATGAAAATGGTGCAATCTGAATATTTGAAACCTGTATTAATTAGCTTTACCAAAAGTGCAATAATAAGAAAAGAAAATATGGAGTATCCATGCATAATTTTCACCGATTTTGGACCAGAGATACAATTTACCTGAAGATAAGGGTCGATCTTGGCACTGAACCTCATGCCGTATTTCTTCTGCATGGCGATTCGTATGTAAAAAAAAAATACATTCAATAGCTTCGTACAATGTAATTAGCTTTTTACCATGTTTATTTCGGAAAAGTCGGCGGAGAAATAAACATAGCACATAGTCTTGCTGATTTTGTATATTTCATTCGATTATATCGTAGTTCAAAATGGTTTTTGGTGTATAAGCATGATAAGAGATGGACAATAGTCAAACTATTTCATGATGGTCTATACAGATCGATCCTCAAGAAAAACTTGTTATTCTAAATTGATTTTTTTCAAACAAAAGACGACTAGACTAGTGGGCATCATATAACTTCCAGCATATTTTAGCGGTCATTCGAATTTTAACGTCATGCAGATTTTTTTTTTTTCATTATATGGCATTGGTAACTTTGTTTTTTCTAAAATTCCATCAAGACGAACATTGCCCAAACGTAAAAGCATCTACTGTCTATTTCCCAACAAATGCCTGTCGTGGTCTAATTTGTTGTTCACACCTTGTACGGGGGTCAAATATTACGCAATCTATAGGCTTGCCTGTATATGACACGCCTGCGATCACTCTGATTTGAATATACAACCTCTATATATGAACTGACACTTATACCCGGCTAACTAAGGTCATCACTCAATGATAGGTAAAAGTCATACTTGGATAATTCCGAATACGCTGTAAAGTTGTTTTAGAAGACCCCCCCCCCCCCCCCCAAGAAGATAAAAATAGATAATTAAATAAAATATAAAAATAAATAAATCAATCAATAAAACGTATTTGGTACCGATTTGTTTTTATCTATCTTCAAGTGAACAAGATATGGGAGTTTCATCCCTCACTGCCTTCAGATAGCCTCTAACACTCGCTTGGGTGCACATGACGTCACACAAAGGGGCAGATAATTCAGTCGCGCCGCTTCAACGATTAGACTTTTCAGGTCGATTTACAGGAAAACGGACGGTCGGAAAAATATAATTCTTTTGAAATTTTTTCTCTAGGCTGAATAAGTAAAAGAAAATATAGGTTTTTTAGCATTTAAAAACCTTTAGAGGTGACCTTTAAGGAGGTCGAGGACCAGCACAATGCTTTATTCCTGTTTCACGTAAAATCATAGAATTTAGCCCCAATACTTAACATGCTGGACCCCCTGAAAATATTCTAGATCCCGGGTCCGCTCATGCGAATTGAGAGAGTACGTCACAGTGCGGATCGCCTGGTAGAACCACAGTTCTAAAGGAATTATTGGACATGTCTCCGCACATCGTCGGAAACCCACGTTCAGTCACGTAAGCTCACTCCCGTATTCGTACACTAATGAGCATGCAAACAACCAATGAAATTGATTATTCGACGTTATGACGACATTGCATTCGAATTAGGCAATAACTAGTTTCTGACGTTATGTTTGCGGACGGTAAATGCTGATTTTACGGTTTTCGTAACTAAGGAGCAAACGACCATTCTAATGCAATGTCGTTATAAGGTCGAATTTTATGGGTTGTTTGCTCCTTAGGTATACGACTGTAAAACGAGAACATCCTAGGCTTTGACGTTGCTTATCTCACATTTCACCTTATATTCACAAAAATATAGATTGCATTATGACTTGTTCACATTAATGCGCATTAAATCTAATTCGCATTAGATTTGAAGCGCATTATTTTAATGCGAATAAGATTCGCATTGCGTTCACACGGCAAATTCTAATACGCATTTAGATTTTGGTACAGTTGCACTGATAGCCATAATTTTCAAATCATAAAGGGTAAAATCTATGCCAACTCATTGTATTTTTCATATTTTTTTCATCATCGCAAGCTGAGTTCCATCAAGACTAAAGAATGACACATGACGTTGTGATGAGATAAAATGACGTCACGGTACAACTTTACGTAAGTCAAAAGACGCGTTTCATTGCATAATGAACTAGACAGTATTTTGGTCCTTTATTCTTTGATTTTAGGTCCAAGGGTGGTTGAAATTGTCAAGTTGCGGTCTATACATACTGTAGAACTTAAATACATCATATACGATTTAATGTGCATGAAACCTTCCATGGAATGGGAATAACTACATACTGACGTGTTTGTGCCCCCCCCCCCCCCCCCCCACAATGATGTTCTGTATGCACAAATTTTAACATCTCTGATGCAATTCTAAATTTTTTAAAAGTACATGAATAAATGTCTGGCGAGCGGTAGCGAGCCAGGAAATTTTTTTAGCAAAATATTGACTTGTCAGAAAATACTTTCTATACCCTCTATCATTAAGAAGTACATGTTATAATATTTTATATAGTTTGAGATTAAATGTCATCATGTACATTGATAAAGTAAAATGTATAAAGGATGGACGGATCAGAATAGCTAAATTATTCAGAAAGTCTATAAAGAACTGGCGAGCGGTAGCGAGCCAAAGAAATTTTTTGAAAATTGACCGAAAAATTGTAGATTTATGGTATAAAATGTTGCTATTTTAAACAATAAAAATTTGTGATTGAAAGGGGGAGGGCACAAACATGGTTGTGCCCCCCCACACTCTGAAAAGTGGAGGGGATGTGCTCCCGCTACCCCCCCCCCCCCACTTCTCCTACGCCTTGGTTAAGTCTCGGAAGACTAAAATATTGATGCTATAATCCATATAAATAGCAATCCTCGTCATTGTACAAGGTAATCGGGTTGGAGTTCACTGTCCCTGTTCACATCAGAGATTTTTTTTTTTTTTTCTGTGCTGCTTGATTCAATGATTGCATTCTTTTTTGGAAGGGGGGGGGGGGGGGGTTGGAAAAACAGCCTTTCAAGGGAAATGGGAATCAAAATGTATTCCCAAGCGGGGAATCGAACCCCGGCCGTCGCGGTGAGAGCGCGAAATCCTAACCACTAGACCACTTGGGAAGTTACTGACTAGTTGGCAAACAATATATATAAAGCTAACGTCATCTGGGTCTTTTGACTCTTCCATAGGGGAAAGAAAAAGTCAGAAAAGTATTTGCGCTTTGACAAGTAAAGTCTTCTGAATGTTTTTATTCTGATACATTTAGTATTGCCGTGAAAGCTTTAATTTGACAATGATCTTTTAACAGTCCTCGTGAGAGAACTGAAAATGTTGAGGAGAAAAGTAGAAACGACAGACAGGACAGCTGAAAAATTTTCATCAAAAGCAAAAATAAGACGGAAGAAAAGATCTTCTGACGATTTCCGTCCAATTGGGGAGAAGAGATCACACCAAGATGACGAAGAAAAGAAACTCGAATCTCTTGTATTGGGAGGAGCAGATGATGTGATAGAAACATTGGAAAATCAAACCTTGAACGTACGAATTCATGAAATTGTCTATGTCATCATGTTGTCGTCATTATTTGCTCACCTCACCTATTGACCCTTCCGAACATGGGAATATTTTGAGAAATTTGATGACGTCACAACATGTTGGGGAAAGATTCTGATCGAGCGATTGAGCTAATATATCTTGATTGGTATCAGGACACTTCGTAACCAAGACAACTCGTAACAAGACAACTCGTAACAAGACAACTGGTGACCAAAAAAAGACGAGTAACCTGACCATTTTGGTGACGAGTTGTCTGGTCAAGTCGTAACCAGGTGACGACCTGACCAGACAAATCATCACCAAAACTTAGAAGTTTTTAGAGGTTGGACCAGGTGCCCGCGGGAGGAGTAAGTATTCCCTATTGGCTGGCCGCACCCGCCGTCAATGTCCATGCACGAAAATGAAACGATATATAAAATTCATGCACTGTCTGAGGTTAAGTCTATATAGAAAGTGCTATTATTGTTCAAACTCCTTAGGGAGGTGCTCCGACCACGGAGGGATTTCATCTACAACAACATATGGTGACAATGTCAGGGAAAATATTCAAAACACTTACTGTCAAATCCCTCGCGGGGAACTTTTTTACGAGCTCCACACGGCAAAGGGCATAAGTGTGACACAAATGGGTTAAAGAAAGATCCTAACAATAATCTCAACAACACTCACAATAGAGTACAAAATGAGCATCGACGGACCCCTAGCAAGATAGAGGTGGGACCGGTTGCCCGGGAGCAACAATCATTAAACTAATATCAGAGGTTCATCCTAATTCTATGATGCTGGAATTAACCCATGCAATAATTGATCTGACTCTGGACAAGTTGTTTTTATTGTGTTGCCATATTTGTTGGCCCTGGCAGAGTCAGATTACAGGGGCTACATAATTACGCAAAAGAAATGGTATGGAAATGTAATTCCCCTCCCCTAGCTACAGCTATATGTACATTTATAGGCCTTTCAATCAATCTTTGAATAAGTCTTAAAAAAAAATCGATGTAACAAAACAATTAGTATGTTTCAATGCTTCAGATGTATGAATTCCCTGAATTTTTTTTTTTTTTTTTTTGTATTTATAGAAAGATGAATTGGAGAAACGATCTGCAGAGAAACAGAAGAAACCTGCCTGGGAAGATGAAGATGATGTCAAAGGGAGGTAATCAATGTACAGTCAATACTGTATTAAGCGTCCACTCGGGGGAAGAACCTTAATTGGTCGCTTAAGGCAGATGGTCGCCTAATAAAAAATGTCAAAAATTGAAAGAACATTCCGATTAGATGTGCAATAAATTTACTGAATAAATCAATACAAACATGTCATTCCATTTTAAAGAACAGAGCTCCAGTGTTCTATATATAGACATTAAACTACATGTATACATTGTATTTACATGAACAAAGTCTTTTCATGACTTGAAGTACAGCACTTATTATTTAAAAAACGATCGTATGTCGGATTGTTTTTGAGCCTTTATCGAATCTTCCGTGAAAATTTCATCAATCTTCATCAAATGTTCGAGGATGTCCGACTTTCCGTAGGTAGTTGCGTAGTCTTTCATTTTATCTAAAAAGTCTGAAAAGTCTCCCGCAGATATTGTCTTGTTATTTGTTTGGTTATTCTCATTGTCGTCGTCATCGTCGTCATCGTCCATGTTACTGTCTGTTTCTTCATGAATCGCGTCAAGTATCAATTTTGCGCCCTGGTCCCAATTCGTCGTTTCAGTGTTGAAAGTGTACACATTTGCATCAAGACTAGGCAAGTCTTTAAAGTCACATCCGAATAATTCTCGGGATAACTTAATCACCTGCAGTGGTACATCGTCATCGTCGTCGTCGTCGTTGTCATCGCTGTCAACGTCGTCATCGGTAGCGTCGGTGATTTGTTCGTCGTCCGTACATGCGAGCTTAAAACCCGACTTTCGGAAACATTTTTCTATTGTGGATGTTTCAACTTCTTTCCAGGCCGCAGAAACCCAATACACAGCATTCAAAATAGAAATGTCATGCAAAATTTCTGATCCTGACTTCGACGTTTTTTCCATTTGTCGCAGCATGTGTTGAAGTTGCCGTTTACGAAATTTGAGTTTCAGTGTCTGTATGATCCCTTGATCCATAGGCTGCACTTTACATGTTGTATTTGGGGGGGAAAATTGCAATTTAACATTCTGGAGGGACAGTTTAGGATGACATGGAGCATTGTCAAGGAACAAAATAATTTTGCGTTTCTGTTGTTTCATTTTTTTGTCAAGTGCGCGTAACCATTCTTCAAACAGGGCACTATTCATCCAAGCCTTCTTGTTGTTTTTGTAAATTACGGGTAATGATTCGGGTTTTATGCTGTTAAAACAGCGGGGTTTCTTAGATTTCCCTATGAACAAGGGCGGTAACTTTTCTCCAGTTAAACTGGCACACAAGGCTAATGTGACTCGCTCCTTTGACCTTTTCCCGCCCGCACATTCGTCGCCTTTAATATGGTACGTCTGACGTGTTGTATCACTGAAAGTGAAAACACACATCTTTGTTTTACTTTTCTTTTTTAAATTTTATTTCATTTTTTAAAATTTTAATTTATCTTGTTTATTTCATTTTTTTTACCTTTATCCATTTCATTTTTTTTTTTTATTAATTTCATTTTTTTTTAATTCAATTTCATTTTTTTATTCGTTCATTTTTAACATTTTTATTCATTTTTTTTTTATTTCATAGAGGAGCGAACGCATGTAAATCTAACTTTATGATTTTTAAACAGAGGAGGTGAATGAATTTAACGGCGAGCATTCAGAAGATTTTACTTACCGATAAAATAACCCGGTCTCATCCATGTTGAAAATGTTACATGACTCGTACCCAGCACAGAGGGAGGGGACTTTATCGATCCATTCTTTCACAACATTATTGTCAACGTCACCACGCTCTCCACTCATTGTCCCCAGTACAATATTATCTCTTTTCAGAAAGGAGATAAGCCATCCATTTGAGGCTTTAAATGTTTCATTTCCCAAAATTCCTTTTGCAAATTCTAGTGCTCTCTGTTGAATCAGCGGGCCATTTACATTTACTCTTCTCGTCATTGCCTCTTTAAACCAAGCCCATGTAAGTTCATTCACCTCCTCATTTCCCGTTTTTCGACGTTTTCTTTTGGAATTACCGGGCATATTGCTTTCAAAATCCTCCATGATTTCAGCTTTACGTTTAACTATCTGTCCAATTTGTGTTTTTCCTACGCCTATTTCAAGTGCTACAGCACGGGCACTTTTTCCTTGATCGATAAGTTTTAAAACATTGACACGTTCCTCTAAAGTCAAAACTTTGCGTTTCTCCGACATCTTTACTATCTAAACTTAGTCTTAATTTTTACTTTCAAAAATGCTTGAATTCATATCATATCATTCGTATTATATCATTAAGATTGTTAACATTCAACGCTTGTGTTTTGATTACTATTAAGGTAATTATATACATCGGGGTATGTAAAGTGCGGCGGCCCGTATCGGCAGTGAGTTGTCTTAATGACCGACGTGATTACCTTAATTGGTCGCTTAATAAAGATTAATTGATCATAAAGGTAACGATGTATGTGGACGCTGGTCGCGTTGGACAGATGTCCGCTTAATGCAGATGTATTATATAGCAAAAAACGTAGGGAGGATATTAGACTGGTCGCTAAGGACAGATGGACGCTTAATACGAGTGGTCGCTTCCACAGTATTGACTGTACTTATAGTTTTACAGTCCTTAATTCACACAGCTGGGCATGAAATATTTCTTTGACTTGATTCTATGTCTACATACATGCATGTCTTTCAAACATCTCTGTTTCGGGGAAATGGTACCCATACCCTAAAGGGGAGGGGGAGGGGGGGGGGGGTATTTAGGACATTTTATTCACACACAACTGTATGAAACTAGGATAAAAAATGGAATTATTTTATTTATTATTACACTAAATTTTGATCTGGAATATTATATATTGATTCTATAGCTGTGTAGTTGAAGTATTCCTTTTTACCATTTGGAGCACGATTAATCTCAATATTTAATTCTAAATGGAAAATTTTGTGGATTTTTTATTTTGCAAAAAGTTTTGGTATATTGGGTGGGATTTTTAGTCCCCTACCGGCAACGCCGAAGGGGACTCTTAGTTTCTTCTCGGTCTGTCTGTCTGTCCGTCCGTCTGTCTGTCTGTCTGTCCGTCTGTCCGTCTGTCCCATTTTCAGTTTTCCGGACTTTTTTTCGCTGTTGTTGCATATATTGAACTCATTTTTGGTATGTGGATATATCTCAATGCGATACAGATCAAGTTTGAGTTTGCTTTCGATTGACCTAATTTTACAAGAGTTATGGCCCTTGGACTTAGCAAATTTTATGAAAATTTCAGTTTTCCGGACTTTTTTCCGCTGTTGTTGCATATATTGAACTCATTTTTGGTATGTGGATATATCTCAATGTGATACAGATCAAGTTTGAGTTTGCTTTCGATTGACCTAATTTTACAAGAGTTATGGCCCTTGGACTTAGCAAATTTTATGAAAATTTCAGTTTTCCGGACTTTTTTCCGCTGTTGTTGCATATATTGAACTCATTTTTGGTATGTGGATATATCTCAATGTGATACAGATCAAGTATGAGTTTGCTTTAGATTCACCTATTTTTACAAGAGTTATGGCCCTTGGACTTAGCAAATTTTATGATAATTTCAGTTTCTGGACTTTCTTTGGTTCTATTGCAAATAATGCACTGATTTTTGGTAAATGAATACATCTCAGTGTGATACAGACCAAGTTTGAGTTTGGTTTCCATTGGCCTATTTTTACAAGAGTGGCCCTTGGACTTAGCAAATTTCATGAAATTTTTAGTTTCCCGGGCTTTTTTCATGCCTGTTATTGCAGATCATGAGCTGATTTTTTGTATGTGAATACAATATTATAGTGTGATGCAGATTTGAGTTTAATTTAGATTGACTAATTTTCACAAGAGTTATGGCCCTTGGACTTAGCAAATTTCGTGAATTCAGTTTCCCAGACTTTTCTTGGCTGTTGTTGCAGAAGATGAACTGATGAACAGAGATGCAAGTCATAAATTTATGCCGCCGGTAGGGGACTTATATCGCACAGCGATCATTGCATTTTTTCCCTAATTTTTGGGAAAGAAACATACATTTTAGTGGGGAGAACAGGGCTGAATTTCGGCCCAATTTTTTATGGTCGAGTGCCAAGAATACAGAATGATGTTCGTTGTTTTCAGCATCGAGATAACCACAGACAGGAGATATGAGGGTTTACGACAAGGGGAAGAGTGTAGAATTAGGACAGACCAATACACCACACGACTTAAAAATAAGTAAGTTTTTATTGTTAGATGGATTTTTGTTTAACAATTTGATGATTTCTCTTGACTGCTTGAAGGATAAAAGTGGATATGCAGAATGATTTCATAAATGGATGTTGATGTCAATAGTGGTTAATGCATTTATGTAACCTCTAGTATGCTTGTTGCATTACATGTAGCTTGTTAGCCCATTCATGCATAAAATGTAGTAATGTTTTACATGGATGTACCCGTTACTAAACACAAGTAATAACGCTTATACAATGAGAAAATAGACTGCGAATGATTCAGATATACACATGTACATGTACATGTATACATGTATATATATGAAACACATATAATATTTTTTAAAATTGTAGATTTCAGAACATGTCTTCAACACCAAACTGGGCCAAACTTCCCTCAGAAAGGAAACCAGAATCTGACGGTGAGAGATTAGGATTTAGTTAGCAAATTTTTCTTGATACTTTATAAATATTGTGCTCTATATGTATATACATGTACATGTATTAGATCTAGAAAAAAAGGATCACATGGTTAGAGGAAGGACCTTACTGATTTTCAAGGTCAAGGTCACAGCTCTTATGCAGTCCTAACAAGCATATACTGTATGTGTACTTATTTTAGCGCAACCAAATTTAAGTGGAAACGGGGCAAATTTGGGCAAATGGACATACGTGTAATAGCGTAATCATGAATTAGCTCATTTGACCAATTCCTCAAGGTAAAATATAACAGATTAAATATTTCACATAGCCTTGAATTAGCGCACTCATAACAGTGCTATCTCCGCTAAAATATAAGTCCTGCTGAAATATGTACACTGTAAACAGTATTCTGTTTGGAGTACTGTTGTTTCATTTTGCCTCTTCATTCCGTCCAAATTTATTATTTTTACTCAAAGCCAATGCATATGCTTAAAGGTGTTTTGCTCCAGTGAAATTTAAGTTTATACATTCTTAATGCTATATGCAGAATGACCATAGCTGTCAACTGACCTGATTTCTGCGGGTCAGTTACCCTTTGACCCGATGATTTTTTATCACCCACGCGGGTCATGTCTTTCACCCCATTTTTCGTTGCTGACCCGTGAATTGCCCGATTCCGATTTGGTTCCGTCTATTACTTGGGACTTTAAATTTCCAGCTGTGACTTTTTCAATTAAAACACCTGCAGTTACAGGTAAATTGGGTTGTTTGTTTAGTGATATGGGAAGTAATTAGCCACTTTCATGTTGTTTTAACAATCTGGGCTTGGATGATTGTGGGAATGTCTATGGGAAGACAATCTTAAACATGGAGATTTATGCAGACGAAAGGAAAAATGTTTTTATCGTGTTTAAAACAATTGAAGCAGTGAAATGTAGAGTTCATTTCACACAAAATCTTCATGGTGTAGCAATAACTAAATGAAAATATATCTGAACCTAGCAAATTCAGCTATGAACCTTCAGGCCTTGATTAATAAGTCCCAAAATTTTACACATTTGCTGCATTATGATGATTATGCAGTATTACAATTTAGATAAATGCTTTACATGTCTAACGATAAAATGAACTTTATTGACCTGACATGTATTTTTTTTGGGGGGGGGGGGGGGTTAAATGTTATTCATTATGACACAAGCAAAAGGTCGCGATTTTGTTTTGCACACTATGACCCTCTGTTTCATTTTCCAAAGAGGGTCATTGACCCTTTTTTGTCTGAAAAAAGTTGACAGGTATGAGAATGACATAAGGAGGAAATGTATTGAATTCAAAAGTCAAAATACAAACTTACACCTTCATAAATCTTTGAAGCCTCTATATGTACATGTAATGAAATTATTTTCTCTTTTTCTTTGGCAGAGGACAGCGATGTAGATGATCTCATGCAGAAAACGGGAAACTACATAGCTACGTCAAGTTCTCTTCCTAAAGGCATTCTTACCTTCAAACAATGTAAAGATGCAAACAAGGAGAGCACCGCCCAAGTAAGTTTATTTGTAAGAATCAAGATTGCTTAAAAAATACCAAAGTAGAGACATTTCTTTCCACACTCAGAGGAGGTTGAAAATTAAAATTTTACCTTAATTTTTCTGATACTTGCAATGCAAGAGTGACATCTTGGGATCACTACATGTATATCCAGTATCTGTCTGTCTGTCCCTCTGACTGTCTTGTAGTTCACTTTCACTTTTGCAGAATGTTATACATGTACATGTACTTGTATATGGTGATGTATGGTCTTATACTTACAGGGTAAAGTCACATCAGTAGAATTTCATCCGAGTTCTCAAGTCATACTAACTGCAGGGTTTAATCAAACCCTATCACTTTTCCAGGTAAGGTTGTTTACTTCATACATCATGGCCAGTGTCCTATGTACAACTTTAATCATGATTGCATGAAAATCGTAAAATTTGATGCCCAAATAAGATCTGATCATACAGTATACATAGATGTAATTTTGCTTTTGACCAATCAGCTACACTATTTTAATTTTTCAACCAATGAAATTGCTCCTTGTTACTGACTAAGAATAAGTCTCATCACTTCATGGTCAAAATAACAAGTGGCAAAACTTAACATGATATCTCTTTGTAAAAGAAATAATATTTACCTTCAGGTTGACGGAAAAAACAATCCCAAAATCCAGAGTATTTTCATAGAAAATTTCCCCATACATACAGCTCATTTCAGTGCCAATGGAGAGGAGGTTGTCATGGGGTCCAAACATAAAAGTTTCTACTACTTCGATATGATGGCAGGAAAAATGATTAATGTCCCTTGGATTAAAGGTAAAAAGGTCACATGTGCATGTAGTTGATGGGGGCAGCCCCTGAAATATCGCAATCGTAATGTATGAATTGCAAGTATGATAATCAATTTTATGTGGATGCATATTTCCAACTTTTATAAATTACATGCACGGTTTAGTACATTTGTCTCTCATTTCAAGATGTCTCTTGAGAATGATGTTATAAAACGTCATCTTAAGTTTGATGCATATTTTGTTTCAATTCTTGTGAAAATAATTAATATTATTATAATAAAATTAGCTGAGTGTGAAAATGTATCAATCACAACAAGTTAAAGAGAGACAGGGGAATCTTATCCTTGTTCAAAAGATTTGCAAAATCCAAGACTCAACAAGCTCTGTAGTGGATTGCAGATCTTTTACTCTTGGATGAAATTACCCTGTCGCATTTGCAACATCTTGATAGATTCTATTAATCCAGTTTTAATGGAAGCTACATATGAGAGAATTAAACATCTTTATGAATTGCATTAAACTACTTATAAGCATTTGTTAGATAAACACATAAATATGTCTCCTACATCTTTTTAGGTATAGAAGAAACAAACATGAAGAGATTTAAAGTATCACCAGACGGTAGATTCCTAGTGTTCCTAGGGCGATATGGTGCAATACATCTCATTTCTTCTCAGGTAAAGTATACTGTCTTTTCAATATACAATGTACATGACATATACATCGCCAAGCCTGTCAGTTTTTGTAAAACATCAGTATGGTAACTCTATTCTAACATGTCTAATGTGTTGGTCAGTAATGAGCTAGAAAACGTCTGCTATTGACGATGTCGCCATAGGAACGCGTGATGTCACAGCAAAAACAGCAGTTAGATGCGAATCCCCTTGCAGTTAACCAATCAGAAAACAGAGTGCATTAGAATATGTAATTAAATTCATGTGGTGTCTGAAGCATGCTTACCTCGATTTGTTTTCTCGCTGGTTTCCATAGAATTTGATGACTTGACAATTGGGTTTACATCATATATATACATGTACATGTTCCTTCCGAAATGGAACACA
Organism: Pinctada fucata; assembly: GCA_028142955.1. Taxonomy (NCBI): domain Eukaryota; kingdom Metazoa; phylum Mollusca; class Bivalvia; order Pterioida; family Pteriidae; genus Pinctada; species Pinctada fucata. The sequence goes on along the minus strand of AP027111.1, from coordinate 38,886,450 downwards.
GATTATCTATGTTTTCAACGCCGTTGAATTTTGGTGCTTTTACCAACAGAAAGGAAAATATGATGTGTCTAGGAGTTGAGTTCAGGACATTTCAATTACAAATTAAACACTCTTGCATCAAGGTTAATTTATTCGGTATTATTAGCAAACACATTTTTTTGTGTTGCCTGCGAAGCATAGCGACACTTACGGATCACTTTGACCATTGTCTGTCTGTCTGTCACACTTGGATGTCACACCCTATAAAAGTGATTCCCGAGTGTCACTATGTTATTGCATTTTAATCTTTATATGGCTTGAGATCATAGAAAGATTAAACCCCAGTTCCTGCACCTGTTAATCAGACATTTTCCTGTATGTTGTAGTCTAAAGAGTGGATAGATACGTTACGTATGAACGGCAATGTACAAGCCGTGGCATTCTCCAGGGACGGCAGTAAGATGTACTCACATGGAGGTAAGCAACGTTCGCCAAGCTGTCTATGATTTAATGGAATTGTAGAGAATGTGAGAGAGCATGGGGAATTCACGGCACAATAAGCACTTGTAGCACAGCGAGCTGGTGAAAAAGTCTGTTAGGCAATGTTTTCTCACGTTAAGTACATGAAGATTGAATCACACAAAGGTCAGACTTGATCTCTCAGGCACCTACCCCACATCCCTTTCTGGAAATCCTTACATTTTTGCTCTCAATTGTTTGCACTCAAGATATGTTGAGGCCTTCCCAATGAAGAACAAATCAGCTGATAATGTCTGTCACCATCTCATAAACACCATCTTCCCCAGATGTGGAGCTATGCTTTCAATTGTCACAGACAATGGCACAGAATTTGTCAACAAAAAGTTCTAAGAAACATTACTAGAACTTAACATTCAGCGCATTACAACATCATTTTACCACCCACAGAGCAATGCAAAAGTCGAGAGATTCCTTCATACTCTCCATGACGTACTATAAAAGAAGCTTCATGATGATCACATCGTATGGGATCTTTTCCCTCCCAGCACTTTGGCAGCAATAAATTTCAGTGAGTCAACAAAATTTTCACCATTCTTTTTACTTTACAAATTCCCCTTTACAACATTCTAAAACCTCTACACAAATATCATTACAAAGATTTCCACCAACTTGCTTTAGAGATACAACGTTTAAGGCAAAACGCAGACAAGCTTTTTAGTTTTTATGCTGATGAAAATTCTAAGGAAATTAATTTTCAAATAGGTGACCCAGTCTATCTGAAAAACAATGCAGGCTTTCTACTGTTCCTACTTTTTCCTACTACATGTATTTCCTACTTTTCCTACTTTTTTATTTTGATCCTATTTTTTTCTACTTTTTCTTCAAAACCTCCTACTATTCCTACTTTTTCATCTCAAAAGTAAAAAATTACTTGCTACACTTGTCATTGACATCTGATTCAAAGTGGTTTAAAAATTTCGGGATTGCTTTGCTCGCCCATTCTGTGTATTTTACGTGAAAAATCAATCTGTCCTTATTTCTCTCTGTGATTTCCTCAAAGATGAACATTACCAGTCTACAATCATTGCTTATTGTGATTTGTGTGTCATACTTACTGAAAATTGTCGCTAAAAGTGATGGAAATTTTCCTACTTTTCCCCTATTAATTCTTACTTTTTCCTATTTTTCTCCTGCTTTTTTTCATAGACTACTCCTACCTTTTTCCTACTTTTTCATCAAGGTAGAGTAGAAAGCCTGACAATGTCAAAAAGAACAATTTGAAGAAGATAGTGCTCTATAGTGAAAATCATTTCATTAGGTTGCTTTTCAAAATTTATTTGCAGCTTTGAAATCGTGTTGCTAACGATGTTGCTTATGATGTTGCTAAGTGCATACTTCCGTTTTGTGTTGATACAGGTATCAATAAAATTTCTCGGTCAGTCAGATTCGTCGTTTCTTAATAATAACAATGGAAATTAACGTATCCAATGTACAAATGGAGATCTCGCGGAAGTCTCGTCCATTTAAATAGTGTTAAAATTGTCTCGGTAATCTTCGGCAGCATCTCGATAGTTTCCGTGGCTTTAGCGACGGTCGGCATGTTGACCTTTGATGATAGAAACCATTATTATGTTGTATTAGGTAAATTTAGGTAAAAATATGCTATGATTCTAACTATATAATACACTTGATATTTATTTGTACAACGGATACCTTAAAATGATATCCTGGTCAATGAAATCAACTTTTTTTTTAAAAACTTTAACTTGCACTCAGACTGATACTCTTATTATTAGCCAAGTTGCAAAACTCGACTCTTAATTTTGATGTGAGAAGGATGGGCGAGTGGGTGGGCAGGCAGGCGGGCAGGTGTCAGCAATTGGTTTTCGTACTATAATTTAACTATGATATATACTAAAACAATGAAACTTCATACGCTTACTCACCATGAGTCAAGGATGAACACTATTGATTTTGGGGTCAAAAAGTCAAAGGACTCTGATTATTAAATATGGTTTCTGGACCATAGAAGAATCTGTATTGCACCTATGATCATGAAACTTGCCAGAAATGTTTGCCATGAATCAAGAATGAACCCTATTGATTTGGGGTTCAAAGGTTAAGGTCATAGGACTCAGATGATGGAAAATGCTTTCCGGACCATTTAAGAGCCTGTATCACTTTTATGATTGTGAAACTTACCAGAAATGTTCCCCATGAATCAAGGATGAACCCTATTTAATTTAAGGTCGTAAGGTCAAAGGTCATATGACTCAGATGGTTTCCCGACCATATCAGACCCTGTATTGCACCCATGATCATGAAACTTGCCAGAGATGTTCCCAATAAATCTGAATAAATCAAGGATGATCCCTGTTGAGTTAAGGGTCCAAAGGTCGAGGTCATATGACTCAGATGATTGAAAATGGTTTTTGAACCATATAAGAGACTGTATTGTACCCATGATCATGAAACTTGCCAGAAATGCACATAATAAATCAAGGATGATCCCTATGGAGTTTAGGTTCAAAAGGTCATAGGTCAAGATCATGGGATTCAGATGATTGAAAATGGTTTCCAGACCATATAAGAGCCTGTATTGCACCAATGATCATGAAATTTGCCAGAAATGTTTCCCGTGAATCAAGGATGATCCCTGTTCAGTTTTTGGTCCAAAGATCAGGGTCATAGGACTCAGATGATCGAAAATGGTTTCCGGACCATATTAGGGCATGTATTGCACCTATTATCATGGAACTTGTCAGAAATGTTTCCCATGAATCTAGATGATTCCTGATGATTTTGGGGTCCACAGGTCAAACTCATAGGACTCTGATAAATGAAAATGGTTTCTGAATCATATATAACACTAGAATTGATTTTGTGAGCACTCTAGATAAGAACTATACGATCACTTTATCATTGACTTTGTGTACCAAAAATAAACTATTGAAATCTTTAAGAACTTTTGTTTGATTCAAACTACTTTACTTGGGAAAACATCGCCTTACAGACAATTTCACCAGCCCACTGTGCTAGAGACGGTGATAAAGTGTGATAGCACATTGTGGTAATCGTAATGGGACGTAATAAAGCATGGAGCTCCACAATTTTGCTCAATCATGGACATTGTAGGGGGTCTTGTCTTAGTATAAACCTAGCATTAATGAAATTAATCTGAATGTTTTCTCTAAATTTACTATCACAATAAAAACATTGCTGATTTTGTTAAGAGATGATCATCATAACTGTTTGCGAATTCTTCATAGTGAGTACACCATAATAACAGTAAAATAAATGTTGCAAATTTTCCAAAGATACGTTATTCGCTATTTTCGAAAACCAGAGTTACTTCCCATTCGAGACGGTATCTGACGTAGACTGATTATGACGTCATCAAATTCTATGGAAACCGTCCTAAAAGTATAGGAAATGAAGGTATAAAATTGACATTACCATACCATTTTCATGACGTCACAATGGTTTTACTTCAGATACCGTCTGTAAGGGGGAAAAGCTCTGTATTCCGCAAGACTCAATACAAGCTTGAGTATATAAAGGGCTATTTGCAAAATCCATAATTATAGATGTACAAGTACATGCATGTATGAAATTGTTAATTTCATGACGATTTACTTTCAAGCTCCTTGGATGAAATTTTTTTTACATGATCTTAATACACAGTAAGAGTCATGACAGTATGTAAACTCGTATTAGCCCTTTCAATCTAATCTTCTCTCTTAGAGAGCAGAAGATCTGATATTAATTAGATTGTAGTGCTTTCGTCATCAAATAAATAGACATTTATTTTTACAGATGATGGAGAGGTTTTTGTATGGGATATGAGTACTCGGCAGTGTATACATCATTTCTATGACGAGGGTTGTATACAGGGTACCGCTATAGCGGCTTCACCAAACAACCAATATCTGGCCAGTGGGTAAGTTCTCGGAGGATAACAAGTATGTCAAACTGGTAGAGAGAAAGCCGTATCTGATTGGCTTGTCCTAAAGTGAAGATATTGACATTTTTTTACACATGCACAGCTTGAATGTTAAATTTAGAAGATAATATTTTAAGTGCTGCATAGGAAGGCATGAAACCTTTGAGACTAAAGTAAACCAAAAAAAAAAAAACTTTAACAGTAGATCTATTATGAAATTGTTTTGAAGGAGATAGAATTTAGAGGAATATTGGTACATTTATCAAATATTTTGAAGAATTTTGATGTCATTGAATTAAAGTAGAACACATTTAAAGATATATAGAATGCAGTGTGGTGTCAAGAGAGGCAGGGAATTTCTTTCTCGAAAATATTGAAGAAATTGAGCTCATACATTATGCATATGATCGAACTAAAAAATTTTCAGGTCTTACAGTGGGGTAGTTAACATATATGACACAGACACTTGTATGAAGTCACGATCACCCAAACCGTTAAAGGCTGTGATGAATCTTACAACTACATGTTCTGATGCTATTTTCAATTCATCAACGGAGATCTTGGCCATTTCATCTGATTACGCAGAAAGAGCTGTAAAACTGGTATGTTTTAGCCACAATTTGTACATGAAGATTTTTTCTAGGCAACATTTGCAGTAAGGCCAACGTAATTAAATATTTTGTTTTACGTCCGCTGGCAGGTACCATTAAGGAGAAATCCTAAAGAAAAACCACACAAACATGCATTTTCAGGTAAAAAAATTATCAGTAAATGATATTGGATACCATAAAATGCCTACACCATCATTGATATCAGGAGATAATGGTATTTTTTTTCTAAAAATAAAGTCAAAATTATCCACTTCAGTTGAGAAAGATATTTTCTTTTACTTATGCTGTCTTCCTTTCCAAATTTCCTCATATTGATCTTGTATTTGTGTGTTTTCATGCCTGGCAGGAGGGTACCTTTCAGAAATAGCTTCCGACGTAAAAGAAAATATTAAATTCAAATTGTTTATTGGCATATAACACATTTATCCAAATGGTTATGGCCCAAGTAAAACAAAAACAGCAAAAAAAGAAGAAAAAAAAAACAATTACTATGGGCTAATGTCTTGCTATGATGGGTCTATGAAAATGCACACACTTTGTATGTAATAATGATTGAATGTAATATTGTTATTGTACTTTTTTTGTGGGATTCATATTTTAGCACAGTCTGCTTTGTTAAGACTCCACTTACTCAAGACTACAGTAAATCTGTTAACTCTTCTAGATTGTAATGGAAAACAGATCAAGTGTACTAATTCATGATAACACTACATAGCTAATATGATGTCAATTTGCCAACTTTCGCCCCATTTCCAATAAAAATTTGGTTGCACTATAATAAGTACACATACCTTGTTGAAAAAGAGTTGGAAGAATTAAAAGACTTCACTGTATGTTAATCATAACCATTCTTATTCTCACAGGTACATATGCCCTCCATGACAGTTTTCTCCAACTTCCCGGACAAAGTAGACGAGAATCTCCGAATCCCAAAATGTATGGACTTCTCCCTGAATAGTGGTTACTTCAGTATAGCCACACATAAGGGACACGCCTTACTATATAGGTCAGTGTAAACTTTAATATGCATGTATTCATTTCAAGAAATGGATTATGTATTTAGTAATTCATAACTTTTGAATTGTACATGTACATGTAGGTGATAGTGCTTTCAGTTTGAACATATGTCAGTGGTATGGTTTGACCCCTGATCTTGATCTAGAAGTTTTCCAAGTTTTGACAAAATTAAAGCATTTTGATCAGTTGGTGTCCGTTTAGGGGCATCAATGTATTACAGGCTGTAAAAAAAGAACATGCAAAAGCAAACTTTTTATAGATACATGTATAAAAGTTCTTTAATATAAACAATCATTATGAAAAATTTTCAAGCATACAATTATGTATTGCATTATTCCCTGTATCACAGTTTATTCATGTAAATACATGTACAAAATTGTATAAAGTATAAAAATTTGAAGACATATCACAAAATATCATGGAATTTCTTAAGATTGTATGATCGCAGTATTTCTTTAAGATATTTGGAATTCATTCTTCACACGAAATATTCAATCATAGATTTATATTTCTTCACATGCATTTTTTCCAATTTCAGGTTGAAGCATTACAGCAATTACTAAAGGATGCCTGCCTTAATCATCTAAACTTCCATCTCTTTTAGTACAAATGAATCAAATATCAACTGACAGACAATGATTAAATTCAACATACAAACTGAAAAAAATGTTTTGTTAAGGAAGAAGTGAAAAGGATGAAATACATTTCAAATGAAGAAAATTTGGCTATTTATGAATATACAATTCAGTGTTACATGAAAAAGTGAAAACCCATAAGATAAAGCCATTAAAATTATGTAATTTATGAACTTTGATTACAGAATTTGATGAACTAATGTTTGTTGATTATTAAATATAATACAGTGTAAATATCATTGGTTTTAGTCATTTGTGCTGCAAATGTGTAAAGCAGAGCACTAATGCATGATGTGTTCACAATTGGGACCCAAATTGAAATATTACATTTGAAATCAAGGTAGTTTAAATGCATTATTACTAGTGTTGGGGATCAGATTGTAAAATCAAAATCGATTAATCGGATATGCCTTTTGATTGATTATGGATTATACTTGGATTCTTATTTTCAAAACTGTAAAATACTTCAAAATACTTCACTGCAAATTTTATTGAAAATTGGCAATATGGAAACTGGCCTGGCAGTATGGATACTGACCCACTGTGTAGCATCACGTGACTTTAGTTGGTGAAACCACGAATAAATAAAATGCTCAGTTGGAGGAAAGAAAACAGGAACTGCAATAATTGCTATGATTAGATTCTATCTTTTCATAGCCTATATCCTTGTCTAAGCTGATACCTTTACAATCGTTGACTCGTTAGAAAATAAAACACCGTCATACATGTGAACCTCCCGGCGGGAGGACGAAATCTCCCGACGAAACGAGGACCCTCCCGATGAAAAATAGTCCTCCCGATTCCTCCCGACGAAACAGTATCCTCCCGACGAAAACGAAAAATCCTCCAGATTTCTCCAGATGAAATGCAAAATCCCCATTTGTATATTACGTTACGCATTACGCCGTCTGTAGTAACCAGACAATCAATTTAATAAGTGCTAATTATACAGGTGACAGGTATATTGCTGGAAAAACAAAGCAATTAGCGTCGTGTTCTCTACACCGTCACGGGTACTCGACTTCCCCGGGGGACGTTATACCCCGTACATCTTAACACGGGTCGTCAAATTCACGTACCAAATTGATGTTCAAGGTTAATTGGGAAATCTTCTTGATGCCGTAAAATCATATTATATTTATATATAACACGAAAAAGTGAGGAAATGCAGTAAAAGTTCGCTGATAAATAAATAAATAAATAAATGCGTAGGAAAAACGACGTCATTTAATTCTCGTTCTCTGTATAAGCGTGACTGTATAAACCTGAGGCAGATAATGGCCGTCTCGTTAATTATTCTCCTAACAATGGAATTTAAATCTGATGAGTGGTCAGTTTAAACCCCATGAAGAGCAGTAAATAACTGTTATTGATTTTCTGTACAGGTGTACTCAAGTAGCAGAACCAAGGTAAAAGAAATCAACGGACGTCCTTGAGACAACTCTCGGAACTCCGAATTGTTTTTGTTGTTGTATGAGAGCGGAATCTGTCCTTGTTGAAAAGCGAGTTGAGAAAATTCGTCCGTAGATTAAAAAAAAAAAAGGGGGGGGGGGGGGGGGGGGGGGTGTCCGAATACCGATAAATTCCCCCAATGAAAAATTAAAAACCTCCCGACGAGAGGCCAAATCTCCAGATGAAAATTGAAAATCCTCCAGATTTGTGGAGGCAAAAGGTTCACATGTATGCACCGTTGTTTTTACAAACATTGTGACAAAAGCTGTAGATATGTGCGTGGAAACCACCACAACATTGTGTTTAACATAATTAGACCACGACATTCTTTTCGTCATAATGTTTGTAAAAACTACAATGATTTTTTTATCGACAAAGAATCATGAAAATATCATTTTTTACTAGGACATCGGCCATGAAAAGATAAAATTGAATCAAAATAATCATAACAGTACCTGTTTTCTTTCCCCCAAATGAGCGGTATGCCTCCATTTTGCGTTCATGGTTTCACCAACTTAAGTTGCGCTATGCTACACAGTGTGACCGAAGTCAATGATATGAGCAAACTGAAGTAATAAGTAAAACTTGTGAGCTATTTCTCTAACCTCAACGCAAGGAAAGTTAGAATCCTAAAGTTTATTTATAACACCCAAAACTAGAAGTTCGATTAATGATAAGTGTGGAAATTTTCAAATACACAGTTACCAGTTCTGTTGTTACGTGTAGAGCGCTGTTTACACGTCCAAAACATGTAGCTATACGTCACGGCACGAAATCATTTGATCAAAGATGGCAGGAAGTGATGACATTATACATACACGTCCCGCTAAAATTAGTAACTAAACCTCTCTATTTATGTAGAAAACTGATTTACCACATTTTTACACTGAAAGACATGTGGCTTATATTGTCTTAAACATAACATTTGAATAAATACTAACAGGGCTTTCAAACACAATCTGTGTATTATGTATTATACATGTACATCAAAATGTATGAATTACCAGGTTAAATGAATCTGTCAACACAGAATTATAGCTGCAAATCTGGACATACATCATCCACGGTTCCCCAGGCTATTTGCGCTTTGGCTTAATACCCTGGGTCAGATCATACTATTTTGGGGATGTCCATTTATATGCAAATGTTGCTGATTGGCTCCCTCACAAACTTTTTTATCCAATCGCATAATTGTTTACAAACATCTTTTGGATAGCGATAATAAATAGTGCATGTTTGACTAGGTAAGATACTTCTTGATGCCCTGAGACAATAATCAAATTCTTAATTAGATGTCTTCAATACAAATATTCAGGTAACCGACAAAAATTCCTCTCTTGTGTACGATTCACATACTGTCCTCACTGGTCTACGTGCAGCCATTACCGTCAGTTTTTTAACTTCACGAAGAAGAGCTATTCAAAATAGTACGATCTGACCCAGGGTATTCAGCCAAAGTGCTAATATCCTGGGGTACCGAGGCTGGACATACATGTACATGTGCATTATAGTAGTTCCTTAACATTAGGTTAAATTCATAAATCTCCTTTGGAAAAATACCTGATGTGAAATAAGACAAAAGGAGACTTTACTCTGCAACATTACCCTGAATTTTTCAACTGTTTTATATAGATGTAGATGTAGATGATGCTAGATTCATAATTATTAAGTTTATGTTGGGCAACACCACAAATAGGAAGAAAGTCTGAATGACAAAATGATGTCAAGGTTGAAGGATTTTTTTGTTCTTCCTATAAATTATGTCACTACAATTTGGTTCAGTTCTTCTGTTTATTTTGTATTAAGCCACACTCCCATGATTCCATCATATCCGTCCTGTAAATACACATACCATCCTGGAGTTCCAAATCCTCGATGTTTTTCTTGAACAGATTCTTCTCCCCTTTGATAAGCAGGGCACAAAGATCTTGGCCCTGGGCCGAGGAAGGGCAGTATGCCCAGGAGATTACCACTGAAGTCGTAGTGATATAACCACTCCCTGTCAGGATAGGTGCTAGATCTACCAGGATCCTGGGTCCACGTAACTAGGAATCCCACTGTAATAGGAACAATAAATATTGTACATTGTATGTCTTGGTGGGAGGAGGATTCTAATATAAAATGATAAGCATTACACATTTTTTCTTACTTTAAAATGAATTCATACATATAACTGAAAAGCATTAAATTTTCTGATTTATATAAAACTCAAGTTTTTGTGTTGCCTGCAATGCACCGGAACTCTTAGAGATCACTTGTCCATTGTCTGTCTGTACATTCTGAATGGAGACCAAGACGTTACATGTTATGGAATGCCTTAGACAGTTTTCCATGGAGAAAACAAATTTAGTCTTAGACTTATGCAGAAGCTGTCGTAAATCTTCGATTATTTAAATTACACACTTACCTTGCTCGTGAACAAAGCATACATCTGTAGCAAATCCAGGTAACTCTAATATTAAAGATATGTGGAGGGAGTTATCACAATGAGAACTGAAACAGAATTATCATAATATAAAAAATAATTTTTTAAAATACATGTATAGGGATAACTTTATGTCTGGTAGTTATGCTTTACACTTTTTTGAAAAGCTTGTGTACATGGGTTATTTTCGCTAGGGGAAAATTTCCCAATAATAACATTGAGACGTTACAAGTGGGGGGAAATATTTGCAATAAAAATGTCTTTCCCACTGTAAGAATGCAGCGGGGACATTTTCGTGTGGGGAAATTTTCTCAAGTCCCGTGGTCCGCGAAAATTACGCTCCCTTGAAAATTTCCACATTTACAGCATTTGAAATGCATTATACATTGTACATGTACATTTGTACTTCCATCAAGGGATAGTTAAGAATGATGAGACTCAACATCCAGTGAGGGTCAAGGCCAACTTCAAGGTCAGAGTCATGTTTTCAGGGTCAGGATGTAACAGGCAAGGTACCTGTTCCTGAGCGATGTAGTTTTCATGAACAGTATATGAATTTGCTCTAAAATTCATAAACAATCGGAAATTTTCATACCTTTCACAAAATAGTTTTAGTTTTGTAAACAATAGCAACACAGAAAATACTTAGTACATGTACCTGACGTTGCATCAAATGTTTTTAAGTCTGTATCAGTATCAGAATGGAACAAATTATTACAGAAGACCATAGGTGACAGGTATGAATTATAATTTATCTGGAGGCTGCCAGATAATTATCTGGTGGCCGCCACTTCCTTTATCTGGCAGCTGCAAGATATTTATCTGGCAGCCGCAACATAATTTAAGTGGAGGCTGCGACATAATTTACGATAAATCAAAACAAAATCAATGTATAACATGTTCTTTCTGTTCTAGGGTGCTAAATTCATCCTCTCTTTTAATCTTTTTGATATGACAAATGCAAAAAAAGCAGATGAAATGTATCAAAAGATTAATCTGGCGATGCAGGCTGCAACTTCATTTATCTGGCTTCCCCCACATAATTATCTGGCCAGATAAATTAAGTGGCAGCCGCCAGATAAATGAAGTGGAGACTGCCAGATAAATGAAGTGGCGGCCGCCAGATAATTATGTGGCAGCCACCAGATAATTATGTGGCCGTCAGATAAATTTTAATTTATACCTGTCACCTATGGGCTTCCGTAAATTATACATGTATCTCCATTATCAGTTTGAAGAATATTTATTTACCACATTTCTGTAGCAGTATTATACACAAATAGATAGAAAGGAGAAAAGACTCACCTAAAATCAAACTTTAATACCACTAGATAATTGCTCAGGCCCAAGGCATATCTCTCAAATTCAATGCCATTCTTTTTTGATTGTTCACTTCCGAGAACTGCAAAATGTTCCGTAAACTCCACATTTATCTGCTCTTGGTTTTCGCTTACTTCAATACCCAATAATCTGTAAGAAATATGAAAAATCATTTTTTTCATTACTATTTAGAAAACATGAAATTGATTTGTTGAATGACACAATTACTAAGTGAATTTTCTTCATTTATGATACCTTTTCAAGCAGGAAGAGGCTTCACATGAAATTGTTACTGATACATGTATCTTCGACCTTTATTTACAAATAGCTACACAAGCTGGCTTTGTAGCATTAGTTCCATGTAATTTCTTTAAAAACTCACACCCCCTCCCTTACCTGGGAAAAAAAAATTGTCCAGATCTCTAGAATTGAAATTGTACTGCACAAGAATGTTAAAATAATATACAATGTAATATACATTTGTATAATATTTACTAAACTATACATCATTGTATAAGAATGATAATGATGAAAAAGGAACCCAGTTTTTTTTATATTTGCTCCTTTATGAAAAAGGCATCACTGAATACTGACATACAATTAGTAAATGTATGTAGTATTTCTTATACAGTGTATTTCAGTTTACTGCCATTTCCCTCTATCACATCTTCTAATACAAGATAAAAAAGATGGTAGTGGAGAAAAATGGGCTGATGTACTGTAAAATTGGAACAATTTACGCAAAAATTATACATTTATAACTTTAAAACAACAGAAATCTGCTGATTAGCGGAAGATTTTCATCACTGTATTACGTACTTTCCTGTTGCACTATCCCTAGGTATGATTTTCATTGGCTTTATTGACGGAAAAGACGTGGTATCGGCAAACCCTACTCCGTATTTATTCCTTACGACCAGAATCTGTCCCAGTAAATCAATTGATTCCACCTCTAAGAATTCATATGTGTGGTAATATCTTCCACCATGATAGAAAACTATGCTGAAATTAAGAATACATAATGTATAATTATTTGCAGGTATTTTGAGCCAATTTGTCGTATCAAATCCATGAAGCATAATCCATATTCTGGGTTTAAAAGTTATTATCGAATTGATATGCTAGTTGATTATGTATTTGCAAAATGACCTCACTTGTAATTGACTGTGACTAGTTGACAAATTTGAATCATACATGTATTGCAAAAATAGAACAGGTTCTAGAACAGTTCAAAAACACCGATGAGCAGGTAGGGGACTAAAAATAACCTACAGAAAATCAGATTCTCTGAAATATGCTCATGCATTATTACAACTTTAAAATTAAAGCACTGACAGCAAACAATACAATTGTCCAGACACATCAATACGCTTTGTAAATATGAATTATCACGTAAAACTTACTCTCCCTTCTCCATTAGTGTGACCAGTGTCCTACCAACAATAACGTAGCTTTTTAAACTAGCCCTACTTATCTTCTCTTCTGACACCTGTTCACCATTCACATCTCTCATCGTCAATCTGTATAGAAATGTCTTTCAGATTAAAAACATTAATGAACACTAAAATCTAAGAAGATTGGATAAAGTAAATATACAAGTCACGGACTTTATTCAGAATTGATGTAATTAATGTAATGAGTAACTGTAACATGAATTTTTTTGCATGTTGAGAAACAATCTTTATTATACATGTACATGTATTACAAATACGTCAAAATAGCAGACTAAAACACTATTTTACTGATTTAATAGACTTTGTCTACACTCAGCTTTGCACCTTCTGATGAAGCATTTTACTCACGAATCTAAGTGATTTTTCCAGCAGAAAACCTCGGCTCTTTGAATTCTGTTTCCCTTGACATTTCTTGGCTCCCCTTCAAGCATGTTCTTTACCTCAAACTCTTCTATTCTTGGATTCACAAAAGTGTCTCTACTTGCACAATTCACAAACTGTCAAAGATACAAAGCAGAACTAACAAAAAAACCAAAAAAACAAAAAAAAAAAAAAAAAAAGAAGATTAATCTTGTTTTAGCTGTAAAATCACAAAATTTGACACTCACACAAAATTCTGGTTATACAAAATAAACAAGATCAGGTTATACATGTATTTGTATTATATGTGTATTTGGAACATTTACATAGATATACATGTATGTACAAATTTGAAACTGCACAAAACTTCTATTGTAAGAAATGCATAGAAATTAATGTAAAAATTCATATGTCTAAATGCAAAGCTTACAAAAGGCCATATAAAATAAAATCTAGGTTTCTCAGACACGTCGTGCACTATAATTTGCCACCGACGAGACGTTTTTATTGGAACTTCAGAAAAAAATATCCGCCGTGTCTCATCCTCGATTAAAAATGAAATATCGATTTATTTCAATGAACATGTTTATTGTCCTGTAAAATTGTTCAAACAGTACCCGATGAATAAATACTTTTAAAAGCCTGTATAAATCACGGCGCGTTCCATATTTACGTTTCGGGTAGATGCTTTATCCATGTGCCATTTAAAGGGAATTGTATAGGACGTGCCAAAACGTGTCGTAGACACTTGGACGAAGGGCTATTCGCGTGTTTAATACACTGAGTATTACATGTATTAAAACATTCGTATGGTTTTCTTTATTGATATCTATAGCATATGTAAATACCTTTTGCCGAACAATAGCAAATGTCCATTTAAATACTTCCTAATCTATTAATAATGGCATTCACCTTGTAAAAAGTATAAGCAAGGACCGCCGACGAAAGAAAGAGAAACGTAGTTAAACATGTTAAATCCTTAAATCTATGAATAAAAGAATGTATATTGTAGGCAAGAGAAACGTAGTTAAATCTTTAAATCTATGAATAAAAGAATATATATTGTACCTATGTCAATTATTTTTTTAGATGGTGGTTAATGCTGAACACTTCATTCAATTTCTAAAGATTCTGCTTCATCCAGACTTGACTTCCGAAGATGGAGAAAAAACAGGGTGGGGGGTAGAGCATAAGATTTTTTTGCCTTATGTGAATAATTGGGGGGGGGGTTAGACAGGGCATACAATTTTTTTTTTTTGACTTACATGAATAATAAGAGTACTCTTGATGGAAAAAAAAACAAAAAATAAAAACCCTACCTACCTTGCCACTTTTTTAAAACCCAATTATCTGAGAAACATAAAATTAATTTTACATGGCCTAAGGTTGAAGCTCAGAACTTAAATTCCTATTCTCGGGCAAGTATAGAAAGCAGACAAACAAATATACAGAGAAACTACAGGTACTTTTACCCTATGTTTTGCTAATAAAGTGGGGAACTAAAATTGAGTTATAATACCGTATTTCATACCACAAAATAGAGAATTCAAAGTGAATCAATACACCATATTTCATACCACAATATAATTCGTCAGATTCATTTCCTCAAGAGTGAAAATCAGGAGGAGGCAACTCCCAAAACATAGAGGGCGCTTTCTCAGCCTGATCGTGAAAGACTTCGGAGAGTATTTCATTTTATTTCTTTTTGGAATGTCTTTATGCTTCTTCTTCCTATAGACTTCATCTGCATTTTCCTTCTTGACTAACGTGCTTGTGAAACTGATAATTTCCTGAAAGAAAATAAAATGGATAATTCAGTTTTATGAGCAAGAATGGATGATGTGGTCGACTCTATTATATTCACTGATGATTGAATATTATGACTATCTTAACTTGGATTCAAAGACAATACTTTCTAGTGTTTTACTTACCAGGTAAGGCTTCAGAGACAGTTGCCTGCCTCTCCTGGAAGACCTATGAACAGAAAGGAGACAAGATGCCCATGGAGAGTGAGCATATACTGTAAACGTGGTTATTTTCCCTGGGGGGAAATTTCACGATTATAACATGAAGACGTTACGCATGGGGGAAATATTCGTGATAAAAATGTCTTTCTCATTGTAAGAATGCAGTAGGGATATTTTCATGTGGGAGAAATTTTTGCTAATTCCATTGGTTCGCGATCAACCCGAAAATTACCCCCATGCGAAAATTTTCACGTTTACAGTACTGCTTGCATGCAACACCCACTGCTCAATTAAGTTATATACATGTATATGTACATGCACTTTATCCTGATCTTGACTTAAGCCCTGGTCACAACCCGCCATGCATGTGTTTTGAATGAGCGTGTTTGGAGGGGCTACATGCGCTACATTTTTCTGAAGACACGAGGAAGCAAGTGGCAAGAGTATGAAAGGAGTGCATCAACATACGTAGCATGTACTGTTATAATGGAGTTATTACATGCATCATATGCTGTGCATATGGCCTGGCAAGTACCTCATACGTGCAGACAACATGCGTGCAACTTGCTTACAACATACCATCTCTGTACTTCTTCCGCGTAATCGTATGGGTGTTGTACTTACATGTACTGCTTATGCGACAAGTGCATTGCACGTACTTACAACGTACTGACAGCGTATGTATCATACTTCTTGATGAATCTGTAGACCTAACGCAAACAGGACGCATTGAAAGTTCTGCTACATCCTGTCTGTGTGTTCTAAAATCTGTACGGAGGCCGTACAGACTACCCACTGATAACGCACAGACACTGTGCAGATCCCCAAAGTTTGCCTACGTTTTTGCTCGTAGACAGCACGCACGAAGGGTTGTGACCACCACTTTAGTTGCACAAAACCTGACAGCTATGATAAGTATCGCTCACAGCTCCTTTCACAATTTCTTTGAAACTGAATAGATTTCTATTTACCCTAGCATCCAAAATTTTGTCATTTTTGTAGCAACTGTCCAACATTGACATTGACATATCCATATATTGTGTGGATCCTTTGTATGTTGTCTCTAAGGTCTCTTTACATTTCTGTAGAAAAAAAAACAGAGTGCCCGTATAAATAAACTGTTACGTAAACAAAGCTGTCCTGTCAAATTTTTAAAATAAAATGGATACAGATTAGTATCATCCTTCCACCATAGTGAACCCATGTATGAAAATTGAAAGCTAAGAATAGATTTTTTTTCCTGAATATTCATGAGATTTTAGATGTCATATTCATTGGTGTAAAACAGCACCAACTGTAATGGAGGTTTGTCCCTTGCACTTTAAGAAAACTTTCTACATTTATTGACTTTTGATGAGGTCTACTCGTGACTATACAGACCTGGTCAGGTATTGGTTAATCGAGGCCAAAGTCCGAGGTTTAACTAAACCAATGCCTGACCAGGTCTGTTATAATAGTCTGGAGTAGACCGACATCAAAAGTCAATAACTGCTTTGTTAAATTATCAGGATTTTATTAACATTTGCATTGTAATGAAACGCGAAGTCAAAGATCTAACACTACAAAAATCAAAGCACGCGCTGGTCACACACGCGCTAATCCCGAATAGACCGCTTTGGAGTGTTAGCGGTCAACTCACTCTGAGGTACACTCTATCAAACAGCGTCTCCACCAATCAGAAATAAGCAAAATCAACAATAATTCCTGATCATTAAATAATGTTAAATGTATAGCTATGCAAATTTCAAAGCTTCAACAAAATTAATGCTTTAAAGTGTGAAAATAAAAGGAATCAATGAAATGTTTTGGGGTTTGATTGAAGTACATGTATATATCAAACACCAAAAATAGATGAAAAACTTGTGCCACATGCACTACATGCATGTTTTAAGAAATTTTCCTTAATTTTTCTCAAGATAAAAAGTTCAGCAAATCTATTTGATAATCATACTTACAAGTAGCTACATGATTCCAACATGGATCTGTACTTTTAAAATCCAACAGAAGCATTAAATTTTGTGAACGTGCTTAAATGTCAAAATTTACCTGGTATGCAACATCTTTTAGTTTGGATATTAAATTCAGTTTAGCTCTCTGTCCATTTGGCCCTGTCCAGTATAATTTTACCAAACTTGGAGGCTGCCTCCATTGAGGTTTACTTTTGCCACGCTCTACAAATAAAACGACAGATCTAGGAAATTTCAGAAAACACATGCAAACTTTTATCATCTATTTAATAGAGGCTTTAGGCCATACAAAATTAATGTTTAGTTTGACGGGCACTTTTTTAGAAAAAAAAGTGAGGGAGGCAGGTTTTTTTTTTTTTTTTTTTTTTTTTTTTTTGCAAAGGTGAAATATGATAAATGTACATTTTTTGTAATTTATCTTTAACAAAATTTCTAATTCAAGTGTTTTGATGCTGAAAATACATTAAAACTTAAGTATAGTATGAAGTGGTAATGTTTAGTACATTGATTAACAAGATAACCCATAATAAGATAACCCAACGTCTTCCTGTAATATACTTATTGCATTCCCAAACCTGAAGTTTGCTAGATATTCTGTGATTTGGTCACACTTATTAGATGTATCATATGACAGACGATGTCCTATGGCAGACCAGTATGAAGATGTAGACCTAATACATGTATGGTGTACATCTTATTTATGCTAAAAAGGATCACCAATCTCTAACCGTTGCCCTGTGTAAGGTTAAAACTTCAAATGACGTTAACATTTTGTGAACTACTTTCAGGTGCAACTAAGTGAGTGAAACTCGTAATTGTTGCTCAGTGCTTAGACCGAAAATTTGACCCTTGTCGTCGGCAAAAGAGTAGGGAAAATACAAAGAAACATGTCCAGGGATTGGGATGGCCCATTCTGATAGAAAATGGCCCATAAAATCGGCAACTCGCTGCGCCCTGGTGCCATTATTCTACGGTGTCAATTTTTTTGTTTTTTAAATCTATTAAAAGTTCTGTTCTCGTATCTACGTTGTAACGTAGATCTACACTAGGAGCAGTAATACAGAGATGACAGCTTTCTGTACATGGCCAGTCAGAAATCTAAGGCACAAAATTCTTCTGTTCACTGACAATTGAAAGGTCCTTTGCTATTTTGATACAATATTGATTTTTTCTCCGACATCTGCGCCTGAGATTTAAATCTCCAACGTCCACTTACGTATCTTATCTACGTTAAGGTACTTGTGTATGCGTTCGTCCGTAAAATTATCATGTCATTTTTTAAAAGTGGTCAGTCAATGGGTACAAATTGATGTAATAAAATTTGTACAAAATGTCTTCCCTAATATCAACAAAGCTGAAAATGAAGCTGCCCATCCGTGGACACAAAAAAATCAGGAAAGCTGGCTGAAAGTTTGGTCTTGGCTGTTCTGTGATCCATGCAAAAAATGTACTGTAAATTATTCATTGGAAATGGTCAAATTGGGAATCTCGCGACAAAAAAAATGTGCTAACGTCTGATGCATAATGCATGCATATGCATAGCTTTTCGAAAATTCATCATTTTTGGAATGGCCCTTTCGTGAGGAAAGATGGCCCATTGTTTTTGAGAATGGCCCATTAAAGTCCAATTGGAAGGGACCGTCGTCCCATTGAGCAAGTTTGCCTTCCTGATTTAGTTTGAATTTTAACAACGATTACACAAGGGTATCCTGATCGATTCGTCATCCCTTTTCACTGTCAGACTTGAGCAAGTTGTTTGCAAATTTGAATTTCTATCCCTCGGAAATTTTGAAGTATCTGCGATGTGCTTAGGGTTCAGTTGACTAGTTTATCCGAATCGAAATTAGGATCGTTTAGTATTTCTGCCCCTCTCCTCGATCCCGTCACCGGCGTTCCCGGCTGATCAATCTGACGTAAACTGTGAGTTCTAAACAAAAACGTTTTCAAATTTCTAATAAATTAGATAATTTAATAAAGAATAATGCTCTTGCAGATTATCACAACAGAGTCAAGTATCATTTTACGTTACGTTACCTCGTCCGTGATATGGAATATACGCGTGGTCGCGATTACCGTACAAACAACAATTGAATACGGCAGCTCGGGTAAATAATACTATTTTATGTAAACAAGTATTGAGTTACAGCTTTACAATTTATATATTTAGTGAAGTAAAAAATATGTAAACAAACAATTTGTATTAGCACGGCGATGTTCAATTGACCACTTTAAAATTATGGTAAAACACACGATAAAAATCGGAAATGCGGCGGGTTTTTATGCAATGCGGCGGTGCCCGTCAAACGAAATCTTAATTTTTTTTGGCCTTAGATGAAATTTTTTTAATAGATTAAACTTGTAGTCTTCAAGAACTATTATCAGATATATATAAAGTGTGAATACCGTATAATCAGAAATTTTCACATGTACATGTATCAAATTTTGCAATTTAAGTGCAAAATGAGGTGCCTTTATTCATGTTATTTTTCGTGAGCAATTTCAACGATTTGAAAAGAAGAGAATAAATGTGTAAAGCATTGCATTTCGTGTACCAATCAACTGTATATAGATTTCAAAATTACTATTCATCTGATAGTCAATTTGTCGGAAGATCATTCAGAGATTAATCTACAACTTGATCTAAATAAGTCCTCTGGACCTGATGAAATTTGTCCCATGGGTCCTGAGCCAAAATAATGCATTCCAGCAGAAATTAATGCGTCCCAAGTAGGGTAGTGACAGAGAAGTGATATTTTGCTGTCTTCTCAAAATACATGTATCACTTCTCTGTTGAGCTGTAATTACAAGTAATTTTTCACGGTGTCTTAAGCTCATGAATACAAGTGAGATGACTGGTTTGCAGCATTTTATGAGATCATTATGTTTTCGGAACAAATTCAGCAGAAAAGATTTTAAAACAGTCTTTGATCATGTTGATATAAATTCTATATCGAAAAAATTTTGCTCCGCAACGATTTCTCATACAATTTTACGGACATGGTCAACCCTTTGTTCTGTTTAAAAGAGAGGTCAGAATAGGTCAGATGTACGCGTTATAAAGCTAATACATTTTCTCGACTTTAATGTTTTATGTAAAACATGAACTAAAACAGACCTATTATACGAAACTGAATGATGCGTACTGTGGGACGCAGTGATTGGAAATCAATACACCTGGGTGATTTTTACACGTCAGAGATGCAGGACGCAGAGGTAGATTAATCCCTGTCATTATCAGATTAACAGGATATCAGATTACCAGGAGTTTGAAATTCCATGGAAATACAATGAAATAGTCCTTTTCATTTCAGACCTTGTTGTATGCATCAATTGAATGATATAAATACTTTCAAGCCATTTTGAATAGTTTTAAAGTAGAGTATCCCTCAGGTCAGAATTGCTCGATTTTTTTTACTGGATACCCTATTTTTTTCTCTTCAGAATATTGTTAGATTATCAAACTAAACATGGTTTTGGGAAAAGAAACTTTCATAGTTACATTTTATCACCTCTAAAAAGGGATTTTTGCACATTACTTACTAAGATGACTGCCTTGGTTGTAGTAACAATGATTACTATTGCTCAATTTGGTCGGGTCTCGGGGCATAATTAAATGAACTTTGACCCCAGAATGTGGATCATGGAAAACTTCCATTGGAGTCAATGTACTGAAATATCCTGGAACAAAAGGTTTGCTATGAAAATACACAAATTTATCATTTCTATGCATCTCTCAAATTCTTTTCAATAGACCTTTCTCAATAAGATTCATTCAGACGTGACTTTTATCTCTTCGTATGGTATTTTATCCACTCAAAACAATAAAATGACATCACGGAACTGCAGTGCACGCCATTGTTTAGATCAGTATGACGTCATTTCACTGTCTTGAAAGGATAAAATGTCACATGAAAAGTCAAAGGTGATCCTAGCGAACCTCATCATGAAAAGGTCTATATAACAACATAAGAATACGTCATCTGTATACAGATCATCATCAGAATCTTGCCTACCATTCTAATACTAATAAACCAATCAAAATACACTTGAGAGTACTTTAAAATATTCCTCTATCCAATCAAAATGTGAAAAAAAAATTTTCAAATTTTGCTGACCAATCAAATATCTTACTTTGCTCTTCTGACCAATCAAAATCCTTGGTGCTTTTCCATGTCCCTACATCTCCTGGCCTCCCAAGGACAATGTCTCTGTTATTGGTAAAAAGAAAATTTGAAAAAAAATTAATTTCAGACTTCAGTTATTAAAGATATCAATATAAAATAGCCTCTTTTTCTACTTGTCAAACAGCAATATGAAGTTATCAATTTCTTTTTCAAGATTTTCATATTTACATATGAGAAATGAGGCTTACAGATTGTAGAGAATAAATGAAGTGCATAACGAGGATACGAGGTATTCAAATATATACCTGCACCAACCCAGTGTATGGATTGAGGCACAGTGATTTGATTGGAGGAAGCTGAAGTTGTAAGTTTCCAGTAAGGAGGCATTCCTCCTTGATCCTCATGATATGAGGACTTAGTTTTTACTGAGAATGGAAACTACTCATTGACAAATATGCTCAAATACCTACCCAGTGTATGGATTGAGGCACAGTGATTTGATTGGAGGAAGCTGCAGTTGTAAGTTTCCAGTCAGGAGGCCTTCCTCATTTATCCTCAGTCGAGAATCTCTACTGCAAAGGTCTGCCACATATGATACTCTGAAATAAATCCATAGATTTTAAACCAAATCATTTTTAATCAAAATTGCTTTGCATAAGAGCCTTACAAATTTTCATTGAAACAGAAATACCAGCGCTCTTGATCAGCCTAATTTGGGGCCCATATTTGGCCCTAGTTCCAATACAAAATCATGGTATCTTCTTTCCCCAATTTATTGACCATTTTTCCCATTTTGACATGTAATGGAAAATTTAACAAAATGAGTTAAAAATTCTCATTTTCAAGTGAAAAGACATCTAAACTTATTAAGGATTCCGACTTCCGTCGGAATCCTTTCTGTTCTTGTATTGTCTTTTCTTTATTCTTATTATTCTTATTATTATTCTTACCCCCAAACGTTCCAGACACTTTACAAAAAAGTACCGCAATATATGATAAAGTGGAAAATATCATGTGAAAGAGCATATAAAGATCTCAATTCAAATTTTTTTTCTTGTTGAAAAGTTCACATATGCCCCCGCTAGGGGTCATCAAAGGTCAAATCTTTAAACTCTTATAACTCCTAAAGTAACTGTACGATTTGAACGAAATTTGTTTTATAATGTTCTTTGGAAAATTTGCAAACTTTTATACGCTTACATGCTCGATAAAATATTTACGGTTTTCGCGCTATTACGAGTTGAAAATGGAATTTTAAATTGGCACAGTGCCAATTTCTACAGTTTTTGAGATTTTGAGTTGAAACTTGGATGATAGGTTACTTATAGGTAGTCATTTAATGTTGACCTACTTTCAAGGTCAAATTTTGATTCTCAAGGTCACAACAAATTTTTGCCTATAGAACAAAGAGGGTTTGACCTTGAGAGTTCAAACTTCATACATATCATTGTTTAACAAAGCCCTTTCACCTTGACCTTGACCTAAGGTCAAATTCTCCTTCTCAAGGTCACAACAAACTTTTGCCTGTAAAACAAAGACTGTTTGACATTGAATGTTCAAACTTTACACAAATATTCCTTGCATCAAGCCTTCTCACCTTGACCTTGACCCAAGGTCATTTGTTTGATTTCAAGGTCACGACATACTTTGGTTGATAAAATATTGAACTTTGATCAGTTAAGATCAATTTTGATGAGAATAACCTCCAATACTTATGTTTTATCTGTGACCTTGGTTCAAGATCAAATAATCATTCTCAAGGTCATAACAAACATTTACTCCTGTAGAATTCACAGTTCTGGTCCTATACTATTTATTCCTCACTCAAGTAGTACTTCTTATTTGAACTTAACATAGTCCAAGAAAGATAACTCTTTCATTCTTGTTCTCTGTTTCCTTTTCTTTTCTTAGTAGCATTACATGCTGTTGTCATTTTCTATTAATAGAATTTTCTCATTGCCAAATCATTGCGCAATTCTGTTTTGAGATAGTAATTCTAAAGGTTATAAAATTGATAAATCATGGACTGTAATGCTTTCATAAACATAGAAGGTATTTATTATCTTTTTCTTCAATTTTGTTGATAAATAAATAAGAGCTCCACGTTAGACATAAACTCTTTTGACTTATTTGCTGAATTGAATGAGGTACTAAGCAACTATTCTTTTTTCCATCTTCTTTATTAGGATTTTAGCACTTCAGCTCCGAGGATTGTCTAATAAAGGAGGAATCCGTCTGTTGCTTGCAACAGTAGCCATCTAGTTTTACATATTTTCCCAATTTATGAGAAAGTGCCGCCATTTTTCCCAATTTTAAAGGCCGGAGACCCAGTCCCAAAAATGGGTGCGAGCGCCCTGAATACAATGTACATGTACATTCAAGTATTCATTCAGTCTATGCAATACAAAGTTACAATTTACTTCCCTTTTGTTGCATCTGATGTAAACTAATTGTGGCATCACCAACTTTAACAAAAATAAGAGTAAAATTCTGGTAATACATGTAAGTGATGCAATTTGAGAATATTCAAGGAAATAAAATACATGTGCATGTATGTCACAATGTTGTCATATAGGATTCTGTCACCATGGTTACAATGAGGAAATTCAAGGAAATTAAACATGTCACAATGCTTTTATATAAAATTCCATCAAAACAGGAACGGAAGCCATCAGTCAAAATAACTTAACACTATTAAATTTGATCAATTTTTTTTTCAAAATAAGTTCAGAACCAATATCTTTGGTTATCTCAAACTAAAATGCTAAAAATATTTTGAAATAAAGATCACAATGACTTCAGAATCCAGTTAGTAAGGAAGAACTAGATGCCCATATTTTAAATAAATTACATGTATGTTTAAGATTTGCCTTCAAATTCTGAAAAATAACTAATATTGGGAGATTGCCACATTCCAATATCACACATGCTTTATGATCAAATGACCTGTCAAAGCGATAATGAGCCAATGATAATTAAAGACCCCCAGCAGGTGCAATGTCAGACCTTATGTGATCAGGCAATACACAAGATCGCAAATACAGCGTGTGCAGCATGTCCTTTCTGATTTTTCATTTAGTCACCTACATAAACCATTGTTCAAAACTTGGGCACCTTTTCTGCCCAAGTAAAGTGATGACCTCATTACAATGGAGAACAATCGAAGAGTGTGCGAGAACATTCGTATAGTCTTGGTCAGAAGTATTTGCGATCTTCCGTATCTCACAACTTACGAGTTTTCACTATATCTGCACGGGTGGAGCTGTGTCCTCCAAACGACCTGTAGAGGTTGAACTTTGACCTTTGATGTCAAGGAGATCAAAGGGTCAAATGGATTTTCAGTTGTCAAGGTCAAGGCCTCTTCATTGTGTTTCTGCGTTTTCCTCTTCATATTCATTTCTACTAACTTCATTCCAGGAGCTTGAGATTTTTCCTCGAAACTGAAAGAAAATACAAACTGAGAGATAGGTGCATGTATTGTTAGTACAATGTTTTGTTGGTTTTTACCTTCCAATTACCAGTAAAATGATATTTTCCGCCCAAGTTATATGTCCACATTTTACGCTTTGTATTTAAAGCATGCTTAGAATGTATCTCATCACATATTTAGAAATGCTGCACAATATTGTAATAAATGTCACTGAGATTAATCTACATGTAAAATTAAAGGGGAAGCTGGGTTCTGGAAATTGCACTGTTGAGGGTAATTAAAGAGTGACTGATGGGAGAGAAGCTTAATTATTGAACAAAATTAATGCTAATCAAAACCCACTATGCATTACTTGTATTTCTCAGGAAAAAAACAACAACATGTTTTTGCAACTTAATATGTGACCTTGACCTTGCAGATGACCTCAACCTTTCAAGTAAACTTGATCCTCATTGAGTGTTGAGTCCCATCATGCTCGACCATCCCTGCAAGTTTGATGGAAGTATGATGCATAGCAATCAATTTATAGCAATAGTTATTCGCCATTTTCTAAAAACAGAGTTACTTCCCATTTGAGACAGTATCTGACATAGACTGATTATGAGGTCATCAAATTCTATGGAAACAGTCTTAAAAGTATGGGAAATGACGGTATAAAATCAGCGTTACCAAACCATTTTCATGACGTCATAATGGTTTTACGTCAGATACCATCTGAAAGGGGAGAAAACTCTGTATTCTGCAAAGACTCAATATTTGAAAGTGTGACTACCAGACAGACAGCCAAACTGACAGGCAAAGACAAATGCTGGACAAAGTGTCATCTAGCATTGCATGCGACATAAAAACTACACAAGTACCTGTTGATGAATTGTCCATAGTGTTCATCTGATTCTTTTCTCTGACCAAGAAAAGCACAGACAAAGGCCAGGTGGTATGCTACGTGTACATCTTGCTTTACAATGGAGAGAAGTCTTTGTTTTACATCATGTAACCAGTCTATGCCAACATCTGTAAAGACAAATATACATTAAGAACACTGCAGCTGGGTTGCATAATTTTCTTACCTCTGTGCAATATTGTGTAAAAGCATATGCAACAAAGGGAAGATTACTCAAAATTTAACAAATTGAAACAAGACAAAAGCTACATAGTTACTACCATTTGTAATGGTATCTGTTTCCATGGAATCTGACCTTGACAAAGCTACTATGGATATGACTTTTATACAGGAATTCATTGCAGTTTTATGTGAGAAACCGTGTTGATAGGCATTCAATGAATGCTTATCAACATGTACATGTATGTTTGACACTTATTTCTTGAAAAACTCAACTTGTATGTGATGTCACACACCAAAATAAGACCAAGGAAATGTAACATATTCAGACATTGTATCTAAGGAGATCTTATTCACAAATAAATAGTTTTTCATAGCAAAACAACTGTTGATTACTAATTTTGCTTTAATAAAGAAATGGATGTACTTCTTTTAATAATGTAAGTAATGATCAGAGGATCTTTTAAAGTGTATTCACAGTTTTAACACTCTGGTTTGTCTTTGTGCAAATCTTTATGAATCACAGAGTTTGCATGCAGATTAATCGGTGTGTAAAAGCAATAAACAAACATGTGAGGAAATTCATTTCTTCATTTCTTCATATAATATTTCAAAAGTACCGTCATATTTCCCAGCATGTATACACAGCAGAGCATCTGCACTTGCCATGGCGGCCCTTTGTTTAGAACTGTAATGGTCAGACATCACTGATTCCCAGGCTTTCTTAGAAAGTTTGAACTTTTCTGCTGTCATCATACTGAAAGGGATTCATTATAGTCACATTAAAAGGTATAGCTTTTGTGTTTAAAAGCAATTATACAGTAATTATACGGACATGATGAATGTAAAAATCAATGTCTGAAACTTTCAAGGTGTCTACATCTTTTACATGTACATGTACACATGAGTGACATAGCTTTTTGTTCTCTTTGAGCTCTGATTTCATTTCAGCTGTGTTTTCAATAAGTGGGATCAATGGATCAAAATTTGGGAATGACATGAAAATCATGATCAAATATTCATGTATGTAAAAAGATCACTGTATTCATGATATTGAACTTGTATGTGATTGTGACATTGTTAAAATTCCTTAATAATTTTACCCTTGGTCATACAAGTTGGCAACCATCATGAGCATTTGACCTTTGACCTCATCAATTCCAAGATTGTGATTGGTCCATGATAGGTCACATGACTCCCTGAAGCAATGTTGCGCAGAGTTGGTCCATCCAAACTGTGCGTACATCCTTCCCATTTCTGTTAGACACCTCATTTTTGTGAAAGCTGAAAAAAAGTGAAAATATTTTTAAAATCATTTTGACAATATCTTTTCAATGTATGGATTTATATCCCATTTGGGACACTACATACATAAGGATATAATGAAATTCCTAGAGCATTATTGTACCGTATAACCAGAAATTTTCGCGAGTATCAAATTTCGTGATTTCATGGTAAAATATGGCGTCTTTATTTTCATGAGTACAATTTTTCGTGATTCCCTAATTAAAAACATGATTGGCGTGTTTTGTACATTTTGTTATTGAAGTTTTAGGTATTTCTGTCATAAGAATACAATCAATTCACTTCTCTTCACGTTTAATCAGGAAAAGGGAAGAATGACAGCTGTACAATAAGAACAAAATGTAGCTGATATACCAATTTATGTTATACCATACCAAACACAATTTTTCATGAGAATAATTTTTTGCAATTCCAAATCACTCGCGAATATAGCGAAAATTAGTATTGCGAAAATTTCTGGTTAGACGGTATTTGAAGCATGCAGAATTTGATGATGTCACAATAAATTTACGTTAGATTATGTTCCTAATGGAAAGTACCTTGAGACTGGATATCAAAAAGACAAAAGGAGCTGTTAAGATAAGGGCTTGATTTAGCCCTGAAATCACTCCATTATTTCTCGTGCGCTGTCCTTCTATTTCAGGTAAAAAGTGGTCGGAATTAAAGTATAAAGTATTAGAAGATACTCAGTAGGTATTTTATTTTAATAGATTTGGTGAAAGATGTTATAATTACTGGTTGAAGAGGTAGGGGTACTGATGAGAGAAAACGTCAAATACTGAGCAAAAATTCACAAAAAATGCATTAGTTTGCACAAATTTGATGTTTATTATACTTCTCTACCTTTTAATGTCAAACTTGGATAAGAGAAATTAACCTTGATGTTATTATATCAATATAATCGGCAAAAATCGCAATCCAGAAACTGAAAAACGGTTATATTTTGTATTTATCAGCCACATACGTAGTTTTCAGGCGCGAAATACGCACAGTATAGAAATAGACAACTTTCTCGTTCATTTCCTTCCTAACTGTTAATTATTTCATTGGAACACACTCTGAATAGATTGTTACATGATATTAAAAGAAAAAATGGAAATTTTAATTTATTTTACCACTCTAAATACTGATTCTAAAATAGTCATCCATCCCCCCTTTTTTTCGTTTTTCACCACTGGGACATTGTTCCCCCCCCCCCCCCCCCCTCGGTTCAGAACCCCATTTGGTAAGAAAATTTGTTTTATTGATATACACCTTTGGTAAAATTGGCACTCTGAACCGAGGGGGGGTAACAATGTTGTAGAAAGTTTTTTCCATTTTCCATTGATTTCTATAGGAAAAATGCTTATTTTGACCCAAACATCCCGGTCTTATTTTGAATAATTTATCCAACCTGATAGAAGATTCATATCTGTACCAAGTAACTTCTGATTTTTACAATTTATGCATTTTGAAATTTTGACTTTTCAGGGCAGATTTTACGCCTTATCTTAACAGCTCCTTTGTACTTATCAAACCAATATGCTTTGTGACTTTTTTCCAGTGTTTTAGCTTGACCTTAATTATTTCTTGTTTTTGTATCATAAAATTGTCATCATCAAGATTTGTGAGTTCTATTGATAAGGACATGAAGAATATGATTCAATTGCAATATTCTACTTTGAATGTTTTTTTGCACATATTCCATCTTTTTGATAAAAAGAGTTATATGTACTTCCTATTTGATACAGTATCTGACGTAGCTTAATTGTGACAATGTCTATGGAAATGGCCTATAAACTCTGAAATAAAAAGAAGAAAAATCCATGTAACTATATCAGTTTCATGATGTACTCAATGGTTTTACCTCAGGTACAGTCACAAATTGGAGGTCGATATCTGTATTTCCGAAAGGCGGAATAGGTCACAAAAAGTGAAAGATTATAAGACTGATAGAAAAGGAGTCTGATTAAACTATCATGAAATACAGTTCCTAAAACAATACAATCCGGAGTAAAAATAGAGGAAATCTGATAAAAATCGTAGAAAATCACTACTTATTGATGGACGGATAGTTTACCTGAAATGCCTTTTTCCTCATCTTCAACTATAGCCCTGAAAGCTACGGCAGCATTGGTCAAGTCTCCACGGGCCCAGTGGACATACGGTATCACCTCATCATAAAATGTATTACTTATCACCGGGAACCTGAAAATTCAAGTTTGGCCACATGTAGCGAAAGCATATACAACCAGTCTTCATGAAAGTCTTTTCAATTACTAGCCCAAAGACAATATCTTCTAGAGTTTTGTATAGTTTATTAGTCAATTCAACTTGTCTGGCAAAAATTTCTGGTAGCCCAGTATTTTCCAGGACAAGTGAATTTTTGTGAAGACTGTTAACATCTACATGTGAAAGAAAAGGAGGTCAAATGTAAATCAAATTGTTACTGTATTTGACTGACTCAATACATGTAAATGACTTTTCTTTTTATCTCATACAATGAACATGAAAAAGTCCAAACTTAAGATACAAAATGGAGAAAGAGATTTAAAAGTTTAATAATTCACACTTCAGACTTTTATTGTTTCAAGGTAAAGGCTTGTTATTTGTTTTACTCGCCATCAGAATCCCAGTACATTAATTATGCTTCAAGACAATAAATTGGTTCTAAATATCTATTTTATATATATATTCGTCATGTCTTCATTCTTTTTACATCAATCATTAAGGTACGTGTACCTTTTGGTCAACTCTGTTTTCATTTTTGTGACTAGTTTTTTCATTCCATCTGATTGTGGACTGCTACCAGCAGATGGCGATGTGACTCTTTGTCTGTCTGTTACTCGCAAAGCCGGCATAGAGATGTCTATGTAAGAGGCAAATACTGTGAAAGAGAAATATATATCATTAGCAATTTTAAGGTCGAATGAAGAAAAGTACCATGACATAGATAAAAGGGGGAAATTTTCGAAATCAATTATCAATAATAAGTTACAAATTCACAAAGCATGCATTGCCGGTATAAATTTGGATTCTTTTTTAATCTAGGAATTTTTCAATTACATGTATGCTCAAAGAATACTTGCTCAAATTTTGCACATGTACAAAATTATAAACTGGGAAGACAATAATGCTGCAGGGACAGTAAATTTGTACATGTATTCCAATACATTGATGGAATAATGAATAGCAACTTAAAATCATTTTATTTGAAAGAAATTCTTTAAAGATTGTTAAATTTGGAAAACCTGACGATATGAACAAATAAACTAATCTGCTAAATTCATGCACATGTATATAATATAGACATCCCGAAAGTTTGAAAAAGCCTGAATTGCATTAATTGGAATATGAATTTAAGCTAGAAACCTAGATTGATGACAGTATATCTTTACCTGCTTTGATAAAATTCAAGCTCACGCTGGTAGGAAAAGCCGAATAGTAAGTATTCTGATCAAGTGTGATATACATCGTCCAGAAGGTGAAATGTAGTAATGAAGATCTCATACTACTCCCGTCTGCATCATTTTTTGCTCTGTCATAAAAATTCATCGTCCAGTTACGATTCTGGTTATTGCCATGACGACGATAATGTATATTGTAATAGTAGCCATATTTATCATTCCAGCGGTACGGCAACAAATTCCATATATTTCGGGAGAAGAGAATGTCGGAGTAAAGAAATCCGCCCGGATCTTTCTCATTTAATTGATCCAATGAGTTTTTTAGATTCCAAACTTTCTCATAGTAACTCAAAACATAAGCCATCCAATGTTCAGAGAGTTTTTTCATAGAATGCTCCTCATTTGAGACGGTAATTACATTTCTTAGTCCAGAGGGTATATTTTCATTCACATCGAGTCCCAACTTTTGCAATTTGTCTTTCACAGAACTGGACTTGAGAGTTTGAACACATAGCAAAGAAAGATTCGGAACGTTTTTATGCAGATCTTTTTCTTGCTCAAAAGTACCATGTTCTTGAGAGCTACAAGTGTTTGCGTTGTCAAAAATTCCCGATATTTGTTTAAGGATACTATTCTCACCCATTTCAACCAAGAGTCGTCTTTCCTTTGCTCTCCTTTTCTGACGCTTTGACTTGGATTTTGAATGAGAAGTTGCTGAGACTCCAGACAGCATTTTCTGCTGCTGATGCCTAGAATTGGAGCTTGATTTTTCTTTTCTAGACTTTACGCTTAAACAGGCATTTTCTTCATCATCTTGATCGTTACTTAATTCTCCTAGTGGTGAAGGAAGATCATCCGTCATATGAAGCACTTCCGTGGTTTCATCTAATTTTTCATCTTCTCCATCATCTGATGTGTTTTCTTCACTAGACTCTACATCTCTCAACTTCTTACTAACATCGCTCAAATTTGACGACACGGAAATTACATCCAAATTTTCCGCCAGCCTCTCCGCACCATCTATATGCTCCAACACCTCAAACTCACTTCTCTCTGAATCTGAATCTACAATACTATAATCTTCATATCCAATACCAGCTTTCTGGATTTTGCGTACCTCATCTTCAAAATCAGAATCCAACAAATAGTTTTCCAAATCATGAACAAGATTTCCATCATCATTCCCTACGATCAGTGGTGAGGTAGATTCAATACACATAGCACCTTGTATTTCTGCGGCAATTTCATTGGCATCATCTATTTCAATAGTCTCAAATTCTTCATCCAAAGCCTCCTGATCAGACTCCATCTCTGCTGGTCACGTGATCAAAGACGCACTGAAATGATAGAAAACCAGAAATGAAAATTCTGATATTAGAGTTCATAAAAAAAGATGGGTTTAATGAGCAGCTATAAAAATATTATACTAAGACATGAATCCCTTCATTTTTAATAAGTGAAAGGGTTCTTGACATGCTTCATCATGTTTATTACCTGGAGACCAATATCTCAGGTCTATAACAAATAAATAACAAGAATTACTGACAATTTGTCCACAATATTTTTTGGCCTCTTGGCCTTTATCAAATGAAATATGTCTATAGATTACATCCATGGCATAGGCCAAAAGGCCAAACATTTGTTGGAAAATTTAGTGTTTCTTGTTGTTTACATAAATTTTCCCTATGGAAGACTTTACCTCATTCCTTATTAAGTCTATATGACCTGATCAAAAATCAATCAACATACTACATACTTAGTAATATTGTTTTCACATCCAGTAGATTATTTACATAGGATGTGATTTGAAATAATATTTTTGTCACATTCTAAGAGGTACTGTAATACAATATAATACAAATTTATTTTTTCCAAATTAGGGCCCATTTGAGCATAACAAATAACAATCATGATCGGATACATTCACAATTACAATACAAAAATATTAATAAATGAAGACGAATGCATTATATACTGCGCCAAGAAAAGAGAAAACACGCTTGTAAAAGTTAACTCCGATTTATTGGAGCCGAAAATGCACAATTGAGATGATGGAGACAACTCGAACAGAATAACAAAATAGTGAAAGTCATTTCGCTTTACGAATAGTTCATACCATGGCGACACCACTTTTTCTTTCAAATTATGAAGAATAAATTGCATTTTGTTGAACAAAACAAAGATAATACACTTGATATGTTCTCATAGGGTTGGACTACCCTCGAACATAAGGGGATTATTCTGCCCCATACATAATGCACTAATTATGATAATTTTTGTCAAAGAAGAAGAGTATTTATCTCATGTATAGATGATTATATTTATAGAACTCTGACTAGTTAAGAAGAATTATATCATTAATACAGTTACAATAAGCAATAATGTAAATGTGTCATCATCAGGTAGACTGCCTTCAGACACCAAAAGGGATTATTATGCCCTGTACTTACTTAAGTACCTATACACTACAATAACATAAAAACTAACTAATACAATTCATAGTCCTCGAAACGTTTAGGGGCACTGCAAGTACGTTTTGGTCTCACTGGTATGTTGGCGTTCGAAGCCAATGTTTCATGGGATGACTGAGCGGGTAGGCTAGGTAGGTGAGTATCGGCACTATGCTCAACCACGGGTAGATCTGAGCCTATATCGGCACTTTCCAGGTTATCGGTAGAGCACAAAGGTTGACTTATGGTAAGCGGTATGTTTGGCGGACGGATAGGAGTGGGCACGACAGAGTGGTCTTCGTCATCGGATTCGTTGTCCTTTTGAGGATAAGGCAACGAGATGTCGCAGATGGATGCAGGAACCTTGAATATGTCGGACTGACGGACTCGGTATGAGGTACTACGCAACTGTGTGTTCGTAAATTTACGGATGTTGCACCAATTTCCATCGATGGAAGTGACCAAGTATCTTTCACGGCCACGTGTCTTCAGTTTGTCAGAGCGTAAGTACATGTATACGACATCTCCAGTAACAAATGAAGTATTCAGTGGTGGAATGCCCCCTTTCGCACATTCACTATATTGATGATTGGAAGAGCGAAGGTCGGTTTTTGAACGAATGAGGTGTTCGTCATCAATGTTGATAGGCCTATTAGAGAACTGATCTCTGCGATACCACATTTCCCTTGAAGAAAGGCCTGTGTGGCGGATCCTTGAATTTAAACGAGATACTGCTTTCGAAAGCATAAGTGGTGTAACGGCACCACCACATGGGTCTTGACGCAGAAGTTCTTCCTCTACTTCCTGGATGGCTCTTTCAGCAACAGGGTTTTTGTTGATATTTTTAGCACGGCCAAGTTCGATAGAAAGGCGCATTTCTTCTAAGTGTTTATTGTCTGACAATGCACGAAATCCTGGAGCATTATCACAACGGATGACTGTGGGTGGACCGTCCATAGGTCGGAGATCAAGGCACAACTGGATCAAGGTAGACAGAAGTGTGTCCTTTTGTTCGTTCGGTATCAGTTGAGCTACGGTGTACGAAGTTACATTCTCACGAACAACCAAGATAGCTTGTCTTTCTCATTTTATGACGTCAGCGGCAAGGGATAGACCAACACTATCAGGAAGGTCAAGTTAAGTTTGTTCCTCCATGACTCGAACTGGTTTGCGGAGTGAAGCACAATGATGGCATCTTTGTGTCACAGAATCAATGGAATGGTCCATATCTAACGCATAGAATTGTCTACGCATGACTTGCTTCAATTGATGGGATGAAGGATGTTGTAGCTTGATATGCATAGCCATCAATAGACCACTTATTACCTCCCGCGGAACTATTATGCATCCTTTGTCGGCATTAGGGGAATGACCCTTTTGACTACGAGTAAACCATCGCATGCGATGCTGGCAACATTAAGATAGCGTTTTACATCCTTTATGGTGGTTTCTTTTTTCGTAGGGCGGGTCCCTTGTTTTAGGTGAGCGCAAACTCGTCGTAGGTCTGGGCATTCTTCTTGGATAGCTAACCAGGTTGAACGTGTAGCATAGGGAAGACGCATGTTGTTATGGGTGTCATCGCATATGTCTGTTCTTAGAACAACAGACTCCTCAGATTCCGAAATGAAAGAGCAGATTTGGCAAGTTGGGTTTGAACAGTCTGGTGCGTTTCGACTCGCGAAGTCAGAAGGCAAGATAGCGGCTCCTGCGGCATGTCTAATAGAACACTGGTATCGACTCGCTATAGACAAGAAAGTTGACACTCTTGGACTGACGGAAAATTCACCGCGACACAGCTTCTCGAACGCTTGAACGCATGGCTTACTATCGGTGATTATGCACGGCTTCAGGTCGGATTGAACAATATACGGACTAAAGTGTTTAATGGCTGTCGCAATGGAAAGAGCCTCGATTTCGCAAGGGATCCATGTGAGTTGGCGCTGACGTAACTTTGCGCTAAAGAAGCCTGCGACTAAATTATGCTTTCCCCGAGAGACATATAGGGTAGCACCAAGTCCGAATCTTTTCACAGATCCGTCTGTCACAATCCAAAGTTGGTCCTCAGGTTTAGGTAACGTTACAGATTGAGCAGAGGATAGCCCTTCCTGGGCTATTTTGAAAGAGCAGAGCAGGTCATCGGACCATGTGACCTGATCTTTCGACTGTTTGCCGGCGGTTTCGTTTTCAAGAGGAGAAACTAGAATTGCACAGTTCGGTAGCACTCTGGCTAAGATTTTGTAGGCGCCGATGTATGAGCGGAGTCCATTCACAGTTGTAGGTGGAGCGCAGTTAGCCAAAGTAGCAATTCTGTGTGGGCTGGCGCGGATTGACCCAGCTTCCCATATCCAACCCAAGATAGTTGTGGACTTAGGAGCAATGTAGGTCTTGCTAGCTGATAGATTGATGCTGCATTTACGTAGGGACTGAAGAACTCTACTCCAGTTATTCAATAGTTCATTAGGACTATTTCCTCCACAATATAGGTCGTCTGCTAGTTTAACGACGATTCCCTCCTGAACTAAGTCGCCAAGCACACGGCACATAAGCTCTTCGAGAGCCGTCTCGGAACCCGGCATTCCCATTGCACATCTTGAGTATGCAAGAATTCCTTTAAAAGGAGTGACTACTCCACAGTACTTTGCAGATTCTTTGGCCAGGGGTATTTGGTAGAAGGACTTTGCTAGATCCGACACGATGAGATATTTCCATTTCCCGATTAGTCGAAGTGTGGAGTCGACATTAGGTAGCAATGAGGGTTGCGGTTTGCTATATTTTCCCACATCACCGAAGGAGGTAACAAGCCGGAAGCTACCGTTACTTTTTTTGACAAGGAAGGAAGGATTAAGATACTCAACAGAGATTCCAAGATCCTCAGGCTTTCGGAAGACCCCTAGTTTTTCTAACTCATCGAACTTTTGTTGTAATTCAAGGAGTTGATTCCTCGAATATTGAGGGATGCGCCCCTTTCTTTGGGGAGGTTGTACTGGACCCATATTAACATGTGCTACGAAATTTCCCGCTGCGCCGTTATAACCTTTGAAATTTGGGTCGAAGACGTCGTCGTAATCTGCCAGTAGGGTAGAAAATTTGGATTTAATGTCTGTAGGTAAAATGTTAGCCTCATCGAGATGAACGGATGCAGAGTGTAAATTGACATAATTTAGCTTGTGATTAGGTTTCTGGGGCGGTATGGTGTGAGTGTCCGGTAAGTTTCCAGACGTTACGTCAGTGAGTCTCACTTGACAAAAATGTTCATTACTGCGCAGTGACTGTGGTTCCGATGTTAGATTAGGAATGCGAATCCTGCCTGAAATGCTGGATATAAGAGTAGGGGGAGGCCATAAAGCACTGTCTTTTGCGTTATCTCGCAATGTAGAGTTCGTGCGCGGTTCCAGAGCTAATAGCTGTTCATCTATAGCTAGATCTCTAGGGATATCGACCTCAATGTATTCCCCGGGCCAGATGGTAGTCTGTGTAGATGGAGCCCTTACTACGTGCGCACGTCGGATGGTGTGTACAGATGTCTCATTCGGGAGGTTCTGGAGTGAACCATATGACCAAACGGTGCCGTCAGAGAGTGAGATTTGGCTTTTAGCAGGTCGTATTGTGATATCATTTTTTGCCATGAACGGGATGCCTGCAATTACCTCGACATCTAAGTCTTCTACAACGAGACCTTCAAAGTAGAACGAGTGACCCTCTCGTGACAGCGAAAAGCGAGTTTCTCCCACCACCTTCAATGGTGAAGAACCATCTGCTTGGTGCGCAGATTGCGAGCTATGCAATACATGTAATCCGAGCCTAACCGCAAGCGATTTCCTAATCATGTTACCCGTGGCACCACTATCTATGATGATTTTTACTGGGATGTGGTCATGAAAAACCTGAAGGTACGGTGACTGGCACACTTTGACTCGGTATGTACCATAATGCGACTCCGAAACTACAGGATCGTCCAAATGGGAGGGGTTATCCTGTGCCTGTTCCTCGTGTTCCTCGGATTCATCATCTGCCTGATTGTCTAGGATGTTAGCTATCTGTCTAGCTTTGACCATGTACTTTTTGTCTTCAGGAGGTAAAAAATTACACTGGCTCAGAAAATGGTCGTGACGGCGGCCGGCTTGTTTGCAGAGTGGACAAGAAACTTGTCGTCGGGTAGAGGTATTGCGGGTATTTACTGGTGGGCGAGTAGGTTTAGTAAGAGTGGCTCTTAAAGACTTCGCGTCTTCAACAGATCGCAGTTCGTCGAGCAAGGAGTTTAG
The DNA here is from genome assembly GCA_028142955.1 of Pinctada fucata. Classification (NCBI taxonomy): domain Eukaryota; kingdom Metazoa; phylum Mollusca; class Bivalvia; order Pterioida; family Pteriidae; genus Pinctada; species Pinctada fucata. The sequence continues at coordinate 38,848,823 of AP027111.1, read as the reverse complement.
TGCTTGAGAGATTTCAGGTTTTATAGACGCAAGGGTTCGGGTTCTGAGTTCTGTTCCATATCTCTGTTTTACTAGACGGGGGAGATTTGGATTGATCAAACGTAACCAAGTGAGAATTACCATGTTTTCAAGTGTAGGAGACATTTCCTCGTCCTCCGTCATAGCGACACCATGATGAGTGACCTGACTTTCCCTTTTCAATAATGAATCTTCCACGAATGCCATCAGTCGTTGATACAAGTCCTCTGGTCTTTCCTCATGAGAGAGCTGAATATTGTCAAAGTCTAGGAAGTGTCCACCAGTAGATTGAAAGCCAAAGTGTTGCCTTATCAATTGCCATATCCATTCTAGTGATGTAGAATTTTTTACTATAGAGTTTCTTGAAATTATGGGACAAAAGTTTGCGATCTGACCCAACATTAGTTCCAATAACCTTAGCTTTTGGTCCCTTGTTTTGCGATTAGGAACGTCTTCACCGTCGTCGATCAACCCACGATGTGGGGACGTTCTCGACTTCTTTTCCCATCTCGCATCGTCTGTCAAAAAGGGTGCAAAGTTAGGATCGAGGGCTAAAATGTACAGGAGATTTTGTCTCCAGTTTTCGAAGCTATTTACAGTTTCTACTTTCGATAGTTGCCATTGTTTTGGTGCCCTAGGAGTTGTTGCCATTTTGTTGGGAACCTGGAGACGCCTGGTTCGTTAGACGACGCTGCCACCACGCCAAGAAAAGAGAAAACACGCTTGTAAAAGTTAACTCCGATTTATTGGAGCCGAAAATGCACAATTGAGATGATGGAGACAACTCGAACAGAATAACAAAATAGTGAAAGTCATTTCGCTTTACGAATAGTTCATACCATGGCGCTGTCAGTTATATAATACACATCAAGAATAATGTTGATTATATATTTATCAGACATTTCATAATATAATATAAACTGGAAAAACTAAGTGACACTACCAGTACATACTGTAGTAATCTACAGCAGTCTAAGGTATGAAATGTGAGTCAGAATGGGTCTGCTAAAATGGAACAGAGCTTAGCAATATATGTTTTCAACATTCAAATTCTACAGTTATAATCAACAGAAAATAATTAAAGCACCTGAGTGACCTGCTCATACTACAGTAATATACAGCTCACAAATAATTTACATACCAATATTATTATTTATTTCAGGATTGCCATCACAATTTTTATTGTACAAATTTTTTTGAATGTTTGGGGAAAAGTTCCAAATTCGAAAGATAAATTTCTGACTGGTAAAATATTTCATTTTTTTCTTAATAAACAGTCAGGGGTGCTACTTCAACAAGTAATTAAAAAAAATTACCTTTTCAAGTAACTTTCTAATTTTGCCTTCTAAAATGATTACCTCTAAAAGTAACTGATTTACTTGTGATGTCCATGCAACATATTACTTATACAAGTAATATACATAAAAAGTAAGGCAATGGATGGTTTGTAATGATTGTAGCATACACATTTAAAGTTCTCAAGCTTTTAATTGTTATAAGGGCTACTCATATCAGTAATAACTACTTCAGTAACAGAAATATCAAGGTAAAACCATTCCCTTAAAATTACTTGTTTAAGTAATATTTAGTGAAAGAGGCTTATCTTTAAATGAAAGGAGTAAAGCTTTAAGCAATTATCGTAATTTATATTTAAATTTTATTTTGAAAAGGAAAGTCTGAATTTTCAGGAAAAATTATTGCTATTGGGATGAAAATTCTGTTTAAAAATCTACAAGGTTACAAACTTGCACAAATTTGCAACTTTTTAAGTGAAAATCGGCTACAATTTCAGCTATCTTTCTTAACTCAAACATTTTCTTCTGAAAAAGTTATTTCCTTTTGAAAATAATGGAAGTGCTCTTGCCTTCTACTGCTGTATTTTCTTACTTGCCATAGGAAATAAGACATTATTTAACTTTTTATGTGAAATCATGGGTACATTTGATATCAGTCAGATAATTACTTGTAGAAGTAATTTTTTGATTACTTGTTGAAGTAGCACCCCTGACTGATAAACATGTTTGAATTTCTACAAAAATTTTAAAATGTCTAATAAGTTTTAGAAACTTTCGCAATGTCTGGCATTATTTTCTACTTCTTGTATAGAGTGGGCTCCTTATTGTTTCAAACAAACTGATTAAACAAAATTCTATCTGCACAATATTGGAACGCTCGACCTTTACTGCGTAAAAAATAGGAATATGAGGCAAGGTGTTGTTTACGCAGGTGCATCATTTTCTACTCTTGTAAGAGACTGGGCTCCTATTGTTTAAAAGATTCAATATTTCATACATTCGGGGTAGTCCAATTTGCAGATCTACGACGATGTTATACTGTCCTTGAAAAATTCGGCGAAAAAGAGTATAACATCGTCGTTGGGTCTGCAAGTCAGACTAACTTTTACTAGTCTGGTCCATATTATCCCTGGGCACATATTATCGCCACTTCATTAATATCTCCATGCACATATGGTTGATGTAGGAATTTAATTTTTTCACCATGATTACATGTTTTTAACATATTGACAGGGTAAACTAAATTTCAAATAATTCCATAACCTGCAAATTCTGAATTTTATGATAGAAAGTTGGTAAATCTGAATGTATCTCCCAGGCCTCCACGGGGAAAGGGTAGGTCACTAAATCTTCCAATAACTCTTTTGTTTTTGATTTTTTTTTTTTGCATCAATTTTTCACAGACAAAAAGGAGAAAGTTCAAAGGTTCAAATAATGTGAATTTTGTCGAAAAAGTTCAAGATTTTCAGTAGAAACAGGTGGAGGTCGCGATCGATAATATGTACCCTCCCTTCTTTCAAACATGACCTTATTTTAACGTTCATGAATCACTGGTAAACAAGAACGGAGCATCAGATTATCGTGAAAATTTAAAGAAATGCAGTGATTTTTTTCAGTAATTTGGGAATGGGGTCGGGACCCGTGCAATTGGGAAAATAAACGACATTTGGGAATATTTTGGGAAGTACTAATATAAAAAGTAAAACGACAGTTTATACATTCAAAAGTTCAGAACTGAATGTTCAACATAATTTTCTTTTAAATATGATTTAATTTCTTATGCTTACAACAATATATTTGGCAAATAATTAGTAAATTTGCTACTTTTGAGCCAGAAAATTTCACTAGTTTCAAGGAAAATTCCATCTAAATATGATTGGGAAATTTTAGAGCCTCAATTGGGAAAAAAAGATACTATTTTTCATTGGGAATGGGGCCGAATAACGGCCCCAAAAACGGGCAAAAAAAACCCTGAAATGTGTATCAAGGGTTCATCTTCATTCTGTGCAAATTTTATGTAATTTCATGAAGAATTAGATATTTTAGAGCAAAAAAACATTGAAAAAAGTGGCGATAATATGTGCCTGACCAGTAGGGAGAAGCAACGGGCACTTGTTTATGAGTACCCCCCCCCCCCAACTTCTATGGACTGGGGGAAATGGGTTGATGAAAATGTGGAAGTGGGGTCACTGAACAAGTGCCTGTGGGAAAGGTTACCATACAAAAATGGCAAATGGGAGAGAATAGGACAGTAGGAATGGGCCAACTTCTCACATCACCAGGTGCCCGCGCACAGGCACATGTAGAAAGAGCGTCGATATCCTGTATGATCATAAGAGAATACTGGTATCTCATAGAGATACATATACCCCTTATGACCTGTAAAGGGGACTATCACACAAGATATTGATGCTCTTTCTACATGTGCCTGTGTGCCCGCGCGTGCATGGACTTAACTGTTTAAAGTACCAAAACTTATTACAAGAGAATTTACAACAGTACCTTACAAAACCTTACTTCCTTGCATTGATAAAAACATGAACAGAAGGAGATGTCAATTGATCAATTAATCTGATTTTTGTTTCTGGTTGATTTTGTTTACGAATTTCCGAATATTTCACAACCTGTTGAAAGAATTTGCATTTCCTGCTATGGTGATCTCGATTTTTTTTTTTTAAATACTAGTAGTTTGTCAACAATATTGCAACTTCTGGTCCCCAAATTTGATCTGGACCTTTAACTTTCGCTAAAAAAACCAACACAAAACAAAATCTAACTGCCCAAATGGAAATTGATGAAGAGCAACCCGTTTATGAAATTTTCTTTCCAGTGGGTCAAGAATAACTGTCTAGAAAACCTGTTTTTCAAAATGCAAACTAAATTTACCGTTAAATTAAAGATTGTTGTTTGACCCAAAACTCAAAGGAATCCTGACCAGCTTTCAATTTCCAGTTTTCCAACTCGTATATTTTACATGCAAAATTTGATCCCACGACCACAGACCTTTTGAACTCAAAATCAATAGAATTTGTGTGAAGTTTCATTCCTGTTTGTCAAGAATTTAATCAAATTATGATGCAGAAACACTTTTTCTTATGTTTAATTGACACCTTGACATTGTGTTCTACATTGGAATGTCCATCACTGCTTCCTTATTAATATTAAAGATCAGCGGTGTCTAAATCAACTGCATGTCGACGGCTAAGTTTTTTTTTATTACAAATATCAATAGCAATTTTTCACATATTCTTTTTTGTTTTTAATATTATATAGACATAAAAATTCATGAATGCTATATCTTTGTACAAGTAGTATCATAAAGCATAACTTTTTTGTCCAGTTTCTGGTTACAATAAATTATTCTAATAACATGTTTTTTTTCTGATAAGAAAAAGTACAACTTTTAAAAGACTTCAGAATTCTCTTTACAATCAATGCATGTCTAATAGATTAACAACCTTCATTCAAAATTAAGTGTTAAATGAATGTAGCAAAATATTTGATACCAGCAAATCCACATACATGTATTTACATATACATATTTAATCAAAATTTCCAACCCTTCAATGACTTGTGTGTAAACAGAAAGAAAATATAAAAAACATATACATCATTAAATTATTCCTAAATGTGTACACAGACAGAATTATAAAAACATGTATATCATAAAATTATTCCTAAATGAAGTGAGATATTCATCTTAAATTCTAAAATGAATTATGGAAGGAAATAAAATGGCAGATGAAAAAAATTCTATAGATAATTCAACCAAATAGGATGTGCATATCCTTATCACATTTTTTCACCTTTAAACAGAGTTGATATAAACATCTTTCAAAAAAAGATGTTGGCAAATTTCAAGGTATTTTATTAGCCTGGTTTCAACATGGCCTTGTAATTAAGTTTGTAAAAATGTACAATGTAAAAATGTGACAATCTGATAAACATACAACCTTGAAAAAAAATTGGTCTTTTGGAAATACAATGTACAGGGCTACTTTAAATTTTTGCAGGTATCCCACGTCAACTAATTGTGACGTCATCAAATACTATGAAAACTTGCCTAAAATTCCTGCTTAAAAATGAATGAAATTCATGACTAACAAATTCAATTTATACATGTAAATTCATGCTACCGATGTACCACAACACATACACCAAATTCACATTATTAAAAAAGTGCATGAAAATGGGACCATTGTTTTACATGGATGTGCAATATCTGGAAAGGTGAAAATTTAAAGCATCAAATTGTATCAACAAACACATGTACATTTCTAGCTGAACACTTACTTATTTGAAAACATCCTCTTTTTTTTTTTAAATACATGTAGATAAGATTTGTTAAAACTTTGGTTTTCAACCCTAGTTTAATCTTTATAATTATTGAGAAACTGACATACATGTAGTCAAGAATATTCAATGAATATAAAAAGTTATCTTACAAATTTGCAAAAACCTCCAGTCCTCTAAATGTCATTTAACATGTATCAATGATAAAATATTTGAGGAGATTCAAAATGAAGACTGTCAATTAGGATAAAATGTATCAAATTGTGTGACAGAATTTCATCAAAAGACTTATAAAAAGCTTCAGGAAATATTTTTACTCATGAAATTGACTTCAAAGTTTTATTCATATCATAGGTTTCTTTCAAAACTATTCATACCCATACATATGTTTGTACCGTAAAGCAACAACACATTTTAACAACAACTTTGAAAACGTTAAATGTAAAATGCACCGTACAATACAACAGAAATATACAAGTACAATGTATAATTATGTATACTAGAAATATGATTGTAGAGAAAAATGACAGATAAAACTTTTAAAGTTACAATATAAAATCAATTTGATGGAATCACAAAATGATACATAATTATTATGACAAAAAAATGTGATCACAAAATTTATTGGAATGATTATGCATATAGGCTTATAATGTAATAAAAGCTAAGAAACATATCAAGTCGTGTATTTATGCTACATGATGAATTTGGAAAGAATTTACCCTTCCAATTTCGTAAAAATTTTGAGAAAACACACAATAATGCATTTTTGATGTTCGACCAAGGTTCAAAACTTGTTTGTCTGAGGTAAAAACAAATTTGGTATCACGAAATTTAGCACTTTTATTTTTGCGATTGGAAGAGTCAATTGCAGTGGCAGATTCAGGGGGTTGCAGAGGGGGCACTTGCCCCCCTCCCCCCCCCCCCCCCCCCCCCGGCACTGACCCAAAATTTCCAAAAACATGTATATTTTGGCCCATTTTCAGTTGAAATCGGCAAAATTCACCCCTTGACCCCCCGGCAAAGGGGGCACTGGATCCACCACTGAATTGGGCACATCTCCCTAAATATTTATGAAATGTATATAATACAATACACAGATGTACGATATGTTTCTTTATATGGAATGTTATCATAAACGTGGATAAAAATAGATTACAACCATGTGACAGTCGACACAGAATCTTTGATATGTTTTCAAAAACGAAGGAGCACAATGTCAGAATCTAAAAAAAATACTGCATCTAAAAATAGATCATGATCAGGTGATAGTCATGTGATTGATGTATACACTTTGCATATATTTCTAAGTGGATGATCATGTTATTTCAGGATTAAAATTTCTCCAGTGTTTGGGATCCATTTACTAGCTGTCATCTCGAGTTAGCGAAGGGATCCTTTCCTCCGTAATCCAATTCCAATTCCTCGGAATCTATGGCGTTTCTGTATTGCGTGACTTCTTTGGAGATCTTAATTCTTGTGTAGTTTGTGGCTAATATGATGAGAAACATGGTCTGCAAGTAAGACGAGAAACAGAAAATATGAATAAAGAGACTGAAAAACACTTCAAAACCACAGGGATTTATCTCGCTAATACCGGTTGCTCTATTTACTTTATATATGTGTTAAAGGGATCTAACTCGGCGTTTAACATAGTTGACAAGTCATCGTTAAGTCTTCAGAAATAGGCTAATCAATGTCAAAACCTATTTTCTGTGGTATATTTCGATAGATTAACTCATACTGAATCTTCATACGAAATTTGAAATCAGTACCTCCCTTATAAGCCGAGATATGCCCAATACCGCTCTCTTACGAGCGCCGCATTTCTAGGTCGGACAAAAAGGTGTCCGATGATAATCAGGCATCAGTGATCAACTTGAGGCACCGCTTGACCATTCAATGATGCGAACATCTCAAATACATAACATTGCATGAAATAGTCCCATATATGCCTAGTAAAATTTAAAAGAAAGTCTTTTTAGCTCACCTGAGCCAAAGGCTCAAGTGAGCTATTGTCATAGTGTGGCGTCCGTCGTCCGTCCGTCCGTCCGTCGTAAACTTTTAACATTTTCAACTTCTTCTCAAGAACGGCTGAAGGGATTTTGATGAAACTTGGTATGCATGAAGTACTAAAGGTCCTCTACCAAGTTTGTTCATTTCGGCTCGATCCCTTCAGGGGTGGATCCAGGGCGGGGTCAAATAGGCCCCGGAGGGTACCCCTCTTCAAAAATCTTCTTCTCCAGTTCCACTGAATGGATTGAAAAACTAATTGTATCTATGTGATCTAGAAGGATGTATGATTCAAGTTTGTTCATTTCGTTAAAATCCGACAACTAATTTTTGACGCGTTTTTGACGTCTTTTCGGACTTAGTCAGAAATGCACATTTTTGCACTTTTTCTTTAAATAACTCAATAAGTGTATGATTTTACACACTCATTTACTACATATTTATCATATTTAACTTACTTAATGCTTTGATATGTATTTTATGCTTAAATTTTATTTTTTTGATTTTTTATGAATTTTTTTCTTATGTAAAAAGGAAGGGGGGGGGGGGGGTGATTTTCATACATTTTCTGCTTCTTTTCTATAACCACTCTTCAGATTGTCATGACAATTTGTAGGTATGAGGTACTCATGCATGGTACCCTACAAGTGAAAGAATTTTGTCCAGATATCCACTTTTGGATTTTTAAGGAATATTTTTTAAGATTGTACATAGGTATAATGTATGTTTTCCATGCCCAATGGACCCATGGGGAGTGGCTTCAAACCCCGGCGGGACCCCAACAAAAATTTTTTCCCTTTTTATTAGCTCACCTGAGCCAAAGGCTCAAGTGAGCTATTGTCATAGTGTGGCGTCCGTCGTCCGTCGTCCGTCTGTCCGTCCGTCGTAAACTTTTAACATTTTCAACTTCTTCTCAAGAACGGCTGAAGGGATTTTGATGAAACTTGGTATGCATGAAGTACTAAAGGTCCTCTACCAAGTTTGTTCATTTCGGCTCGATCCCTTCAGGGGTGGATCCAGGGCGGGGTCAAATAGGCCCCGGAGGGTACCCCTCTTCAAAAATCTTCTTCTCCAGTTCCACTGAATGGATTGAAAAACTAATTGTATCTATGTGATCTAGAAGGATGTATGATTCAAGTTTGTTCATTTCGTTAAAATCCGACAACTAATTTTTGACGCGTTTTTGACGTCTTTTCGGACTTAGTCAGAAATGCACATTTTTGCACTTTTTCTTTAAATAACTCAATAAGTGTATGATTTTACACACTCATTTACTACATATTTATCATATTTAACTTACTTAATGCTTTGATATGTATTTTATGCTTAAATTTTATTTTTTTGATTTTTTATGAATTTTTTTCTTATGTAAAAAGGAAGGGGGGGGGGGGGGTGATTTTCATACATTTTCTGCTTCTTTTCTATAACCACTCTTCAGATTGTCATGACAATTTGTAGGTATGAGGTACTCATGCATGGTACCCTACAAGTGAAAGAATTTTGTCCAGATATCCACTTTTGGATTTTTAAGGAATATTTTTTAAGATTGTACATAGGTATAATGTATGTTTTCTTACCAAAAAAGAAAAGAAATTCTCAAATCGCACCGGGTTATACACATTGATACTACTTTTAAATGAAGAAATTTTATTTGAATCACAAAAAAAAAACCAGAAGTCTCTGATGAGACTGAAGCTCTCCTGGTTGATTTGTACATATACACTCAAGAGAATGAATGCTGGACTTCACCTTGCCTAATACCACTTTTTTCATCGACCCAATATATTTCTGTATCCCCTCTGTAAAACACTCTATAACGAATTTATCCCGCTGAATCGCTTTTGGTTTGTGTATGTTACGTCAACATATTCTAAAGCATTTTGGTGACGTCAAAAGCATAAAGCATCTTAGTAGAAGCAGGATATCAAAATAATATTCTGTTAGTAAAATATTATACAACATAATATTTGGTTCTTCTCGACCAATCAGATTGCAAGAAATTTGCCAGAGGCGGGATAAATGTGTATCAAGTTTTTTTTTATTAGAACCAACAACTACATGCCAATGCATATCCATCAATTCCTAATTAATTTTTTTCATCAAAATTCAGAGCAAAATTTTTTTTTTTGAAAAAAACGGAGTCCCCCCCCCCAAGAATATCAAATGGACCGTGCCTTAGATTTCTCTAGAATATGAGAGAATTACTAAAAACGTGTATATACAACATGTATAACATACCATATGTATCAAAACTAAAATAACAGATGTTTTTATTTTTCAAAAAATGCGGGTCAAAGGTCAGTGATGGGGTCAAAGGTTAAAAATTTGGCTCCAAAAGATGAGCCTAAATCTCAAGGTTCATAGACATGCAATATATGACAGCTCTATTATCTTATACCCTTTCATCAGAACTTAGATCAAGTAATCAGGCAGTTTCAGATTGAAATTAAACATAATAGGACATGTGGCCTACCGAGTGAAATTTTAAAAGTATCGGCCATTTTGTTCTAAAACCTAAAAAGGTTTTAGGCTATTTATTTAGTAAATGTAAAACAATGTAAATAGAATATTGAACGAAGAACATGAACTTTTAGGGCGAATGTGGTATTAATGTAGACAAAAGCTAATTATTAAAATATAATACAAAATATTTTTACATACCGGTATGAAATATTTGATCCTCTATAGAAAACATTTCTACCATATATCCCAGTTCAGAAAAATATTTCAAAATCTGCATGAGGTTGAAATGATGTTTTTGATTGGTCAAATTTTAAAAGGACAAAATGACTCGAGGTCCAATTGACAAAAAGGCCTGAAACATTAGTTTATTACCATTAATTTATGGCAGGAATAGGTATCGTACCCAGATAGCTCAGTTGGTAAGAGCGTCTGCCCAGATAGCAGAAGGTCTCGGGTTCAATTCACGGTTCGGTCACATCTTTTCCTCTCCTGTTACCGAATTGGCACCAAACTAAATGACTCAAGGTGAAGCAAAGTTTAGTGTGAGGTTTCCAGTGCATGGAAACCTGAAAAATTGGTAGAGAGGAGTGTGGCAGGAACGGGCATCGTGCCCAGATAGCTCAGTTGGTAAGAGCGTCTGCCTTGATAGCAGAAGATCTCGGTTCGATTCCCGGTACAGTCACATCTCTCCCTCTCCTGTTACAAATTCAACTTCTATAACTTACACAAGCACCTTTCATTTGGCAATGTGAAGGATGCATTATTGCTATTTTATTTGATAAAATGATCAATCTTTGTGATTCTGGTGTTTCCATTTATCAGAAAGCACAGTTCAAGTCTATGATCACTTAGGACATTCTACTCTTGCAACAAAAAGTCTCACTACTCTCTCTAAAAATCTTACACCTTAAACAATTAAAAAATAAGTAAGAAATACATGCATTTTGATTGTTTGTTATCTTTCTTGCACTGTATAAACATAATAGAAAATATTTTGAAGTTGATTGATTGATCAGAGGAAATTCCGAAACTATCCCCTAGCGTTTCTATAGAATTGAAGATAAAATCCTGGGTCAGGCCCCAAATAAAATATGAGAAAAACTAAATTTCAGACTCATCTATGATAATATTGTCAAATGGCAATAAAGGAAAATTTTGGTAGAAGTTTTCCAGTGGGTTGAAATATTTTTGTATGAGTCGGCTTTTACAAATGATTTTTTTTTAGTATTTTATTTTAATTTTTTTTAAATTTGATTAACACATAGTAGATATGCCAATAAGGCAACTCTTGTTATATTATCTTCTATTAAAACATGTGTCACTTGCTTTAATGTAAACATTATGAAAAATTTTATCAAACCACACAGTTTTACATCCCATTGGGGGTGGTACTCCAAGCAGTGGAGGAATTTATAAGAAGAAAGAAAGATGTAAGAGTTACCTCCCCCCTCTCCCCCCCCCCCCCCCCCCAAAAAAAAAGCTTACACAAGCACAATATTCCTTTCATTTGGCAATGTGAAGGATGCATTATTGCTATTTTATTTGATAAAATGATCAATCTTTGTGATTCTGGTGTTCCCATTTAACAGAAAGCACAGCTCAAGTCTGTGATCACTTAGGACATTCTAGTTACCTCCCCCCTCTCCCCCCCCCCCAAAAAAAAGCTTACACAAACACAATATTCCTTTCATTTGGCAATGTGAAGGATGCATTATTGCTATTTTATTTGATAAAATGATCAATCTTTGTGATTCTGGTGTTCCCATTTAACAGAAAGCACAGCTCAAGTCTGTGATCACTTAGGACATTCTAGTTACCTCCCCCCTCTCTCCCCCCCCCTCAACAAAAAAAAAAAAAACTTACACAAGCACAATATTCCTTTCATTTGGCAATGTGAAGGATGCATTATTGCTATTTTAATTGATAAAATGATCAATCTTTGTGATTCTGGTGTTCCCATTTAACAGAAAGCACAGCTCAAGTCTGTGATCACTTCGGACATTCTACTCTTGCAACAAAAATTCTCACTACTCTCCCAAAAAATCTTACACCTTAAACATGTTAAACAAATAAAAAATAAGTAAGAAATACATGCATTTTGACTATTTGATATCTTTCTTGCACTGTATAAACACTATAGAAAAGATTTTCATGTTGATTGATTGATCAGAGGAAATTCCGAAACTATCCCCTAGCGTTTCTATAGAATTGAAGATAAAATCCTGGGTCAGGTCCCAAATAAAATATGAGAAAAACTAAATTACAGACTCATCTATGATAATATTGTAAAATTGCAATATCTTTGTTTATTTATAGTTTCTGTAACTTATGTACTCTAAATGCATGTAGATAGGGTAAGAGAAAATAGCCATAAACCCATTTTCCAGAATCCTAGGGAACAGGGACTGAAGTAAAATACTGTAATGACATCTAAACTGCAAACCGATAATATTTTGGGATAAATCAATTAACTATTATCCATAAATTCTGGGAAATTAGCTATCATGAGATCACATGTAGTTTAATAGAGAGAAAACAACCACACCCATTTTCTAAGACCCTTGGGGTCAGAGACTCAAACAAAATATGAGGTGGACAACGAGATTACAGACCCATCATATTGCATAAAGAATTTAGTCTCCATTATTTATAGTGTCAGCGCTGTAAGCATAAGATTATATGGAATAATATAAAAGAAAATGGCCACACCCTTTTCCAAGACCCTGGGGGTCATTGGCTCAAACAAAATATCAGGTGCACAACTAGACTACAGACCCATCATATTGCAAAAAGAATTATGTCTCTATCATTAATAGTGAAAGAAGAGCTATCCGGACAAAATTACATAGAATTTAATGACCACGCCCATTTTCTAAGACCCTGGGAGTCAAGGACTGAAACTGAATGTCAGGTGCACAACTAGACCATGGACCAAGTAAAATACAAAAAGAATTAAGTTTCTATCTCTAACAGTTTCAGAGGAGTTGTCCGGACAAGAATTGTTTACGGACAGACGGACAGACAGACAGACGGACAGACGGACAGACGGACAGACGGACGGACGCCGGACAAAGGGTGATCGCATAAGCTCGACTGGTCTGAGACCAGTAGAGCTAAAAAATGCCGTAATGATTAAAAGTACACAACTTTTTAAATATTTTTCAAAGCCATGCACCTGGTTCCGGACCGGAATTATTCGAATTTTATGATCTGAGGACCCATTTTCACACGTATTCTTCCACACATGTAGATGTCTCACACACTTTAAAACTATATTCAAAATTTTATTTCATCTGTCTAGTAAACAATCACGGAGAAGACAATTCAAGATAAACATTGTGTGTATTTTCCACCAATTGTTGAAAATAATAAGAAAATAATCGGAACTATTTGACAGGACAATGACCTAGATACGCATTCATTCATCTTCGTCCCCAAGGCGCATCGTATTCCGCTAGGCGCTTCATTGCAATACAAACCGCAAAGCAGTACTGCGATATATTTCAGGAGATACAGTGCAAACGGAATAGATTTTTATAATTGGAACACTTTCATAATCTGTATCTGTATCTGTATGGGTACGTTGAATTACCAATACTGGCTTGTGATCAACGGAATGAGAGAGCGCATAAACTTACTTAATCGCGCTTCAGGCTGAATCTAAAGCCTTCCACAGTCCTTGACAGCACTTGATGGTTATCCAGTTCGTTCCACTCTGTGACTGTACGTATGAAGAATGAGTTCTTCCTGATGACGGAATTACATGTAGGTATGTTAAAGGAGCGAGTATGGTTTGAGCTATGAACAACGTTCATAATGGTTATCATTCATGTACTTGGAACACTTGCATATACTTGTTATTATGTATAAAGTTTGCTCGAATTTCCTCTGTCTTAGACTCTCTTAGATGAAGTAATTTACGGACTGATTTCTTGAAGAAACGTCTAATGAGTAATCTCTTCCTCTGGATTTTGAGAATGCATAGGACATTTAATATCTGAAATTCTTGAAAATAAATAATTCCGTTCAGAGTTCCTGAAATCTTCCAATGAAATGTTGGACCACAGAAGCTGTTGTTTTAATAGAGAAAATAAATTATTATTCACAACCTTAAGCCACTGTGTTCGTCATCTTGTATGTATAATATTTCTAAGAGGAATACAGAGGCCTGAGGTTGTGAATAATAAAACATTTTCTCTCATAAAGCGACAGGATCCTGTGTTAAGACATTTGGGAATTTTTATCTGTTCAAATAATAGATACATAATGAGTTTTTATCAGACCAAATAACTTCTTGTCGGAAAATCCAATGCAACCGATACATTTCATGAACTCTCTCCGCTAACAACTTGCCCGTGTAACAGACCTATGATGAGGTAAAACAATTAGTTAACAGTAAATAACGATGTCGTAGGTCTGCTAGTTGGACAAGCTTAACAATTTCATGGGCCTTTTAATTTGTTTCAAACTGCGAAACCTTAGAGAAACCACTTGAGTTGTTGAACAGCGTATGCTGAAATGCGACGCTCCTTCTCGCCTGTTGAAATATGCATAGGCAAGAAGCGTCGCATTTCAGCATATTTACTGAAAATTATTTGTTCAAGTGGCTTCACTGGGTCATGAGGTTTGATACAACATACACTGCTTTTTTGGAAAACAAACTGGCACAATTTCTGCACAACTCACTTGAATTGTTGAATATTGGATCAAAACGATTTTAACTGTACGTTTCATGTATTTGAGATGAAATCAATACTATTCAAAAGCATAATTCATAGATTTTAGTGAATAAAGGCAAAACCGAAAAATCTTTGTTTTTTATGCCCCTGGAATAAAAGATTCGGGAGCATAAAGTTTTTGGCCTGTCCGTCTGTCTGTTTGTCTGTCTGTTTTCCAAAAAACTTTAACATTGGGCATAACTTTTGAATGGAAGCTGGTGATAGAGGTTTCATATTTCACATGTGTATTTACCAAAATTTTTGACCTCATGACCATAACCTTGACGTTTCACGTACTTCTCAGAAACTTTAACATTGGGCATAACTATTGAATGGTTATAGTGATAGGGCTTTCATATTGTACATGTGTATTCCTTGTGACAAGATCTTTCCATTGATACCAATATTACGCTGACCCTGACCTCTCACATACTTAACAGAAAATGGTGTTTATACTAACAAAGATGCCGCCGGGGGCATTCTCGTTTCACAAACACAGGCTTTATAATTTCTGGCATGCTAGCTATCAATAATGAAAGGTTTTGTGTTCAATTTTAAATAAACTTAATTTGTGAAATCATTTCATTGTTTTATTCTTTTTCTGCTGCAAATTTATGTGGAATTTTACAATATGATTTTATTTTTGATGTTGCATAATTGAACTATACTAGCTGGGCATATGACGTTGGACCACTTTATCCGTTTTTTTTTCAAATCAGTAAAAAAGTTATTGTTTTGAAATTTTTTTCTTTTTTTTCTTTTTTGTACCTTTAAAGGTTGTCTGAAAAAAAAAAAACACTTCTCTGCATCCGGCAAAAATCTTTTTAGAAAGGTTGTGGGCTAAAATCCTGGTACTGGCACTATCAGTATTCAATGTCAGTATGTCAGTTAGAGCGTGCATGGGTATCAGGTGAGCGTTGTGCCCCCTGGGGCTCTTGTTTAACGACTTTGAAATAAGAGAAGCGTCGGATTTAAGAGAGATTAAATTCAACATGTGCAGAGTTATGAATGACATATACGCGCATGCAAAGAGGTAGCTGTATGAGTATTTTTCATATACCAGCGATGTTTGAGATGGTAGAAAGCATGTGAAGAGGAGATATCATGCAGTTGTATGTTTTTTAAGTGTTCAGACTTATAAACGATCAAGCAGTAACAAAATTTTGTCTATACTGCTTGATTATCACCGGACACCTTTTTGTCCGACCTAGAAATGCGGCGCTCGTAAGAGAGCGGTATTGGGCATATCTCTGCTTATAAGGGAGGTACTGGTTTCAAATTTCGTATGAAGATTCAGTATGAATTAATCTATCGAAATATACCACAGAAAATAGGTTTTGACATTGATTAGCCTATTTCTGAAGACTTAACGATGACTTGTCGACTTTTCGTTAAACGCCGAGTTAGATCCCTTTAACACATATAAAGTAAATAGAGCAACCGGTATTAGCGAGATGAATCCCTGTGTTCAAAACATATTTTTGACATGCACTGACTTATCTATTGTCTTCTGCAGATCAGGAGGGAGGTTACATAGGTAAGAACTCCCGGGAATTTAACAGATAAAGAACATTTTTCTGATACACTCCTCCCCCGCTATATCGCCCCTCGTAATAACGCCAAACTCACATACCGCCATGATTTTATGAGGAACAGAAATTACTCCTATAGACAGTGATATGCGCCCTTCACAGCAGGATGATAGGGAAAAAAAATAAAGAATAACAATGAATCAAATTGTTGAATCCTTCTCTTCATCATCATTTCCAATTCTATGACATCAAATCAATTTATGTTGACGAATTTACCACCATCACTGCCGCGCACCGACATAAAAACTAAAGACAACGACGAGTTGTGGATCAAGTTGCTGCAGACGTAAGCGACAATTTAAAGTCAAACCTAGAGCAGTTACTCTTGAGATTTTTAGACTATGAAATACAAAATGAAGTTGTAAATTAAGTATGGATATTACACAAACGTTCAATTAACATATTGTATATTTACCATTGTATAATTCATTTATAATAGCGACGGACATATTTTTTTATATTGCTATTTACGCCGTTATTGGTATTCAAATTTTCAACAGTCACCGATTTTATTGACATTATCAGTAAACCTCTAAATACGGCAAACCTATTATACATGTACTGCCAAATTCTAGAAAAACAAAAGGTGGCAGTAAAACGGGGAAGAAGTGTACATACTACTGTTTTTCCATGAAATATGAACACCAGAAGTGTAAACATGTAAGTATAAGGTAGAACTTTTCATCCATCTTGAAAGTTGAAAGTTTACACTACGGGCTACATGTATAATTTACTTGATATATTTCATTCAAGTAAATCATTGATCTATTCGTTTCCTTCTCATTTGGGATGGTATCCGACGTAAAGTAATTGTGATGTCATGAAATTCTATGGGTAAAAGCATAAAATTCTGGAATACATGCTTCAAATATGACGTTTTCATTACATCATAATGCGTTTAAGTCAGATACCATTCAAGGGAAGTAACTCTGTCTTTTGAAAAGGCGGAATAGCCATTTGTGTAAAACTTCAAGATGGGTGGAAAGACGCTTATCAGATAAACATGATGAAGTCATCTAAATACATGTATATCCTCTTAACATTGCAGGTGACATAAAAAGGATACTCACCATGCCAATAATGATGACGACGGCCCCAGCCAAGGCTACAGCAAACATGGGGCCTGCTTCAGCTACCTGTATTGAAAGATATATACATGTACATTGGTAAAAATATGTTCTCATAACGATCAATTTAATTTTTTATGTACATGTGTCTTTCATTAACTTTAACACAGAATGGTCAATTTTCCAAATAAGAGCTGTTATTGCTTTTCTTCTAGATCTTCTACTTACCAGATAACAAAGGCCCTCAGTTTTATGTGGGTATATACCATACCTGTATCATACACAAGACCTTCAGACTTTGTGTATCTATTCGCTGTTTTCGAAAACAAGAGTTGCTTCCCTTTTTGGACAGTAGCTGACGTAGATTAATTGTGACGTCATAAAATTTTATAGAAACAGTCCATAAACTCTAGGAAATGACGGTACAAAATCGTTGTTACAATACCATTCTCATGACGTCATAATGGTTTTACGTCAGGTACCGTCTTAAATGGGAAATAACTCTGTTTTGCGCAAATGCTCAGTACCGGTATCTATTTAAGTATTAACCCTATCACTTACCCTTCATACATGTATGTTGCGTATCTATGTGTGTACTTACCCTATCGCAAAAAACCCTCCGTTCTGTGTCACAGACTTGATCTTTGCCAGGGGGACTTACACCCAGATTTGCATATGTGGAATTTCTGTAGATACCTAAAGTAAAACAAAATGGCTTCTTATATATATATTTTTTAATCATTCTTAATAAAAGAATGTTAATAAACTAATAAGCTTAATACATGTTTCAGAATTTTACTAAATTAATAACATTTGTAAGATTTTCTCATCAAATTTGGTTTCCACGCCATGTGACATTTTAAGGTTTCAAACTGATATTGTATAACGTTTACAGTATTCCCGTTTTCTTTTTGTATGTGTGTAAATAACAGCTACAGACAGGACAGACAGACAGACAGAGAAGAAAGGTTTGGAAAATAAAAAGAAATGATTCATAAACAGTGACGTACCAAAATGTTTCAGTTCGAAGCAATATTTTGATGCTGAATTATTGTAAACCTCCTCATTACAGATGGACATGATCATCATGTATATTATAATGGGGATGGTGGCCACACAACTTATAACGACCCAAGCAAGGTCAAGGATAAACGATATCACCATAAACTGAAAAAAGATGAATCAAGAATTCTCATAATTTCTTTTACATGTATCATAAAAGTTTTAATTCTTTATCATGTTTGTAATGAATTTTAACACAATATGAAATCATGTTTAAAACACTTTCAAAATCGATTATCATTCCTCTTTTTCTACGTAAAAATAGATGGAGGAACTTAAAATTGATGATTAACTACAAAAGTGATTCAATACAATGTATTATAAACAAAAATGCTTAAATAAGAATATTCACTTTTCGTGTATGAATTTTGTTATTCAATTTGAATGAATGGATATTCATGTATAACATGTATAAGATCATGATCATTTTACACTACATGTTCCAATTATAAATTCAATATACATGTACATAACTATATGTACTTTCAATATCTTTACAAAATACTTTTCTACTATAATACTTAGGATAAAATCAAAGGCTTACAAAAGCTGCAGAAATGCTTCCTCCCATAATGCACTTCTTCCCTGAGTACACATTCTTCCTTGTAGCACCGGTTGCTAGGAAACCAAATACACAAAGGACGATGGAGAATAGTGCCATGACGACCGCAATGACTATGAAAACCACCTGAATAACTTCCAACCTGAAATTATTAATAAAGAGTGAAAAAGAATTAAAACATATTTACATACACGTAATACGTAAAACCTATTTTGTCATGATAGAAGTTAATCCAATTTCTACTGTTCGGCCTTCGTAACAATCTTACATTATCAGAAAATCAGAAAATTTCAAGAACATTTTAGGTGAAAACAATTTAGCTTGCCCTTCTGAAAGTTAAAATTATAGACCGGTAAAGTTTCAATATCTTTGTACTTTCTATTACATTAATTTGCACAACACCTCTTGTACAGGTACGTCTAATGTACAAGTTGAAGTTAATTAATTGACTTTTGGACAGGTTAAATTCAAACAGAACATTAAAATTAATAAAATCTATAATGAAATAGAAACTTGAAAGCATTCGGAATTGATTGCCATACATTTTATACTATTTTACATGTTTTATAAAATAAATTAAGCGGATGAAATATCTTAAAGTAATCATGGTAATATCCTACATGTACATCTCACTTTACACATTCATTGGTGAAGTGTGGCTTGCATAGCATATGGCGATCATGTGTAGCTTGTACATGCATTATACAGTATAGCAAATGACGTAAAACCCAATAAATGATAATGTCACAATAGCAGTTCAAAGTACAATTACAATTTTGTATACAAGTTACATGTAGGAAATCTCAACCTCTCTAATAGAACCTAATAAAAGGCAAAATTTCAAACACTTAACATTCAATTATATTTTATTATACATTTTGTATGAGGCTGATGCTGAACAAGTACATGTATATTTTATATACATGTAGTTACTATAGTACAATAGGAATATACACTGAAAACAAGAAATCCTTTAATCTAAAATTAGATACTGATAGAATACTACTGTACGAACCATTGAACTGAAAAGCCAAAAAGGTTGTCCATGACCTTCATGATAATAATCTGGAGGGCTCTGTATAAGGTACCACAAAATACGCCCACGCCAACAAACACCACCAAAGTGGCAATGAGGGAGGCAAACGGCACATTGCCTAATCGTAAACCTGAAAACGGAGATAGAATTTTATTTTATCATGTGATAAATGTCAGATACTCAGAATCAGAATGAATGGGATCCATAGACCATACACAATCAATATGTGCATACATGTATAAACAATTGTATGTTTAACAATCATTATGAGTCAGAGAAACTTACATGTACCTTAAAAAGCAGTTTTTCTATTCATTTTGATTTAATTTTCTACTACAATAAATCTTATACATTTTTTCTACCACTAGCCAGCCAGGCTAGTTGAGAGCCGAAATCTACTAGCCACTCAAAATTTTCACTAGCCATCGAAGAAATATCAAAACTAGAGGATTTTCTACATGTCATTTAATCAAATTCTCTTTCAACTTCAATTTCAAGCTCTAATTCATCAGAAAATCTCAATCTCAATCATACATGTAGCACAATTTCCTCCTCTGACTGTTTATTTACATCTGGATCACATCCAAATCATCAGCTTTTTTACAGAACGTAGGCGGCAATTAAGTTAGTAAGTACATGTATGAGGTGAGGAATTGCCCACTGTTGGTACTTCATGAAAAACCTGCATTTCAGTAAAAGTCAATAGCCAGTCGGGCTGGTTCAGCAGGAAATTTTGGTAGCTCGAAGAAATATTTGGTAGCCAGGGTGTTCGGGCTATGGGTAGTGAGTTTTCAAGAAGACTTATATAAATGTACCAAAATGTATGATGTTCGTATAATCATGTAATTACATATTACAATGTATACATATAGCTTCCAAAGAGAGCCAAATGGACAGTAATCAGAGTTTACTGATCCTTTATCCCACTTCCTATATCAAATGGTTGTGGGATATTTACATGTAGCTCCTGATAGGGTCAGAGAAAAATGCTTCGTAAAAAAACAACACCACTGAACATACTGAATATACATGTAATACGGTACTTGGTCTGATGACAAGTTTACAAACATTTAGACACAGAATTTGCAGTCTTTAAATCAATAAAATTATCCTATACATGTAGGCCTTACATAATTGAATTGATCATTACAATAACTTCTCTATAACCATGATATTCAAACTCGGCAAATTTGCCGTAATTGTCTTCTCTTTGACATAAGCTCATGCAAACTACATGTCTAGCTGTTACAAAAGCTTCACTATACAATTTTCACAAATCTCAGACATCTCGTATGAATGACCGATCTGCAACAGAGAGGTAAGGAAAGAGTACGGCATAGCAAACAATTCTCTGTTGCCACTGTAACTAGCCCCGAGTAGGAGTTACACGAACAACACCAGAGTGTTTTAAATCTTCTAATGAAATGTCGGACATTTGGGAATTTTCATTAGTCAACAATGTAGACACAACATGAGTTTTTTCCGGACCAAGACATTTTTTATCGGCAAATCCGATAAACCCGACACTTTTCAAATTCGACAACATCCCCTTTTTAGTCTGAACTTTGATTCTTATCTGAGCCTTGTCAACTGCATATAAAAATATTCTTTATTTGAATTATCATTTAGTTCAATACGACAATAGAAGCAGGAAAAGGGCTTGGCATTTTACAACTTGCAAACGAACTGTAATTGTAACAAAGACCACTTTCCAATCGTCAGAGGAAATTATGGCAATACATCTAATTTTTATACATCTATAAATAATTCTATAGTTACCCATGATTTACACTCTCAAAGAAATACACAATTCAATTCATTATACTGATTCAAAATTACAAATATTCAAAATATTTTCTTTCGTTTGTCATACTGGGATAAATATTTTTCTCAATGCCAACCCCGTTTTTTTTTGTTTTGTTTTTTTTTTTTTTTTTTTTTAAGTCCGACGCAGGTCACCGGTAATAACACATTTAACATTTAAAAAAAAAAATAAATAAATAAATAAAATTGAAATAACTTTAAAAGAACAAAATACATTTTTATATTGAATTTGTATACGGTAAAATGACAATGATCACTGAATAAGATTTTTTCAATTTCATACCTTCAGGTCATCTTGCATGCTTTTCGCTCCTTGGCAGCTGTAGTATTCAATAATACAATGTATTTGAATCAGTTTATAACAACAAAAATACTGTAAGTAAGTTCACTGATGAGATGGAAAAGTTAAACAAGCGAAAATCGCTCATATCAATTCGTTTCTCATATTTCTTTATGCACTGGGCGATCATAACTTAGAATCGATGAAATGAAGAAAAAGATGGAGAAAAGAGAGAAACTAGTACTTAGAGTTGGAGAGCAAATGGGAAAAAGAAATTTTAATATGCCGGTGAAGAAATATTATAAATTAAATGCGCGTGAAGTGGTGAAAGATGGGAGTGCAAAATACAAAATGCAAACATAAAGTAAACTAGAAAGGTTTCTTGTTGCGGTTGCAACAAGAGTGTCTTCCTCCTATACAATTTTTGGTTTGGAAATATGAAGGACGTCACATTACATGTATTTATATTATATATTTAAGTTTTCAAATAGCAGTAACATTAAATTTTCAAACCGATAATTGTTGGTGAGCAACCATTTGATTTGGGGGGGGGGGGGCAGGAATTCTATTGCCAGCCGGTAAAATTTTTTCAGCAATTTTCTGAGCAGGCCATTTTTTTCAGCCATTACCAGAGTCGGAGAAAAATTTTCGCCGGTTCTTCGGGCCGGATTTAAACAAATTGTCAAATGTTGTGAATGTCTGTGTAAGTTAAACTCCCCGCTGTTACAGAGTATGAGTTAATAACCGTTCCTTCAGATGTCTCTTTGCAATTAGCGAATTTCAGACAGATTGTATGATGTTTAAATAGAACCTTTTCTAGATTTTTATGCCTATGCGTATTAGGTCTCTGGTAGATACAGCTATGTGAACAGTTTGTATTTATATTAATTAATTTTTTGACTTTAAATTGTCTGGCACAAAGGGCCAGCAAAAAATTTCCATATCATGCAATGTATCCTTACTTTTGCATGGTCCGGGAAAAAAAATTGCCGGCCCTTTGGGCCGGAATATTTTTTTCAGCATTTTTCAGAGCCGGGATTTCTTTTTTTTGCAAATTCTTCCTGCCCCCTTCCCCCATAAAAAAGGCGAGCTCGTAGCTGTAGAACCAATTTTCTTGAGAAGAGAAATGGTAATAACAAGTTACGTTCAATATATAAATATAAATACCATGAGGTTCTCGCTGTGCAGGTTCAAATTTGGACCCCCCCCCCCTTTCCCTTTTTTCAAAGTTTATTTTGAATTTCCATCATGGCGACATCGTTCAATATAAACAGAACTGTTTTTGAAAAACGAGGGGAGGGAAGAATGTTGGAGAAATTGTTCATCAATTTGTAAATAAACCAACCGAAAATTATGTTCGAACGTTTGCTATAGAATTAGAAATTAAACTTGATGTTCAAAATATAGTTATTGAAGTTTAGAAACAGGTTTGTAGGTTAGAAATCGGAATCAAACTACCCATACGGAGAAATAATGCCACTCTGACGTCACGTCATGGCTCGCAGCCAGATTTGAATTACTATTGTCGTATATGGGCATCACTGTAACGAAGATTGTTAAATGGCTTCCGGGCATTGGATATGATATTCCGCTATTTTCTGAAGAAGTTGATGTAAAAAACTTTATTTTCCGTGATAAATTCGCGGTTCCCACACGAGTTGAAAATTAGTAGGATTCCGCTCATATACTGTACTGTAATTTCATAAGAATACAGCATGATTTGGCGATTTTTGGTAACTTCAATGTCCTTTTTCTTAGGTTTCTAGTGTAATAATTCATGTTCCGGGCATCGCGACTGAAAGTTTATAACAAATACATGAAGTCAGGTATCTTCGTTTTTTCGGATAACTGATTTTGGCGGTTCCCACGTATTTTAAAAATTCGTTCTTTCTACGAATTTTCCTCTATTTTCTAGTATAAAATCATTATGTTTTCTTATAGAATTGAAAATAGGTCATGAATAATCGTTACATAACAAATTAAATATAATATGAATTACAGAATTAAATAAAACGAAGATTTAACGGAGAAAATCTACGAACTGACTTTAATGGGAGTTTCGTCGAACTACGTCACGTGACTGTGAGAAGCGGCATCATTTCTCCACATGCACTTTTTGTGTGTAAATTCTGGTTTGTAGCTGATCTCTTCTAAATTAATCAACTGTTTTAAAATCAAATTGTGTATATCGAAATGTATTTATGAAATGCATATTCATCATTGCCGTGAAATCGGAATTTGAAAATCTCAACACTGCTTTTCTCGAGTCGGACTCGGACTACCAATTTTAGTGTGCGCCCGATCTGTTGGCGTGAAGGTGTATCGAAATACCCAACTCAAAATTTCGATGCTCATATCTTTTCAACAGTAAGAGATAGGAAAAATCAGAAAGACTAAATAAGACAGATATATGGATAAACAATAATAATATTGAAATTTTTAGGAAACTTCATAAGCTTAATTTTTGTTTACTATTATAAGCAAAAAAGTGTCTTCCTCCTATGAACTTCTGAATTTGGAAATATGAAGGACGGTGAAGGACGTCATCGTAATAAATCGTTACAGTGTGCATCTAGCATTTCATATCTTGCATGGCTGTCGACTTTCAAAAAGAATGGAAATTGTAGATAGCAAAATACGAGATATTTAAGCTTACAAATAGCAAAACATGAAATTTTCGGTCCTTTTGAGTAATTCGACGCTCCCGTCAAATATTTGAATCTACTAAAAAACATGATAAAAAAAATAACAGAGACCAAAAATAAAAAAGACCAATCTAGCTTTTACTCCAAACGTAACGTTGGAGAACTTTCATTGTCCTAGCTTACAGGGTTCTTGAGAAATCGCTGATCCAATTTTCGACTGTTACGAAAACAATAGGTCTTCCGACGGAAGTCGGAAGACCTAACTAGAAAGGTTTCTTGTTGCGGTTGCAACAAGAGTGTCTTCCTCCTATACAATTTTTGGTTTGGAAATATGAAGGACGTCACATTACATGTATTTATATTATATATTTAAGTTTTCAAATAGCAGTAACATTAAATTTTCAAACCGATAATTGTTGGTGAGCAACCATTTGATTTTGGGGGGGGGGGGGGGGGGGGGAGGAATTCTATTGCCAGCCGGTAAAATTTTTTCAGCAATTTTCTGAGCAGGCCATTTTTTTCAGCCATTACCAGAGTCGGAGAAAAATTTTCGCCGGTTCTTCGGGCCGGATTTAAACAAATTGTCAAATGTTGTGAATGTCTGTGTAAGTTAAACTCCCCGCTGTTACAGAGTATGAGTTAATAACCGTTCCTTCAGATGTCTCTTTGCAATTAGCGAATTTCAGACAGATTGTATGATGTTTAAATAGAACCTTTTCTAGATTTTTGTGCCTATGCGTATTAGGTCTCTGGTAGATACAGCTATGTGAACAGTTTGTATTTATATTAATTAATTTTTTGACTTTAAATTGTCCGGCACAAAGGGCCAGCAAAAATTTCCATATCATGCAATGTATCCTTACTTTTGCATGGTCCGGGAAAAAAAAATTGCCGGCCCTTTGGGCCGGAATATTTTTTTCAGCATTTTTCAGAGCCGGGATTTTTTTTTTTGCAAATTCTTCCTGCCCCCTTCCCCCATAAAAAAGGCGAGCTCGTAGCTGTAGAACCAATTTTCTTGAGAAGAGAAATGGTAATAACAAGTTACGTTCAATATATATATATAAATACCATGAGGTTCTCGCTGTGCAGGTTCAAATTTGGACCCCCCTTCCCTTTTTTCAAAGTTTATTTTGAATTTCCATCATGGCGACATCGTTCAATATAAACAGAACTGTTTTCGAAAAACGAGGGGAGGGAAGAATGTTGGAGAAATTGTTCATCAATTTGTAAATAAACCAACCGAAAATTATGTTCGAACGTTTGCTAGAATTAGAAATTAAACTTGATGTTCAAAATATAGTTATTGAAGTTTAGAAACAGGTTTGTAGGTTAGAAATCGGAATCAAACTACCACTTTTTGTGTGTAAATTCTGGTTTGTAGCTGATCTCTTCTAAATTAATCAACTGTTTTAAAATCAAATTGTGTATATCGAAATGTATTTATGAAATGCATATTCATCATTGCCGTGAAATCGGAATTTGAAAATCTCAACACTGCTTTTCTCGAGTCGGACTCGGACTACCAATTTTAGTGTGTGCCCGATCTGTTGGCGTGAATGTGTATCGAAATACCCAACTCAAAATTTCGATGCTCATATCTTTTCAACAGTAAGAGATAGGAAAAATCAGAAAGACTAAATAAGACAGATATATGGATAAAAAATAATAATATTGAAATTTTTAGGAAACTTCATAAGCTTAATTTTTGTTTACTATTATAAGCAAAAAAGTGTCTTCCTCCTATGAACTTCTGAATTTGGAAATATGAAGGACGGTGAAGGACGTCATCGTAATAAATCGTTACAGTGTGCATCTAGCATTTCACATCTTGCATGGCTGTCGACTTTCAAAAAGAATGGAAATTGTAGATAGCAAAATACGAGATATTTAAGCTTACAAATAGCAAAACATGAAATTTTCGGTCCTTTTGAGTAATTCGACGCTCCCGTCAAATATTTGAATCTACTAAAAAACATGATTAAAAAAATAACAGAGACCAAAAATAAAAAAGACCAATCTAGCTTTTACTCCAAACGTAACGTTGGAGAACTTTCATTGTCCTAGCTTACAGGGTTCTTGAGAAATCGCTGATCCAATTTTCCACGGTTACGAAAACAAAAGGTCTTCCGACGGAAGTCGGAAGACCTAATAATTACAAAAAAGGAAACTCTGAACCCACATGCGTTTTGCTTTTTGCTTTTTGTTCTTTGCTTTTCACTTTTTTTCTTGTTGTTTTTTTTATGGAATGATAGCTAGTCTGCACATGTACGTCATCAATCAAGCAAAGAGCAAAATCCCAAATGCAAAGAGTAAAACGCATGACGGTTCAGGGTTTCCATAGTTTCCATTTTCTCTTTGGGAACACTCCCACTTCGATTAAATGTGTCTGAATTTCACAAAAGTGGTGTTCCTTTTACTTGTAAGGAGGAGACACAAAAGCAATAAAAACAATGTCGTTTCAAAGCAAACTCTTCTTGAAGGACATGGGGAGACACTTACAAGGGCTGATTGATATGTTGTGAGCCTCGTATTGAAGAATTTGAATATTATCGAACATTTTGCGAAATTTTCCTACACAATCCCCTTCAGTATCTATACACTTTTGCCACCAGTGTTAAAAGGGCCTCAATACTACTTTTAAAGAACTCATTATCTTGACTTGTCAGAAAGCCTTCCACTGCAAGTATGACGTCATCATCGGACTGAAATTGGGTGCCAGAAATAGCTGCTTTCAGTTTTGGTAGTAGACGAAAGTCTGATGGAGCAAGATCAGGTGAATAAGGCTGATGCTCCATCAAATTAAAGCCACAATCATTAATAGCAGCAATGACAGTGACAGACTTGCGAACAGGCATTGCCCTGATGGAACAACACACCTTTATCTAGTAAACTTTCCGCGGCGCTTGATTTTAATATTTTCCCGTAACTGTGTCAGAAGTAAAGCATAGTAGGTGTCATTGATTGTTTGTCCTTTTTTGGAGATAACCTATCAGAAGAATACCTTCTGCAACCCAGAAAACAGAGGCTCACAACATATCAATCAGCCCTCGTAAGTCCTTTTCTATTGAATTTTTTTTTCAAGTTAAACCCCTTTTGCTTGCATGAGTTTGGGTCACTGAATTACAGGTGTCTGTATACATGTTTCCAATAATATAATATGAAAATTAAATTCATCATCATGAATACTAAAAACAAATCAAAGCGACTATTTCGATGATATTTCAGGTAACACTAACAACCTGTGCACGCAGTCAATTTATTTGAATCAAGTACAATTTGAAATAAAGGTCTCTCTCTCTCTCTCTCTCTCTCTCTCTCTCTCTCTCTCTCTCTCTCTCTCTCTCTGTTTCTCTCTAACCCCCAAGGTTTGACATGGATATTGAAATAAAATTCACATTCAATAAAGTTATTCAACTATGGTGACTTCGACAAACCCTATCGATAGGATTTCATGTAATATAATCTTACAAATAATTTGATTTAATTAAAGTTTATTTATTTTTAAAACATCTGCATAAAACATGCAAAGTTGAATGTATATTTCTTTTTCCAGGAGGAAGAGCGTAATGATCGAAATTTCCATTGTAAAAATGTTTAATGGACCGTCCGTAAATAAATAATTGATTGTAGCAATTTTATGCATGGTTTCCTAAAATTTTACAAAATGGTAAAAATTAGCAGAGCGACACTTAAATATTAGCACACTCTAGATAATTAGTTCAGCTTCATTATCAGGTCGTTCATACATAAATATAAATATTTAGTTCAGTATTTTTCCATCATGCCACCGCTATTCTAATGCATCGCAAATACAGAATAATACTATGTTCATTCTCCGTAAAACATGCGATATACATCGGTTAAAAGGACCAATGTCAACTTCAGCTTGTTAAACCTTACGTACTCAAGATCTGTTTATGGAAATGCAGGGTCATAAATCAGTTCTAAGTCGGTCAAATTTCTATATAACTCCTCTATTTTAAAGGTTTTTTATGGGTTTTAATTTTATCTTATCTTCAACTTTTTAAGCTTTTTTATGACAATCTGCAAGTTTTCCCCTCATTTTTTATCTGTGTAATATTTATAAGAATCTTGCATCAACTCTAGAGGGAACTTAATTTAATTCACAAAAATGCATATCCCCCCCCCCCCAAATTTCTAAGATAAAAGTATATTTATTTTTTGTTGTTATCATGGTAAAACAATTAATTTTTCATTGTTCCTTTATATTTTGTTTATATATATAGTTCCATTAATGTAGGTTTTATCAATGGACTTACAAAACCATAAAAACCGCAAATCTAAAGAAACCAAATAAAACACGACACAAAGAGCAAATGTGAATTGCCCATGGACCCTGTGAGAGTAGGCATAATCTGCCTGCTAGCAACACTCATCATAAATTTAGGCCGTACAGGGAATTGAGATCAATTCATTATGGTGTTTTCGGTTGTTCTAACCTGAAATCCGTTTCACTATTAGTGTTGACATTTACATTGCATCGTAGGAAATATTTTACATTTAATAGTGACAAAGTCAGTCGTTCATAAATATATCCTTATAGTTGAACCGTTTTTCGGAAAGTCGTTTTAGCTTGCTCTGTTTAGCATATAGTTGTATTGATTACTTTCCCAAGTCGGCACAGAATACACGGCCTATTGCGCCTGACATGGAAGTTATGTGAAATTTACATAAATTATCTGATACGAACACGAACATGAAATTTACATAATTTTTTTTTACATGAAATTCATGTGAATATTCCGACATGATTTCCTATAAATTGAATTTCGCATGATTCAAGTCAAATGGAAAAAATCAATGTGAAATTCATGTGAAGTAAATTTAGGTGAAATTTACATAAATTATTTTTCACATAAATCTTATGTGAAATTTTCATGAAATTTATATAAACTTTCATGTAAAATTCACATGGTGCTCTTTTCATATGAATTTCATGTGAGGCATCATTGGCTGTTACCGCAATTGTTTTCTGTCCAATTTTTATCGGGTGATACCTGCATTAACAGAAAAAATATAAGATTCATTTCTTATCATTTTATTATCATCTTTTTATGGAAAACAGAACGTTTCCTTGGATCTAAAGACAATCAATCACCGCACTATGTTTCGTAATTAAGTTGGAAGGTTTCGCAGTGATACGTCTGCGAAAACAAGTTATGGCAGCCGCCATGATTCAATCAGCGAACGATCGTCTCTCTATATCTTTGGAATAAGGACCAGTTTGAGCAAATTCTACATGCACTGTTAATTTTTGAGTAAGTAGAAAGAAATGGTACCCTTGAAATGATAAGCAAACATCAACAAATTGTATATTCAGCAACGAGTTCATTCGTGTTTGAGGGAACCCCGGTTCTAAAAATAGTGCTATAAATAGACTTCCGTGAAAAATTGTGTTGATCGATGTATCAACAAAATGTCTCAGCCAATCAGAATCTTCGTTTCTTGAAAATGACAATGGAAATTAAATGATTACAATTTGAAATCTTATATGAAGCAAATATTTTTAAAAATCTTTCAGTGTTCTCTCACTCATAAGTCATGTTCGAAGCTACTTTTCCGAATTCTAGAGAAAATATGTAACTCACATGTATTCTCTCTCAGACTCGGTAATGGTCATGATCAAACAGAAAAAGGCATCGATAAAAATGTAAATGATGCAGATCTTACGGATATATGTAGATGTAATGGGGGAAAATTGAAAATGTATTGCATATAAATAGTCTTATACCTGAAACGACAGAGAAGACCCTTAACTTGCCCAACTCTGCTACCAGAGTTAAACGTCTTGAAATTCAATAGCATTATTTAAGAACAGAAAACAGCATGGGTCAGGCATGCACGTTTCGGGTACTTAACCATCGTCAGTGATCCTCAATCTATACAATAGTGTGAAAGTTACCGTTTATGCCCAAAAATGTACCGAAAGACGTGAAAGGATAGGTGGGATATGATGCTACAGGACCTACGTTTTAGAAATTAAAAAAAGAAAGATTGATAACAGAAATTTCGAATGCGTTGAAGAAACGATCAACCGAAGTTGATCGAACTTGGCAACATTGGGGACTCCTGGCTCCGTTTGTTTGTTTCTTTTTTCTCCTCTCCAATATGTGTGTGTTCCGCTGTAGCGTCGTCTCATCATCATTTTTATTAGACATTAGACTTTCGAAAACTGAAGTGTTATAATTCGTGACCTTCCTTAACAATTCAATGCACCAGACACGTGTTTCGGATAGTAAATCCTCATAAGTTGTACTTCAAACCAAACTAATTTTCAGACATTTCATTGAAAGTACCAAAGTAACTACTATCCTTATTTAGATTGCCCTTGTTTGTTTCGTCTACTAAAAACCTGAGTATTGGGCGTAGCAGGGAATGCTTACTCCTCCAGGGTACCTGGTCAGTTCTTTTCTATCGAAGAATTCATTTTGTTCCATGCAGAGATTGCATTACGTTTTATCTATTGTTGTTCCTCTTACATTTCCTCTATATAATCTTTTTTTGGGGTGGCTGCCTGATTTATAAATTAACATTTTGCAGCGTTTACTTCTTAAAGTTCATCATTGAAAAGGGAAATTCAATAATCAAGTGTTAATTGATATCGATTTAATTTTTATAAATGTTTACAAATGTACTTTTTACTCTACGTTATTTAACGTATCTCTTTCAACATGTTCAAAGCTTTTCAAATATTTAATATTAGTTTAGATGAATTCGACAAACAATGAGGGCAGATATGCTTTGTATACTGGTTTTCTCTTCGGGTTCTTGTGATTACGTCAAAAGGTGCTGTGATTTGTATTGAATAAGCTGTTTATTTGGATCTGTGACTAGAGATATTATTTGCATTTAGATACTATATTCAAAAATACATCTTTTAGGAGATAATGTAGACCAATTGGTAAAAACAAACATAAATCAAAGATAATTTATAATTTCACTGTACATTTTCAAAAAATAATCCATTTTGATTGAAGTCTTGCTTTTTCATACCGTTTTAGCTGTGCACGCGGATTCCCTGACTCGTGACAGCTATTCTTAAAAGTATGTCAGTCAATTAAACTAGAAAAAAGATAACTTGAAAGTCGTATCGAACCATTGTAGCATACTCTTCGATATCAATGTATTATTTATATATCTTTCGTTGTACCCTTGTTGATTAACTACGCCAAAGGTAAACGAAAACTGTGACACAACAATTTTCTTTTTACCGTTTGTTTTGACACTGTAACCGGGTGTTGAAAAACTGAATCCTCATTTTTTTCTGTCAAGGTTTTTGACATGCAAAAAGATAATAAAGCAGCAAGCAATCTAAACCTTAATACATTAAAATTCATATTCTTTTCAAAGCAGTTATGTAAGCTATATGAAAGAATTAAAATGAGACTAACAAATTTTTGTATGTGTGCAATGCATGTTTACTTATCTATATTTATCAATCCCTCCAATATTATGAACTTGCTTTAATTTTGAGCTAGTCATGTTTTGAAAGACTAAAGAATTCAAAACTTTGCTTTCAAAATGATTCGGTCCTTATCAATTTGACATAATGAATTATTTTGCTATTTCGGAAACTTGTCATATCATTCGAAAATATTGAAATTAAAGGAGGTTATCATTCTAGCACCATCCCTCCAAAGCTATTTTGGTCATATAGTGTATCTAACTATGCTACTGCTCAGTCGAACCTACAGAAAAATGGAGCCGCTCACGTTTGAAAAATCAAACTAGAGGCTAGGGCGTTACGAGAATAAATTTGGCCGTGTTTGGCATACAGTACCACTGATGAGGATTTACTCACCGAAACACGTGACTGGTGCATTAAAATAGGTTTGATATTTTCGTCAAGAAGGTAACGACTTGGTAACTTCCATCTTACTGTAAATTTCACATTTCCAAGTAATTGACATTTATTTACATTCTCTTTATTAAAGAGTTTTGAAGATATGTCCAGCAAGACTACCTTCTACTAACCACAGCAGGATGCATCGGATCTTCAACAAAAACAAGAGACATCGAGACACATGGCAACACCCGAAACAGAAGCACAAATAATTGAAACACGAATGACAACACATAAATGGAGGAAGATCAAGGTACATCTGTCATAAACTTAAGTCGATCATCCGCTATATGGTAGCGAATCGTGTGGTTATCCGGATTATTCAGTGAAAAAACAAAGAAAATGCGTCACGAAAAACTAAAAATGCTGTGATTATTTGTATTATTTACCGAATAAGGATGAAGGAACTGTGTAATGAGTGAATAAATTAATCCGAACAATTCATTTTTGAATTACAATCATAACAAGTCAAAAGAGGGTAAATATGTAGTTCCTAATATTAGACTTTTTTCATCGTGACGAACTTCGCACTTCGCACTTCGAACTTCGCACTTTAATTTCATAAGTGGGTTGCCGAAAAAAGCGTGCCAGTTGTACAGGAAGTCCAAGATACCATTCCATTGAGTATACTAATTAAAATGAAGAATATTCCGCTTATGAGTTTATACGCGAACGGCAGCTACGCCACTTTTTCTTCAATGTTCGAAGTGCGAAGTACGAAGTTCGAACTGCGATGTTCGTCACGATGAAAAATGTCTATTATTGAAGCCTTTATAAATTATGGCGTCAAATGAATGTATGCCTCAGTTTATCGGGGTATGGCAGAGTTGCAGAGAAAAGAAGGAAGCATACAGTTCTTTCGGATTTTAAAATATCTTTCTTTTTTCGGGGCATCACCATTAACAACACCCTTATAAGATTAGAACAATACTATTTTTGTTCGGTATATCTCCTTCAAATATTGTATAACATACGGGTCAATCATGATAACATATTTCACCATCAGTTTTACATCTGGAACGGGACTGACTAGATTGCGTTATATATGTGATATAAGGGCATATGAAAAACCTTAATTATGCCTGCTAGAGTGAAAGGAAGGCAAAATAATAAGACGACCCGGACATTGTCTCTGGCCATGCCCGACATGGAGTCCTGTCATGACATACAAGAGTGATGGCTTGTGATTCGCCCAAAAGTAATAGAAATGTTTATTTGCCAATTTTACGTAACATTTTCTCATATCATAGACTAGAACTCCTGGCTGAGCTGAAACCAGGAAAAATTTTAGATCCACGCAATGACCATATCATCATCAATGACATAATAGGCCACATACACATACTAAGGGATACGAATATTCTGTATGCAAGTCAAATGAGAAGTTTTTAATACCAAGTTGTATCTAATCTATTTTAAGAAATCGAACCATGTCAAGTTCACGAACCTTGTGAGAAACTGTATTTGGGTCCAAATTTCAAATCGATAGTGGTACTTTTATCAATGAAATTTTGTTTGATCTGATTTATTATGTCTAGGTTCCATAGATATTATTACAGACATAAATATTGATATCGGTTTAGTTTTAACATATTTTATTTCCATATTACGAAATGGGATTATACAAATTTTGGCAACGTTATCCACGCCTTCTCCCGATTGACATCGGAACATCAGGACGTAAGTGCATCTATGCACTCAATATAGTCGAATATGTAATAGATATTGTAATGTTTTCATTTCGTTTTGTCCCATGAATTTTGATTGCATTCAAGCATCACAATGAATTATCTTTTCAAAACATTTTGCACATAACAATTTTTGTTCTATTCATTATAAACACGCATTTCCTTTTGCAGTGTGGAACAGTTTAACTTGTTCCCCTTGACTAGGTGTTTAAAGTGTAATAATAACATCTTTCCAGCTCTGTCGCCTGAAAGACGTTTTCTTTTAGCCCTTTATCAATTTGTCACCGTATATATTATTTTGCTATTTCAGAAACTTTTCATTTCATCCAAACATTTCATCAAAATTAAAGGAGGCTAACATCTAAGCACCATCCCTCCAACGCTATTTTGGTCATAAATTTCATTTATTCATTTTTTTTTTCATTCTGGTGCATTAAAACAGGTTTGAAATTTTCTTGGAGATGGTAAAGAGTTCCATATTTTTCTAGTTGACTGCATGCGACAGAATGCAGGAAAGGCTTTCCAATAAAAACCGTATACCATTAATTTTGACATAATTTGCTGTAATGTAAGTAGATAGGTGAAAAAGGGACATAGGCAATCTACATGAGCAATGGGGATCACCCAAAAGTCTTGGACAGTAAATAAAATATCCTAATAATTCCTATTGGAAACATAATAATGGCAAGACAAGAAGAGGTCAAAATATGTAGCTCCTATTATTTAAGCCTTTATGAATGAATGTATGCCTCAGTTTATCATGGGGTACGACAGAGTCGCAGGGCCCCACCATTAAAATGAATGAGAAATAAGAACAATATTATTTTTGCTCCGTTTATCTCCTTCAAATATTGTATAACATACGGGATAATCATTATAACATATTTCACTATCAATTTTACATCTGGAACGTGACTGAAGAGTTTTCGTTATAAATGTAATATAGAGGGCATATAAAACTTTTTGTCTGCTAGATTGAAAGGAAGGCGAAATGATAAGATGACCAGGGAACTGTCTCTGTCTGTGCCCGTAATGGAGTCATGGCTTTAGATACGAGAAGTAATAGGTATATGTATGTTTCTTTCCCAATTTTACGAGAAAAAAAATACTCATAGACTATCTAGAACTCTTGGTTGAGCTGGACCCCGGGAAAAATTCTAAAAAATTGCATTGAACATGTTATCATCAATGTCAGAATAGGACACAGAAAAGGGGAGTAGATATACGAAATCTGTAATTAAAAACGGGAACGACTATTCTGCATGCAAGTCAAATGAGAAATGTTTTAAGTGGGTCCTGCAGCATCATATCCCACCCATCCTGCTACGTCTTTAGGTACGCTTTTTCGACATAGTAAATTTCATACTTTTTTGGCATATTACATTTTTTAGATTTGAGGATCACTGACGAGGGTTAAGTACCCGAAACGTGCATGTCTGGTCCATACTGCCAATTTATCTGTTCTTAAATGATGCTATTCAATTTGAAGACGATTAACATTAATTCATCTAATTGCAAATATGCATAATGACCATATCCCTGTGTACAGCACAAATTTGATAATTCAGAAAATCATAAACCGAAGGCATACAAAATCAGGGTAATACAGGAACCAAAGCAAACAAACAAAAACCTCCACCACATGAAAAGAAGCGAGCCCCCGATATGGGAATCAAACAATATCATGTGACAGCTTGTGAGAAACTTTATATTTGGGTCCAAATTTCAAATCGATAGTTGAACTTTTATCAATGAAATTTTGTTTGATCTGATTCACTATGTCTAGGTCCCATAGATATTATTGCAGACATAAATATTTACATCGAAACATAAGGACATAAGTGCATCTGTGCACGATTCGCATATTTCTGATAAGATAAAGAGCGCTTACAAATACTGGTTGTTCAGTTCAATCAAGCTTTTTGTGAGGTCTCCTTGAAACTGCACAGGTGTTGTGATTCAGTCATCGGTAAGTTGTTTGCATCATCTTACAATTATATGCTTTCGATAGATACTCAACTGCATTCAATGTCATATTGCGTGTACACGATTGATGTAAATGTGGTGCTTAATCCTCAAATGACTACAGCATTTCTATATATTCGTTGTCCCAGGCCTTGTTACACAACGCAAAGTTCTAATCGCATGCATAGTTGCAGGCGACAAATCCTGGTACATGTATATATACATCTTAAAACGTGTTGCATGTGACTTTTAAAGAGTAGAACAATTAAGTTATATTCCTGCAATAAGTTGCGGGCAACTTTAAGCATCAGCCAATCAAAGCACTGTGTATTCCTGATAATTTCAACTCGTATTTGGTTATACACTTAATTGGTCTTAGGAATTACACTGACAAAAAATGAAGACTTTTCTCAAAGATAATCATAATACGCAACATTTGCATCATGGTGACCTTTCCAGTTATTATTTACATATTTCTTAATCCCCCTCCCATGTGGCCGTTATATTATACCTGTAGAAATTCTTCAAGATCCCCGCATGGATAGGTCATTAGTATATCAAACAATACCGCTGCAAAATCTACCGAAGAACTAACAAAAACTTTTAAAACTACACCATTTGGTACAGCCGTAGCAGATGACTGTCCTAAGTTAACACCGATTATGTGTAGTCCTTTTTGTTTGATCATCAATAAAACAAACATTTATTGATGATTTTACACCACTTCCCTGAGCAAGGTCCTCTCTGAATGTCAGTCGAACTCCTCGGTTGATAACATACATGAGCTCGCTACAGCCGGCAGAGCATGGATTGCATTACGTACGCCCTCTTTTTATATCAATTTACATATTCATCTGTGTTGCTTGGGCCCCTGTGTTTTGCGGCCTTGTTTGTTTGGTCATCTGACAGTAAGGAGGTTGTTTTACACCAAAATTGTTCGTTCCCCGAGACCTCTGGGTTATTGGAAAAGTGGAAGGTTTGTGCGCATGTAATCCAGGATAACCACATCTTCTGCTATTTTCGTGACAGATGGCCGTCCTAAGTCGGCACCGGTTGCCCATTGGTCTCGTTGGTTTATGTGTAGTCCTTTTTGTTTGAAGTTTTTGTGTTGTAAGTTGACGTTTCTTTCCCTTTGCGTCTCTTTCTGTGTGTGTCTGCTCTGTGTTTTTGCACTGGGTGTTTGGAGTTTGCTGTGGGTGATGCAACCTGGTGTTGTTGGAGATCCCCTCCTTTGTTTTGGACATTTTGTGTTTGATGTTTCTATGCTGGTATTCTTTGTCCCTTTTCCCTCTCTATCTGTGCTTGTCTGCTCTGTGTTTTTTCATGTTTTTTTGGGTGTTTTGCTTCGACGGTGCTGCAACCGAGCGTTGTTGGAGATCCCCTCCTTTGATTCTAAACAGATACAAAGTTAACACTACCATGTATAAAATAAAACCCAAAGGGGTTATACAGAAATCTACCCAGGACCCTCTTAGGACAATTATTTGTTATATTGATAACAAAATTATGTAGGTTGTCAGATTACGTGCACGCAGCGAATCCATTTATCCGATCACTGCGATATCGCGAAAAATTCATATTTGATATAAGCTGAATTTGCAAACAAAAATATAAGAGGTAAATATTTAATGAAAATGTACTAGTATATATTTAAAAAAATATATATTTTCGATTTAATGAAACTGTATATATATCAAGTGAAGTATCTTGATTTGATAGGGAAAGCTCATTTCTCTAATAAGCAATAGAATTGACACGTGAATAAATGAAGCTGACCCCGCATCCCCTATTTCCTGCATGTGTCAACACGTGAGTGCAGGTTCTCTCCAGAAGGTCATCGATGCATGTGGTTTCAATAATGATGCGGTTTATTGCCCCATTTCTATAACCCCAATTACTATTCCAAGGTAAAGATTGGGACAAGGACACAAGTGAGTGGACCGCTGACCAAAAAACCTTTAATCGATCACATCTCATACACAATATTAAAACTAATTACAATTAAGAAGAACATGAAATTTGTGTACTTACGAACATAGCCAGTTTTAATCGGAAACCGAACATCTTTCGATTCGTAGATTCAAGTCTTATGAGTAATTACACGAGAAAAAGGAAGAAATATCCGAACAGACAATCAAAGTTGCGTTGAAAACACGAGCGAAATTGTCACTATAAATTGTAGTGTTCCAACTTTTTACCTTTTTGAATAAAATTTCAAACCGATTTTAATGCAACAGACAGATAGTCAATCCAAGTTAAACAATCATACCAACAACATCGGAAGATAACGAGACCTTAAGCCAACTTCGAATGACCATCTCTTATACAAATGATCCCGGACCTTAAGAAAAGGACATAGAAATCGATTTTCAGAATTTTTGCGATCCATTGAAATACTAGTAGCCTTCTTGTTTAAACTATGTCTTAACAATAACTTCCTAATCACTAAACATAAACTCTGGCAAAATAAACAAAAATGTACCCATCCTTCGTTTGATTCTGTGGAACTATGCACAAAAACCAAAGTTATATTATGATACTTGCACTGTACTCTGGCGATTTACCTGAATTTTTCGCGACATGCTAATTTCGCTATCTTCGCGAGTGATTTGGAATCGCGAAAATATATTCCCGCGAAAAATTGTGTTTGATAAGGTGTTTGATAAATTGTATATCAGTTACATTAATTTTGTTATTACTTCTTATTACTTTTATTCTGATTAAACGTGAAGAGAAGATAATTGGAAGTTATCTTATGATAGAAAACTAAACATTCAATAATGAAAGGTACAAAACAGTTATATCATGTGCTCATATTTGTTTGTAATTTAGGAATCGAGAAAGATTGCACTCGTAAAAATAAAGACATATTTTACCATAAAATCGCGAAATTTGATACTCGCGAAAAATATAAGGTAGATTGATTTGTCTTTCGTGTTTCTGTGAAGCTGTGATATTGCCTCCGTCTGTTTGTCATATTTTCTTTTTTCGTGAGAAAGCTCTGATATAAATTTATTTTCAAGAATTTGTTAGCCTTTTGTGTTTATTTCATTTGTTAGCCTATTCATTATTCATTTTTGGATCTGCGTTTTCGTTTCACTGATTGCTGAAAATGTGTACATTTGATGATGGGTAATTCAAGGATTCATTCTGTTTAAGTCATCATTTATACTTATGTTTCAATAAAGAAACATTAAGTTGAACACATGGTTCGCTTACATTTTAAGGTGTGTTATACGTTAGTCGAATGATTCCTTTGGGGCTTTTTATCATCAAACAGTGATTCTATTAGTTATAGGGTTTGTTCCTGTCATACTTCCTACTCGAAGTAGGTGTGTAAATTTTACATATTTATACACCTACTCTGAGTAGGAAGTATGACAGGAATAAACCCTATAACGAATTTATAATGCCAAGAACCATTTTTTGTAACGTTTTCTTTGTAATTTTTGACGTTCGAAAATTGTATGACCTTCCTCGGAATCAAGGTAAGACACCACGTGACCGTTATAATGCGACGTCATTGGCTGATATTAGTACGAGGCGTGATAAAAATCTAAATAAAGTTAACAAACCGTATAGAAACGTATACGTACACACCCTTTAAATATAAGCGAAACTTATGTTCAACTTAATATGTTTCTTCATTTAAACTTGAGTAAAAATGATGACTTAAACAGTATGAATCCTTGAAATCATCATCTAATGTACAAGTAATAGGAAAACAATTTCAGAAATCAGTTAATAAAAATCAAACTCAAAACCTGAAATCAAATACCCCCCCCCCCCCTCCCCCCACAAAAAAAATTAAAATTACAACCAAAAGATTTACAGATTCTTGAAAAAATACTAAAATACTAAACGTATACAAATCTAATAAAAATCCTTATAAGACTCATTGGAATACATTGAAATAGTTATAATGAATCTCATACGACCCTGGATACAAGTAAAACGATGCATGGGAAATCCCTTTTGCACTTAAGTGTTAAATTTGCTCCAGGGAGTCTGCATGGTTTCGCTGGTTGAAAATATAAATTGCTATAATTATTATTAATGATGAAAGTTAGACATGTTAGCTTAAATAATGTCTTTAAAAGAAGAAAAAAATATTATGCATGCGTTTCATTTATCTTCGAAATGAGTATTTCTACCAATATTTTTTATTGTTTTATTGTCATGGAAATGTGAACTAATCGTGTTCATTACATGCAAAATCCTGTGCAGAAAATGCTGAATAATGATAAAAAAAGTACTATTCAGCAAATTACAATTAATGTACATGAATGTAGT
The DNA here is from genome assembly GCA_028142955.1 of Pinctada fucata. Taxonomy (NCBI): domain Eukaryota; kingdom Metazoa; phylum Mollusca; class Bivalvia; order Pterioida; family Pteriidae; genus Pinctada; species Pinctada fucata. The sequence goes on along the minus strand of AP027111.1, from coordinate 38,808,145 downwards.
TTTGAGGACTGCACATGAAATGGATTTTATATATGATGTACAGACAAGCGATAAACATTGTCATTTGACCAGACCTTGTCTTCGGTTTTCAATCAAAATTGGATTGTTTTGACAGCAGCTTTCAAAACTAAAGTGTATCTATATCAACAAAATATGTATACTTCATAAATCTGTTCATTTATCATAAATTATACATTTATCATTCTTTCTATTCTATTTTCTGATTCATAATTTGTTCTATTAAATATAGTGCTGTTAATTTTCATAAATTGTCTAGTTTGTACATCTTTTTCATCATTCATTTGTGAATTATCGAAGTAATCTGAGTTTGTTTACTTCCATTTCTGATTTTCATTTATATGTACGATTTCGAAGTGACACCAATAACGGTTGTAACACTATCTCACTTCATTATCATAGTATACCGCATCATGGACTTACTAGTATTCATATTTGCGATATATTATAATAAATATCAGTATCGAAAATTATGCCAAAGTTTCAGAGAAATTCGGTTCCAGTTTAAATTTCAGAAAAAAGAAATGTTTAAATGAAAAACGGATTTAATTTTCCGTAGATTTGTGTGCGAAATGGTTTTTGTCTTACAGTTAATTCATAGGCATGAATCTCTTGACAAAAAGGAAATCGTTTCTAGGTCAATGTCAAGATATTTGTGATTTCCTCTCCACATGTTTCAAAAGCACGTTTTATTTGTTACCCCATTGCGTACTTGGAATATGAAAGATGGCATAAACACACTAAGTGCATTCGAATACGAGAAAAACACTTTTCTGATTCTCATCTAAACTTAAGGGGTATTTCTCCAATGGCAGCTCTGTCCTGGATATTTGACATATATTACAAATATGGATAATGATCATATCCCTGTATACAGCACAAAATCAATAATTATTTTAGGTTATTTTGGTATCGAGCATCACTTATGATTATTTTGTTGAAATGCGCATATGGTGCACTAAATTGTAACGATAGAATATAATTCAATATCGATGATTTCAACCACTAGGTTTGTATCTCTGATGGTGTAATATAAGTCCACGAGGTTATCGTTCGCCTGGTTTCACTTTGCTTCAGCAATGACTTGAAATATATTTGTAAATTTTCTTATACTAAATTCAATAAATCATTCTATTAATACTAAGGGGTATCACCCTGATGGCATAGCTCTGTCATTAGCTGGATCTTTGGCATACATTTTAAGTCATACATTCACTATTTGGATTTCCTTTCTTTGTCATCGAGATCATCACTTATGATAAGCTATTTGCTGAAATGAGCATATAGTGCACTTAATAAGTACGATAGGATATATCCCAATATTTATAATTCTATCACATATTTTTTTCATAAACCAATATTGCAAAAGATACATCGTTACATCGTCGATTTTTACACTTGATAAACCAATATTGCAAAAGATAGATCGTCGTTTTTTACACTTGATAAAGGCCAAGGGGCCGAAAATTTGTGTATTTGAGTGTTTGTGTTTTTATTCAATATTGCAAAATATGGATAAAATATACATAATGTTTAACGTCTTCAAATTAATTAGCATCAATTTAGAGCAGATAAATATACAGCATGGACCAGACATGCACGTTTTGGGTAATAAACCCTCGTCAGTAAACCTCAATCTAAACAATGTAATATGACCAAAATCTGTGAAAGTTATGTCCTAAATATACCGAAAGACATAGCAAAATGACTGGGATATGATGCTTCAGGACCCCGGTAAAAAAACGAAATCGGTGTTCCGAGAGTCATGAATCGAAGAACACAAATCAGGGCAAAAATGGGAAATTAAGCAAAGGAAAAGACATAGTGTTCTGTGTGAACTGAAATGAACTCAACTGTATGGAGCTCTTCATAGCTGAAATTTCCTCAACATAAATTTAACTCTCCCAGCGCAAACCCTGAATAATTGGAGGAAAATGTCAAAGACTATCTCAACTTGAGGAGCTTTCAGGTACCCAGGGAGGATGGACAACTCCTTCCAGCATTCTGTAGGTTGTGTTCAGTAGCAGTTAATCCATTGATTAAATTGACGAGTGTCTAGAATATCGTCCAATATGCTTAACAACAGTATATCATACTATTCTGTATGTTCCTGGTACATGTATTCACGCAACCACAATAATAATAGAAAAGCTACTCTGGAAGATTCATTCTATTCAAACGAAGAAGGTGTACTTTGAGCCTTTCCTGGCTTTGAGTATCAAGAGAGGAAAGGTAGGCGGAGATGAAAAGTCGATACTCAGAGAAAGTTTATGATACAAAAATTGAAATCGTAATGTCTTTTAAGTAAGGTGTTTCACAGTATAGGATAAATGATACTGATGACTTCTCCTTAGATTCGGTTTTATAAATGGATAGCAAATCATATAATACTATTTCCATACACTGATTGCCACTAGTTTCACGCTTAGAATCGTTCGTTGTCACTTTATGCTGTATGAGGAGGGAGAAATAATTGGAATTAATATATAAAGGAATTTCAATTAGAATACATCTCACAAATTATTGAGCTCCTTCATGTTAGTTTTCTTTCAAAAATTAAAAGGAACAACAACAACAAATGATAATAATAAAATAAATGAATAAATAAAAATAACAATAACAAATACAGTTAGGAATGAAGACTTTTTTCCTGTGAATTTCCTCTTTTTGTTCACGCAAAGCGAAGGAAGAATGAATACGGATTTTCAAAAGTATTAATAGCCATTCTCTGTAAGGACCAAAATCGTTCGGCACGGCATGTCATGGATTTTGATGATTTTCGGTATAATGGGTATATATTGAGAACTGACCATGAAAATAACACTTTTCATCCAATGTGACCTCTGGTTGCCATGGTAACGAGGTCATTCTATTTATAGCACTTTTGGGACCATGAAATAAGCCAGCTCCGGAGACTTCGTTGCCATGGATACCACTGTAACAGCTTGTTCATCTTTATATAATCTATTCTTCCTTACTTCCATTCTTACTTAGTACACTTAGTTATGTGATATTTATTACAGGAAGCTTATTGTATTAAGCCAAACTAAGCCAAAATGAAGCGAAAAATAGAGGTGAAAATAAGGGCCAATTTAGTGTGTTTTTGACCATTTTCAATCTTAAATATCACAAAAGGCACCACTAGGAGACTAGTGATTTTCATCAATGGAAATGTATGTTTATTGACAAATAAAATGTACGAAAAATTGGAGTGGGTATTTAAGAGTTTTACCTAAATTCTGTCGTCAAAGACCGTTGCCATAGCAACATTAGACCTTTTTGCTTGTTTCATATTATCTTTGAAATTGATTTTATTCCTCTTTAGAGTTACATAAGATTGTCAAAATGTATGCATGTATAGATATGACTTGTATCTTTTACATAAGAACAATTAAAATGTTCAAGGTCATTGGCTTGATGTTCAAGGTCATTTATACTTTGAGACTCAAATTTTGCATAAAATATTGATTTTTTAATTTTTTTGATACCGATTTTAGTGATTTTTTTATTTAAATATTTTCATAGGTCATATATATTATGAAAGCACATGAATATAAGAAAGACAAATCTTAGAATTTATTGAATTATAGCTATTCAATAGGAAAATATTTTTCCGTCAAAAAACAAGAAAAATACAGATTTCGTCCCTTTTTTATCAAAATATTCACCAAGAATTTAGATATTCGAAGATGTGAAGAAACGTAATCAATAGTTCTAAGAAATAAGTGATACATTTATCATTTTATGGCAAATAACTGTTAAGTTCAATATTTCAAGGTTTCTAAAATATTGACACCTTCATTTTTTGAAAAATCAGGATTTTTCGTCAAATCTGGTCAATCAAAGTTTAATGACCTTGAAAGTTCAGTGGGTGACCTTGAAATATTTTCAAGGTCATTTTTATATCAAAACGCCTTTGATAGATGTATACATGAACTTCTGTTCCAATATCATGCGTAGATAGTTTGATAGAGGTTGTGTTTAAATTCATCGTATTGAAACCTTTCAGCCGATTGTTGCCATAGCAACTAAATTTGATGCTGCTTTGCATATAAAAGGACAAATTAGCCCAATTAATTTTTTATATTCATGTAGAGTTCAAAGATGATACTAATTGGATAATTACAATTTGGACTTCAAAAATTGGTGCTTTTATGAAATTTTCAACCTTGTAAAACAGTAAAAACATGCAAAAAAGGGTCTTTGAGTGCCCAAAACAAAGCCTTTTGATACCCTGTTTAGGCCCAATTTTTCATCTTGTATACATAAAGCATCCGAGATGAATGTAAAAAACTTTACGAATATGCGTAATAATAAGGATTAAAAGAAAATAATCAAAGCAATTTAATATTTAAAATGAACCTGTTTCCATGGTAACGAAGCCTACAAATATGCCTTGTCCTATAGATTTTCCCGATTTTTGAAACTTAAGACACGGTTACCATGGCAACGACAACCTTTTTGAAAAAACTGGGGTTGATTTACATACTAGTATTTCATATTGAACGTCCATACCAAAAATCTCAAAAATCCATGACATGCCGTGCCAAAATGTTTTGAAATTCTTTGGTTCTTACAGAGAATTGCTGTTAAAGCAAATACTGTTTGCATATTTTGCAGTTCTAATATTCCATATGTTTATTCATATCAAAGATATGAAAAATATACATGTATCATTAAATTGTCTGCAATTGAGTTCAGATAAGCAACAATGAAAATTCAATAAATTAAATCATTAAAATACATATTTCATGAAAAGTAGTATTTCATGTCTTTTTTGAATTTAGAATATCTTTTGCATATATCAGCACAGCATTCTAACAGAAACGTACATTTAGGAGGAACCCTGCCAGAGTACTGATGTTCAGAGTCCTTGACATTGGTGTTTTGGCACGAACTTGAAGATCGGGTGTAAACACAATATAAATACCTGTATCTTCGTGCTACTTCATATTTTACTGATGCAGTGAACGCTAACGATATTAAGGTAGGAATTTCCCCCTTTATTTCCCTTAATGAGTGTTCGTTATGACAAGAACAGAGGGTTTTTGATGCATTGTTAATGAAATATAATACATGTATAGGTAGAATTATTATATTTAAGTAATTTTAAAAATTTGAAACACTTGATAACCAAGGTATTTTATTATGCAATAGTTTTACGTGTTTGTACTTTTCAAAGTACAAGGAATAATATTCTACCCAGGGAACGGTCTATTTGGAATTAAAATAAACCCTCAGAAAATCTTATTATTTAATTAGAAATATCTCAAATTGGAATAATGATGTAGAAACTAAATGATAATGAATGCTGTTAACTTACAAAATAATATGGTATATTTATTGTAATATACTAGAAATGATGAAAGTCAAAAATAAATCCGAAATTCAGATTCCAAGTATTCAAAGTAAAATATTTTTGTGTGCTAGATCGAGTCACATTGGCTCATTACAATAAGTGAGGTAACATACTGTATTAGAATAGAATACTTTGAAAAACGTTAAACATATTCTTTACCATGACAATTAGATAAACATTACAGAAGTACCCATCAGTTATTTGGGAAGGCAAGGCAAAATCATTAGATTTTCCACAGGAACGGTTGCGAACATCGGAATGAACAAAATTCCGAAGTGAGACCATGAAACTATTTTCAACGATTCCATATGGCTTGCATTGGCACAAGTTCGACAGTAATATGTATGAAATGACCTTACAGTTTAAAATAATGAGAAATGTTTATAGACATTGATAAGTTTTGACTCACGTGACAGAATTGTTTAGGATGTTCTGACACGTGTTGGCGAGCACTTATCAAAATAAACATCTACAGATGTACATGCAGGTCAAGGGAGGTCAAGCTTTTTTATTCCCTCGTGCACGTCCTTGTGAGTGTCCATCGACTACTAGGGTATGCTTGGCAATGCGAACACTTCTGCTGACTTTGCAGATTGAAACGGACACTTGGTTCGTGTCTTTGCCTCTCATAATCAGCTTGTATTTAAGGTCAAAATGGCAGTGTTACCCAAATCGAGATGCTTTCGGCTTTTTTTAAGTTTAAACATATTTTATTTCATTATATATTAATAGAAATCAGCTTTTTATTATGTATGATAATAAATTTTTCAAGGGGATAAAAAGTGTTGCATCATTTAGGTAATAAAACTAATAGAGGACTTACAATTTCAAAGACCTTTTTGAAATAAATATTAAATAAAAACAAAGTACTCTAAGGCTCATCTTCAAATTGTCTGATAAATACAAGAACGATCTTATCTTAAAAAACTCAAGAAGTACCCCCAAACGGCAGAATTAGATAACCGCAACCTTGAATATTGTGAAGGTAACATTTGGTTTTGAAAACAACTGTGTTTGTTTCTGCTTCGGATCACAACATAAACATAACACAAGTTGTATGAATCGTTATATGTACCACTTTTTGGGTCATAATTGCCCCCAAGTCTGCCAAATCGTAATAACAAGTGGTTGTATTCCTTGTGTTTTGATGATTCAATGATGCTTACGTCTAATCACATGACTTGACTATTTTTGGTGCTGCAATACTGAACCTGGTTCCAAGACTCAGGATTTTCTTATGGACATAGGGATTTTTTTCACATTGTTACTTGTATTCTGCTTCATATGTCTGGTCCATGCTGCAAATTTTTCTGCTCTTAAATGATGGTATTGAAATTGAAGTCGTTTAACATTTAAAGAGGGTTTAGCCTTTGTTTTCAAAATTAACATGCCCTATTTATATCTGGTGAATGATGTGACAAATATGTACTTCTAGATATGAAAGACGTAAAGATAACGGTAAATTTGAAATGCATTTTTCATTGTTCATTTGTTACTATTGAATTTGTTTTGACTGGAATTTCTTTCAGACTCGAAGAGTAGAAATATTAGCTGGTACATGTTCCTTTCTACCCCCACAGATCAAAACATAAAAAAGCCGCATAACTTCTAATGAGTACCGTCATCTCAACAACATAATTACTACTCATCCTGCCAAGTCGTAATCACAAGGATATGCTATACATTGTTTCTGAAAAGTCAATTTCTGATCTTTGCTGTGGGTTGTATTTTGGTCGATTTTTTTTCTACTCTAATGCCGTGAGGTAATTGTCTTTCGTGTGTGTTTACATGATAATTATCATCGAATCCTTTTTTTTTAACAAGTCAAACGTTACTTCGAAATTTCGAAGATTGTTTCTGATATATATTCCCCGTTCATCACACGACCATTGAACTTTCTGTTGTGACATTTCAGTAATCACAGTATTTGCTGGAAGTCGCATCCGCAGCAACCCTGGAAACAAAGTCATCGAAATATTTACTTGCCTTTTGATAAAGCCCCACTTAAAAGTACTTGTAAGATTTCTATTCAAAAATGTTGTAACATTTATCAAATACTATGCAAATGAAGTTGGCTTCCTAATTCGTATGACGTCATTAGAATACTGCACATTTTGAAAATAAAATTCAACAAAAAAATCATAACTTTCAAACTCATATTACAATTTTTAGATTGAGGATCACCGACGAGGGTTTAGTACCCGAAACGTGCATGTCTGGTCCATGCTGTAAATTTATCTGCTATTAAATGATGCTAATGAATTTGAAGACGTTTAACCTAATTAACATGTAACATGATTAAAAAACAATAACATTAGCTGTGTCAAACCACAGAGACATTATGTGTCAGATGTTGACACATTGTAAGAATGCCTCTGTATATTTATTACTTAATAATATTTGTTTGTGGTCGATTTGGAATGTTATGAAAATGATATACTTTCAGCTTCTGTCAACATTTTTTGTATAACGCTGATCAACCTGTGTAATTATGACAAGGGGAAAATTATTGCAAATAAATAGTAAGGTGTTTTGTGCACGACACGTAAGTGACTTCACATGATCATGATTTAAGTCGTGTGCAAGAGACTGTTGATTATGCACATGACTTCTTTACTCGTGCATACTACATACCAAGGTAACTAATGTCGATGTATAAAATAAATTCAAAGCATTCTCGTTTTGCTTTAAGTTTACTATCTCCTGCAGAGGCCTTCTCATCTTTTTAGAATACGATTGCTTTATCTATCGTATATACAGAAAGAATAGAACCGTTCATTTTCTTCCAAATGTAAAGGGACTATCTAATTATTGGTATCTATGTCCGGTTTTTGAGCACCGCTGACGGGGAGCACTGAGAAGGACTTTCTGATCACAGAATTGAAATTTCAATGTTAGTCTTCATAGGACATGTAGGAAGAAGGCGTCAGCTCTCATATCGGGAGTTCGCTTCTTTTCATATGGTGGAGGTTTTTGTTTTTGTTTGCTTTGGTTCCTGTTTTGTCCTGATTTTGTATGCCTTCGGTTTCTGATATTTTGTACTGTAGACAGGGATATGGTCATTATCCATATTTGTCATTGTACAGATACGTAAATAGTGCATTTCATAAATCCGTTAGATTTCTAAAGCTTAAAACGAACTGTTTGCAACCATATAATCTGAATTATAGACATGTTTCTAAATTGTAAAAATATGGATTCAGGCCTCCCTCTTGCACACTCTGCTTGTTTATAGTTCTTGAATACACAGGTTCTATGTGCTGAATTTTTTGGAAAGTTAAATAAATATATATATAATGTACAGGTATTTACATGTTGTGAGTGTGTTACTGTAAGTATTTGATAATTAAAGGTAGTTTCTTTTTTCAATGGTCGAGACATCTACGATAAAACAGAAAAAAGAAGAAGATGGAAAAATAAAACACCTCCTTCAGAATAAGTCTTGTACGTCAAGGCAAGTCAAGATATCTTTGGAATATAGATAGGATCCGGATCTATCCGGTTGAAAGTCACCGAAATTATCTGTCAAATTCCATCTATCACGTGAGAAAATAATGCAATGTTATTGGAGGTTCCAACTGGGTAATTAACACTTTGATTGCACAATTTGCAACGTTGTCGACTTGCTTTAATTTCTTAAAATTAGCTCTTAATATGCGCGATTCCACATAAATCCAAGAAAATATAGAATTGTTCAAGAAATAATATTTGTGGCTTTTTATTTTCGACATTATTAAAAACTCTCCGGGCCCTCGATCATACAGGGTCAGAAAATCAAATGTTAATGCGCGTCAAGACCTAGAAAATGAAATAAGGACAGGACATAAGTTTGGTGCAAACAGAAAAATAATTTCCTTTGGATAAAAATTGTGAGTAGATCGATTTTTTAAAAAATCAAAGATAAAAAATTCTTTAGCTCTGATCCAAAAGTTTTTTTTCTTCAAATAATTACATGAATTTTAAGATAGTTAAAATAAATTGATTTTGACATTCCTATAAAATTGCAGTATATTTTATGTATACTATATAGTCATGTCATGCAGTATACTTTATACATATATATTGATATATTGAAGATATTTTCTTTCTTTATATTAATCGTCGAATTGAGCCAAAGTTTATTTATCCACAAGAATTGACACTGAACAGGGCAAACGTTACAAAACGCTAACGCAATTTTTGACTTGACGGTGATATTCCTGGATTATAATTATCGACATACGGCATTTATCCATTTCGCTAGAGCGTACCAAGAAACTTTAATGCCAAGGTTTTCGCTTTCACAAACTAATTAAAACTCTCTGGAAATAAAAAAAAGTCAGCTTCTTTTGAAACTCGGGCCCATACAAGGGACAAAGTCGAACTCCTCTGGTGTTCACATGCATGAGCTCGCTACAGCCGGACTGTATTTAGTACGCCTTTTGTTTTATACCCATTTACATATTCATATGTGTGTTTCTTTGGCCCCTGTGTCATGCTTTCTGTTTGTAGTTCATCTTACAGAGAGGGGATTTGACACAACAAATGTACGTTCTTCGAGACCTCTGGGTAACCAGAAAAGTGGGAGGGTTGTGCGCACGTAATCCAGGATAACTACAACGTCTGCTGTTTACTTGGCAGATGGCCGTCCTAAGTCGGCACCTATTATGGTGACATAATAACAAATGAGAAGGATAAAAAGCAGAGACTTATTTCATCGAAATTGCGTCAGAATCACCAAGTGCCTTTTATACCGGCACTTGACCAATCTACAGTCTTGTATCATGAATTCTAATTTAAAGAATTGCACCCGAACTTACTGTGACGACAGGACTCCATGGCGAGCCCTGACCAAACATCTTCAGAGAAGCAAGGCGTGACCACCTCTCCTCTCTGAATGTCGGTCGGACTCCTCGACAGAGCACGGACTGTATTTCGTACGCCCTGCATTTTTATATCCATTTACATATATGATCCACCTGTGTGTTGTTCGGGTCCCTCTGTCATGCTGTCTTGTTTGAATGGTAATCTTACATTAGGGGGATTTTACACCACTATTTCGGTTCTTCGAGACCTTTTGGTAACCGGAAAAGTGGAAGGGGTGTACTCATGAAATCCGGATAACTACATGTACATAGCAATTTGTTACTGGTGTTGCAGATGGCCGTTCTATGTCGGCACCAGTTTCTAATTGGTCTCGTTGGTTTCTGTGTGGTCTTTTGTGTTTGATGTTTCTGTGTTGTTTTTGGTATCCCTTGTCTCTTTTGTGTCTCTTGCCGTTCATGTCAACTCTGTGCTTTTGCATGGGTTGTTTTGATGTTTTTTCAGTGAATACTCGACCGAGCGATGTTGGAGACCCCCTCCTTTCTCTTAGATAGCTTGAAAAACAAAAACAAAAAATAGAAATTTAATAGAAATCATGGAAAACGAAGAAAGACGAGACCCATACATTTTGTAAAAATTGCAGAAATATGAAAATGCCCAGAAGTATGAGAAATAAATAAAAAAATGAGAAAAAAATAGAAATGTGATACTTTTTAAAACTGAAAAGAAAAATGACAAATGAAATTCGTCAAATGAAGACGTTTGACATTTGTACCACTTGGTGAGTGTCACTGCTGGTACACCAGGAGTCCCCGAGGGCACATGTAGCCAAATTCAATCAACTTCGGTTGATCGCTTCTTCAACGCATTCAAAAATTTCTGTTTTCAAAATTTTATGAAATTTCTAAAACATGGGTCCTGTAGCATCATATCCCACCCACCCTGCTACGTCTTTCGGTACAATTTTGGACATAACTTTCACACTCTTTGGCCATATTACATTGTTTACGCTGAGGAATCACTGATGAGAGTTAAGTACCCGAAACGTACATGTCTGGTCCATGCTGCAAATGTATCTGTTTTTAAATGATGCTATTGAATTTGAAGACCTTTGACATTCTTTAATGTTTCACACTCAACTCGGAAATTTTATATTACCTTATTTAACCCCAACACTTTTTTTTTCTCGACATTCTGCTAGTTTAAAAAAATCTTTTTGAAAAATGGGTAAGCTCTAAAATTTTATTGAAAGATGAAGACAACCTGTTTGTAACGTCATTTTAAAAGGGGCTTACACAACTGTTGCTTTATTCATAGCCGTAGTATGTCCTATTTTTTTGATATTGAATTACAGACTTTTTCGTCGATCATACGTAATATGCATTCAAATTTTTGAAAGATAGATGGATGTTTTAAATATGTTTTTCATCCTCTATAACCTTTCATTCTTTTCCGGGTTGCTCTGTGACTTTAACGCAGAGTTCACTTGAAAGAAATCAGTAAAAGAGAATTTGTTTCCTATGATTGTATTTATTCGAGCAATTTTGAATGTGTGTAGTGCCAAATTTATTCATCATAGTGAGGACAGCCTATAATTAATTTTGTTTTATATACTGATATAGTGTTGTCCTTCAGGTTGCAATGTTGTGGTGTCATCACTCTCGTTGTCCCTTTTTCTTCTCTCATCTGTATGCGTGTTCGAATGTTGCAAAAAAGAATATTTTTTCATAAGAGGTAGGAATTTAAGAAAAGTGAAAATCTATTCAAAAAGTATTGAAATCACGAGGCAGAAAAAATACAAATCATAAAACTTTGCGAGAGGTAATAAAATATTAACATCTTCTATGTTTCTTACTTTGGCGTAACAGTGCGCACGGTGCTCAAATAATTTTAAATTGTAAAAAAAATTGAAATAACAGGTTTCGCAAGAAAATTTATGCTATGCTGGCTTTGGAATCACTGGAATTGCATTTGTAAATTACAATGTACATTTGTACGCCTTTATTTATTCATTTAACTTATTTGGTAGCGCCACCAACGACAAAATTCAATTTCACGCAAAGATTATTTACTGTTATGCTTTGATTGTTTTCTAAAGGTATACATTTTCTGGATTAGTTCCATGCAATCAGAAAATATTTTGGCAGTTTTCTTTTCCTAATTTATTATCCCATGACATAATACAACACTCTTTTCACTCATGCATCGTATGCATATAGTTGCACCACCATTCTAACACGTGTTTCTGTGTTGACTGTTCTTAAAATAGTTGTGTCTTTATGTGTGGTCTTTTGTGTTTGATGTTTCTATATTGTGACTTAGTGTTCCTTGTCCCTTTTGCGTCTCTTTCTGTGCGTGTCTGCTCTGTGTTTTATTTGGTGTTTTGGAGTTTTGCTGTGGATGCTGCAATCTAGTGTTGTTGGAGATCCCCTCCCTTGTTTTAGTGTTTCTTTTTTGAGCAAACATAGCAGTGAAATTTCTTCATTCAACATCCCTATTTCTAAATTGGATCTTCCTACAATATACTGCATACCAAAACTGCACAAATCTCCTTACAAATTTAGATACATTGCTAATTCTAGCAACTGCTCAACTACAAGTTTGTCTAGACATCTGACGTCAGCCCTCACGGCGGTAAAGGAACACGTTGCAAAATATTGTGAAACTGTTCTTAACAGGAATGATGTAAATTTATTTTGGTCTATAAAAAATTCCGGGGATGTGATTGACAAGATAAAATCTAGAAATTTTCAAGCCAATACGATTGCTTCATACGATTTTTCAAATATGTACACCACGCTTCCTCACGACAAGATCAATGATCAATTGTCCAAACTCATTAAATGGTGCTATAATCGAGAGGGGAAAATTTATATTTGTACATCTGAATCAAAGGGTTTCTTTTCCGCTACAGAATACAAATCATACAAATCATGGACATGTAGCGACCTGTGTAGTGCCTTGTCCTTCCTCTTGGACAACATTTATGTAAGATTTGGTGAGAATCTCTACAAGCAGGTTGTAGGGATTCCTATGGGTACAAATTGTGCGCCTCTTGTTGCAGATTTATTTTTATACACATATGAAAAGGAATTTATTCAAAATCTTCAAAAGCAAAGAAAACATGATGATGTGAAATGCTTCACTGGTACTTCTAGGTACCTGGATGATATTCTTACTATCGATAATCCTGTTTTTGAAAAGTATAAAGATGTTATTTATCCACAAGAATTGACTCTAAACAAGGCAAACTTTACAGACACTGAAACACCATTTTTGGACCTAAATATCAAAATTGTCAATGGAGAAATTCATACAAGTGTATATGACAAACGAGATGATTTTGGATTCAACATAGTTAATTTTCCCTGGCTTGACGGTGATGTCCCTAGATTACCGTCATATGGTATCTACATTTTACAGCTCATCCGGTATGCTAGAGCATGTACTGATGTTTTGGATTTTCATAATAGAAATCTACAAATTACAAAGAAACTTTTAGGTCAAGGTTTTCGCTTTCATAAACTAGTAAAGACTTTCTGGAAATTTTACAAAAATTATGATCAACTTCTTTTGAAATTCGGACCAATACAAGCAACGGAGTATATTACTTTGGGTATTTCACAACCTGCATTTTATGGTGACATAATTAACAAAATAAGAAGGATCAAAGGTAGACAGCATATGTATCGAAAATGCGTCAGAGTCATCAAACGCCTTTTATACCGTGGATATGATCCTAATGTCACCAGACGGACACTAAGCTTGGTACTTGACCAATATACAGTCTTGTACGAGCGCATTCTTAAGACTTGCACTCTGACTGACTGTGACGACGGGACTCCATGACGGGCCCTGTCCAAACCTCTTTAGAGAAGACAGGGCCCCGACCACCTGTCCTCTCTGAATGTCAGTCGGACTCCTCGGGTGATAACATATATGAGCTCGCTACAGCCGGCAGAGCACGGACTGTATTACGCACGTCCTCTTTTTATATCCATTTACATATTCATCTGTGTTGCTTGGACCCCTGTGTTTTACGGTCTTGTTTGTGTGTGGTCACCTAACAGTGAGGAGGTTGTTTTACACCATAATTGTGCGTTCTTCGAGACCTCTGGGAAATCGGAATAGTGGGAGGGTTGTGCGCACGTAATCCAGGATAACCACACCGTCTGCTATTTACGTGGCAGATGGCCGTCCTAAGTCGGCACCGGTTGCCCATTGGTCTCGTTGGTTTATGTGTAGTCTTTTGTGTTTCATGTTTCTATGTTGTGAGTTGGTGTTCCTTGTCCCTTTTGCGTCTCTTTCTGTGGGTATCTGTTCTGTGTTTTTTGCATGGGTGTTTTGGGATTTTGCTGTGGGTGCTGCAACCTAGTGTTGTTGGAGATCCCCTCCTTTCTTCTATTGTGCTGTGATATTGTCTCCGTCTTACTGTCCTATTTTTCTCTTCTCGTTCCGCTGTTTTTGGGGTTTCGTTTGATATTTTTAAAGAATTCGCGATTTTTGGATTCTGATTATGGGTCCTTTGTTTCACTTCGCTTCACTGATATTGACCAAATATAAAACTACATTAGCGGCGTTACACCAAGTGCCTGGGACAGTAAGCGTGTCATGCTAACTAGCGGTATAATTGACCCTTCCGATTGCGGGAAAAAATGCAAAATTTCGTGACGTCACAATGCTTTTACCTCGGACAAACAAGCTTCGAACCTCGGTCCAACATCGAAATTGCATTGTGACGTCATGAAATTTCTCAAATTTTTCCCGCGTTCGGAAGGGTCAATTTATTGATGATTCGAAAGGCTTATTGAGTCTTTGCGGAATACAGAGTTATTTCCCATTTGAGACGGTATCTGACGTAAAAACATTATGACGCAATGAAAATGGTATGGTAACGACGATTTTGTACCATCGTTTGCACACTTTAAATAGGGATTTTTTCCATAGAATTTAATGACATCACAATTAATCTACGTCAAATTTCTTCCTAAATGGGAAGTAACTCTGGTCTTCGCAATTACCGAATACATTCTGGAAAAAATACAAAACAGAGCTTTCTCACGCGAAAAGAAAAATCAGACAAACAGACGGAGACAATGACACACGCTCCACTGAAATTGGAAGGACAACTTTATCTCCTGGACAATCTCCAGATCCCAGTGTAAGTGTGGAATGCACTGGAGGTGGTGCGTGCTAATTTGTAAACTTAAATCATATTCAGGTATCATATGAATCATATTACATATATAATGCAAATGAGTTAGAGAAGATCCTAACGATAAGTTCAACAGCACTCACAATAGAGCACAACATTGAGCATCGACGAACCCCTAGCAAGTACTGTATCCAAGTAAGATGGACCAAAAGGATAGCAAAGCTTAAAAGCATTTAAATTTCTCTCTTCGTTTTTCGCTATCTGGCCACGGTATGATCACATAGAGCAAGAAAATCACCAATATGATGATTTTTAGCAGCGCAATCCTGAAATTATCCACATTTAAAAGAAGAAAAAGATTTCAAATTAATTGTAGATGGCGCAACTGAAAATGAAAAATAACAATTGCGGCTCTGAAGATTCAAATTGGTTCAAAAATACGAATAAACAAATAAATGAGAAATGTGCAATTTTCTGTATAAATCGTTGACCGCGTATCTGTCATCAGTGACAATCATGAGTGAACATAATTATATGATTTGTAACTATTATGTATTGTGTTCCTATCCTACATGTCCTTGTAATCGTTACCGTGATTCATATTTAGAACAACCGACTACGTGATCTGGAATATACTGACAAGATAACTGTTTCACTCTCTGTAGTTGTGCTTAACGATAAGGTTAAGATTTCATATCATGAAGATTTGAAAAGTATACTAACTCTTTAGATTTTAAAGTTTTTTTCTTAATTTGTCCAACGTCCCATTAATCAATTTCAGTGGCGCCATCTAAAGAATGAATTTCGTTTTTACAATGAATATTCATATATGTGTGGTTGGCTATGATGTGATGTCATTGGTTCTCGTTGTCGCCAGCTGTTTGTTCCCTTTTTTCTCGTCTATTGGGTGTGTGATCCGCTGTGATCACTACGATGTCGTCATGTCTATGATTATAACTTGTTAGATAAAAAGATTAACATACCGTACTAAGACCAAAACATCTGATTTATGACTACCTACACCAAAATTACGTGCGCGTTATCGGGCTAGGATTCACGAATAAATTATGTTTTCAAAATTACGAATCAGAAGTACTGTGTACAGTTCAATTTGCTGAGCCCTATTTTCGATCTTTTGAAGCTTGAAACCTAATTGACGAATCTTGAAATTTGCCCACTAAAAATTGCTTTGAATAATCTGTAATGTTAAAATGTACTTGTCAAGTATGACTTCAGCATCTGAATGCAGTAATACCAGCAGGTTTTATTCTAACACACTTTTAAGGCAGTGGAAAATTTCGGCTGTAACGGTGTCTGAAATTTTACTCGTTTTTCTTTCTTTTTTTTTTTCTGTAAAATTACCATTCAAAGCCATCTTAAACCTTTCCCCCTATATTTGTCAAGATTGAATTACAAAACTTGAAGAAGACAAATCGCTTAAAACACCCAAAAGGAAAACAGAAAAGGGTCACTGTCTTCTAACTGAGTGAAAAAGTCGAATTCAATCATCTTGTTTTTGATGACAGAAGGGAGGTCTTCATTATAAAATAAATAATTTCTGACTCGAATATTAGTATTTTATTAAAATGATATACGTTTTTAAGAGTATAGTAAATATTTTTCTTATGCTTGTTTACAAATTATCTGATAAAAACATGTTTTTAAGTATTTCTTTTCAAAAATATTTGTATAGAGAGAAAAAATAAAACGTTATAAACAAAATTAAGTCCTTAGCATGATGAATTAAGTATCATATTAAGGTATATTTTCAAATTAATCTATTGATAAAAACGATGAAAATAGTATGTCCTTGATTTTCTTACAATAGCAATAAAATCACGCAGATGCCTCAATAAGATTCAAAAATATATGGCAATTTCTTTGCAAAGTCGAAAGGAAGAAAAAGAAATAAGTCTCAAACAAGAATACGCTTCGGTGAAAACTTGCACTTGACCCTGGAGAATTGTTCTTTAGATAAAGTTGACCTTCGTGTTTCTATGGAGCTGTGTTGGTGTCTCCGTCTGTCTGTCCGATTTTTCTTTTCGTGTGAGAAATTTCTGTTTTATAACTTTTTTAAGAATGTGTTAGCCTTTTGAATGTGATTTTTGGAATCTTATTTCGGCTTTTGTTTTTGACTTTCTTTCATTTAGGTAAAACAATCACCCCCCCCCCCTAAAAAAACCCAAAAAAACAAAAAACAAAAACGTCAAAGACAACGAGAACGTAATCGCGCATATCCGCAGAAAGTATCTCGTATAATCAAACGCTGCATAAAAACAAACAGTCGGCAAATTTGAGAATCAAAATAATGATAAATAAATATGACAGTAAAAATGAACCCTAAGTATAGAGAC
The DNA here is from genome assembly GCA_028142955.1 of Pinctada fucata. Classification (NCBI taxonomy): domain Eukaryota; kingdom Metazoa; phylum Mollusca; class Bivalvia; order Pterioida; family Pteriidae; genus Pinctada; species Pinctada fucata. The sequence goes on along the minus strand of AP027111.1, from coordinate 38,790,456 downwards.
ACACATGGATAAACGACGCTCCACACGTTTGAAGAAGATACAAATATAAAAAAGATCGGCAAGAAAAATACTGGAATACAAAACACAAATGGCAACACTCGAACGTGCACCGATAAAATAATAACCGTCATTGACAGACTGGAAAGAAAACGGTGAGGTTAAACAGATTGTCAGGACACAACCTTACCCTATATGCATAAATTCTTGTACACGAAAATTCAAGATCTAGTTTGGCAGCTTAAGAAAGGAAATTGAGGAGAGGCTATCTTGATTGCATGAGCACAACCCTACCATATTTACGACATTATTTGTTTATGAAAGTGCTTTATTTTATGACTTTGAAGTATGAGACGGCAAGCTATGAGATTATAAAGATTGCGTGGACATTACCCTGCCATATATCTATAACTGTTTTTCGTGAAAGCGCTTAATATCATGACTTTGGGGCATGAGAAAGCAAATGGTATGATTGTCCAGATTGTATGGACACAACCCTACCAGCATTCAGAATTAATTGTTAATGAAAGCGCTGATCGCCCAACCTTAGGAATGGATAGTACGCAAGTATCTTATTCAACATATTACATCGATGTTATAAAAGTGGGCGACAGTGTGACTTTGGAGTTAAATAAAAATTTCATAGATTCAAACTTCGAGAACCTTACCTATCCGAGATAAATCGGACTTTTAAAATTAGATAACTATTAGCTTTGATGAAAAATATGGATAGTGTATCATTTTTCTTGGCTTTAAAATATTATTTAAAAAAAGAATATTTTTATTTTGTTTTAAATTATTTCATTATTTTAGATAATTATTATTTTATCATAAAGATTGTTTATTTCATTTTATTTAAAAAAAAAAAGAAATATTTAAAAGATTCTTTCATTTCTTGGCTGTCAAAGAATATCATGGTCGTGTTTGGTCTCAGAATGTTTCACATGAAGGGCTTGACAATAATCGCGGAATGTCCGTATATCATTATTATATATTTATCTCTCTGCAAAGACAGACATTTTGAACAAAAGCATGCAGGAATCAATAGATGGACAGCCTCAATACAATGGCAGGACCAACAAATCAGAGCAGAGAATTGAAAGAATAACTTAGAATAGGTCATTAATCCCTGCCTTAATTCATTGTGTCCTAACTAATCTATCGTTGTGTATGTTTATGATATAAATGAAAAACAGAGACAATTTTGACAGGGTCATACATTTCCTTTATAACGGCAGTGTTACAAGCTTTCCATTTCCCCACTAAAAAGGTAACCATTTCATCGCTCGATTTTTTGTCTACTTCAATTAAAGCCGGTAACTTTCCATATACTCACATAAAATGGGAATACATTCACGTCTGCATCCAAATATACATGTAACAACCAATTGAAACTTTGAAAAAAAATCTCCATTGACCATGAAGTTTCTGTTCAAAATATAAAATATGCTTCGATTTTGTTACAGTCTCATTCATACAATGTATCATGATTACATTTTTGATTCACCCAGGGGCTTCACCAAAACTGTAATAATGATAATTTTGCATCATAATTAGTCAAAAATAATATTTTGATGCATGTACAATTCACAATTTACAAGTATTCTATGTTGACAGTAAAGAATGCTTTATGAGTAATCCGTATAACGTATTCCGTATAACCACACCATATACCATTCACAAACTATCGTAAATTCAGCACTGGGAACACATTGGTTTCCCTGATATCATGTCTCAATAGTGTCTTTACCTTGTTTCTGTGTTGGTCCGTTAGATGCAGTGTTTTCGTTGTTTTCTGTTGTTTATTCGTGTGGTTGTTTAGTGTTCGTTTAGTGTTGCGCGTGTGGTCCGTTGTGGACGCTGCCGCCGCTTGGTCTTGTTAGGAATCTCCTCCTTATTTCTTATATAATACAGATATAGAATATAAAGACCATAATGTCATGGAACATGAAAACTAGACAGTACATTAACAAGACTAAAGGTACAAGCGTCTGACGTACATAGTAGTGTGACGTCATTCACTACGTATGGCTGGTTATTCTGATTACATACGCACAAATCGCTCACATGTTCGTTCTTAAGGATTTGTGAAAAGAGTAATCCTTAAAAAAAAAAGAAAATTTCCTAGATACATGTATCGGGGTTTGTCAAGTTTCTTAAACTTAGAGCTTTATAGAATCTATTGACGTTAATTGTATTTTTTTAAAAACAGTATTAATATGTAATGCCTTAATTCCTAATACAGAAAATACAGTTATAAAGTTTTGAAAGTACTTTGTAAATTAAAAAACGTCGATATTGAAAATTAGATTAAAATTAGTAATAAACAGAAATAGTTCTATGTATACAATTTTCCATAGGATGCACTAATTGGCATCGTTACAATAGATGACATTCCTGCATGTAGCGGCTTTCAGTTTTCTTTCAAGATTACATAACGTCTTCACTTTATGACAGAACGGAATGCGATTTGAATTCATTACAACGCCTAATCTAGTTCTTAAGTTTTATAGTTGTAAAAGGTGAACATTTCAAATGTCAAGCTATTTAATTTATGAGGTGTTGTTTTAGTAGAGATACAAAGTAAAATATGTCGAAATTAGCATTTCAGATTCAATTAGTATTTTTCTCTACTCTAACTTTATCTTCTGACATTACATGTACTTGCTTTGAAATATGTATTTGATATAAGAAGTCAGATGATCAAAAAAGAGAAAAATGAAATAGAATAAAATAAAATAGATAAAATAAAAACTCTTATTTAATCTTCAATAATCAACAATAAGAAAATATAAAATAAGAAAACACACGAATAAATAAATGAATTAATGAATCATAAATATATAAATTAAGCAGAAACTTTATAATAAATGAAATTAAAAAGTCATATAATTATATTTTAGATTCTTTCTATCGTCATTTAATAAAACATACAAAATGCATCATATATGGCGCCACTTGTTCTTCTTTTGCACAAATAGGGGGGGGGGGGGTAAAAAGGGGGATGTTCAGGTATTTCCCTACGTGCAAGTAGCTAGAGAAAATATTACGCAATTGATTGTAACAAAGGGACATCCTTTATTAGTTTTGCCTTTAGATTGTGTTGCACATTACGGTTATTGCATGGTGTATTGACGATGACTTGCCGCAGACGACAAGCGCCCTGTCGAATCGATTCTTTGTCTGTGCGAAATACATTTAATAATATTTCATTCCTTTACCTGACCTTGAACTTGATGACGTAGAGGAAAATTCCCAGTCGCTAGCACATGTCTCGAATGCAATTTTATTCCCAACTCTGTCTGCAGTCCGCCGGCGTGAAATGCAGATAAACAAAATTTCTTCCTCCATTCAGCATTTGTGGATAACTTATTAGATAAAAAAAGAAAAAGAAAAAAAGAAATAAATTTTCCAGATTTCATTGTATTTATATATATGTTTTTAAACACCGGGATACATTATTGAAATTTTGCAAGAAAGAAATCTCAAATCAGGTAGGGTATATATTTTTCTTTTTTTCTCTTACCCTTGGCATGCGATTTGTGGATGTATTTTCAAAAGGACTGCCTCTTTAAGTCTTTTCTGTGCATCTCATTAGCCCCATGTGCTGTCACAGGTTCAATTCAATTAAAGGATTAACACGGATTTGTAAAAAGCAAAGAAACGAAGGCGTGACGTTACCAACTAAAAATATCAAATTCTGGATGGGAAAGGGGGGTGGGGTGGGAGGGCTTGAAATTTCTTGCAATATCTCTTACAAAACGCACTTGGTGGGTCGTTGACCTTTACCTAAGTTAAATAACAATAGCTGTTTGTTTCGCACGTAAATCCGTTTAATGTTTTCGCGCCAAGATTGTGATTTGCAACATCAATTTCTTCTCCCAAACTTTCAGTCGATTGTCATTTGGAAAAGTCTATGACTTTTTGTTTTACATGAAATTGAAACTGAGAAGTATGCTCAAAATTTGGCATGGTTTGTAGCGTATTGATAAAAAAAAAACTGGGTCACCGACTTTTGTTGGGGGCAGCTAAGACATTACATGTACCAAGGGTAAAGGCAACACTTCGACAATGAGAAAAACTCGTTTTTCTAAAGAGAAAAAAAAAAAAAAAGAAGAGAGAGAGAGAAAACAACATCGAACTTAATGTTTTAGTATGTCTTTCTTTCTTCAGCATAACGATTGCATGTGTTTCAGTGCATTTAGACTTAAATTGCATTTACTACGTTGTGCACATTGTTGGATTTTGTATGGTGTTAGTTACATGTACGTGTTGTAGAGGGATGGAGTGTGTGTATGATTGTATGCTATTTTAAAAGGCCTTACACCGCATATTTTGTTAATTGTGAACACAAGGAAGGAAATAGATTTTGAGAGCCCTCGTGTAAATTCGGTCGTGCAGTTTATATTTTCCTCTTCTTGAAACCCTAGTTTGTAACGAAACGCAACATGTATATAATTTTGTGCTCTCCTTGTTGTTGGTTTTTTTTTCATTATTATTATTCAAATGTTTCTTATCATATTTATCAAACACTACTTCGATAAAAAAAAATCTTTATCTAATTATTTTATTCATTTTTTTGGGGTCAATTTATCAATATTTCAATAAATGAAAAAAATTGCTGTAACCTTGAATAACGTTACCAACGATAAAAGAAATTGACTTCATTAATTCAAACGGACTTTTTTTTTTTTTTACTAAATTGCGCTTATTTTTTAAATGTGTTATATGCATGATATATGGAGCGAAGAAATTTGAATTGAAGGAAAGGAAGCGAGAAGAAAGTCTATTATCTAAAATTGATGCTATTTGGGTCACATATTTTCTTTATCAATAACTACACTATATAGAATAAATAATTCATACGTTATTAGATAGTTATTCCTTTGAAGTGTTGTCAAACGCATTGTTGCTGTCATAAAATATAGACTGAGTCTGAACTATAAAGAAAGCAATAAAAATTTTCATTATTTAATCTATTTTTTTTTTCCTTTGAATTTTCTCTTTCTTCTTTAAAGAAGGCAATTAAATTAATATAAAGGTGATAGATATTAATGAAATAGAGTAAAGTTTCAAAAAAAGAAATCTTTCGTCAAATAATGACAAATATCAGTCCTCTTCTCATTCGAGAAATGATAAGTACCTCTTTCTTCTCAACATTCTCAATAAAATTGTATATTCCAGAGAGGAGCAAATGCAAATACAAACACTCCCGATAGACAGATCCCCTGATTTGTACCGTTTCGAGCCTGTACAAGAAGCAACTGTTTTTATCCATTTAAAAAATTGGCGTTATTCTCAAAATACATCATTCGCATTTATATAAAAGCATTCATTTCAAATTTGCATATTCAGTCTTTTGCATCTCAGCTTTCATTCAACATTTTGCAATTAAAGTTTAAATGGAAGAGATGGGTATTACTTCGGGGACAAAAATCCGTGTATCTGAACAGTGCTGAATGTTTGTGAAATCAATACATACACCGCGAAATTATTATGGTTGCACTAAATTAAAGTGAATTTATATAGATAAAATATGTTGCTACATATGTTTACACATATTGCTAAATTGCATAGTGATATAAAATGTTATGACAGCTAGCTCAGACCATAAGAAGTTCATAATGGCTCTATTCCAAAGGGGACGATACATCACAAATCACTACACCAGGCTTATTGCGGGCAACAACCTCTCAAACACTGTCATGAAATCATGTATTATATGAATGATCATTTCTTTTTACCTATACTACATGTAACTAAAATTAGAATCAATATCTTTTACTTTTTTTTTCCAGTTGATATTTAACAGAGAATATAAGAAAAAAAAAACTCGATCAATTCAAAGATGGGTAAGGACGTCGATTCCGTGTCCACCAAATCTAGCTGTAGTTCTTCCACAAATTCAGTGAGTGAGAACTTAAAACACGATGACAGGGACGGATGGAAGGGGAGAATGGACTTTATACTGACTTGTATAGGGTATGCTGTGGGATTGGGAAACATTTGGAGGTTCCCCTACCTGTGCTACAAAAGCGGAGGAGGTAAGAAAAAATTCTAGGAAAATTGGAGAGAGGGAAAATTGGAGAGAGGGAGCGGAGTTTTTAGCCTCCAGACCATGGCGCCGACTGGACTCCGGTCTGATGGCTAAGGTCTCGTACCAGTAACCTAAAGGTTGCTGTTTTTAGCTTTCGTTTTTACTGCAGTTCCATCGACATATATATATATACAGGTTGATGTTATATACAAAAATGTCAATGTCTGAGTTTGTCTACATGTGTGTGTGATGTTTGACATCATAATTATTCAATTGGCATATGAAAAATACAAAACAAACTACATAAGAACCAAGAAGGAAAGAAAGAAAAGTGAATCCCCAATGGAGATGAGATCATGTGTCCGGGGACAGTAAGCATCTCCTGATTGCTAGGAACACCCGTCACTTTAACTGTTCAGTAATGGTCAAAACCGAGTTCAGTAATGGTCAAAACCGATAAATGTGTCAAATTCAGTGTTTGGTGGTTCTAACCTAAAAACAATATATCTATCAATGTAATAGTGTTGTGTCGCTCGGGTTTTTTTTTTTTTGGGGGGGGGGGGGGGGGGGGAGTTGCATTGAGAAAACCAGTCGCTCACCAATATACCGAGTTGTTTCTCGGTTAGAGCTATGATTCACTATCTCGGGTTTATCATATGATTCATTATTTGCCAGTAACACATTTTGTGTATTGATATTTGTAATAAATGCATCGCATTTACTAAATGGGTAATGTAGCATTGCCATTCAATACAGCGAGGTCCAGTGTCGTCCCTGGCTTTATTTCTTCCATTGTGATTATGCAATGTGTTGTTACGTTAAAGGCAAATCTAAAAAAAAAAAATCCCAAAAAAAGGGGGGGGGGGGGTTCCAACCAATCGGGGGAGGGGAGCAAATAAATTTGAAGAAAAAAGTCGTGAAATCCCGGAAAATCAGCATAATTTGATAAATTCCTAGGGGAAGGCCACCACCCCCCCCCCCCCCCCCCCCCCCCCCCTAGATTCGCGTTTGCATTGTGATAAGCTTTCTAGCTCTTGCCATGATGGGTAAAGAATAACAATGTCGTTACATAATAAAGATACGAATATTGGCAAGTCTGCAGCATAAACAGAAAGACAAGATAAGCAACATTATCACCGAAATTTATGGGAGCAAGAATTCTTCAAATTTCTCGACAGATATTTGTAGATTTGTTGGTGAAAGCACATGGAACATGCATGCGGTTTAGCTCTTCTAAAATACATATACTTGTAGATTGCTGCAGACTTACTGAAAAAATAATCAAGATAGCAAGAATTTAGTTTGTTTATTATTAGATTAACGATACATCAGAGCCGCATAGTTTCATAGAACTTCAAAATTCCATATCGCAGGTGTTTTCCATTTCATTCTTGTTACTTTTTAAAATTTTATAATATAGGTTTTCTTCAAGCCAAGTCTCGTTTAACATCGATGTTAGAGGTATATATATGCTCTCAAAATCGGGATAAATACATCCTTGTATTGAGTCTTTTTCCTTTTAGATAGGAGATACAAGTTTAAGCCACGCGTCAACTCTATTGTTTCTAATTTCTTCCTGAAATAAACCATTTGTATTTAGACTTATATTGATTTTTAAACGCATAAATCTGCTACTTATTACTAATTAGTTTGATTCATCGGGTACAATTGCACATGCGTACTAATATCTCCAAAACTTTCCAATGATAGAATTCATAATTTGCCTTAAAATTGCCCTTTTCAGTAAGTGCATTAGTCCCTTTTAAATTCCATCATTTTTCTCATTTCAGGTGCCTTTTTCATTCCATACTTTACCTTTTTACTACTGTGTGGTTTTCCATTGTTCTTCATGGAGACTTCATATGGTCAGTTTAGTAGTCTTAGCCCAATAGCTGTCTGGAGGATGATACCACTCTTCAAAGGTAAAAAGTCCGATTTTAAGACAAAATATATCATTAAAAGATTATTGATTTATGAAATGATGATAATTTTAATAATAATTAAGGTATTCCGACTCTGCACATGAGAACTTCATCCATGATCAAAATGAGTCAGATTAAGTGCAAATGACATACATGTTTCGGGTATTTTTTAAAGGAAATATTAACCAATAAGAATGAGAACAACTTTTTTTGAAATAACTTTAAGGAGAATTCCATCTCTGACTAATTGTATTTTCTTTTATTTTCCACTTAAATTTGCTAATGCAAACGTTTCTTCATTTTTTTTATTATTATTTTCATCCATAACAGGGGTCGGAGTAGGGATGGTGATTGTGTCCGGCATAGTATGTGTGTACTATAACGTCATAGTCGCCTGGACTCTCTATTACCTCTTTATGTCTTTCCGTGCGGTACTGCCCTGGAGTCACTGTGATAACTCCTGGAACACCGAGAACTGTGTCAGCGACGTTGGAGAGGTCCACGCCGCTGGTCAAACCAACCTAGCTTCGAATTCAACGCTGTTCAATGGTACATCGATGTTCAACAGTTCAGTGGCGCCATCTTCAATTCTGTTCAACGCTACGATGGCTCCCTCTGCCGGGTATAATATTTCAATGGTTGGAGAGATATTGAAGAATGCCACCAAAGTTGAGAAGGTTTCTGCCAGTGAAGAGTTTTGGGAGTGAGTATTTGCTTTATAGTTCTGTCTCTGCTGCTCATATTGAGACATGGTGGAGGGATGTCAATAAAATAATAATATAAACTTTATATATAAAACATTTTCACTGACAGGCAGATCTAGTAATTAATGTTATATCCATTCACATTTTCACACTTCTTTTTAATGAAAGCAAATATTTTCTCAAAATCTACAAGAAAGAGGACTTAACGAATTCCACATTATTTTGTGCTATCCCCTAATACTTTTTTGTGTAATTATGGAAAATTTTGCACTGAATCTGTTTACCCATTTTGTCCTCCAGTGACGCTTGGCTGAAAGATATCAATGACACTGGGAACCTTTCATGTCATTTTCAAATCAATTTGTGGGAAAACACTTCATCCCCACCATTGTGTCTGTCACTTTTAAATGTTAAACAAACACTGGGAGATGCAGAAGAGTTGGATGGTAGTACCTGATAGTCTAGTTTATAATTGTCGGTCAATTGTATGGATGATTTTTGCAAAATAAGCATTTATGACGAAAATTTGTTTCAGAATCCTAGCCCCCCCCCCCTCCCCGCTTCCCAAACCCATGTCAATTTGGGTGTGTTAAAAGCATAAGAGGCATTATCATAAAAAATAAAAACGAACGTTATGTTTTTGCAGATCATGGTTATAATTATCTACATTTCCATAGTTTTTCATTTCCAAGTTGATTTGTACCTACGTATTCGTTTGTTAAATTAGATGATTCATTCAATAATGAAAAGTCTAATTCAAGACGATATCGAAAATTATACTCACGAAAAGGTTAAACGAAAAAGGTACAATGTACTATGGTTTAAAATAAAAAGAAATAATGATATTCCACTTGAACAACCCACTTAATTGATGTTGAAGCTCTCTAAATGTAGCCATAAATCAATTGATTTCTAACTCGTGGATCATGCTTTCCACATTTTTTCATTCATTTCGTGGAAAAGAAAACTTCTATTTATATATCTAAAGCTCGTTAAAACATGTTGAAATATTTATCATTGATGAGAGTAATACATCATGATTACCATCACAAACTTGTAGTTCTTGACCACAATCCCTTGACAGTGTGAAAGATGCATCTTTACATGTTTGATCTAAGTAAAAAGTGACGGAGGCGTCATCGGTATATCATGACAGCAAGCGCAACCCATTATTCATGCCAATTTGTTCAATTGGCATGAATAAAAGTTAATAATGAACTAAGTCACTTTGACTTATCACCTTGTCAAAATCTCAAAGAAAACGCGCGTCAACTGCCTTAAATTTGATTTGCATGCGTCACCATTACCCATGGTAGCAATTATTTGTGTCCATTCATAATACTCGACTATGGGCCATCAATTTTAAAAGAAGAGGACCAAATCTGAGCCGAACCCATCCCCCTACATTCAGTGACCGAAATATCTAATTCGTAGCTCCTCATACAATGTCAGTTGTACTTTAAATATCTTCCGCGCTGCTAAATTTAATTATGGGTTTTAATGAGCTTGACCTTGTTTCTCTGTTCAACATTTTTAACGGACGAGTAGTGGAAATTTTCAAAATATTATCTGAAATTTGCACTGAATTTTAAAAGAGTCGCTAAACCGCTTTTCCTAAGCCTCCTTCTTCACGGCATTTCCTTTGATATTTATTCTCTCGTCGACTTATCTTGTTTATGTTGTTTAATCAAGGTCAAATATGGGGTTATCTTGGGCAGCTAAAGTCCATTTGATTTCATTCATAAACACGACAAATGGTCTCTACCGTGCGTAAGAGTCGTACATACTTGACCTATTTATTTTGGCAAATCCTTCTTTTTGGCTAACGTTCAACTTGGTATCTCCTTAGTCAACAAAGATCTTACTATGGAACAGAGGTATCACTACCACCCTTAATGTTCTGAAACCAAGTAAACACTGCATTCCTAAACAAACAGAACCATCCTTTGCTACATAATAATATTCTTTTTCTACTATTAGCTGCATGCAATGGAGATCCACAAATGTCAAGTGCCCATAAAAATTTTGTCAAAAAAAAGGGGGGGGGGGGGAGGGGGAGATGTCCTTCCATTTTAAGATACACATGCATTTCAAATGGGAAAATGAGCTGTTGAAGAATACAAAAGGAGGGATATAAGTAATTGAACAATTGAGCGGATTTGGTTCTGGGCCTTCCACTTATTATAGATTCCACATATGAATGAAAAATTTCTAGAATTGTTTTACTGGAGCAGTGGAAAAGGCAAACATCCGGTTACTCCGTGATCCAGTCCCAAAACCAAATATGGCATACGGAAGATCAGTCTCATTTCCGTCTCTAGAACAATACATGCCAATCTATTTCTGTACGGAATTGGAAGTCGGCCATGGTTGTAATCCTTTGTCCTTTAGTTGACGACTAAATTGAAGAATATTTAGTACACGAGCATTTTTGTAAGCCCTGACTTATCAAAGTCTCTTCAAAGAGGAGATCGTCACAACTATATAAAGTTAAAGATTCGACATTATGTTCTCTTTTGCTATCCTACTTTTGATATGAAATTTAGTGGAAATATTTGTTGTAATATTGACAATTTCTGCCTTGTCAGAAATCCAGGATTGATAACGTTTAAAAAGTAGCTAGGATATTAAATTTTAAACTAAAAACAGCTAAGATACCGTGTTCACAGTTCATAACCGAGTCAACTTTATGACGTCATGAGTGTGTAAGGCCTTTCATTTTATTGTTTCAACGGTTAATTCTCTAATCCCAGGCCGATGGCCAGTCATCAACCTTTAGAGTGTTGGCTATGAGAAAAAATACAACTCACTGTACATAGCAATTAATCATGCTTAATATGTAGGTGAAAGTCACATGTATGTCGGTGGTAATGAAATGCGTATTAATATAAGCCCGAGTTACTCATACATGCACGGATCCAGCAAAATAGAAAGGAAAGTGAAGTTAGGGGGGGGGGGTGCGTCCGTGTGGTAAGGATTCACAAAACTCATCCGTCTTGAAGATAATTTACAAGACTGGAATTTCCTCATCCCCTACCCTCCCTCAAAATTCTAGAATCGAAAAAAGCAACAAATCGCTTTATGTCACCGTTTGAGTTTGATTCCTATTTCCTTTTTACCCCTCTAGATTTTCACATCAATGTTTGTATAATTGCTACTGCGCATGTTGTTTTACATGTAATTGTTTGTACGACTAAGCATATGGTTAAGTATGTGCCTTTATTTACAGGAACCACGTCCTGGAGTTGTCTGACGGCATTGAGGATGTTGGCACCATCAGATGGCAGTTATTGCTCTGTCTTGTTCTAGCTTGGGTCACTGTTTTCTTGTGTCTCTTCAAAGGAGTCAACGTGCTTGGAAAGGTAAAAGACATTAAACATGTTAAGCTAGGATACCACATGCAGAGCTTGCGGGCTTTGCTACCTAACCCACATTCGAGGCTTAAATTATTTTTCCTGAAAGGGAGTTTCATCTTTGCTTGAAGCAAATTGTAGAGTCAACGTACTTTGAACGGTGAAAGACATTATATATTTGATCGGCTAGGATAACAGGTGTATATCTATCAATCGTTGTTATCCAACCCACATGTAAGGCTCAACTCGTTTTTTTTTTTTGAGTTTGTTAATTGGTTGAAGCAAATTATTGTCAAGTTTAAATGGAGTCAACATACTAGGATGCCAGATAGAGACTTAGCAATCATCGAAATCTAACCCATATTTGAGGTTTGGTTCGCCTTTTTCCATCCTTTGCTACATAAGAATATTCAGCTTGAGGCAGCAAATTGCTGTTCAGTCTGAGAGAAACAATACAATAGAAAAGAATTCAAGAATTGCCCTGCAAGAAGACATATCCTTCAGGATATATCCTTTTTTCAGCTTGCTTTATCAGGTACGGTGTAAATAGCATGTTGTTTTTTTTTTACCGAGGAACCACTATTGCCTCAACCATTTTTTGCAATCATGTATTAGTGCTTTCTTATTTGATCTCAGATTACGGATTCTTTGACAGCCATCTTTGTAGCTTCAGTAAAGTATTATGAAACTTTTAAGTGATAACTGTAATCATGAATCCAATGATATACGGCCACTTCAGAAAACTTTTCTTCAAAAGAAACTCAAGCAGACATTAAAGGTCATAATCACACCCATATGTCAAGATTTGATGAAGTATGGTAATGTGCTGTTTGGAATATTATCCTTATGCTCACTCTCTATATATTCTTCAATGTATTGGCAAAGATTCAGTCACAGACCTTCACCTTGGTAGGGTATGATTATGTAAGAAGTAGGTTATCTAGATCATTACGTTACATTATGTGATAATAGGTAGGTAGAATGATTAGTTCTTTATGATATAATAAGTATGTTCAACAAATATTTACCTTTATTTGCAAGATCAGCAATGTCTTTAATGCTCAGGCGTCTTGACGAGAGTCATATTCAAACCCTGTACGTCACACTACTTTATCATTTTTCTTTAACTTTGAATCATTTTGGCCAAAGGTGTTACTCATGAGGTTTTATTTTCTAAAACATGCAATTTATATTGCACTACTTTTAGAATTTCTCTATGACAGCACAAAATAAATTGACCCTTCCGATTGCGGGAAAAAATGCAAAATTTCGTGACGTCACAATGCTTTTACCATGTTTTTACCTCGGACAAACAAGTTTCAAACCTCGGTTAAACATCAAAATTGCATTGTGACGTCATGGATTTTCTCAAATTTTTCCCGCGTTCGGAAGGGTCAATTGCGGTTGAGCTGGACTCTTCTATACAACCCTGTGTTCGATCATGATGAAACCAATTTTACCACTATTTCATTGAAAACCCCTACTCACGATTCGCGTAAGTGCAAACCTCTCGTGATGACTGATGAAAGAAAATATATCACTACCATCCTATGTCTTTTTCTGCAATAAATTAAGTTCATATCATTTCTATTCAATTTCAGGTAATGCACTTTGCTGCGCCTTTCCCGTACCTGGTGCTTTTAGTGCTATTGATCCGTGGAGTAACTTTACCAGGGGCCTTAAATGGAATCAAGTTCTACATTGTACCGAAATGGGAGAAGCTGCTTGATTATCAGGTAAACCGCACGTAAACAACAATTATCAATGGTTAAATGATTTTGCACTGTGTTGAAATCATGCAGTTAACATGGTTAAAAGAAATGTGTTTAAATTGGTTGTCATTTGAAGAAAAAATAAGTAATACTTAATTTGCTATGATCAGATACGATAAAACTTCATTGGAATACCTAAACAGGTGTGGTGTAATTTTGAATCTACAAAATTGAATTGAATTTAAAAAAATCTTCAATATAGTTTTGAAATTGTCAAGCAAATGCAAGAATGAGTACCATGTCTCTTATTTATGTCAGTCTTATATTATCAGGAATGGAAAATAAAAGTTAACACATGGAACCTCGCCATATCCAAAATCATAATTTGTTCCTTGTTACAATGGAGATATTCATAGCATCAAAATATTATTTGTTAGAATGTTAGACGTCTTCAAATTCAATAGCATCTATATATGAAAACCGACATTCTTTCCATGGCATTCACTAGTACGAATATCTTTCTGCTTCAACCTCCTTCACATAGAATTTGATGAAAAGTTCTACACTTAATTATACACTATGTTGATCAGAGTGTTTCATTGTGTATTGCAGGTCTGGGGAGATGCAGCTCTACAGATATTCTATTCCGTGGGCATGGCATGGGGAGGTATCATCACAATGGCCAGTTACAATAGGTTTCACAATAACATATACAGGTAATTCTTTTCATACAAGAACAATTTAACAAAACTCAGACAAAAATTAAGCATTTAACTCGATTTTTGTTTGTTTGTTCAATTTTCATGCACCTGTTTGCTTATTTAAACTTTTGATCTAATTCTAGACTTTTTTCTTATTCAATAAGCTTACATTTCGTAGCAGAAATATTATCTGAAATATTATGACATTTTATGTAAAATCAAAGGTATGAGATATTCATTGGCACATACATGTATAATCAAAGTAGAATATAGAGGCTAATTTTTTTGTAATACATGTACTAATATTATCTTTGTATGTTTCTTTAGTGAAATATACATTCTTTTTCCCTACAACTTAGGGATGCCATGTTGGTCCCAATCATCAACTGCGGAACGAGTATCTTTGCTGGATTTGTGATTTTCTCCGTTCTTGGGTTCATGGCGGAAGCAGCCAATACCACGGTTGACAAAGTTGTTAGTCAAGGTAAGTAAAAATCACAATGAAATTTTAGAAATATCATATTTCAATTCTGTTTCGATTTTGTAAACATCACAGCTGTAACAAGAATTAAATTATTTTGATATCACAAGTAAAGAGAAATATGTATTTTACTTAAATCTTGAAATTCAAACAGGCCCAGGATTGACCTTTGTGGCGTACCCAGAGGCTGTAGCAAAGTTACCAATTTCTCCACTATGGGCGGTGTTGTTCTTCCTCATGCTGTTCACCATCGGTTTGGATAGCCAGGTATACGATTTGTTCACTGTCTGAATTTAAAAACAAAACATACAGAAAAAGGTCTACAAACAACCATGTTGAGGACAAATATGACTCCATTTATGTATAAATTGCTGAATATTTTCGCATAACTTTGAATAATTCCTTACTATTTGCAAATCAGAGATGAAATATTTTAATGAAAACTAAAGCTCCACAGAGTATTTTTAAACTTTGCACTTAAAAAAGATCTACATAAGCTCAGAGAAGGACGTGACAGTGGTTTTTCAAATTTTATGGTTCATGGATGACGCATTTTTGCTAGGAATTAAAAAAAAAATTTAAGTTGATAAGATTTGTGTTTTGACTTGTATTAATTTCTGAAACCATAAACATATTATAGATATGCCTATGCAACTATCTTTGATTACAACTTATGAGATTGTAAAGATTTTGAGAGAGACCACTTGTAATGATTTGTTTTAGAATATGCGAACTTTACCTTTGAAAAGTTTCTAATTTTGGAAGGAATATAGCATTTTTAAATGACAAAATAAATATATGGCGGAAAATTGTGAACTCCTTTATCTTCATATCTTCATATATTCGTATATTTTTTTATTGATAATAACGTCATGAATTTATAGGTTCCAATTACTTTGTTTCTGTAAAGAATGCTGGAAGGCAAAGAAATATTTAAAGTCTTCAAAATTTTTCATGTTTTATTGAGTTGAAACTCTTTCACATAAAATCATTTTGAATATAAACGAAAGATAAATACCTCTTACTGGCCTTCATAAAATAGGCTTTTGTTACATTTATCACATTTGTTTTCGTGTAACTGGTGTTGAATATTTGAGAGAGCTAATTTTGAATTTTTCGAATCTACTATTTATTCAAGCTAAAACATGTCAAATGTTGATTTTGCATAAAGCTGTTTTAGTAAAAAGTGTCCTTCTCTGAAATGAATAAAACCTTTTTAGAAAAATATGAAATGTAAAAGTCTCATGCATTGTGAAATACCCTGAGAAGTGATGATGGATATTTTATTAATTTTATTTTTAAATAATTTACGAAAAACAGAATTATTTGAAAGATCAATATCTGATCCTGAAGGAAATGGGGAAGTTTTGAAAAATCTCTCTTTGGTGTGAAATAAGGACTGAACTTATTGTTTAAAATTTTGAGGGTACCTTGCAGTCAATGAGACTTGTTAAAGGTTGTATTATGGAAATGAATGAAAGGAGGTTTGTCAGCCAGAGAGCATGAACGTTTACGGATTTTGGACGTGATAGCATGAATTTTATGCTTTATTAAAAGGCCATGTTGTATATTCGTTTAACAGAGGAGATAACTCGCAAAAGTAAAAGAAATAGGAAAGATATGCAATAACACTTTTCTGAAAAAAAAATCATATCGGTATTCATTTGCAGTATTGACGTAAAAATAAAAACTGATTTTTTGAATATTCAAGAGATTTTATTTTACCCTTCAAATTTCATAATTCAAAACCGTTCAAAACGAATTTTGTCTCATGAACAATGTAACAAAGCATTGGGATTTAGATTAAAAATTTTGAAATTGATAAAAAAAAGCTTTTTAGCAATTTTAAACGAATATAATGGCCTTAACAATTTCATCATTATTTTGATCAATGATAATCAGTTTTAACAGTATTCATATTTTCATTACAAAAAAAGTATCTGTTAGAACTGGTTTCGTAATCTTTAATTACTGTTTGTATTTCAGTTCTTAAAATTATCAAATTGAGATACTCTGTGTGACTCCCATATTTTCATGTATGCTCAACATGGTTGTTTTATATTTTGGCACCACACTACCTTCAATCCTACAACCATCATGTTTGGCTTTTACCTACTGAAAATTATTACATATTATATACAAGCAAAAATTATGCTTTCACGTTTTGTACTGCCTAAAATTTGTTACTCCAACTCTATTTTTTCTTAGTTTAAAATAACATAATTTTGTTTCTTTTTTTAATTGCTGATATATTATATATTAGATGACTTTGTGGAAGGCACTATATCTACTAGATAGGATACTGAGAGTGATTTGTACAAGCATTCGAAAATTATAATGTTCAATTTTATTTATTCCATCCTTAAAATGGCCAGCAATTTTTTATTCTTATATAAAAAAGTACATGTAATACTTTATCATTTCATATCACGTGTACAAAATTCAAAAACTTTAGCTTTGAGGCAGATACACAATCTATTTTTAAAGTTTTATGTAACCATACAAATGATATTTAGATAACCAAACAGGTTATGCTGAATGCTCTCAGTATCTTATAGAAAAAGAGAAAATTTGATGGACAAAATAAAACTTAAGTAGACAAAAAATCAGTTACCAATAGATTAAAAAAAATCTTTTTTCCTATTATAACATTCTATATGCAAATGTCTTTAGATAGAAGGTGGGTGTACATACTAGCATCATGTGTGCAAGTTTTGATATCCCAAAACAGGTAAGATTGTGGATAAATTGCACACGACATAACATTCAAACATACCAATGATATTTTCAGGGTAATCGATTAAATGTCTAAATTAGTTGCAAATATGTTCCTTTGATCACAAAAAATGATGTCATTTTTAACATATTAAATATGTTTTTCAACCTTCTTTTGTTTTGATGAGTAAGAAAAATAAACCTTTCAAATGATTTTTGTTAAATAGCCAATTTTCAAATTTGTTAATTATATTTTTCTTTTAAGTCATGTGAAAGTGATTTTCGATCTTCCTTCATGATACACTGAAGTCGTCTACTTGGCCTTTAATTAAGTTCGATCAATGTGTTTTCATAAAATTTTGTATGTTGATAAAGAATCTGAAGAATATCAGAAAAGTAATGGTCATAACTTACGATCAAACAATAATGCATCTTACATCGTTTCATACATAGGAAAGCAAATACAAAATATTTAGTGAGTTGATATCAGGTAGATTTTGTATATTAGGATTTTTTTAAATCGGTAAAAACCTCTGAATTAGTGTTATGTCTTAAAATTAAAAACAGAGCTTTGTCAACGTATATCTTGAACTTAGAGTGCAAAAATCATCAATATTTCTCAAACTTGTATAAGGTTTTGGTTTCTTTTAAAAAAATAGATAAAGTTCAATATTTGAAGCAAATACAATAATCAAAATGATATTAAAGTAATACGTTCTTATGTGAAAATATAAAAATTACCCATTTCACCTGAATGGTTAAATAGTTATTCACATAAAACTTGTTTTATTTTTTGTTTTTCATTTTAACCAGTACAAATCAATGGTTTTATATTTGGTTTCCAAGAAATTAAGATATTAATCTATCTTACATACACATAATTAAATGAAATCCTTATTTTCTAGCAATTTGTATATATCTAAGTAAATTTCAAGATTCTCTTTCACTGGTAAACCAATCTTTTGTTACTCAAAAATATTCATGGTGTTATAAATTACTCCCTTATTGTCTATATATTTACTTGCATGCTTTTTTCTTTTTTTCAATTACTATTTTTGGTACTTAGTACTGACTAAACACATAGTTGATTCAAACACTTGACTTTGCACATTGCGTTTTAGAAACTTAATATAGATACTTTGCACCGGTTGTCTTAACAATATATAATGCTTATTATTTAATTTAAAATACTTCTTAGCTACAAAGCTGCACATATTGCTTATTTGTTTCACTTTCGTTTCATTATGAAACGTTTAAAAGAAGCACATCCAAGACTGATAAATTATATGATAATAATAATAAGGAAGTGTTCCAACTCTATACCTTCTTGAAGATTTCAAACCAATGTTCATGCACCAGACACGTGTTTCAGATATTAAATCCTCATTAGTGATGATTCCAGCCGAAGTGCTTTTCATTAGACATGAAATTCAAATCAATCGTTCCTTAAGAAGGTCTTCTTTAACTCTTTAAGAAGGATTTAGGTTTGAGCACTTCTGTATTATTAAATGAAATGACATTATTGTAACGATTCCTTAGAGAGAAATTATAATAGCATTGTAGTTATCAAGCTGTTGACTTATCTTTTTGAATATCAGAATTTTGATTTTGACTTTTGGATTTGTTACATTTGGTGTTTTGGGGTTTTGTGGTTGTTGCTGCAACTAGTTTTTGTTAGAGATCCCCTCTTTTTTTCTTGCAGTCAGTGGTAACTTGCTTCCAACTTATTAAGGTTTTTTCCTGAATGTTATATACTGTATCTATTTGCAATTATTTTTATTGTTTACTTTTTATAGTACAGCATCGTATCCTAAATAGGTTATTTCCCCTTTTATTCAACTTACACATGTATTTATTCTTGCAAAAAGAAAAGCAAACATGAACGTTCTTCAAAACTTTCACAAAAAAGGTCATTGAAAGAGGTATAATATATTTTATGTTGAATTTGAAAGAATATATTGATATGTTTTAAACATTCTCCACCAAACCCCCAACCCCTAATTAAGATGAGTAAACAACACATGCATGATAGCAAGTTTTAGGTAGTACACACACAGAATGCACATTTTAATATAAAATACCTCAATAACTCCATACATACACGTCATATTTCAAGTATGCATGCACTGTACCATTGAATTTACTAGTCTCATATCTTCCCTCTTTCCCATTTTTTTTTTGCAAAATAAAGCAATTTATAATATATTCGGAATATTGTTCATTCCGGGGTTCGCAAGCGTTTCGATGGGAATTCTCATGATTTTGCCTTGCCTTCTCGACTTTAATACCACCGATAGTGACTCTCAAAGTTCGTTAATGTTTTCTTAGAACAATCACTAATCTGCCGAGCATGTTTTGTTGTACTAATGCTTAAATGAGTGAATGGAACTGTGCATGTAATGAATGGTGCATGTTTTGCTTGATTTAACGGTTTTGCATTTAGCACCTTGTGTATTCTATTTTGATTTGTATTTTGATAAGCAATAAGGGAGAATACTATGTTTAGAACTTAAAATAGCGACAAAAAATGTATTTTCTGTTATGAATATATATATATATATATTTATTTACGGTTATGTTTGAAATGCATCTTAGTTATTGCTTTTGTCCAATCTATACGAAAGACACGAAATTTATATTTTGCTTCATATGAATAAATGAGAGCCCTTTTAAAAATGATAAAAGATTTTTTTATTAATGTTATGTTGAATCTGTCCAAGTTTAATGATTTAACGTCAGATCCAACGTATGAATGAATTATTTTTGCTTTAAATTTCAAAAATCCTTTGTGCTTTTGAATTTGGTTCTGACGTTACATTTGGGTATAAAATGTTTATGGCCTGAAATGCAATGATTATTTCATTCATTTACACATAATAATGACGAGGGGATAATGTCTGTGAAAATTTCATGGAATTATTTCTTTCAAAATGTATTTCCGAGGGAAACATGAATAAATATCTAAAGGAATAAATAAGTAGTGTTAACAGGTACAATCCCCACCCCAAGTAAAAACAATAACAAAAAAAAAAAACCAGTTACCAAACAACTTGAAACCTTTAAATAAGCTCAAAGTTAAAAACAGACAAACAAAACGCCAGGCGTTTGGATAGACATCTTATGTTTATCCGATGCGTTACACAAACAACATGAATTTCTTTGTTATCTTTAACTATGAATGTTTTGCTGAAATTGCATTAGTAGAGTAGATATCAGTTTTGTTATCTACGAGAGCTCACCTAAACTTTTTGTTGATTTCCTACAATTTAACAGGTATGGATGTTGGAGGGGGACAGAGCCTTGAAGAAGCGTAGCTTCCTCCTGATCGGGGTTTAATCAGTACATGTAAATTTCAAATGAAAGAATCAATCAGTTTTATGTGACCATGTTTTCGTTGGAAAAAGGAGAATTGTACCCAAAATAAAAGCCAAGCATTTTGTAAACTGCATGAGAATGAACAATTTTGATGTACCTCAGTAACTGTTAATTTTTTAACCCAATGATTGGATTTTCCTTTTTCCAATGTGGTCATCCATTGCTGTTTACCTTGATGTGGCTGACAAAAATTAGCATGTTGCAAAAAAAAAACCCCACGTTTTTTAGATTATCGAGTACATATTTTTGAGAAATAAAAGCAGTTACAAAGGTAAACTGACAATTGGATGCCAACAATAGCATGTTTATAAAATTTCTTTTGCTGAGGTTACACTATTTAGCCTCTCCCATGAAACACCGCTCATCTCTAAAATGTTTTTGTATGTAACAATTAATTAATTGTTTATGTCCATGTTTTCACACTCTTTCGGTTCTGATGGTTATTTCTTTGTAATTATCAAAAGAGGAAAAACAAAATTGATATAAGGAAGTCATTTTTAACCTTTCTACGGTTTTTTTTTCAAAAGTAAAAACAAAAAAGATTTCAAACTCTGCCATCAGAACGTCTCATTGTTTTAATACTATGTTTTATTGAATGATAATCATGACTGACGTTTCCATTTTATACCATTAATAGTTTGGAATGTTTGAGACATGCCTCAGTGCGTTCATGGATGAGTACCCAGAGTTGCTAAGGAAACGCAGAGTTTTGGTATCAGCAGTTGCCTGCTTCATCGAATTCCTGATTGGACTGCCTTGCATTACAAATGTAAGTTACATGTACGCTTGTGTGTTCCGCTGTGATCAATGTTACGTCATCATGTTGGAATCTTCTGTTTATCACTATAAATCTCAAGTTATTTTATTTTATATTATATTTAATGATGAATTGGTTGTAACAATTTTTTGCATGTATCTTGCGTATTAGTAAATGATAAATGCATCGTCTTACAAAGTAATGATGAGATCCAGAATTTCAATTTTCTTTCTACACATTCACTGGATAGCTAAGTTTTCCTCTTTTGAATAAACATCAAAACGCGAGAATGACTCGGAATTTCAAAATGTCCGAACTTTAAAGTTTAGAATTGACATTTGTTTATATATTCTTCATGTGATTTCACAGTAGACGTCACAAGTATCGTTAAAAGAAATTAATGCAAAAGGAGATTCTGAAGGGTATTTCATCTCTTAATAAAACGGTTATGTTCCAATTCAATGAAAAGAAAAGTTCAAATCAATTCCAATGCACCAGACACGTGTTTCGGGGATTAAATCATCATCAGTGATGCATCCAGTCAAAGTGATTTTCATACGGCGCCAAAATGCATTTCAGTAGCGCCCTCTTGTTTTATTATTTTGAATTCAAATTTCATTTGTTTTCCACAGGGTGGTATCTATGTTCTCCAGATTATGGATTGGTACTGTGCCAGCTTCTCTCTGATGTTGATTTCATTGACAGAGTGCCTTGCAATCGCCTGGATTTATGGTAAGTACTTGATCTTTCTGAAACAACCGGGACTTTGATTATTAATTTGAATGATAGTAATCGTAAAGAAAATTCCTACATATTTCGTTTTCTTATATAATTTGTTCGAAATTTGGAGTTATCTCTCTTGATATGCAGTAGTATTGCTGAGTAATTGGAACTCTCTAGATCATGAAGATCAGGCAAGTTTGGGAGCCGGCACTGTTCCTTAAACTAATCAACCTGCTCCAATGATATCTGTATTTTTGATCGTGATTTTTAGAGTCTGGTTTCCGTTTTTGAGTTTGACTTCCTTCACTGATTTTCAATTATAGAGCACAGTTTTCTTTTTTTTTCTTTTCTTTTTTATTAAGAAAGAGAGAAAAAGCTATTACGAAAGAACAAGCATGTCTAATAAGGAAAGAACGGAGAGAGAGAGCAAAGAGCACAGTTTGCCCTTGTAATTTGCATTTTTGTTTCAATTTATGTACTCATGCTAAGAAAACAAAGCATGATATCATCAAAATATGTATAACTGACAGACTTTTAAGTCGTGAATTTCTCATTCCTAGGTACTGACAGATTCTACAAAGACATCGAAGTGATGATCGGGTACAAGCCTCACAAGATCTGGAAATACATGTGGAAATTTGTAACACCTTTGGTTATTCTGGTATGAAAGACTATATACTGATTATTATTATATTTTTTCTGTATTATGTAAGAAGCTTTACTATTAAAAAATCATTCCAAAGAATTCATGTGTCGCCTGCGAAACATAGCGTCACTTTGGAATCACTTTTATATAGGATGTAACATCCAAGTTTGACAGACAGAGAGACGGACCAACAGACAAAGTGATCCCTAAGAGCCGCTATGCTTTTCAGGTGACACAAAAATCACTTCTGAAATTTTCAGTTCTTTGTAAATAATTTTGGTAATTTGCCATCTCCACTCCACAAGAATTCAAATAAAATCCCAATTGAAAGAGCTGATTTTTTTCCTTTTTTCAGTTTATTTGGTTATTCAGTGTAATAACTCTTGGACCAGTGACATATGATGGAAAATCTTATCCCAAGTGGGCAATCGTATTTGGATGGAGTTTGGGTGTAGCATCCATGCTGCCCATACCTATTATTGTTATCTATAAATTCTTGAAAGAAGAGGGAACATTTGAAGAGGTAGATTTATATGGTTAAGGGATAATATAAATTAGAAAAAATTAATTCAAAAATTGTTTTAAAATGAAAAAAAAATAACAAATCTTTTATGTGCTTAAGGGATAAAAACATAGGAGCTTTCATAATCTTCTGAAAATAAAGATTACAAAAACCATGATATTGAATTTCCAATTATGGTATTTTAAATTTCAACAAATTGAATTCATTTTGTATTGGAAATTTCAGTTAAATGGAGATATCGGCATCCAGTGTTTTTTATAAAATAGTTTCATTCTTCTATTTAAAGTTTAGATATGTACTAAGAAATTTAGTCTTGTTATACGAAACTGTAGGTATGTAGGCATTATGCAAGTCTCAGTTGGAATAATATAAATAAATCTATACTCTTTTTCAGAGATGGCAAGTTTTAACAACACCTGCCAAAACATGGGGACCCAGAAAACCAGCAGATAGGGAAAAATATGTACAATTCTTGAAACAAAGTTCAACTTCAATAGAGGAAGACCAAGACATGGAGAAATGTCCTCTTAATTCAAATGAAAACGAAAAAAGCTTACTTTCAAAGGTGTAGAAATGTGAGTTTATAGTACAACATATTAGAATACAAATGTTGAGCCAGCTGACCTAATGTGTGCTAGAGAACAGCACGGCGGCGTTTTGTTATAAAGAATGAAGACAATCAGTTCATTAGATATGATGATGATACTGTTACTTTCCCTGATGTAACAGCTTGTCGGGATGCATAAACTTGTGAATTGCCAAAATATCACATTACGGATAGAATTGCGTTCATATACTCTTATCATAGAAAACAGTTTTGGAAATTATTTTTGCTTTGTTGTTCTAAAAACTCGTTATTGTGAGTGTGATCTACAGGACTGAGTAACCAACATGCATTTAATAAAAATGAAGCAGTGTTGAAAAGAACCTAGAACTGAACAGACATTAGATATATGCTTAACAATACATGATTGACCTCGAGGAAGGAAAGATTATTTCTTCTTTCATACATCTATCCAGATTTAATTTTGTTTGTTCCTTCATTGTAATGCTGCCGTCCAGACTTGCATAATTGAAAATAGGAAATGAGTATTATATTGCCATTGAACGTCATGTTCTTATCATGAAAATATGAGCCATTTTAAATTCAGTGTTTTTGGATAAAACTTGAATTGAAATTTTAAAATTTCATGATAAAAATTTGAAACTGATCATTTTCATGTCTTGTTATATTTTTTATTTTAATTCGACTTTATTTTTTGTTTTGAATTTAAGCAACATGTGATGTTGTGTTTGCAAAATTGTTTTACCAAGAAAATAGCCTTTCAAAAAGGTGATTCTTAGGGTATAGATTACTTCAACTACAATTTTAGATTTGTTTTACTCAGTTGTACCATTGTTTACATTCAAGTACTACCTTTGCTTCATAAACTTATGAATGATCCACAAACTTTTTATAGATACCTATTTCGGGGAAAATCTTATCAAGGGTCATCGATTTCAGATTCAAAGAGCCGTGTAGAATAAGATTTAGCTGAAAGTATTTTGTATTTATCATCATGGATATGCTAAACTTATGACAAAATTTAATTTGGAAATTTTACTAGCAAACTTCTTCATTAACAGTAGAAATCTAATGTACGATTCATTTTCTACCCTTCTCTCGGGAAAATGTGTGAATTGCATTTTTTATAGCATATTTCACGATTCAAATTCTCACAATATTCTTTATAAATTATGTTAATTAAGTATGAATAATTATGGTGCTTATGTACATATGTTGTTCAAGGAAAGAATTATAATGTCGTGTGTGTTTACTATGATCAGAATGTTTTTGCATGTGAAGATACAAAATGTACGTTCGGTTAATTAATGGACCCACTTGATTTGAGCAAAAAGGTCAAGTAAACATTTTGACAAATCAAGTAGATCTTATGTTCATTTAGATTGATATCGATTGTTTTAAGGGCATTTTAGCATTACTGCCGTAAGTAATAAGTGCTAGTAGAAATAGTTATGATAAACTTTGAATCAAGGTTTTTATTTTGAAAAATTTGAAATACAATGTAGCTCAATGTCTAAAAAGTGCTTCAGCTCCTCTGGGTGTGTATTAATGTATGAAAAGTGCTACAGATCGTCCATATTTGGATAACGAAGTATTTAACTAAGTGTTCTTAGCATCAAAGACTTTTTTCAAGAAGGCAACAGAAAATTGATGCTGTAATATATTTAAGATAACACACATTATAAGTAGTAAGGTAGTTAAGCACTTCTTTACAATCTATATTATTTCATTTTTTCGTCTATTACAGATTTGTCATAAATCTTGGAATAGAACTAAAAGTTGAATTAATTTTTTTTTAATTTGTTTCACCTCTGTTTTAATTCAGATGAGATTATTATTTTCATTGTTGTAAAGATTCTGATTGGTTGATTGATTTAAGAAATTTTTTTGAAATAAGAATGCATGATGTAAAGAATTTGAAATCTTTGATGTTCATAATACATAAAAATGATAAATGATATGTATATTTTGACCAAAACGTAAACTTTTTTCTTCCAAACTGAATCTCAAATCTTGTATTAAATGCATCATTGTGTGTCAATGTAGACTGTGTCACTGAATGATGTTCACTGAATAAACAGTATAAACATTATTTTTTTAGGTTTTGGTTATTTGTTTATCATATCTAACAATTATTGACCTAGAAAAAAATAATAAGGTGACTTTTTTCCTACAGGAAATTTGGAGCCATGCACTCTTTGCAAAGTATTTTTAAAATGCACATAATTATATTTAAAAAATAAAACTAGAGGGTACTTCTGACATATATTTTGCTGTGTATGAAACTCACCTCACCATTTGATTAATTACCACTGATAGAGATTTACTATCCGTCACACGTGTCTGGTGTATTAAAGCTGGTTTGACATTTTTTTCAAGCCGATAAAGTCGCACTATTATCAAATGCTTTATTTTTCCAATATTTTAAGTTAGAACAGCAGCAAAATCAATGAGGGATCTGTAACATTATAGAGGTATTAGATATAACGAGGTCTAAAATAGAGGAAAGATATGAAAACGATCTTCAGCAAGATAATTAATAAATGACCACAGCGGAACACACATGCAGGATTTCAACAAACAATTGGCACCGGACGATACAACAGTATTATGGAAGTGTTCCTACACTTAACTTTCTTGAAGAAAATTTCAAACCAATTTTAATGAACCAGACAGGTGCTTCGGCTAGTAAATCCACATCAGTGACACTTGATTAAATGCCGAGGTGATTTTCAAACACAGTCAGATGTATTTTAGCCAACTTTAACAAACGGCACGGTCAATGTACATCAATTGACGCACTAAAAGGATAAAGTAAGCCAGAGAAGATGCATCGACAGGCACTCAGAGCAGACACGCCGAAACTAAACACATAAATTCAAGGTGGCTAAATTGACATATTTCCAACACGATCAAAATTGAATACACACACAAAATCCACAAAAAATGAAAATAAAAAAAGAAACAAACAACCAGCAACAGGAGTTTTCATAAAGTTATGAAACTGTCTTAACATAGAATATCCCTTTTTTTGCTGTGGGAAGCTTTGGTAGACGATTTGTCGCACTGAGTCAATGTTGTAGGCATAAGTAACCATATGACAATGGTATGGATTTAGTATGGACATTTTTCGTTGGTAATATAGTTTCATAAATAATGGCTAGTTAATGTTGGTTTCAAGATCACGACAAGGAGGCCATCCTTTGAGGACAAACACTTCGTAACGAACAAATTGCTGAGGATGCGATAAGCAATCCCAAGAGCTCAAAATTGCCATTTTATAATGATCACAACGGAAGTCACTTGCTGGGTTGAAAACAACAATGGACATTACAGAAAACAAATGAGGGAATACGTACTATGCATTGGTCCCAAGCAGTCGTATTCATTTTCATGTCGAAGTTTTGATTCTATGACGAAACGTACTAAGACAGGATTTTATTGTTTTTTATATTTCATTACCTACTTTGCTTTTTAGCGCTGCTTCCTTTTTCGTGGGACCACCTATGATAGTTTTGGTTTTACATTGAAATCTGTAGAGATTGTTCATATCGACATTGTTGACCTTCATTAGTTTCGGAACTTTCCTCTACTAAAACTTATATCGAAAGCAACGAAAGTGTTCCCAATATTTTGAACAAACATAACAGTGAAATTTCTTCTTTTAACATCCCTATTTCTAAATTGGATCTCCCTACAATATACTGTATACCAAAACTTCACAAGTCTCCTTACAAGTTTCGATACATTGCTAATTCTAGCAACTGCTCAACAACAATTTCGTCTAGAAATCTGACGTCAGCACTCACGGCTATACAGGAACACGTGGCAAAATACTGTGAAACTGTCATGAACAGGAATGGCGTAAACTTCTTTTGGTCTATTAAAAATTCAGGGGATGTGATTGACAAAATGAAATCAAGAAATTTTGAAGCAAATACGATATCTTCATACGACTTTTCTAATATGTACACCACGATTCCTCACGACAAAATAAATGATCGACTGTCCAGACTCATTAAGTAGTGTTTTGTTCGAGAGGGGAAAACTTATATTTGTACTTCTGAATCGAAGGGTTTCTTTTCCGCCACAGATTACAAATCATACAAATCATGGACATGTGGTGACCTGTGTATTGCTTTGTCCTTCCTTTTGGACAATATTTATGTAAGATTTGGTGAGAAACTCTACAAGCAGGTTGTAGGGATTCCAATGGGTACTAATTGTGCACCTCTTGTTGCAGATTTATTTTTATACACGTATGAAAAGGAATTTATCCAAATTCTTCAAAAACAAAGAAAAAATGATGATGTGAAATGTTTCATTGGTACTTCTAGGTACCTGGATGATATTCTTGCTATCGACAATCCTGTTTTTGAGAAATATAAAAATGTTATTTATCCACAAGAATTGATTTTAAACAAGGCAAACGTATCAAACACAGAAACACAATTTTTGGACCTAAATATCAAAATTGTTAATGGAGAGATCCATACAAGTGTGTATGACAAAAGAGATGATTTTGGATTTAACATAGTAAATTTCCCCTGGCTTGACGGTGATGTTCCTAGATTACCGTCCTATGGTATCTATATTTCACAGCTCATCCGGTATGCTAGAGCATGTACTGATGTTTTGGATTTTCATAGTAGAAATTTACAAATTACCAAGAAACTTTTAGGACAAGGTTTTCGCTTTCACAAACTAGTAAAGACTTTCTGGAAATTTTACAAAAATTATTGTCAACTTCTTCTGAAATTCGGACGAATACAGGCAACAGAGTATATTACTTTGGGTATTTCACAACCGGCATTTTATGGTGACATCATTAACAAGATAAGAAGGATCAAAGATAGACAACATCATTATCGAAAATGCGTCAGAATCATCAAACGCCTTTTATACCGTGGGTATGATCCTAATGTCACCAGACGGACACTAGGCTTGGTACTTGACCAATCTACAGTCTTGTACAAGCGCATTTTTAAAACTTGCACTCTGACTGACTGTGACGATGGGACTCCATGACGGGCCCTGTCCAAACCTCTTTAGAGAAGACAGGGCCCCGACCACCTGTCCTCTCTGAATGTCAGTCGGACTCCTCGGGTGATAACATACATGAGCTCGCGGCGGCAGAGCACGGATTGTATTACGTAGGCCCTCTTTTTATATCCATTTACATATTCATCTGTGTTGCTTGGGCCCCTGCGTTTTGCGGTCTTGTTTGTGTGTGGTCATCTAACAGTGAGGAGGTTGTTTTACACCACAATTGTACGTTCTTCGAGACCTCTGGGTAATCAGAAAAATGGGAGGGTTGTGCGCACGTAGTCCAGGATAACCATACCTTCTGCTATTTCCGTGGCAGATGGCCGTCCTAAGTCGGCACCGGTTGCCTATTGGTCTCGTTGGTTTATGTGTAGTCCTTTGTGTTTGATGTTTCTGTGTTGTGCGTTGACGTTCCTTGTCCCTTGCGCGTCTCTTTTTGTGCTTGTCTGCTTTGTGTTTTTGCATTGGGTGTTTTGGGGATTTGCTGTGGGTGCTACAACTTGGTGTTGTTGGAGATCCCCTCCTTTGTTTCTTATATCTATGGTTCGATGTATTTGTTTCCGTCTGTTTTTCATCTTACAACAGAAAACATTCCGTATATCGGGTAATTCTTACGCGATAGAAATTTTGGCTTTGTTGGCGATTGCAAAAATCGCAAAATTCAAAAGCGCCAAATTTTCAATTGATAGTAGTTTATTCAGCAAGAGATCCGCCACTGTAAATTATATTATCCGTTTCTATCGCATTTGTTTAATATAATCACCTTTGTTATACCCTTATCAGTATCTCAATATAAAATCTCCATAGGAAAAATTCCAATAAATTCGAATATTTGACCAAGCAGTCAATATTTACATCAATATTGGCCCTAGGGCAATAGTTAAAAAAATATTGATCGATAAACGATAAATCGTTTGTGACGTCACGTCATTGATGATGCTATTAGCTCTACCAATTTTTCCGAGCTCTTTCTGTTATAGACGAAAATGAACGTAAACATGCCGGGTTAATCGGCTCGTTGATGCGGTATTGATATAAGGTATAACAAAACAATTATTGACTGGGAATTCGGGCAATATATGATTTGTTGGACCTTCAGAAAAAATATAGCCCTCGACCTTCGTCCTGGGGCAATATTTTATCTTCAGGTCCAACAAATCATATATTGCCCTCATTCCCAGTCAATAATTGTATAATATTCACCGTGTTGTAATTACAGGTATCATCAAACAATTAACGTACAATTAATTGATATTTACCCCTGTGCTGATCTAAAATTTTAGCAATAAATGTAATAGGTACCGTATCTTCTTTGCACAATTACTACACACGCTTTGGAATAGTTAGTAAATACCCGTGTTGATCATGGACTTGTGAATCGTGATTGTAAATAGTCCAACATATATTTAACCCCCCTCCCCCCACCAAAACAAATCCGTAACATTTACTGTACCACCACCAACGAAGTTCTCTTAAAATGTCGATAAATATGTACATCAATTATGATGTTTAAACGAAATTTTAACTGTATACATTATATTTATGAATATGAAGTACCAAACATGTTGGTTGCTTTTTTTGAATAATTTTTCGTGTCGTTTTCTGCTCATTTATGGCATATAATGCGGTCATAAAACATCGATACGCCCATGAATTGGACCATTATTATTTTGGTGGATGTTTTAAACAATCCACCAATTGTAAATGCGCAAACAATTTACAAATTTCGCCAAAATTTCCCGATGCCAAATTTACCCGATATACGGTATCTATTCGAATTAATATTTGAACCACCGTTATTTACAGCATCACTTATGATATTTTCGTTTTAAGGTATTGGATGTATAATGAGGGATCATTGGTTCACCCATTTATTGAGTTTGGAACTGTATCCTTATGAAATGTTAATGATTAAAAAATTATTGAAAATTTTCCACTAATGCGCTATTGATAAAAGTTAGTTCCTACAAGAGTTATCCACCTTTACATCGAACACTATGGAAAAAATAATATTTCAGCCATATTTCCCAAGAAACTGAAGGTGGCTCAAACATGGATGGATGAAAAATTTCTAAAAATTGACATTTGTCAGAATTAACGGAAAAATCTCAAGTTCACCGTTTAGATCTTTCGTAATTGATTTTTAAAGTTCTCTTTATCAAGGTGAGATAACACTTAAAATGACCCTATTAAAAGATCCTATATCCTATACCCACCATTATAATTTATAGTATAAAAGTATGTGCAACATCAAAAGTGATAGGGAAATATGAAATATTCATACACATAATTTCACATGATTCCCTTCATTATACATCTAATACCTTAACATCGAACTCTTAGAGATTGTTCACATCAATATTGTTTGATCGATTTATCGATTTTGTGCTGTATACAGGAAAATGGTTATTATTCATATTTGTCATTTCTTCGTGTATCTATGGTTTGATGTTATTGTATCCGTCTGTTTGTAAATTTCGTTTCACCTCGTGAGTGTTAGTTCCGCTGTGTTTACTGTCTGGGATCTCCTTCTTATCTTTGTTTTGTATTTTGTCAAGATTTTGTAATCCAATTGACTATAATTTTTTTTTCTAAATCTGGTTACGGGTTTTGAGCTTGACTTTCATTCCCTGATATTGAGTCTATGCGGAGTTATTTCCCAGTTGAGACGGTATCTGACGTAAAAACATTATGACGTCATGAAAATGGTATGGTAACGTCAATTTTATACCGCCATTTTCCAGATTTTAGGGACCGTTTCCATTTAATTTTATGACGTCACAATTAGTATACGTCAGATACCGTCCCAAAAGGGAAACAACTCTCGTTTTCGAAAATACGGAATATACAATGAGGGACAACGAGATTCACACCTATCAACATACCACAAAGCGACGACAAGATAACGCACGGACACTGAACATGCTGAAACACGAAATATCAATAAAAGTACGTCATCTGCTATCAAAGTACGTCATCTGCTATCTAAAGCAAGCTAATGATCAATCTCATGAGAAGATTGAAGTGTTAACAGAGAAGCTAGAAATATAGATGATAAAATTTTATAAACAAATCTCCATAATAGATTTTTTTTTTCAATAATCAAAGAATTAAAATGTTATACATGTAGTTTAACTCAAACAGAATTACATGTATGTATAGAATGAGTTTTAAATGCTGCAAGTAGTCCAACGTCCATTGGCCGCCTATTAAATACAGAAACTGATTGTAACTGATTCAGCTGTTAATGCTATTGAAATCATATTGTAAAAAATACACATAACTACAAGTATTTCAATTACAAAGTTTAATATTAAAAGATAATCAACAAATTACATATCATCAATGCTGAGCACAGCTCGTAAGCATTCGTTACGCCATAACAACGATGTGACCTGCACATTCACTTCAGTATTTATACAAACAATAAAGCAAGTTACACTTTCTCATAAAGCCTATACAAAATAAGCAATGGTCAACTTGGCACATGAAAATACTCATCATATCTAATTATCAGCCATTTACTAGATAAATGAAGTTACGTGTAGACATTAACAAAATGTGACGATTTTACATATTAAGCAACATAAACAGGGGATGCTTACTCCTCCCGGGCACCTGGTCCCATCTCTAGCTTGCCGGGGGTCCGTCGATGCTCCATTTGGTGCTCTATTGGACATTTTTCAAGTTAACGTACTACGGACTTCGAACTTCGGACTCCGCACTTAAGGGGTCATATAAAAGAAATCATGCGCGATTAGAAACGTTAAATCAGAACTCGTACGGACGAAATGACAATGGACAATTTTAAATATGTATTTATACATATGAAAACAAATAAATTCTTCACCCAGAGTACTCTAAGTTCATAGGAATAGAATTTATATTTTGCGTTTGTGACAAAGTCCCTTCGAAATGCGATGTCCGAAGTCCGAAGTCCGCGAGCATGAAAAATGTCCATTGTGAGTGCTGTTGAGATTATCGTCAGGATCTTCTTTAACTCATAATATGATCGCTATGGTAATTTATCACTGGATTTCATCACGAATGTGTAATTTGATTCTAAATGACAAATCGAAAATTTAAAATGTTCAGACTCCATTTTTACAAATTTCGTCTATAAGCATTAACGTGGAACTGTCGTCACTGACAGATGATTTTGTATAATATCTCGGAGATTTTGGATGGGACTGTTTGGTTTTCCTTTTAGGCACCCCAACAGAACAATCAACATATATCTGTAAATGAAAAAAAGAAATATTGATATCTCATAAATACAAGAGATTATTGATAGATTGAAAATAATATTTGCAAATGTTCAATGTATATATTTTATTGTATATGCAAAGACGGAGAGATTAATAGAAAGATATTAATTCTAAACGTTTTAAAATTCATTAGCATCATTTAAATGCAGATAAATTTACAGCATGGACCAGACATGCACTTTTCGGGTATTTAACAATGAAATATGACCAAAATCTATGAAAATTATGTCCAAAATATACCGGAAGAATAAAACATGGGGATATTTTCTTACTCTATTTGCTAGCTCCAAGTCTTCAATGACTTGTGTAAATGTTGGCCTTTTCTCGGGCGTGTCTGCCCAGCACCATAACATTGTATTATATCTGTAAAGATATATAATGAGGGCTTAGTTATGAGCAAAACTCATTTTTATGCACAACTTGATATTAAGCATCAGTTCTATTGCTTTTTAAATATATATGACAAAACATCCAAAGTATAGAAAAATAAAGTGACATAAAGTGTTATTATCATAAAATTGATAAGTTAATCAAAGTCTCAACGTGAATTTCAGAAAGATTTATAGAAAGATGAATATAATGAAACATCTTTGTAATGGTATACTTACACATAACTTGGACATACCGCAGGGGATTCTAGCCTTCCGCCACTTGTGACAAAATTTAACACGGAAAAGTTTGATAAACCAGGATAGGGAATAAACCCGGAGGAAAATATTTCCCATAACAATATTCCATAAGCCCTACAGAAAATGAATTCAAAGATTTAATTGCAAATTTCTAATTAACTAGATAAATTTGATGCATTACGATTTTTTTCTGTTATCGATAAAAGTGGCAATGTCTTTGTCACGTAATAGGTTCAAATATGTATCATGCTTACCAAACATCGGATTTTGACGAAAATATTCCATCTTGGAATGTTTCTGGCGACATCCATCGAACCGGTAATAGGGCCTGGCCCTCTTTCCTATAATAATCTGACCTGAAAATTAAAAAATAAAGTTAGAAATTCGTTGCTATAAACGTTTCGAAGTACGATTTTCTGTGTATTATTGGTAGATGATATGAAACATTGGCCCACTGAAATTTTAGGTATAATTGAACATATATTTTCAATATTGACTATCAGTGAATGAAAGTCAAACACCAAACCCGAATTTAGATTGAACAAAAATCACAATCAAAAGGCTTATAAATTCTTGAAAAAAAAATTTCTCATGAGAAGAGAAAAACAGACGGAATAATGGTATACCGTAATATGGCATATAAAACGGTATGGCGACGGGTGTTGTATGCAAGCAGGATATGCTGACTCTTCCTGGGCATCTGGTCTCACCCCCATA
The DNA here is from genome assembly GCA_028142955.1 of Pinctada fucata. Lineage (NCBI taxonomy): Eukaryota > Metazoa > Mollusca > Bivalvia > Pterioida > Pteriidae > Pinctada > Pinctada fucata. The sequence continues at coordinate 38,755,585 of AP027111.1, read as the reverse complement.
TTTGGAGTTCCCTTCTTTTCATGAAGTGGAGGTTTTTGTATGTTTGCGTTGGTCCCTCTTTCATTCTGATTTTGTATGCCTTCGGTTTATTACTTTCTGAATTATCGATTATTTACTGGAATTGGGATATGGTCATTATCAATATTTGTCATCTCCCTTTGATACTAGATGATTTAGGGTATTGTCGACGACCTCAGTATCTCGACCTTATAATAACACAAGGGGCACCACTATATTGCTAATGCTTCTCTAAATCATTCTTGCTTGAAGTATCTATGTTATAAATAACGAATGAATTTATGATTTGGATACTCACATGACTATATCTCTTGCTAAACCGAAGTCGCCTATTTTTACATGTTTCCCTGAAGATTTACTCGTCAGTAAGCAATTTCTGGCTGCAATATCTCTGCAATATATTTATATTGTTTCATCACTTAATGCAGTATAAAAATTGTAAGAACAAAACTGTACTGTTACCAATTTGAAAAATTGGAATATCTCGGTATGTAAAATATGAGAGATTGGTATTCAAGAAATCCAACCATACCTATGAACAAATTTATTGCTTTCCAGATATTGGCATCCAGATGCGATGTCTAGAGCTAAAGACAACATCTCCCTTATTTGCAGGGTAGACCGTTTTGTCTGAAAAAATGAAAAGACATAAATGAAACAGCGTTGGTATAATATTATATGAGCAGTATTTCATTTACTCAATTTATTTTTATACAATTTACCCTACAAATTTATTGTCTTCCCTGCTTTTCTGGTTCTCTGTTTGTGTGTTATCTTTTTCCGTTCTCCTTCATATGTTTGTGTGGTTATTTTGTTGCAGTTTAAGCGTGAGTGTTCCGCTGTTGTCATTCCAATGTTATGTTTTTGGAGACAATTTCCTTGTAGAGGATTTGAGTTACCCCATAAGAGAATCTTTCTTCCATTTAATCATTAGCCTAAAGATAGATAACTGCCATGGTGAAGATAAGCAAGGGTTATTTACTATTTCTTTTAATTGCAAATTTGGGGATCCTACTCTGATTTATACATAGAAACTGGCAGATCCTCACAATTATCAGGTAGACAATGTAAGTTGTCACCTCGCTTTCAACTCTCAACCTGAATGTTGCCATTTTCATTCCATTAAAGGGTTAATTATCAACGTTTAGTTACCTCTTTATCTCGTGTCTGCCTTAAATATGATCGTAAGTCTCCACCAGCCATCATTTCCAAAAGAATATATATTCCATAATTATCCGTGGATATGCCAAGACACCTGACTATGTTTTTGTGTTGAAATTTACTGTAAAGAAACGTATAATCATACTTCTTCAGATTTCTGGGAAATTAACAGTAGGTAAGGCATCGCTAATGAGAGTGTTGACAAAAATAAATAAACCAATTTTTCACATCTCAGATTTTATTTTCTTAATGGTTAATTTTCTTACCATAGTGTCAATGCCTCAAACAGAAAATCACTTTTAGAATTTTCCTTTGCGCCGTTCGGTAATTGCTGAAAAATAAAAAAGAAAACTGAATAGCTAAAATAATTTGAAAACAACTATTTTCAATAACAAAAATAGAACAAAACCTTACAACATATTTTTCAATTTGGTTGTTAGAACTGGCGGGTGTTGCATGCAAGCAAAAGATGCTTACTCTTCCTGGGCACCTGGTCTCACTCCCATATCGGGAGTTCGCTTCTTTTCATATGGTGGAGGTTTTTGTTTGTTTGCTTTGGTTCCTGTTTTATCCTGATTTTGTATGCCTTCGGTTTCTGATTTTCTGAATTATCGATTTTGTGCTGTATGCAGGGATATGGTCATTATCCATATTTGTCATTTAAAGTAAAATGTCATACCTTTACAGCTATTTGAATATCCTTTTCGTTTTCGTTAGAAGCGAGCAACGTCCCTCTATACACTTCACCGAATGCACCTTTCCCGATGATACTGCAACGAAGGCATTTGATTTTACATTTCATCACTTGATTTCAAAATAAAAAATCTTTTAAATGCTTTTCAAAAAAACTGGGGGGGGGGGGGTTTACGAAGAAGGATGCTTTCTTTAATGTTTCAAATTTAGAACAGCCCTTTCTTTGAAATATGTTTGCTTCAAACTTTAAAAGTAATAATGAAGGCAGTTTATTATATCTGATTTTAAACGTCTTTAAATTCAATAGCATCATATAAGAGCAGATAAATTTGCAGCAAGGACCAGACATGCACATTTCGGGTACTTAACCCCGTCAGTGATCCTCAATCTAAACAATGAAATATGGCCAAGAGTGTGAAAAATATTATGTTAAAAATGTACCGAAAGACGTAGCATGATCACTTTGTACCACACGTATTGGAAACATACATTTCAGGAGCATACTGATTAGAACTATGCCGCTCTCTAACAATATAGCTCAATTTTCTCTGAGATCGAATCGAATCATATTTTGATGATCGAGTAGGTGAGAAAATGAAAACGCTAAAACAATCAGTTCGTTGAGTATGCTTTTGATGTCGTGTAAGATGTCTATCTGAGCTTTCTTTCCTTATCTATTCCATAATAGAATTTACTTACAGAAATACAGTATTAATCAATACTTTTATTACCTGTCAGTTCGAATTCTTGACCTATCATAATCCTTGATTGTTCCATTTAAAAGGCGCTCACTGAACCATTCATAGTTAGGATTTTTCTCCGTGAGAATTTCTTGAATAGCTGACTCGATTGTTTGCTGAGCCAGTAGATCAACAACAGCAACGCTTCTCTCCCTTGCTTTTCCTCCTTGAAGAAGTGAAGAGTGTTTTGTTTCCCGCCTTCTTTTGATTACAGCTACAAAAAAGGATACAACAGAGTATGGTGAGACCTTTTATGAAAAACTTTTCAATAGAATTTTGGTTTTTTTTTTTTTACATTTTAGGCATCTTATGGAAAGATGACAAATATGGATATGACCATATCCCTGTATACAGCACAAAATCGATAATTCAGAAAATCAGAAACCGAAGTCATACAAAATCAGGATAAAACAGCAACCAAAGCAAACAAACAAAAACCTCCACCACATGAAAAGAAGCTGACTCCCGATATGAGAGTGAGACCAGGTGCCCAGGAAGAGTAAGCATCTCCTGCTTGCACATTCAAGTATAAAAATATTTCTTTTAAAAACGCTGATTCCTATCTCTGTCAAAGAGGAGATTAGGAACCCCCAACAAATACACTAAATACCAATCAATGAAGAGGATATGAAAAAGAAGACCAATGAAACTTCTAGCGTGAATAAAATCGCAAACACAAAAAACAACGACACTGACTAGAATAGAGAAGATAGATCAATTAGCAGCTTGCAGAATGCGTTTGCAGTGGGATTTCGTAAGTTTCTAAAATAATATACACGTGACACAAAAACTTTCTTATGATGGTACAAATAAATGGAACAGCACCGTTTCTTATTTATGTAACCCTATATATCACTTCTGAAGGATTTTTGCAATAAAGAACATCAGCTTCCCCATAACAGCTGCTTTGAACTGAAAGATGTACGCACAGTGTTTACTTTCCAGCAAAAAAGATTTTGGTTAATTCCTAAAGATGTGAACCAACGTCTGTTAGGTTATTGGAAAGTCGTGAAAGAAGGTCCACTACACCGGATAACCACACCATTTGATACTAAACGTGGAAGTCGGTACGGATTGCCTATTGCTCTCATTTGTTTATGTGAAATCCTTTGTGTTCGTTCTTTTCATGTTGTACAGTAAACGTGGTTATTTTCGCTGATGGAAAATTTCGCAATTATAACATAAGACGTTTTGACAGTGGGAAATTTCGCGATAAAAAAAGTCATTCCCATTGTAAGAATGCGGTGGGGAATTTTTTCGCGTAGGGGAAATTTCGCGTAATCACTCGATTCGCGAAAAACGCAAAAATTACCCCCACGCGAAAATATCCACGTTTACAATATTTGATGTTCTTTGTGCCTTTGCGGTTTTTACTGTATATATCTACTTTATGTTTTCACTTGGGATGTTTCGGTGTGTTGTAGTGGGTGCCGTCACCATGTCTTGTTGGGTATACCTTCTTTCATTTTTTTTTAATTCAAAACTTGAATTACCTGTGATTATAAGGCCGACCAAGAACAAGAAAGCAGTAACGAGTGCTAATGGAATAATGAATCCTTTAAAGCTGGAATGAGCTTGTTCCATATCGGTGTTTGAAACTACCATTTCAGTTTTTAATGTTACATTCAGTTCTACAACATCGGCTGAAATGAAGAGAGAAAAAATCGTATTATGTCAATCTTTCTAATTTGTAATCAACATATTAGAATATGTATTAAATGAACCAAAAGCAAATTATACGCAAACAAGATAAATCTATGAAAAACAAAATAAAATAAATCATATTTTCAGTCGTTTGGATTGCAACGAAAGAATGTTTTTTAGTATGAAATAGTTTCGCAGGATATTCTTCCAACTCAATTTTCCAAACATGTAATCATAAAATCAACATTGTTCAAATTGTATATCTTGAAGCGTCTACAGTTAAAAAGGAAAATTCACTACAAATTCAAATTATTTCTTTCGTGCTTACTTTGAAACACACATCCATCTGACAAAAATATATAATCCAAACCAATGTAATCACAGTGCATTGCTTCGTCAATTGAGAATTCGATGAGATACCTACAAAATGAAGTAAAACATGAATATTCATGAGTCTTAATGAATACTCTAAGCCTTTATGAATATTCATAAGGTCTTAAACATAAGCTTTAGTAGGATAATCGCAAGAATAGGAAAAGCTTAATGGCATGGAAAGTAAAAAAAAAACTTACGGATAAGAAACATTAGGGACTGTATATGTCGTTTTCCGGATTCTCCTTTGTTCATTTTCGTCATGTTGGCCTAGGTATTTACGACGGATGGAGTCATTTCTGGCGGCAAATATCGACAAATCCCACCATGCATCACCATACCATGCAAAAGATATCTGTAAGTAAGCGTTTGCATTACTAGATTATCTCAGCAAAGGATAAAACAAGATGTTCCATAAAAAAGTGAGAGAGAAGTAATTTCATACATAAATTAGTGTCAAAATGCTTTGAAGTTTCATTTGTCGTTGTTGCCACTTTTTTGTTTCACCAGATGTTGAGAGAACTAGAATGTTTTCGTTTTAGAGATGTAGATTTTATACCCTACCTTGCAGGGACGAATTGACGGTACAAGTACTTTTGATTTCAGTCTTTCGACCAATCCATCTTTCATTTGTTGCTCAAAACAGTGGGTTGATTTGCTTCCATCCATATACATGAAGCTACCTGCAATGTATACATATGTAGGTCAATTTTCATTTGATGTATTCAAATTGCTCATTTTTTTCCCTTCTTTTGCTTCCTTTTTATTTGAATTCTAACGAATAGAATAACATCATTCCAGATTTTAGCCAGACTCAGAGTACATTCATCTGTCCAAAATTTATTGTGAATATGAAATGTACACGAGTTACAAATATGATACTGATTGATTAAAAGATAGCACATATGTAAATAATTCTCGAGTTTCTCTTTTGAACAGAACCATTCTGAACCTTAAATAACGCTGATGTTTTTTTTTATATTAACTATAAAATAACAACTTTCAGTAAGTGAAAAGATTAAAACATTTTGAAAGGACAATAAAACATAATACTCTTAGCGGAGAAAGACCATGTTAATTATAACCCAAAATTACCAAATTTCGCTTTCACTGTGTCCAGAAGGCGTCTGCTTGGGTCCCCTTTAACTTCATTAAAATGACTGCCACCTTCAACTGCTTCTATGAACTGACATGGCTCACCGAAGTCACAGAATCTGTCGCTCACCCCATTTCGGTGATCAAACAAGTCTGAGATTTGGAAAAGAAATGGGTAAAGACCCAAAATGTTAATGCTGAATGTTTATTCTTCAAAAATACATTTATTTACCAAAATAGAACAGCGATAATACCCTATAACCGCAATACAGAGGCTACTCCATTCTACAAATTGATCATTACATTTATTATTTCTGGTGACGATGTATCGATCGCTTTTTATATCTTTACAATATCAGGAAAAATAATTCACCCATGCTCTTTGCAAAAAAACCTCCCTGATTCATTGTTCTAAACAAAAAAAAATATATTACTGACCAAAGATCTGCTTTGCATTCGTTAACTAGACCTTGGAATCAGATAACAAAAGGCATCCCATTTGAGCAAAGAAAGTTAACGATATATCTTTTTTTCAAGATACAACATTTATTTCATACCTGTATTCTTTCGACGTGTTGATATGTTCCTTATCGCCAGCAAGGATTCATTGCCGGTTGATGCCAGCATCGCAATGTTAATTGTGAAAGCAATTTTACTTGGTGGTAAAGTAATCACTGCCTCTTGCCAGCCTCTGCAATGATTGCATTATTCATTAAGTTTTATTGCGTGAGCCTGAATGGATGAGTGTATGTGTTATTTTTTAAAATTCTGATTTAATGAAATTGGAAGAAGCTGGGAAAAAGGAAAACAACAACATAGATTTTTTTCTATCTATTAATAGTGATCTAAAGCTTTGATATATTAGATGATCTAATTGTTAAGATGATAATACACAATTTTTCTTCATTTTTATGCAACTACACTTTAAGAAGTTTGAAAACATTAATTTGAAACCGTCTGTGAAAATTTCGTGGATGTATGTTTGGAATTGAATGCATCCTTTTGCTAATTTTGCAAATATTAGACTACCTTAAAAACATAATACTAGTACCAGAAGCTCGAATGGAAACATCCTATCTCTTTCTTATACAGGGTAAGATGTGAACCTTTCCCCTTGGACAAATCTATTTCCGTGTATTTTCCGGCCAAAGAAAAGTATAGTATTTGTGTACACCAAGGTCATGGCCATTCTTAAAGATCGATCAGAGCAGGATCTAGTTATCCTTAACCATTTTAATAAGATGAGCTCTATGTCAGTATCACACGTCTGCTAAACGAATCAATTGTCAGACAATCAAGACGAAATTGATCATTGCCCTATAAATATGAAAATACCTCTTACAGTGTTTGAAATCCTACTGTGCTGAAATGTAACGATAACGAAAACCATGTCCTGCCCTAACCCTCAAAGTAAGAAATAAGTCAAAACTCTAACATAAATCATGCCCTGCCTCACCCCTTAAAGAAAGATAAAAGTCAAATCTCTAAGGAAAACCATGCCCTGCCTTACCCCTCAAAGAAAGAAATACGTCAAAACCCTAACGAAAACCATGCCTTGCCTTACGTCAAAACTCTAAGGAAAACAATGCCCTGCCTTACCCCTCAAAGTAAGAAATAAGTCAAAAGTCTAAGGAAAATCATGTCCTGCCTTACCAGTAAAAGAAAGAAATAAGTCAAAACTCTAGGGAAAACCAAGCCCTGCCTTACCCTTCAACGTAAGAAATAAGTCAAAACTCTAGGGAAAACCAAGCCCTGCCTTACCCCTCAAAGTAAGAAATAAGTCAAAACTCTAAGGAAAACCATGCCCTGCCTTACCCCTAAAAGTAAGAAATAAGTCACAACTCTGACAAAAACCAAGCCTTTTCTTACCCTTCAAAGTAAGAAATAAGTCAAAAGTCTAAGGAAAATCATGTCCGGCCTTACCAGTAAAAGAAAAGAAATAAGTCAAAACTCTAGGGAAAACCAAGCCCTGCCTTACCCCTCAAAGTAAGAAATAAATCAAAACTCTAAGGAAAACCACGCCCTGCCTTACCCCTAAAAGTAAGAAATAAGTCACAACTCTGACAAAAACCAAGCCCTTTCTTACCTCTTAAAGTAAGAAATAAGTCAAAACTCTAAGGAAAATCATGTCCTGCCGTACCAGTAAAAGAAAAAAATAAGTCAAATCTCTAGGGAAAACCAAGCCCTGCCTTACCCCTCAAAGTAAGAAATAAGTCAAAACTCTAAGGAAAACCATGCCCTGCCTTACCCCTAAAAGAAGGAAATAAGTCACAACTCTGACAAAAACCAAGCCCTTTCTTACCTCTTAAAGTAAGAAATAAGTCAAAACTCTAAGGAAAATCATGTCCTGCCTTACCAGTATAAGAAAGAAATCAGTCAAAACTCTAGGGAAAACCAAACCCTGCCTTACCCCTCAAAGTAAGAAATAAGTCAAAACTCTAAGGAAAACCATGCCCTGCCTTACCCCTTAAAGTAAGAAATAAGTCACAACTCTGACATAAACCAAGCCCTTTCTTACCCCTCAAAGTAAGAAATAAGTCAAAAGTCTAAGGAAAATCATGTCCGGCCTTACCAGTAAAGGAAAGAAATAAGTCAAAACTCTAAGGAAAACAATGCCCTGCCTTACCCATCAAAGTAAGAAATAAGTCAAAAGTCTAAGGAAAATCATGTCCTGCCTTACCAGAAAAAGAAAGAAATAAGTCAAAACTCTAGGGAAAACCAAACCCTGCCTTACCCTTCAACGTAAGAAATAAGTCAAAACTCTAAGAAAAACCAAGCCCTGCCTTACCCCTCAAAGTAAGAAATAAGTCAAAACTCTAAGGAAAACCATGCCCTGCCTTACCCCTAAAAGTAAGAAATAAGTCACAACTCTGACATAAACCAAGCCCTTTCTTAACCCTCAAAGTAAGAAATAAGTCAAAAGTCTAAGGAAAATCATGTCCGGCCTTACCAGTAAAGGAAAGAAATAAGTCAAAACTCTAGGGAAAACCAAGCCCTGCCTTACCCTTCAAAGTAAGAAATAAGTAAAAACTCTAAGGAAAACCAAGCCCTGCCTCACCCCTCAAAGTAAGAAATAAATCAAAACTCTAAGGAAAACCAAGCCCTGCCTTACCCCTAAAAGTAAGAAATAAGTCACAACTCTGACAAAAACCAAGCCCTTTCTTACCTCTCAAAGTAAGAAATAAGTCAAAACTCTAAGGAAAATCATGTCCTGCCGTACCAGTAAAAGAAAGAAATAAGTAAAACTCTAGGGAAAACCAAGCCCTGCCTTACCCCTCAAAGTAAGAAATAAGTCAAAACGCTAAGGAAAACTATGCCCTGCCTCACCCCTAAAAGTAAGAAATAAGTCACAACTCTGACAAAAACCAAGCCCTTTCTTACCTCTCAAAGTAAGAAATAAGTCAAAACTCTAAGGAAAATCATGTCCTGCCTTACCAGTATAAGAAAGAAATCAGTCAAAACTCTAGGGAAAACCAAACCCTGCCTTACCCCTCAAAGTAAGAAATAAGTCAAAACTCTAAGGAAAACCATGCCCTGCCTTACCCCTTAAAGTAAGAAATAAGTCACAACTCTGACATAAACCAAGCCCTTTCTTACCCCTCAAAGTAAGAAATAAGTCAAAAGTCTAAGGAAAATCATGTCCTGCCTTACCAGTAAAAGAAGGAAATAAGTCAAAACTCTAGGGAAACCCAAGCCCTGCCTTACCCTTCAAAGTAAGAAATGTCAAAACTCTAGGGAAAACCAAGCCCTGCCTTACCCCTAAAAGTAAGAAATAAGTCACAACTCTGACATAAACCAAGCCCTTTCTTACCTCTTAAAGTAAGAAATAAGTCAAAACTCTAACGAAAACCATGCCCTGCCTTACCCCTCAAAGTAAGGCATACGTCAAAACCCTAACGAAAACGATACCCTGCCTTACCCCTCAAAGTAAGGCATACGTCAAAACCCTAACGAAAACCATGCCCTGCCTTACCCCTCAAAGTATGAAATAAGTCAAAACTCTGAGGAAAATCATGTCCTGCCTTGTCCCTCACTGTATGAAATAAGTCAAAACCCTTAGGAAACCACGCCCTGCCTTACCCCTAAAAGTAAGAAATAAGTCAGAACTCTAAGGAAAACCATGCCCTGCCTTATCCCTAAAAGTAAGAAATAAGTCAAAACTCTGACATAAACCATGCCCTCTCTTACCTCTCAAAGTAAGAAATAAGTCAAAACTCTAAGGAAAACCATGCCTTGTCTTACCCCTCAAAGTAGGAAATAGGTCAAAACTCTAACATAAACCTAGCAGCCCTGCCTTATCCCTCAATGTAAGAAATAAGTCAAAACTCTAAGGAAAACCATGTCTTGTCTTACCCCTCAAAGTAGGAAATAAGTCAAAACTCTAACATAAACCTAGCCCTGCCTTACCCTCAAAGTAAGAAATAAGTCAAAACTCTAACATAAACCAAGCCCTGCCTTACCCCTCAAAGTTAGAAATAAGTCAAATCTCTTACATAAACCAAGCCCTGCCTTACCCCTCAAAGTTAGAAATAAGTCAAAACTCTAACATAAATCAAGCCCTGCCTTACCCCCAAAGTTAGAAATAAGTCAAAAATCTAACATAAATCAAGCCCTGCCGTACCCCCCAAAGTTAGAAATAAGTCAAAACTCTAACATAAACCAAGCCCTGCCTTACCCCTCAATGTTAGAAATAAGTCAAAACTCTAACATAAACCAAGCCCTGTCTTACCCCTCAAAGTTAGAAATAAGTCAAAACTCTAACATAAACCAAGCCCTGCCTTACCCTCAAAGTAAGAAATAAGTCAAAACTCTAACATAAATCAAGCCCTGCCTTACCCCCGAAAGTAAGAATGAATCAAAACTCTAACATAAACCATGTCCTGTCATACCCTTCAAAGTAAGAAATAAGTCAAATTTTTAAACTCTTAAATCGAATAATTAACAGAAGTCATTTTCCTTCACATTTTCAGGATTTATATAAATGAGAGGTCATATGCTTCCTCATAAATACTTCACTTATACAAGATGTTTAAGAAACGAAGTTCTAACATTTACAACGAAATACTTTTTAGTGAAATATACTTCAATAACATGATACATTATATTGTTCATCATGTTATCTCATCTATAAACATAGAAAAATCATACTTTAAGAAATTTCTTTTGTTTTCTGCAAACAATTACAATATGAAATCATGACGAACTCACTCATGAATTTTATTTTCTGAATGCCAGATGTCTCTTTGACCTTCAGAAGAATTCGTATTTACAACCAATTCCGATGTTCCCTCAATGAAATAGAGGAATCTCAAGGTCATAGGTTCATTCAATCTGTGAATGGATGGTGATGTTAAAACTCCTTTATTTACACTCACCACTGCAGAGAACCCTGAAAAATGAATTATATGCGGGAAATGAGTTCCATTCAAAATTTCATACTAATGCTACACAGTGACAATTTTGATTGAATTATAGTCATTATTTCAGTGAGCAAGATGACCGATCCTCCAATTATGTCTTTATATAACCCATCCTGGTTAAAGCTAACAAGATGAAATATTAGATGTGCATGTTTATCAATCCAAATTGGACGCCCCAAAGCATGAACAAGAATGGGGCTAAAAACCAGAACAGAAAACTAAAAAAAGGAGTTTCACAGAATCATCCAAAACAATTTATTGTTATCCTTAACAAAATTGGTTTCTCTCAAAAATACCACTAATTGAGTAATTTCTCGACTAGTCATCTAGTTTGAGGTTTCTACGGAATAGCGTGTTAATTGTTTTATTAGCACACCGTAAGCAGTGGACGAAGATATGTTACGACCCAATGCCCAGTTTCATATAAGTGTTTATATTAATAATATGGAAGTGATCAAACTCCATACCTTCTTGAAGAAAAATTCAAACCAATTTATTATGCACCAGACGCGTTTTTCGGATATTAAATCCTCATCAGTGATGCTTCCAGCCAAAGCGCTTTTCATAAGCCGCCAAAATTCATTTCAGTGGCGCCCTCTGGTTCTAGTTTTAGAACTTAAATTTGTCCATTTACTTTACATAGAGCTCCAAATTTCCTGTAGGCTTTCAGTAAGTACATGTATTTTTGTGAAACATGCTGCAGGAATTAGACATTTGTAAATATAAAGTTGAAGTCGTCACGATTGCCATATATATATTCAGGTAACCGTCGTTAACACATGATAACACGAGATCTTTTTGAAGCAGAAATATTACTTGGAGTACTTCTTTTCACCAGTGGTTCATATCGACAGAAGATGTAATCATCCAGGATCGTACATGTATGATGAGCTTAGACATGCATTCCAGACTGTTATACAAAAGGAGGCTACAGAAAATCATGATCTATATTTTAGCATGAACTACATTTGTACCACGTAGCCCATTTATACACTTGAATGAATTCAAATCATGAAAATTTGATTTTCAATAAAAATCATTCCAATGAATGCATTTGTCACCTGCGAAACATAGCGACACTCGGGAATCACTTTTATAGGGTGTGACATCCAAGTGTGACAGAGAGACTGCAAGACAGACGGACAGGCGGACAACGGACAAAGTGATCCCTAAGTATCGCTATGCTTCGCAGGCAACACACAAACCATATCCCTATCAAGAAGTACAAAATCGTTAATCAAAATAATATTCTAACCAAGGGCATACAAAACCAGGATAAAATCAGAACTAATGCAAAGGAATAAAAATACAAAAATCTACCATATGAAGAGAAGTGAACTTCCTGCGAAGAAGTGAGATCAGGTGCCCAGGAAGAGCTCGACAAACTCTACAGATTAGGTTTAATGACAAATATGGATAATAACCATATCCCTGTATTTTTTATTTTATGAAAGAAAAACGGAATTGATAAACGCTTGATCAATATCTGTCATAAATTACGTTTTAAGCTCATCTGTGATATTTTTAGTGATCCCCTGTATTATCAAAAGTCCATTTTCAAGTTCTCGGAATCGGCCGATAAAACTTTTGGTTTTACACATCAGATTACGGACATCAAGTACCTAGCCAAACTTTTGAATTGCTAAGTCATAATTCATTCAAGTTTTTACGTTACATTTCCAGTGCTTCTTATGTGACGTCATAAAGGAAAATGTCGCCAAAGTATGTGATGTCCGTAGTCTAGCTATCAAATGAAACATCTCGGAAATCGTCTTTTGGGAAAAGATCACCATTAATTTGTATGACTTGCCTTTTTGCAAGAATCTGCGACACAACAACTGAAAGTCGTACTCATAATCCCATCGAACAAAGAACACAACACCTATTAGCATATGACAAATCCTTCAGTCATAGTCATAATTAGACCTGTGAACGTGATCAGTCATCAGCAATATACCTTTGTCATCATCAATACCTTATACAGCACTGAATAACAAAGGCTTTGAGAGAGCCTTGCTGTCTGTATCACTCATTTCACTTTGCAATACCCTTCTTTTAAGACGCAAATGCTTCAAAAGGATAGTAAATTTCATAAATTACTGGAAACGCAGTTGAGTTTCACTTTACACCTAAAAATTGCATAGGACTTCTCTCAAATTTACAGTTGAATATACAGTCCCGACCAGTCGATAGATTAATATTCGCTGTCAATTCGTTAACGAATTGAAAGTTTTTTGAAAGCTTAGCGTTCCAAATTTCGTCAGCGATTGCTTTCAAAATTTAGAGAGCGAATCCTCGTTAACTAATTTTCGTCAGCGGTGAACTGAATCAGAACTTTTATTCAAGATTTAAAAAAAACATTTTTCTGAAATGAATACGTTGAGTATAAAAATTAGACTTATTCGAAGTCAAGTTATATTTTAAAATCTCAACGGATTTTTTTTTCTATCGTTTTCAATTTTTTGCTCCTGTATTGTGGTTATGTTTCTTCTTTCATATTTTATTTCCCCTCAATCTAAATCAATGGAATTCAGATATCATTTTCCTCAGATATAATGATGCCAAATCGAGACAAATTTATCAACTTGTCATTATAACAATCTGTTATAATTTGGCAATGCCGTCTGTTTCATAATACTCTCCAAAATACCGATTCCAAGTAAATTGCAATGACAAAAGACAAAAATATACATTAGTCTGTCAAAAAACAGAGAATTTTTTCTATCAAAGCCAGAATAATTTGTCTAGTAGTCTAATTGGTATTCACCAATGACTGTATGCCGAATTAGACGAGGGCGAGTTGACCCAGCGTCAATATTTCCCAGCGGAAAGAAGTGATGAGTCCCTGTTCGATAATCTTACTAAAATAGCAATGAAATGTCATTGAATGTGGTTATATGGATATAAAATAGTATGTGGCAGTGTGATTCTTCACTTAACTATGTCAGATGGCTTTCGAAACAGTTATGACTTGAATTTAGTTACAGCTTCTTGAAATAAAGAGAGTTCCCTTCCTTTCTTTTTAATCTCTATTTGCTATTTTGAAAGAAATATGCCAAATTTATTTTAGATTTTAGATCCTACATCTCTTAAAGGTATACTTTATAAATCCAATCTTAAGATGACTTAATTGATTCATTAAAATTACCAATCGGAAAGAGGAGGGGAGTGAGGAATTGCTTCTTCTTTCTTTGTAGACAACTCGTCTATTTTCATACACATATACGTGATCAATATTGCATAAATGTTATATCACAAATATATTACAGTGAACGTTAAGTCAGGAATCATTATCTATTCCTTATTTCTCCAGGTATTTAACGTCTTCAAATTCATTAGCATCATTTAAAAGCAAATAAATTATCAGCATGGATCAGGCATGCACGTTTCGGGTATTTAACCCTCGTCAGTGATCCTCAATCGAAAACAATGAAATATGGCCAAAATCTGTGAAAATAATGTCCAAAATATACCGAAAGGCGTGGCTAGATGGCTGGGATATGATGCTACAGGACCCAGTTTAGAAATTTGAGAAGTGTTTGTAAGCAGAAATTTTCGAATACTTTTGAAGAAACGAACAACCGAAAGTATCTTCAAAGCTTATTTGGCTAAGGAGACGCCAATAAAAAAAATGTAATAATAAACTTCTAATTGACAATCACTTAAGGGACATCGACATCCAAAGACAGAATACTTACATAATGTAGACGATTGGTAATTAGGGAATAGACATCTGTCAAAGATGAGTTCGTCAGACTCTATTTGGAAGACAACAGTATCTTTCAAGTTACAAAATTTCGTATAGGTTAGAAGGTTTGACGTTTCTACAAGAAAAAGAAGGGCGCGGAGCAATAGCGACAACTTCTTCGTCACCTGAATGGAATGAAGACACTCGTATAGCAAGCAGAAGATTTCGAATTCAAACCATACACACGGCAATGATATTTCATGTATACACTGTTCAGCTTTACATAATTCATGATCCAAGTCGAACATGAAGATTGGTTTCTTCACAAATGAGACGATAACATTGAGAGCCTTAGATTGGCTAAGATTAATTGATGCCATCTAAAACAATTAATTTAGTAGGCGTCACATTTTGAGATAGGGAAAGAAAAAACATTTAATATTCGATTTTCAAAAAGTGTTGCAATTTTGTTTTCAATATTCTTGCATTACTCTCTCTCTCTCTCTCTCTCTCTCTCTCTCTCTCTCTCTCTCTCTCTCTCTCTCTCTCTCTGCAAAAACTGATTCATCCTTTGGAAGACTTTTTCATCCAATTCATTCGAATAACGTAATAAATTTTGCTTTAGAGCATAATTCTTCTAAAAGCTTTGAAACACAATATCACTGTATTATGTAACAATGCAATTTTGTATGACAAATTGATCATAATGCACCCACTACAATCATTTCATTCTCTGATGATTTTACGCTCGGTCCCAAATAGAAAACGACTTAATGCCCCACTTGATAATTACTGGATAATAACAATACTTGACAATCAAATTAAAATGAACTATGATAATATCGAGAGTGCGATTCGACACCATTAATTTGATTTTAAATCTGAGTTCAGTAAGCGATCTAATCTGATTCATGCAGCTAAACATTTTAATAATGATACTCAAAATAATGATATAATCGAAAAACTATTCGCTACATGCATGACTTTAATATTTGTTTCATTGCCATTCATTTAACAGGAATTGTTTTCTGACCCTTCTTTATCCTTTCATTTCACTCTTGTTTCTTAAATGATTTTCAAGGAAATCAAGATTGCACTTCTGAGAATTTTGTACTTCAAATTGCCAAATAAGGAGAGATCCCAGAAAACTCCCATTTATTTCTAAAATAAGATGAGTAAAACGTTGGTTTAGGGATAATGTTTGATGTGTTTCCGAATTGAATTTTCTAAAATGAGATCAATAAAACGTTGGTATACGGATAATACATGATGTGTTTCCGAATTGAATTTTGTTCAAGAAGGTAACGAGTTGGAACAATTCCATCTTCCGAACAAAGTCTAAAGTTTGAAATATAGAAAGGATCTCCGGCGAGATCACCATGTACTGACCACAGCGGAGCACACCCACAGGTTTGTAACAAACAACGAACATCAGACAAAACAACTTATAAAAACCGACATGGAGCAATTACTCACAACGAAAGGTCTATCACAGAATCAAAGCAGATATACCAAAAACATGAAATTTGAACGTTTCGCTATTTCGACATAGTAACTTTCATATTTTTTTGCATATTACATTGTTTAGATTTGAGGATCACTGACGAGGGTTAAGTACCCGAAACGTGCATGTCTGGTCCATGTTGCCAATTTATCTGTTCTTAAATGATGCTATTCAATTTGAAGACGTTTACATACATAGACTGAGGAACGAATTGTCATACAATATTTTCTTAATGATACTGAGGAGGGAAGGTGTGTAGTTGTCTATTGTGCGTGTAATGTATTTGTTTACCAAAAGTGTAAATTGATTTTTGCAAAAGAAAATATAATGCCCCTTCTCTGCTGCCAGGGAACAATACTTTTGACAAAAAATACCAACAGATAAGAGGCATGCATGTCGCAGATATTCATTCCTCATCGGTGGTTCATACAGCCAAAATAAGTTAGTGGTTACTTAGTGCATGTATGGTACATGCTGCAATAATACGACAGTATCCAACTCTAAACCTTCCCGAAGAAAAATTATGCATCAGACACGTGTCTCGGATATTAAATTCTCATAGGTGATGCTTTATCAAAGTGATTTTAGACACAGCCAAAATTCATTTTAGTAGCGTCCTCTGTTATATTTTTTTAAATTAAATTTGTGCAATTTGCAGAGAGTGAACGGTTCCAAATTTCCTGTAGGGTCGATTCAGTGGCATATCCAAATAAAATCAGAGTTCAATGATGCTATGAATTTGAATACGTGTAAATAATACTATGAATTTGAAGACGTGTAACATTTGTATTGCAAGTTTCTTACATTTCAAGTTTTCAATTATAAAGCGCGAGAAATTCCAATAATTTGTGGAGTCTAAGCACCAGCGTTCAGCAAATAAAACCCAAATTAGCAACAGCATCAATATGCAGAGTTATTCAGGGTTTAAAAGTACACGATTCATTCTATAGATAGAAAAGTTGGCCAATAAATCATAACTATTTTGCTGCTACCTCAACCTTTTATTTGAGTACAATTCAATTATGATTCTACGATAGTATCATAACGCCCTGGAATTTCTATAACATATGAGAATTTGACAGCCTATTTGTTAGAAGATCTTTCCTCTCTATCTCCACATTGATAGCTTTTTGTAATTCGATGATTAGGGATTGTCACAACTACAAAGCAAATGTAACGTGTCCCGCTATGAAAGTTCAACACCAATAAAAAAATACCCACACAAAATGCAGGAGGATCGATTGTACCTTCAATATCAAGTATCTAATCCAAACCTAAAAGGCTGAATTCATTGTGTCATTTAATCCGTACATTATGTCACAATTCTAGTATTATAATAATGCTTAAAAGTGGGAACGTTGTGCGCACGTAATTCGGATGACTGCACCATTTGCTACTATCGTGGCAAATGGCCGTCCTAAGTGGGCACCGGTTGCTCATTGGTCTTGTTGCTTTATCCGAGTCTTTTGTGTTTGGTGTTTTAATGACGCATTTGGTATTCCTTGTCCCTTTTGCGTCTCTCCATGTGCTTGTTCGTTCTGTGTTTTCATACAGGGGTGATTAAGTGCTCTGTTGTGGATTGTGCAACATGGTCTTGTTAGAGATCCCCTCTTTTCTTTCAGGACTGACGGTCTGCAAACTTGCTTAATAAACAGACATATTCGTCAAATTCAAAGTTTGTAATGAAAAATATATCTTTAAATTGATCTCATTTATTTTTGTTATTAAATTTCTGTTCATATGGCCTTCATTGACATTAATCTGAATCAAATAAAATCTGCATTGATTTTTCATTTTGTTTACTAATTTCTTTCAATTAGTTCTTTAGTTGAGAATTAATGAATTTTACTTACCTTCCATTTTCATGGTTAAATTGTCACAGCTTTTGCACCAATCGGATGCATTGTTGTTAGATTTGATTTGCACGTGACTACTCCATGACCATTCACACTTATTATCAAAATTGCAGGATATGTCTGAAATATAAAATAAAGAAGAATTCTATGCATGTAGGTCTAAATAGAATGGAATTAAAACTGCACAAAAACGGCATAAATCATTGATGGTCTCGACCAAAGGACCATTTGTTGCTGATTTCCTATTTCATAAGACTTTTGGAAAGGGTTTGATAATTTATGGAATTTCGCTCCCCTATTTTTCAGAGTCTTCCTTGATTATATATATATATATTTAGATTTCGTCTCTGTTATCTAACTTACTTTTCATTTCAAGTTAATGATTGATGCATTATTTCGAGACATTGAAATAGGAGTTCATATTCCTCTATAATTATATTAAATAAGAATAAATTGATCACATCATACTAGTATTACAGGGCATACAAGTTTCTGGACCCTAAAACACTCATTAAAAGTATATCAAAATCAGAATTACAACCTTGCATAATTGTACTGTAAATATCCGTATCTGTAACACAGTGACCTTGTTCTATACCCTGATAACAGTTAAATAATTAGAGCAATTTGTAATAATGAAAATAATTGTTCCTCCCAGACATTAAAAAATGTCATTGTCTATTTTTGTCATAAAAATTCATTTCTAGCGCCTAAGGAGCAATGTATACACAATCATATACCTTTTGTTATGAAGACGATTCGAATATCACGGATTCTATCCTTTGCTGGAAACTGAAGTTGAATCGATTCGTCTGAACCATTGACAAACGTTGATAACAGTTTGGACGTAACATCAAAGGTCTGTGTCGAACTGGAATTACATTTTCTTGGCGGTACCGTAATGCATAGTGGTGTATCCTTTGATTTGTTTTTCCTAGAAAATATGAAACAATTTATATCTTATTAATTAAATTTCTGTTTTTGTGCACTAAAATTATTAATTTTGATTTGTATACATTGGTTAACCACTGACCAAACATTTGATGTTGACTCCAATCCTTATAATTAATTGCTTGTTTATTCCATATTTAACATTGTGACTCGAAGGAGATAAAGAACCATAAAGTCACTAATGGGGAAATTCTGTATTCCTTATAGTTCTCTAAACCTAATGGAACAAACATATTTGCGGAATGAGACTCTATATCAAAAAGAACAAAGTAGGGGGCTCAACAGTACAAGATGTTCATTGCAAATAGTGGATAAACCGATACACCACAAAACCAATAAACAAGCAAAAAATGGGGAAAAGTAAAACAATACAAAAGTCCACCTTGTGGGCAAATACAAGTTCCTAATATGGGAGAGATACCAGGTTCCCAGAAAAAGTAAGCATCACCTGCTAGCATTGTTTGTGATACTATATAAAATAAAAGCAACTCAAGCGTAGCGTTCCCTAGCAGCAAAATGATTTTAAAAATAAACTTTACTGCCAACTTGACTTTTGACCTTTTAGATCATTATGGTTCATCCTCCTTTTTTCAGGAGTTTCTTTTTTTTTTTTTTTCTTTATGTCTGGTTGTTTTTTATTTGTCTTCTTTAGTTTCCTTCGTTCATATAAATGCATGTCAAACCATTGTGTGTTACATTTTGTTTTCATTTTTGATTTTCTTAAAGTTCTGATGATTGTACACATTTTTCGATGGACTTAAATGAAGGCTAAAAATAAGGTTAGGGTTAGGGACAAACTCCAAGCAGCTCAAGTTTACCTTCCGTTACCTTACTCTACAGCAACACTGTCACAGACTTGCCGCCATAAAGCATATCTTAACGTAACGCTGCTATGACGTCATATTAGTAGTTACATTAGGGCAGGATTCTTGGAGTATGTGTCAGAGATTGTTTCGATTGTAAGGAGGAGACAATTCTGTTCGGAGAATGGGTTAGGGACTTTTTCTATCATGGATATCAGCAAGCACGTTAAGGACATTATGCAAATAAGACTGCAATTAACCGAAGAAAACATATTTCATATTAGTAAAAAACATCGCGGCATTTTGATAAAGAATATCTTATGGCGCGGATTAAGAGATACGATCGTCTAGTATGAGAGCTTTTGGCTGAATAAGAGATACGTTACTATGGGCTGCTCAAGTAGGCAGAGACAAGGCAGTCAACAAAACTTCACATCACTACGGAAGTAAAACAAAGTGTCCAATTCTGCGGCAAGAGAGCAGACTTCGTGACAAAATTTCGAAATGCAGGACTTCAAAAGGAAATTCTAAAATTGTGAATGAATTTCTAAATTTCTTTAAAGAAAGTATTTAATTGGAATGAGATAAAGATCTTGACGACAATCTCAACAGCACTCACAATAGAGCACCAAATTGAGCATCGACGGACCCCTAGCAAGCTGAAGGTGGGACTAGTTGCCCGGGAGGAATAAATATCCTCTGTTTGGCTAGCCGCACCCGCCGTCGATGTTCGCGCACGAAAATGAAAACAATACCTACGAAGCAGGTTATGTCTTTATAGAAAGTGCTATGGCGACCATGTAAGAGAGCAGACAAGCATTTAAACATTTAGAACCCCACATTCCACTGATTATTTTCTTTTGATAACAATCTATTGTGAAAATTGATCAATTTTCTGACACGTGCTGAGTGGAGTACGAACAGCAGCCGAGATCTAGAAACCCTGGCCATTTGCAAATTTGATAAATTGATTCCATAATTCTTGATGGCGTGAAATGGGTTCAGTTTTATAAGCTTGAAGCAAAAGTAGTGAAACATGTTGTGCAATTTAAGTGTAATTCTCATTTCTTCATAAAATTAAGGAAAATTGTTTTCAGCTTTTGATCTCAATGACTAGCAAAAAATGAAACAATATTATCATCAGGTTTCTTTCTCGGGGGCAAATTTATGTTTCGTAAAAAAACAGGCAAGGATCTAGAAATTTACACGATGAGGGGTCCAAATAAGGATTACATTCGGTTCTATAGAAAAAAAATCCACAATCTTCGTAGATTGAGAGGAGCTCACATCGACCAACTGAGCAGAAATCGTCAGCACTATGAATTTAACCATTTACAATAGTATACGGATATGGCCTCACGCAAAAAGTATTTTTGTAGCACAAACTTTACACGTTTTAGAGCGGAGTGTATGAATATGTACTCTGGTAAATGGGAAGGTTGTGTGCAAATTCTCCGGATAATGACATCATTCGAAATTTACAACGGATGGAAAAGAATCTTGTCATGACATATATAAACAATGACCATTTCCAAATACACAGTACAAAATCGACAACTCAGGAAATCACAAACCGAAGGCATACAAAATCAGGATAAAACTGGAACCAAGGCAAACAAACAAAACATATTGAACCATCTCACATCAAACTTGCAGATACCGGGGTATTATCAATGGACTCTGAAGGTTGTTCATAAGTTAGTGTTGTTCTTGGTGTTTCAATATTGCTGTGTTATTGACTCCGTCTTTTTGTGTATTTTCTCTTTTCCTGAGAGTGTATTCCGCTGTTGTCACTGTTGGGGATCTCCTCCCTTTCTTTGTCTACTTTCATGTATTTTTCAAGTATGTGTATACCTATTGATAGTGATATTTGTATTCTGATTTTTTTTTGTGTGTGTTTGACTTTTATACACTGATTAATAAAAGAGCTACACTCTATTAAGGCATCCGGTACTTTTGATAACATGAAAATCAGATACCACGAAGTTGACCGAAGACGCAGGACATCGGCAATGATCGGGACCATACATTTTCATGGTGAGTTGAATGAAACATTAATAAAATATCAAATATTTAAAAATATGTATGATACAGAAGTACATAATTTGTAGTTTTTCGCTTTTTTTATCAAACCCCTCATACCTTAAAACAAATGCAAAGGAGATGTAATAAAAATCCCTTTCATAAAAGCAATACACTCATTAGGTGTACATTGATGATGATTTTATAAATAAAAAAGCAAACATTGAGTGGAAGCTTCTGGGGATTGCGTTCGAAATCCCTGTTCCCCTCTAAAAAAATGAACTTTTTTTTTACCAAAACGTTTCATTACTTAGGGAAGGGAAAAGAAAAAGGAGATACAGCAAAACTTTAATACTTGGATTGGTAATTAATTCTATGAATAGACAAAAAAACGGGAAGAGAATACATTAATTTATCAATTATACGACGAACAAATGAAGCAAACTTTCGATAAAGCTCATGTTTCCTTACTTCATTTCATTTCTTTTACTGACAGTCAAAAATAGATTCTACGATCTCATTTGCAATTGCCCCCTACGCAAAGATATCAAAGGTTGTCTGACTTAGGATTCCGAGTGACGAGTCAATACTGCTAGATTGGAATTGCTAAGCGAGAGCAATGGACTGAATTACTTCGGTGCTATTTTCCACGTTCGCCCTGAC
This sequence comes from Pinctada fucata, assembly GCA_028142955.1. Classification (NCBI taxonomy): domain Eukaryota; kingdom Metazoa; phylum Mollusca; class Bivalvia; order Pterioida; family Pteriidae; genus Pinctada; species Pinctada fucata. Next base: position 38,732,955 of record AP027111.1, on the reverse strand, counting down.
ATGTGATAAATACATCTCTGTCATCACAGATATGAAAAATAGTTTTTGTGACTGAAATTGAAACAATATTTGAGCCGTGTTCCCTTATTTCAGTATCCTTTTTCGTGTCCACCAAATGATCGCTTAACTCAATCTTTCCCTCGGGGTTCCAAACTTGGCTTTCGGGGAATTGAGAGCGGAACGTTTAATGAGTTTTCGCAGTTTCCCCTTATTTTTCTAAACCATAAACCTAGCCTACGACCATTATCCAGTCGCTTCAGAGTAAAGTTTTACTTTTTATCGAGCACGAACCGTTCTGACATAAACTTCTCCACATATGTATCATTCGGTTACATGATGTCATTTTGACATTTATCTAGAATGTCGTACAAATTGAAACCAAGGATATTTTTATCAAAAATGTATAACAGAAAGAGGATCAGTAACTGGATCCCTTTGAATAATGAGGTAGTAAAGTGTTTAGTTTTGATTTATGAATATGGCATTGCTGGAACCATATCAAAAGGAGAGTGGAAACATACTTAAATTGATGCCTTGGTGTCGAAAACCAGCGGTTTTCTGTACATTAGGGTATGGAGGTGATAAACCTAGTTGTTTTAGATGATTAGGATTTTTCTTTTCTATATATTCTTCACCTATGAAAAATATTCTTCAATTAATACAAATACTCAAGGTTAAACTTGCTTAATGCGTTAGTAAGATAAAGAAGATCCTGACGACAACCTAAATAACACTCGCAATAGTGCTGTATATTGATATTGGAATATTGAAGAGTATCGATACTTTGAGATTTTCAATACGTATCGATACACAAATGCTGAGTATCGATACTTTCAATACATTTGATAAGAAAATAAAATTCTACACTTTTAATTAGTTTTTGGTTTTTATTTTCATATTTCTTCTTATTCTTCTTTGATAACATCAACGTTCAGACATACGAGTTCAAATAAAGTTTCAATCGTAATTATATTTCCATAAATCGGGTTGCCAATGTGACGTTGCGTCCAAATTGTGAACATAGGAAGAATGTACCAACGTAAGAATACTTTTGACGCTGTAATTCGCTGTGCTTGCAATGTTCGTGCAAAAATAGGGTGTCTGATATTTAGAGAAATGTAAATAAATATAAGAAATTAATGTCTTATTTTTGGTGTTCGTTGGTGTAAAATTCGCGATACACGAAATTTGCACGTGACCAGTCATCTACCTGAATTCTTTGGTAGACAAAGAAACACTTTCCATGCCAGCCATTGTCATCTTTTTATCCTTTTTTTGCTTTTGAAATAATGGAATAACATCCATTTGTCGTTAATTTTTGTCCTGTTTTATAAAGTTTTCATTGATAAAAACATAAAAATCCCTTTTATTGATTCATTATTATGACTTATTTCAGAAAGATGTAAAAATGCTTATTGTATTGAAAATATTGAGTATTGAAGCAAAAAGTTTATTGTATTGTAATGTATTGTATTAAGAAAATTATTTCAATATACATCACTAACCGCAATAGATTACCTAATAGAGCATTGACGGACCCTAGCAAGCTAGAGGTGGGACAAGGTGCTCGGGAGGAGCAATAATAGTTATAATTCTTCAATTGCACTCTTGTTTAGATAGATATACTTAATAACATTTCAACAATAACCACTGCTGGAAATATGTAATAACATTTTCAAATATCCAATACATGTTTGATCATGGAGTAAGATTGTCCAATGGGCGTAGTAAGAATTTTTATTTTAATCGCGTCGATATCATTAAGGATAAGAAAAAGAGATTTCATTTACCACTACGGAACACAAATATACACACGAAAAAAAAAAAACACAAAAATCAAGTTCAAGGAATTGTTGTCCCCCGCTTTTGGGTGTTTGTCTTTAAAGAAATGCTTACAGACATCCCCCCATTCTTAAGTTTTAATAATATATCTCATATATTATCAACATTCTAAATATGAAAGATTAACTCCAAGAAAAGGTCAAAAGGTCCAAACTTTTGTTTTGTTTCCAAGGGACAGGGCTTATGAAAAGGTATGCACATGTGAAATATTTAAGACCTATGATTTAAATTACCATCAAAAACTTATGGTCGAGGTTGAAGTTTTTAAATGTGGGTCAACCTCCATGGACAAGGTCACAAGGTCAGAATGTTGTTACCAACAGAAAGGTCTCATCACAAGGAATACACATGTGAAATGTGAAAGCCCTATCATTTTCCATTAAAACGTTATGGACAAGGTTATAGTTTTTTGATAAGTAGGTCGAACTCAAAGGTCAAGGTCACAAGGTCAAAAATTTTGGTATCCAAGCAAAGGTCTTGTCACAAGGAATACACATGTGAAATATCAAAGCCTTATCACTTTCCATTCAAAAGTTATGGTCAAGGTTAAAGTTTTTAATAAGTAGGTCAAAGTCCAAGGTCAAGGTCACAAGGTAAAAATTTTTGGTATCCATGGAAAGGTCTTGTCACAAGGAATACACATGTGAAATATCAAAGCCCTATCACTTTCCATTCCAAAAGTTATGGTCAAGGTTAAAGTTTTTAATAAGTAGGTCAAAGTCCAAGGTCAAGGTCACAAGGTCAAAAATTTTGGTATCCATGGAAAGGTCTTGTCACAAGGAATACACATGTGAAATATCAAAGCCCTATCACTTTCCATTCCAAAAGTTATGGTCAAGGTTAAAGTTTTTAATAAGTAGGTCAAAGTCCAAGGTCAAGGTCACAAGGTCAAAAATTTTGGTATCCATGGAAAGGTCTTGTCACAAGGAATACACATGTGAAATATCAAAGCCCTATCACTTACCATTCAAAAGTTATGCACAAGGTTAAAGTTTTTGTGACTGACGGACAGACGGACAGACGGACGGACGGACGGACGGACAGACGAACCGGTTTTAATGTCCCCGCGCTTTCGCGAAAGCGGGGGACAAAAAACACAACAGACACTACATAATACAACAATACCAACAAACATCCGTAGACATTGAGACAAAAGAGACAATTCACACCACGGGGATCGCAAGACAACATATTAAACGAAGGGCAACACAATATTGCAGTAAGACCAATGTGCACCCACAGTTGACTTTGAAATCTTATATTCAGTGTCCATAGTAAATGGTGTATTTATCCGGATAACGTACTACTATTTTCCCATTTATCGGGATACGCAGAGGTATTGCTTGCCGAAAAGAGATGAATAAACAAAAGTCATATCGCTCTAAGGTGACAAATCAAATTTATCATAGAGCTCCTTGCTAATAATATGGAAGTGCTCCAACTCTTTAACTTCTTGAAGAACCCAAATACTCTGTCTGTGGATATCAAAAAAACATTGGACAAACGCAAAGAAAGAGGAATTCTTAAGGGAGTCATTAAAAAGTCTGCTTCATAGTAGATAAACAATCATGAAATGAAAACTTTCAATTATATCGTGTCAAATCACTTGAATCTTTCAAGATTCCATTTAATGAGGCAAAACCGAAAAAGGCTCTACATAACGAGCTAGAGAGCATTAAATAGCGTAGACAAAGAAAACAAATTGTCATCCAACAGACACAGTAACATTTTCCCTTCATTTATGTATTCTTTTATGTTGTTTTATAGCATCATGGCCAAAGTTAGATATTGAAAATCTTGCACCATTTGGGGAAAGATCGATATCCAGACAATGAATATCCGATGATAGCAATGAGTTAAAGAAGATCCTGACAATAATCTCAACAGCACTCACAATAGAGCACAAAATTGAGCATCGACGGACCCCTAGCACGCTAGAGGTGGGAACAGGTGCCTGGGAGGAGTAAGAATCCCCTGTTGGCTAGCCACACCCGCCGTCGATGTTCACGCACGAATATGAAAATATATAAAATACATGCACTGTCTGAGGTTATCACTCTATAGGAAGTACTATGGCGACAATGTCAGGGTAACATATTCAAAACACTTACTGTCAAAACCCTCGAGGGAAACTTTTTCACGAGCTCCACGCGGCAAAGGGCATAAGTGTGACACAAACTTATATTGCGTTGCAATGACGATTTTTGAGCACAACTATTCTTCTGAAGAAACACTCAAATCAGTGAATGAAATGAGTTAAAGAAGATCCTGACGATAATCTCAACAGCACTCACAATAGAATACAAAATTAAGTCAAATACATAGCCCAAAATCAGAATCCAAAAATCACAGGCTTATGAACTCTTGAAAAAATATAACACATAACTTTCTTACAGGAAAAGAGACTAACAGACCCAGACAATACTACAACACCATGATATACGAAAGACAATGCATCTGCAAAAGTTCAGTTCAAGATATGCACATGCTGTATTTTAATTACTTTAATTTAAACATCTTCATTCGAATCTCACGTAAATCATGTTACATACCCAATGAATGTAAAATATCGAAGATGCATTTTAAAAGAGGCATTACGTTGGGGTAAGATTTTTCAATATTTGTTTTAAATAATGTTTTGATAATTTTTGATATTTTTTTTAGAATTGTCAATGTTATATCCTGTTTTAAAAATTACCCTATCTGTGATTACTTTATCCCTCTCATATTGCTTAACTTCTTTAATGCACATTGTATGTAAGACCGGACAGCAGTCAATCTGCATTGTTTTTATGGCCTTGAAAGTTTTGTTATAGTTTTTCATCTCATCCGCTTATTCAGACATATACATGTAACAATATACAAATTTTTTGACCTATTTTACTTTTTTCGCCTTTTAGAAAATTAAAAAAGGCGTGTGCATTAATTTGTCATTTCTGCCTCAAAAGTGCATTTTCTGATACAAGCAGGAAACAAATCGGAAGATAAAAGTCTTAATGACGTAATAAAGGATGGCAATAAACAAAAGTAGGCATTTATGACTAGAGGACGATAAGCAATTGACAAATCAACTTTTATAGATCCATGGGCAACTGCCAGGAAGTGCAACCATCCTAGGTTAGAATGTCATTTATCTGGACAAGTCGCTTTTGTATTCAAGGCCATCCTCGCGCTGGTGATAATAGTATACATAGAGTGTACAACTGTGTTTGTCCACTACTTGTTTACATCGTCGTTAACTAGCAAAACAACAGCGATCGATTAAGGGATCCATTGATTAATTAAGACATCTGATTATTTGTATCCCTTTGTAAAGATGATGATACATCTGGTACATATGCAACTTGCCAAAAACAAAAACGTTCATGAATTAAAACTCTTATTTATGAAAAAGTGCTATAAAAATAATTCATCACTGTATCACTTTAATAATTTAATCTCATTTATTATAAAGCTAAATCTATCGACTAACTTAACCAAACGTTTATTTCAAAGATAGAAAAACTATATACTTAAAGATTAATTTCAGAGAGACCATAGGTAATACAATGAGTAATAAAAGGGGAAAACTTAATACTTGAAGATTAATTTCAGAAATTAATTCTCTTTTATTTTCTCCCGCGTGGTTTTTTTTTCCAAATTCATCATGAATAGTGCATAATGATTAAAAGAACGTTTTGGGCTCATGACTTCCAAATTTAACACACTTCAAGTTGGCAGTCATCCGGATGCGGTCAGCAACAAAAACACCCGGTTCGAAAACATAAAGACGAGCATACTAAGAGACGAAAAAGAGACATACGACATATAAACATCAAACAAAAAAGACTACACATAAATCGACGAGACCAATGGGCAACCGGTGCTGACTTTGAACGGCCATTTGCCACACAAATAAACACCTGTGAACCGATTTTGGATGAAAAAGGAACATTATAACCATTTTTCGCTAGACAAATTATAATCAAAACGTTTCCAAAATCCTCTCTAGATTTTTGGACCTTGGAAATATAATAAGATTATAATTGTTTGTGTTGTCTCTCATATTTCAATGGTGTTTGGCCTGAAGGCTTGCTGAATGGTCCCATCATGATAAGTTTTTGTTCAATGTCGTAGTTGTACGAGTTCCTTCCCTTTTCTTCATGTGTGTGTGTTTTCCGCTGTGATCACTGCAACTTGGCCTATGGGATCTTCTCCTTGTTTTTCGGAGGTCATAGAGGATTACTTACCCCAGATTAAGATAATTAGTTTAATTAGTTCTTGGACAAAACGCTAATATAAAAAATGAATCAGTGAAATAAAATTCCCTTCACGAACACCTTCAACGCGTTCGAAAATTTCTGTAATCAAAATTTCTTGAAATTTCTAAAACCTCGGTCCTGAAGTATCATAGTGATCCCACCTAACCTGCTACGTCTTTCGGTACATTTTTGGACATAATATCTTTCACGCTCTTTGGTCATATTAGACTGTTTAGATTAAGGATCAGTGACGAGGATTAAGTACCCGAAACGTGCATGTCTGGTCCATGCTGCAAATTATCTGTTCTTAAATGATGCTAAAGAATTTGAAGACGTTTAACATTAAAATTGTTAATCAAGCCTTACACAATTATGCCATATTCCCCTGGATCTTTTACTCCATAACTGCAATTCTTACTTCTTTTCTGGTATACTTTTATAGACGTAAAGTTCTTGTTTTACGACAAAAATAATATAAATGTCTGACACATTTGTTGCTTTCTCTATTGGGGTATCGCCTTTGCTTTGTAATACGTGCTAGGCTAAATTTGCCTTTCACAATTGTTTTTACGCATCCTACATAAATGCTCTAAGGTATCATAGTCATTAATCAATGCTGTAGTTACATAATTCAAGTGCGATCTCTTTCTCTTTTGTAAAACAAAGAAGAATGATTTACTGTCCGCACGGCTCACTTCGGAAACTGGATAAACACGATTTTGACTATTTCATCATGCAAAACTTTAAATAAATTTGATGTCATTCAGTAGATCTCGCTTAGTCGTAAATTTTGGTATAAATTATATGAGAATCAGTGCACGCGATCAAAATTAATAGACAAACAAAAATTTTAGATGGGCCATGTCCCATGCTAATTTTTCCCGTGACGTCATGACGCTCTCCATAGGCTCAATGATAAACTCGGCCACGTCAGGCTGAAATTTAACATTGAAAACGTCCCATCTAAAATGTATATTGTCTGTATAATTTGATTGCATAAACCCTCGATCATGTAACATATACCAAAATTTACGACTAAGCGAGATCTATTCAATGATATAGATTTTATATTTATTTGTGCATGACAAAGTTATCAAATTGCGTTTATCCAATTTCCGAAGTAGTTCACTGAAATTTTGAGAGCAATTTGCTATCGATACTTGTACATAGATGGATATCAAATGTGCAGACCAGACTTCAGCATCGAATGTGCTTAATTTTGGGTTTACCCTTAACTAAAAAACAGAGTGACTCAAAAAATACACTGTCTTGTTTGTTAATTAAGGTCTAAAGTCACGTGAAGCTATCACGTGTGCTTTATGCAATTATTATGCCCATTCAACGAAGGGGAATTAGAAAGATTATGTCCGACTTATAATGGAACCAGATATATTCAGGGAAACCCTTTATATTTCCATTTGTCTCCTGTACCAAACGTAAATAGCTGTACAAAAATATGATGATGCGGCACTATGTCTCAACCCAAAAAGAACATTATTGGAAAGTTAAACTTCTTCAAATTCAATAGCATCATTGAAGAACAGATAAATTTTCAGCATAGACCAGACATGCATGTTTCGGGTACTTAACCCTCTTCAATGATCCTCAACCTAAAAAATGTAATATGGCCGAAGAGTGTGAAAGTTATGTCCAAAAATGTACCGAAAGACGTAACAGGATTGGTGGGATATTATGCTACAGGACCCACTTTTCAGAAATTTCAAACAATTTTTATGACAGAAATTTAAGAATGCGTTTAAGAAACGATCAACCAAAGTTGATCGAACTTGGCTAAATGTGCCCTTGGGGACTCCTGGTCCACCAGCAGTGACACTCACCAAGTAGTATAAAGACGTGAATGGATGGAAAATAGCCCACGATTTGAAAAAAAAATCATCATAAACTGTTCGACAGGAACATCGGTCTCTTCGCTTTTCTTATTTGGTCTTCGTGGCTGTACTTGTCGAGCAGTGGTACAATATACTCAAATCATTGGCAATTATAATAAGCATTGTTAACTACAATAACTTAACATCGTAATTACATTTCTTAATATTACACATATATAGTTCTTGATGTGTTTTGTAATTGATATTCATATCTTAATGGGGAAACGTGTATGTACACTCGCAATGCGCCTTTCAGAGAAGCTTCTGGGGTTTCTTTTAATTCCTATCAACGTTGCTGAGGAAGTTCTACAAGAACAAATAAAAGGTACCTACGGAATCATTTTGTCTAAAATGTAATGTTATTTATAAGTACACTCAGACTATTCAAGCACTGTAGATTTCCTTGATCTAAACAAAAGAAAATGATCTAAGGTATGGAACCATTTTCTACAGAGCAGAAGCAAAGGGTATGGCATTTTGAGTCAACAACGATCAGCCTCATCCGAGAACACTTTCCACAAATTCCTCAACCAGTCTAAAGGTATAAGAGACACTATCTACTGTATTGGGCTCTACTTGAATAAGATTTGACTTGTCTGAAAATCACTTTGGCTTGGAGTACCACTCATGAAAATTTACTTCCCGAAACATGTGTCTGGTGCATTAAAGTTGGTTGGAAATTATGTTCAAGGAAGTTGCGAATTTGAACACTTCAATTTCCTACAAGTAGCGCAATATTGAAATTTTACCTTAGTTTTGTCCCTTAGTTGACCTTTCAATACAACACTGTAACATTACGTATCGAATACATAACAACTTAATCTGATAATTAAGCTTCATCTTTTTGTTGAAATCAAATGCTTTTCAGATAATCCTACTGAAACTACATACTGAACCTGACGTAATACATGTACTAAACAATAAATACTGTGTTAAGTACACTAGTTTTGTTCACAAAATTTTCTCGAAATTTTTGAAAAGTGGGTTCTGTAGCATCATATCCCACCCTTCCTACTACATTTTTCGGTATCTTTTGGAAATAACTTTTACAGTCTTTGGTCATATTTCATTGTTTGGATTGAGGATTACTGACGAAGGTTTAGTACCCGATACGTGCATGCCTGGTCCATGCAGCAAATTTATGTGTTCTTAAATGATACATTAAATTTGAATACGTGCAACATTAGACTTAAAATCTAAAACTTCAATAAGTGTACATGTTTCTCACTTCGGAATGTTATTCATTTCCGATGTTCGCAACCGTTCCAATGGTATTCCAATGATGTTGCCTTGCCTTCTCGACTTTGAGACTAAATAACTGATAGGTACTTCTTTCTTATGTTTATTTAACAGTTTGTGTTGATTCTTTTGCAAACAGGAAAATGATTTTGATGTCAACCGCCGAAATTTGTTTCTAAGTGTTCTAAAGATATACCGATAACCCTTCAGCCTTTCGTGAATTTTACTTTAAGTAAGGTCTTGGTAGCATTAACATCTATACGGTGCAAATTTTTACAATAGAATATAAATATTCCATGTGTGATTCAATGTGAGTATTCGAAAACGCGGCGGTGCAGGCGTATGTATTCCTGATAGACACACCTTTTCTTGTGTTGACACAATTTGTATGCAAGTGGGAAATGAATAACATTTCTCATTTGTAATTCAGCATTCAGTCTTATCAAATAAGCTCAGCTTGGTATTTAGCAAATCCAAATTGATTTTTATCTTATGACACATTCAACAGCTTCATAAAGAAACTCAATTTTTCTTCGTCTATTTCTCTACAAAAGATGAGGATGGCCTTCGAAAAATAAAATCAAATAACTTTTTGAATAATTTCAATATCTTTTACGCTTATTTCAGTAGCCTAACATAGCTCAGATTATGGTAAATTAATTACGAACAGCTAATTGAGTTAGTTAACGCAAATTTTCCCTGAAGACATCTATTTCTACTTCTTTGTGGAACGGTAGTAAACAGAGAGTTCTACCTCTAAATGAACTCCTATATATTGTCTATCGGCATTCGGAGATACACATAATTCGGCTTCCAAGCGTTCAGAAAGGATAGATTTGAGGGGACGATAGGTCACTTAGTAATTAGAGGAGGTATTCAGAAACTCAGGAAACTGATAAATGACTACAAAACCATGAAATGTATTGAAAATTGATGATTGATCTGGAGGAATTAACCCGTGATGCCTATTTGAACGGTATTTCTTTGAATATAATGCGCACCTATTCCGGTTGCTGATCAAACATTCCGCAAATTGTTTGTATCTGCAATTGTTCTCTATAAAGTATCAGCTTCATTTTGTGTTATTCATAAAATTTGTTTAAATATCAAAGGAGAAAAGAGTGAACATGAATATAAAATGCTTATATATCCAAAGGGCTAAAATATGAAATTTCAACAAAAGTGTAAAATCTTAACTCGTAACTTAATTTCTCTTTGAAAATCTAAGATAAATGTGAAGCGATCAAACAAAATTAATACAAATGTTCTGAAAACTATAAGAACTATAATATATAAACATACATGAACATGTCGTAAATACATGTCTTATTTTATAGAAATTATATTGAATCGGTAAAAACAAAATCAAAACTCCTACCTGTTGCAATAACCAGCCACCTGGACTTCTGTAATATTGTCCACATGTCCCCCTGTGTTTGTTTTGGTGCTATCCACATAGCATATCCCTGGGTCCGGAGACGGGGATCTCCAATCCGCTTCCTCCAACGAAGTGGGCTCGCCACACAAAACTTCCAGGAAAACTTTCTTTATCACTCTGCCAGATGTACAGTCACTAAGGTCTTTGCCACTGAACAAGATTTTGGTACTGTCACTCTCAGATGATACTAATGTTTCCAGTAGCACAAAAGCCAAAATACAGATGCTGATTTGGTTCGTTTTCATCTTTCCGTTAAATGCTTTAGATTGTTAGTTTCTCGATCTATTGACACTATATCATGATAACAAGCCGTTATAGGGTTTTGCCTGAAAAATTGAAAGTGACTTTTACGCGCCCTCGGAGGCTCAAAGTTTCCTTTTTGTTTGTTTACAAATAATCTAAATGTGGAATGTTTTCCCTCTTGAGCAAATATTTATACAAAGTAAAAGTTCGATTGCAGCGCGGCTTTTTTGTGTCCTGACCGAGCTGTCTATATGTTTAACATTGGTCTGCGGTCAGGATGGACGATTTGGACAACACTGATCAGCTGTGACTGCCATCTACTTCCTGATGTGATTACACCAAAGATTTTATTTTTCATTTATCGATAAATAACCGGTCTGAACGCGGTGACAGATGGACCAATCAAAATCCTCGATACTTAGATATATGTCGGTTATGAATGGAATGGATAGATTCCTACTCCGTCGATCACGCAAGTCTCTGGAAATACCTGGAAATATAATAATTACGCAATTATATTTGTTTGGCATATTCAAACACACTTTCATATTTCTTCCATCATTTCTATTTTGATTTTTTCTCTATTATGGCATAAAACAAATGTGCCAATAATTTTTCATTTATGCCAATTTTCCCCAGTTGAAATACTATTATTTTATTTTTATTAATTTTTGAATTCCTCGTTCATGAAACATACAATTTAAACTTTGTTAAACGAAAACAGAACGCACAGAAAATTGGGGACAAAAGATTAAACAGACGACATATTATGATGTAATACTTAGACGGTGGACGGACGTACTAACTAAAGTGCACTAGAGATGATTTCGACTTGTGGGTTGCAAAATCCGGCTCTAAATTGTGATGTGCAAATCACAAGGGCAAAATGTACCCTTGAAAACCCTGACAAGTTCACTTCATACGTGCCACCCAGTCATCCGAACGTTATGTCGGAGGTGTGTTTCAACACTGGTCATATACACAGGGTTTTGTCATTGACTGCGAACTCTAAACTTTAAGTCTGAATTTCGATGTTCACCTCGAAAGTCGGTTTTTCATCACAAGTGCTCTATGTACTCAAAATTTCCATCGCAAGTGCAGTTCAGTGAGAACAGACAACGGATGGATGGACGAACAGAGAGACAGACAGATAGACGGATTGATTGTTTAAAGTACACGACTGGATTGTTTCCAGGAATTCATGACATCAAATAAAATGTACGAAAAAGTATTGTTTGGCACGATCATTGGAGGTGTATAATAGGTCGATTTTCAGAAAAGTACAGTTCAGTAAAGTTCGTTTTGTTAGGTTTTCCTATCGATTCTAGATTCTAATCACGTGACAGCCTTCCAAGATTTCCTTCACACAAAAGAATGTTTATCTGGTTGAACTCTTTTGTTTCATTTTACCGATTTCTTTCTTAAGAAATAATAGTAAATATTGACGGTTGATTTGAAACCCTACAACGTCAAAGTATTGGTTTAATTTCCTGACCTGCATGTTTTATCGAGTAAAAAAAGATCCAAAAATAAAGTAACTACTTGGCTTTTGATATCTTTATTGCAAAACATAATTCGAAAGTTTTCTGTGTATGAAAATAGAACTTTGTCTTAAGATGGAGACAGAATGAATAACAAACTTACCTAAACTTGATAAAGTACAATATGTAAAAACAAAAAAGTTTTTTGAGAAACTGAGTTAAAAGACTAGAATACTGCAAATCATTTCGCGGATTTATTTTTTTCGCTCATCAATATCAACTGGTATGTTTACAGTAAACTATGTTCATTATTTAGGACACTTTCTTCCTTTATTTGAAAGTGCATTTAATCAAACAGTGAAATTGTCCTGTTTCAGATTAAAATTAAAAGTGAAAGAGAGAAACTGGTCGGTATCATGTATCGCTCTTCAGTAGCAAGCAGCTTAACAATTCGGCGTTGATAATCAACTGAAGTCCGACCGTCTCATGGACCAGAGATCCGGTTTACCCGGTTTTCTGTTTGGATAGCTAAATGGACAGTGTCAAGCAACTTTCACTGGAATATGGTAGTGTTTCGAGACATAATACAGAAAAATGTAAACTTATAGATTTCGATATAATTTTTTTGGTTTATGACTAGTCTAGCGAATTACTCATTGCAATGAAATGACACTTCATGCATCAATCTTTTGTATGGAGATGGCGCGTGCGTAAGTACAAGGAAATAAGGCGAAAGGCAAAAAGTGAGCTAGATTGATATCAGTTTTATTTTATTCATACAAATTAATCCCACTTAAAATGCATGTAGTAATATATTGTTTTCAGCTATATAATTTTATTAAATGCGAACTTTTTTTCAATTTTAATTCAAAGGATGTGCTTTTTTTTCAAATTTGAAAACAAATGAAACAAAAACAAACTAGTCACAAAGAATATTTTAAAATGTCATTAGGTGCGTTTAGTAGAATCCTTTTACTTCATCTAATATCATTAATTTCATGAATATCATTGGCAAAAAGAAGTTGTAGAATTAGTTAATCATAAACATAGTAATGATTCAGTTCTTTCAAATTCATGTGTAGTCGAGAGCAAAATTTTAATTAAAGCTGACTTGATAACTATTAAATATTGATGAAAATGGCCTACACAAAAATTAAATTCAATAGAAATGATCGATAAACCAATGATAAAATAACTTACCGTGCGACAATTAGTAAAATCCAAGTTTGATAGGAAGCGACCGCACTATCACATCTGATAATTAAAAAAAAAGTTATGTTTACTCAAAATCCTTGAACCGGGTGCCAAGGAAAAAAGAGAGTCGGTATTTTTCTTTATGGGTAAACATGAAATTGTTTTTCTCAAGCCGGACAGCGGATTAGCCCAGATCTAACAGAATGACCATCAGCATTAGCGAAGTTAAAATCGCTTAAATCGTTTCACCGCAGTTTCACCTATAATGCAGATTACAACTCTTTCATAAAAAAGCTTGCCAGAGAGTAAATTTTATAGTAAGAAAGAAGGCCAAAATATCGTATTTACGAATAAGCTACTAAGAAGTCATTTGACGTATTTAAACTCTATAATTTTGTCAAGGTGTAACATTAATGAGCATTTAACTGGCGTAGAGAATATGCAAGTGCGGAGCTAGAAAGGGGGGGGGTTAGAGGGGGTCAGTATCACCCTGAAATTTACTTAAATCTCTTAACTTTCCCGTTTTAAAGTACATGTATATTTTGTAAAAAGCATAGGTTCTCCTTTCGATTGGCTTGACCTCCCCAGCCAATCCTAGATCCGCCCGTGATACGTTACATGTATTGGTATGATGGTTGAATAAGGAGGTTGACATACGAAACTAGGTGTTACCTAAACGGTTATATTTTTATTGCATTTAATACAATCTCGACAAAATACCTAATGCGATATATCTAATTGTAGAATATCAAGTTTGAAATAAAAATTGTTATACAAAAGGGATATGTTACATGCAATTTGCGTCATTGGAAATGTGATCAGAAATGTGATCAGAAGAGCACAGTTGCTGATGCAGATTTAAAACAAAATAGTTCAAAAGAGGGCAGCAGGAAGAGAAGGGACTGGAAAGGGAGGAGGTGTGGATTGGGGGACTACGATTAAGTATATGGCTAGTTCGATTAAGCAAGGAGTGGCGCAGTTCAATCATCATCATCATCATCATCATCATCATCATCATCATCATCATCATCATCATCATCATCATCATCATCATCATCATCATCATCACCACCACCACCATCATCATCATCATCATCATCATCATCATCATCATCATCATCATCATCATTACCGCCATCACCACTATAACCACAACCACCACCACCACCACCACCACCATTATCATCATCATCATCATCATCATCATCATCATCATCATCATCATCATCATCATCATCATCATTACCGCCATCACCACCACCACCACCATCATCATCATCATCATCATCATTACCGCCATCACCACCACCTCCATCATCATTATCACCATCATCGTCGACGGTAATCGTCGTCGTCATCATTATAGCTGTTGTCCTCATCATTTTCTGATCTAAAATTCCACTCACCTATGCCCTGAATAGGCGCCAAAGTTCAAAACAGCATGTTTTGACCGCATGTCATATAAATAATGAAAATCTACTTACCCGATTACATTAAGTAATAAAATCTTCTTATGTCGTATTTGCCAGTAGATATGAGCTAAAGGTATTAAAATTTAAATTTCTTATTTCCCATGTACTGTCATCTAAGGGTCAACAATATTTTCCATGTAGCTTATTTTTGATGAACAAACACGTAACAAACATCAACAAACAAACAACAATTAGAAACAAAATCCGGGATTGTGACATCTGCATGTTTTTTTTTTATATTTTTAAGGAAATAAACTTGTACATCGGTAATGTAATACACATGTATTTGTTTCAGTTATGGAATTTTCTTGTTGTTTTGCCCCTACATGTCACGGCGAATAAAGATTTATCAATATTTTTCGATTCTTAGGGTTTCAAGCAACATTTACAACGCAATAAAAATCGAAAAATTGCGACTTGAAATTCTTTGAATAGGTCTAAATAAATAAGTCTTTTTAAATTTCTGCACTCAATATCTGATATACAGAGTAAAAATGGATTGAATTTTATATCGATTTGAAGAGGTAATTAGGAAAGGATTGCCGTAAATAACTTTATTTGTACATTTCTTTTAAAGTTGTTAAACTCATCATCGGCATAGTTATGTACAGTGCATTTCAGCGGCGTAGCTGCAAGTATAATTTGAGTAATTATTTTTGATGTTGTATAAATCCTATAAAATAAAATGATGGTATTAATAAGACTTCAAAATAAGAAATAAAATATACGAAAATCTAAATTCAATAGAATAATTTTAATCATTTTCTAGAATTTTCTTTGATAAACATGTTTCCCCTCTCTCACATACAAGCATACAGCATTATGACTATACATGTAGCAAATGAAATAATATGTCATCCATTCAATTACATGTAGTGTATCTGCTTTTGACAATTCATCCCTTCATTAATGATATGATATAAAAATTAAGTTTCACAATTTGCTTTAAAATTACCATCAGAGGCGGAGGTAACGCCATTTCCAGGGGCGGATACAGAATTTGAGTTTAGAGGGGACGTGGGATATAGCAAAAGGCCTTCACCCTAGAGGGACCAGGACGAAGTGCTAGTTGAGGTTTCCTACCCCCTCCCCTTTACGATGAATCATCGTTTTGTTTGATGAAGACAGTTATAAAATGTAATATTATCCAATTTTTTATCCATTTGAAATCTTCAATGTGTAATGTTTTTTTTATCTTTAAATTGACGAGATCGGTGTATGTGCTTATGTGTATCCGTCCAGTATATAAGGAAGTGGCGTCCGTCGAGAAAACACTCTTTGTCAAGCTACCGAGGTGTAAGTTTCTAAATATAGTAACGCCAAACATTACCTGCATAAGGTTGATAGCGATCGATAGGTAGCATTTGGTAATAAGGTATTGTGCCAGAGGCAAGGTGCGTGCCAGAGGCTATACAGTAACCTGTGGCTACTGTCAGAGGCGAGTGTCAGAGGTACTGTGTCAGAGGCTATACAGTAGTCAGAGGCAAGTACCAGAGGCAATCGTCAGAGGCAAGAGCCAGGTGACAGAGTGTCGTCATTGTCGTGTAAATAATCTCCCCTCTGTAATTATACATTTGATTTGTTTCATGTACCAATCATTTGCTCAATCATTTGTCGAATCGTCTAGTCAGTCAAGTAACTGAAGGAAAGTACTTTGATATTTGAATTTATATTGTTTTCCTACCGTAAATTTTATATATCAGTAGGTGACCCCTACCTCGGTCACGTTACATAAAATTGGTGGCAAGCGCTGGGCTGATTTTTTTTTTTCATTTACGGTAGAATTGGTTGTAGTATGTCTGCTGACGATTTACAACGTGAGGTGACATTGTTAGAGGCTGAGATTCAACTTATTGAACGTAGTATTCAGGAAAATAGTATGCGCCACTCGACTCCTAATACTCACTTACAAGGTAACGGGCCGGGTCATGTCTCATTCGACTCTGGTATTGTTACAATGCGCAGATCCTCTGTCCCAGATGCCCGTGGTACCAACAGTCAAAAAAGTACCAGGCGCAGAGTTGGTTTTGCAAACTCTGATAATATTGGTCAGTTATCTAGTGGTGTCACGTACAGGCGCAATACAAACAGACAACAAGGTAACGTAGGTAATAATACACCTACTGGACAGGCAACGAGCAATGTACAGACACCAACTGTAACAAGCAATGTACCGACACCAGGTCAGGTAAATAGTCATGTACAATCTCCTGCCTTTGACGGAAGGAGAGAGATAAAACCTGCCACTTACGATGGTAGTGGTAATTGGCTTGATTACAAATCACATTTTCAGTCGGTAAGTAAAATTAACAGGTGGACTGATGATGACAAGGGGCTTTACCTCGCAGCATCATTACGGGGTCATGCTCAAGCTGTACTTGGTGATCTCCCTGACTCCAAGAAGGATGACTACACGTCGTTGATCAAAGCTCTTGAAGATAGGTTCCTTCCACCTAATCAAACAGAATTATACAGAGTTCAACTGCGGGAAAGGCGTAAGCGTGCGACAGAGACCATCCCGGAACTTGGTCAAGCTATACGTAGACTTACAAATTTAGCTTATGCAAGTGCACCGTCAGAGGTAAGAGAAACCCTTGCTAGGGAACAGTTTCTTGATGCCTTACCAGACTCTGACATGCGAATTAGAATTAAACAGGCTCGTCCCAAGGATCTGAATGATGCAATAAGGCATGCAGTAGAGCTAGAGGCTTTCCTTAGAGCAAAGGATAAAACTGCAAGTAAAGGCTATCAGCGTCAGGTTACAAATGAAGCAAACGAGTCAGACGACATGAAACGTCTGATTGAGAAATTGCAAAGTTCTGTAGAAACTATGGGTAAGGAAATACAGCAGCTAAAGGCTGCAACGTACCAGGCAAAAGGTAATCAAGGTCAACAGTTTCAGAGACGCAGGAAGAAGCTAGAGGACCTAGAGTGTTTCAATTGTCACGAGAAAGGGCATGTGAAAAAGAAATGTCCTAAAGCTATCAAAGGCCCAGATGAACGCAAGGACGAGTTCAAGGCTCCAACACCAGGAGTAGGTAGTAACAAGCACGCGTCTGCATCTTTAGGTAATTGTTCAGGTGGTGCTGGTATATACGTAGACGTCCTTATTAATGGGGTCCCTGGTAAGTTTCTAGTTGATTCAGGTTCAACTGTTACAATCATTTCTAGGGAACATTTCGAACAACTGAACCTGGTATTGCATGACACAGATATGAAGGTATTTACTGCAAACGAAAAAGAAATGCCGATAGATGGTTTCACAGAAGTTACCATAACACTTGGCCAGAAACAGGTAAAGACACAAGCAGTAGTATCTAGTATTCTAGCACAAGTTATATTAGGGTTAGATGCTCTTAAAGAGTGTGGCTATTTACTCGATATCAGTGATGCAAGATTCATTGCCAAAGACATGAGTCATACATTACCTTTGACATTTGAAGGTAGGGTAGGTTGTTTCAGGATTACATCTTGTCAGACGGTAAGCATACCACCAAGGAGCGAGATGGTAATTCAAGGGAAAATTGACAAACAACCTAATGAGACATTGCCTTTGGTAGGTATTATCGAGTCGTCTGTGAAGTCACTGACAAGTTCTAGACCACTAACTGCCAGAGTACTAGTGGCAACGGATGATACGGGAATAATACCGGTGAGACTTCTCAATCTCGAAGATACATCTAAGGTAGTATACAAAGATACAGATATAGGGCAATTGGAAAGTGCTGAAGAAGTACAGATGTCCCAATGTCAAGATGAAATCTTAGACGAAGAGCTAGAGAAATTGGCAAGTGAGTCGTCTCGTAATCTGACACAGGACGAACAGTCACAAGTAAAAGATTTCCTTTACAAGCATCGTGCCATGTTTGCTAAAAGTAATAAAGAACTAGGTAAAGCGACACTGGTCAAACACAAGATTGACACCGGGACGTCAAGACCTATTAAGCAACCACTCCGTAGAGTACCCGTACATCTCACTAGTGAAATAGATAGGAATATTGACGAGATGCTTGAATACAATATTATAGAGCCATCGACTAGTCCCTGGGCCTCAGCTGTTGTACTGGCGAAAAAGAAAGACAACACGTTCAGGTTTTGTGTTGATTATAGGCGGCTGAATGCATGCACAGTGAAAGATGCCTATCCCCTCCCAAGAATTGACGAGGCGCTAGACCACATGAAAGGGTTCTCTTGGTTCTCCACTCTTGATCTCATCTCAGGATATTGGCAGGTTGAGCTAGATCTAAAACACCAAAGAAAGCTCAGATGACACAGAGCAAGGTGACGATGTCGCAATACCGTCATCTGACACCAGTAACAAGGAGCAAGAAGGCTCAGATCAAGAATCTTTTGTAGATTCTGTGCCAATGGACACTGGCAAACGCCATCGACGTCCTCCTGTCTGGATGACAGACTTTGTGACCGCGTAAAGTGGTAAGCAGTGTGTAAATATGTAAATACATTTGTATTATTGTTAGTGTTCACTAGACTTTTTTGGTTAGTATTGTTGTTGTCTTCATTCGGGACGAATGAAGCTAAGAGGGGAGCAATGTAATGTTTTTTTTATCTTTAAATTGACGAGATCGGTGTATGTGCTTATGTGTATCCGTCCAGTATATAAGGAAGTGGCGTCCGTCGAGAAAACACTCTTTGTCAAGCTACCGAGGTGTAAGTTTCTAAATATAGTAACGCTAAACATTACCTGCATAAGGTTGATAGCGATCGATAGGTAGCATTTGGTAATAAGGTATTGTGCCAGAGGCAAGGTGCGTGCCAGAGGCTATACAGTAACCTGTGGCTACTGTCAGAGGCGAGTGTCAGAGGTACTGTGTCAGAGGCTATACAGTAGTCAGAGGCAAGTACCAGAGGCAATCGTCAGAGGCAAGAGCCAGGTGACAGAGTGTCGTCATTGTCGTGTAAATAATCTCCCCTCTGTAATTATACATTTGATTTGTTTCATGTACCAATCATTTGCTCAATCATTTGTCGAATCGTCTAGTCAGTCAAGTAACTGAAGGAAAGTACTTTGATATTTGAATTTATATTGTTTTCCTACCGTAAATTTTATATATCAGTAGGTGACCCCTACCTCGGTCACGTTACAAATGGAAAAGAAGCATTTTGTAATTTTATGAAATATGATGTATCCGACGAGCGGAGCGA
This sequence comes from Pinctada fucata, assembly GCA_028142955.1. NCBI lineage: Eukaryota > Metazoa > Mollusca > Bivalvia > Pterioida > Pteriidae > Pinctada > Pinctada fucata. The sequence continues at coordinate 38,712,753 of AP027111.1, read as the reverse complement.
TCCAGCGAATTTTTTTTTTTCAATACTTTTTTTTTTTTGTGCGGGAGAGGGTTACACACCACAAAGCAAATCCCCTTTGCTGTTAGGGAACGTTGACTCACTTGGTATATTTATAAGAAAATTAAGTTGTGGTGTGGAAGGGGATACATTGGTTATTGGTTATTGAGTATGCAATGGATATCATATTAAGCTTCGGATTTTGATCGCAAAAATTAGACGGCGATCAGTAGCGAGCAAGCGAAAAATTGCTGAAATTTGACCAGAAAGTTAGTCTACACATACATGTAGTAGTTTGAGGCGAAAAATACCTTATTTTGACGATTTTAAGAGGGGGGGGGGTGTTGCGCCCCACGCCCTCTCTAAATCCGCCAATGAAAAAAGTCAATCAAAAGAGGTGAGAGAAGTCTATGACGCGTTATCAGTGTTAAAATTATTGATGTCAGCCATCGCTGAAATATTCTAGCTGTGGCTAAATTCAATTTTAGCGATCGCTGAAAATGATTTTAGCCATGACTAGATTATTAATTTATAGCGATCGCTGAAATCGATTTTTAATTAGCCATGGCTACATTAATTTAGCAATCGCTGAATTCGATTTCAGTCATAGCTAAAATAGAGCGATCGCTGAATTCGATATTAGCCATGGCTGAAATATAAAAAAAAATGTAGGGCAGATTTTAGCGATCGCTGAAATCACATATGCTGTAACAAATCAAAATTGCCCTTTTAAGATATTTGACAAAATAATAGAGATAATAAGTGTTTTTATGCCCCAGATTGAATGAGTGGGTGCATATTGTTTTTAGCTCTACTGGTCTTGGACCAGTCGAGCTTATGCGATCACCCTTCGCACGGCGTCCGTCAGTTCGTCCGTCCTTCCGTAAACATTTCTTGTGCCTTCAACTCCTCTGAAACCAAAAGAGATAAAAAGATAATTCTTTTTGCATTTTACTTCATCTATGGTCTAGTTGGTCTTGTTGTGCACCTGACATTTTATTTCTTCCCTTGGCCCCCAGGGTCTTAGAAAATGGGTGTGGTCATTTTCCCTATATAACTCTATGTAATATTGTGCCTCCAATTCCTCTAAAACCATAAGAGATAGAAACCTATCATTCTTTTTTGCATTTTACTTTGTCTATAGTCTAGTTGTGGACCTGACATTTGGTCTGTCTGATTTGTATTATATTATTACAAACTCTTAAGAAAGAAGAACGAGAGTGTCATCCAGTTCTGGCAGTCGCCATGTTTGCATGTATGCCAAAATCATAGATAAAAGCTACAATGTGATTGGCTGCTCGATTTTGGGAGACCATATTATAGCCATGGCTAAAATAGAATTCAGCGAACGCTAAATTAATTCAGCCATGGCTAAGCGATCGCTAGTTAACATAATTTTAGCCAGCGCTAAAATAATTTAGCCATGGCTAAATTCGAATTCAGCAATCGTTAAAATCGAATTCAGCTATGCAATAATTTTGACACTGATACCGCGTCATAGAAGTCTGAGATTCGGTTGGCTTGTTTGTACAGATCTTTGGTAAATTTTTTGTTTATATGAATTTGTAATATTCAGCAGAAATGTGTTAGTAAGAACATAATATATTACAAAATTTGATACATTTAGCAGCTGTTGTTGGGTAAAAAAACTATGAAATAAATTGATTTGTAGGATGACGTCAGCGATCAGAATTCTGTACAAAGGGCAGTCTGTGCCTGGGAAAAAAACGCGCCAAAAAATGGAGTGATGTACTTTTTCTGTCTAGGATTAGGAGTTACGAATTAATTAATTATTTCATGTTTCGGAATGAAATTTACCTATTATACTTGCGTACATATAGCCTGTTGTAAAAGGAAATTTGTGCACCAGCCGGAAATTTGGAACCGCTTTGTTTCGCATTACATCGATATTTAGTTTTTATAGGCGTTACTACTTCCTTATTGATTTTGCTACTTATATTGATAATAGTTTAAAAGATCCAAGAATAATGAAAATTTTAAAGCTTAATATTGGAGATTCCCATTTTACTCTCCTTATTCAATCCCTTATCGAACGTTTCTTGCCTAAAGGGAAGCCCGGTACCTTTCAGAAAATGATCGGGACGTAAAACGAAATATTTTAACCATGACCTAAGGAGGAATCTCCAACGGGACCACAATGTGGTGATAACAGAGGAACACACACAGCTAACAGCGGACAATACACAGATCAACCACATAAACATACGGAGAGAGAGGGAGAGAGAATTGAGAAAACCACGGCAAATATATTTTGGAATTATACATTTTACAGTTGATAATTGGAGAATGTCAATTGCATTCCAGAATACAATTGACAATTCGATTTAGAGACATACATGTATTTTAATAATAATATGTACAAAAATTCAATGTTCAGAATTCACAATGGTATCATAAAAAATATACATGAAACAAGCGGAGCTCCCGTTTTATAATCTGAGCCTATTTATCCGCCTATCCACCCCTTCGTGTCACAAGGTACTTATTCACATATCATTTTTATAGTAATCCTGTTCAATACAAGACTAGTTTTTCTCAATCGAATTGCCAACAGTTACTGTATTGACGATTCAATCGTCAACTGTATTCCAAAATATGTTTAATATCACAGGGATTTATCATTCTTCGCGGCTGTTTGATGGTAGTATAAGACGAACAAACCAAAAGGAGACATCATTGAAACAATGTGGAAACACTTAAAAAGGAGAGGGGGAGCAATGAGCACTCGAATCTAACTTTGGACAGATATTTGCTATATCCGTAACGTGTGTAAAATCCTCTAACTTATACGAGTGCTAATTGATATGTTATGAGCCTCGGTTTTCTGGGCTGCAGAAGGTATTCTGCTGATAAATTATCTCCAAAAAGGACAAACAATCAATAGCACATACTATGCTTCACTTCTGACACAGAACTTTACGGGAAACTATTAAACTTAAGCGCCGTGGAAAGCTCACTAAATAAAGATGTGTTGTTCCATCAAGACAATGCTCCTGTTCACAAGTCTGTCACTGCCATGGCTACCATTTATGATTTTGGCTTTAATTTGATTGAGCATCCACCTTATTCATCTGATCTTGCTCCATCAGACTTTCATCTATTCCCAAAACTGAAAGCAGCTGTTTCTGGCACCCACTTTCAGTCCCATAATGACGTCATACTTGCAGTGGATGGCTCTCTGACCAGTCAAGATAAGGAGTTCTTTAAAAGTGGTATTGAAGCCCTTAAACAACGGTGGCAAAAGTGTATAGATACTGTATGTAGAAAAATAATGCAAAATGTCTGATAAACTTCAAATCATTAAATACGAGGCTCACAACATATCAATCAGCCCTCGTAGTATGGTAGTTTTATTAATCAAATGTCTTACAGCATATAGATATACAGTCATGTACATGTAACTACAATTATAAATATACAATTACATATACATATCAAGGTAAAGAACAGACGATCTTAATTTAAAAATTCTAACTATTATAGATTACAACAAATTTCTTATGTTTAAAGCAAATGGCTGTCCAAAGTTGGCTTCGGGTGTTCATCCCCCCCCTTCTATTGAAGTGTTTCCATCTTGTTTCAATGATGCGTTCTCTTGGTTGGTTTGATTTTTGGTCCTCTTGATTATTCAATAGTATGCTTCACGCTTCAAGGTTGCTCGATGGCAGCATGGGATTTAGAAATAAGGAACCCTCTCATTGCCAGGTGACGTTGCAAACAAGACAGACAATGAGACGGAGGCACCAAGGCCAGATTATACAAGACTCTGTAAATCAACAGTATTCAGGCTGGTCCTTGCTCCGCTGGCTGAAACGATGTGATGTGCTTTCCGACCAACTTATATATCATGTAGGACAGAGATTTTCTGAAATTCGGACGTTTTGAATTTATATTAGATAATGTATTAATTTATTTAAAAAATCATAATTTGAAAGGGGCATTACTTGAAAATGGAAAATCGCATATGAAATAAAGGTAATAATTAGTAATAAAAATAAAAGAGAGAATAAAGAGTGGGCAAATCATATCAATTGCTGGCTTCTCGAAAACAATATTGATAGACATTTTGTCCGATGTTGGGTCTATGAACTCTCAAACGGCGGTTAAACGGTTTCATATTCCACCACTTGTCCATCAAAAATAAAGAATAACGATTGATTATAGATGAGAGGTTTAAGTACTGTCATTGACTTTTTTCTTGGAACAAAAACAACGGGTGATAAATAAATCCTTCACGGAAAACAAAGAAAAAAATGACATAATTAATGCCTTGAACAACATGCGGTCTCGTATTATTTCTGTTTGGTGTGTCTCACATTTCGAGGACGAAATTTCAAAGGAAGAGAAAAATTGAACATATCTGATATTTATATACATGTACATCTTTTCAATTCTGAAATGATCTGTTGAGTTTTGTTTTAAAGTTGCATGACACAAGCGTAGAAAACGTCAGCTCTGAAAGGAGCTAGTCGACTTTATCTTTTACAATATTTTTTTAAATTGTTTATTTTATACACGACTGATATTTAAACAAATAATTTGAAATGAGATAACGATGGTTCCTCCTTAAAATGCATACACACTTTTATATATTCCATTAACAATTAAAAAAACCCAAACCAACAGTTAGATAAATAAATCGATTAATTTTAGATTTATCAATTATCACAAGTCATGTGACCTCAGTTCCACTTCAAAATATGCACGCATGCGCAATTTCAATTTCTATCAGCCAACGCAAAGTATTTTTTTATATTTCATGACTTCACTAAATCTACTTGAATAGAAACCATTGATAAGCATGATGATGTTTTGTCACTTCACTAAATCTTCATGATTATATAGTCATCATCGATATAAATGTTTCATTACTTTGAATTCACTTAACAAATGAATCTTATATTTTTTCTGTTGATGCAGCTATCACCCGAAAAATTGGACAGAAAACTGCATCAATGCGCGTAGCGCGTTGATGCAAAAGTTTTCTGTCCAATTTTTCGGGTGATACCTGCATCAACAGAAAAAATATAAGATTCATTTCTTATCATTTGATTATCATCTACATATGGTATAGCAGACTGTTTTCTTGGATCTAAAAACCATCAATCACCGCACTATATTTCGTAAGTCGGAGGGTTCCGCAGTGATGTACGTCTGCCAAAACAAGAAAAAATTGTGTTGATCTTTGTATCAACAAAATTTCTCAGCCAACCAGAATCTTCGTTTCTTCAAAATGACAATGTATTGTAAATTAATCGATTAAATCTTCATGAATAGTCCTATTGTATCGTTTGGTTTTGGAAATCATGATATTGAATACTAGTAACCACTTACTTTTTAGTCACTTTGTCCTCGATTTAACGAGGAGAGGAAGAGACTTGCAAGTATGCAAGACGCTCAGAGTATTAGGATAATTACTTTTTTTCTCCGAATATGGCTCATAATATTGTGTTTATTCATATATTGAATACAACGAAAGTCAGAACGTTCTTTTAAACTTGTTTTGTTCTGACTCCAGATATGTTTATCCATATATATATTAATGATCCATTCTCCTATCTCGCTTCGGGAAAAGAAGAGATTTTGTTATTAGCCTTCAACGTACAAGGATTGATCAGAGGAAAGGTCGTGCTCTTAATACTTATAGAAATTTACAAATGACAAAAGGAAAAACTGGAGGCAACCTAAACACAAACAAGATGTTTACAACATAAAAACATGTTAATAAGTTCGTTTTTCCAGTTTCGTTTTCATCTAATCAATGGGTACGTGTAGGTGCCCATTCCTTTGCTTCCAGTGGAGAAAAGCGACATTTGAGGACATATTACGCACCTGAGTACCTATGTTAAGACCAGATGATTTTGACCGATTTCACTTGAACATAAAGGTTACTGATCGAATTTTTGATTATTTTCTTTCAGGTCTTACACCGAATTCAGATTTCTTTTGTGTGTGTGTATAGCTATATAGCCTATATATAACATGTATAAGTAGGACAATGTTATTATAGTAATTGGTAATTTCTGAATGATTTCTTTTTATTTATTTACAGCAATTCCTATTAGTCGCTTCGAAAGAAACAAAAATGATGGAACGCTGCCCTGAGACCAAGATTTTCCAATACTTAGTATCTAGCATAATATGTGACCTTGACCCTTATTAGCTGCAGTCGTGTCTCTTCATGCTTGACCTACCTCAATGCAACCATTTAGTGTAGCAACCAGACAGACGGACGATGCAAAAATGTTTTTTCATGTCGCTGTGGTCCATAAAAATAAACTTCTCCAAGTAATAAGTTATAATTCTAGTAGGTGTAACCTTGACCTTCGTACTTCATTTATAGATGGTCATCAAATGATATCTCTATCAACAAAGCCACAGGAGCTTAAGTTGGTGTCAACAACCCTCAATGATACCCGCTCTTCCCATCTCTCTCTAGTCAAAATATATAAGGAAAGTAGGGGCGGATATTCTTGTGGATCGTTGACATCGAGCTCCTGTGCAACAAAGCTTGTATAATTCATGGGCGAACCTAAGCCTTTTTAGCTCACCTGAGCGAAGCTCAAGTGAGCTATTGTCATAGCGCGCCGTCCGTCGTAAACTTTTAACATTTTCGACATCTCCTCTGCAACCGCTGCACGGAATTTCACGAAACCTTACAGGAAGCAAGAACTCATCGTGCCGAACGGTCAACAAATATGGCCGCCGAGGTCTCTGATTGGCTGACACATTTTCGACATCTCCTTGCGCAGAATTTCATAAAACATTACAGGAAGCAATAACGCAAGGTCCTCTACCAAGTTTGTGTTTTTCGTGCCGATCGGTCAACAAATATGGCCGCCGAGGGCTCTGATTGGATGACACATTTTCAAATTCTCCTCAGCAACTGTCTCACAGGATTTCATAAAACCTTACAGGAAGCAAGTACTCAAAGTCCTCTACCAAGTTTGTGTTTTTCGTGCCGATCGGTCAACAAATATGGCCACCTTGGACTCTGATTGGCTGACACATTTTCGAAATCACTTCTGCAACTGCTGCACAGAATTTTATAAAACCTTACAGGAAGCAAGTACTCGAGGTCCTCTACCAAGTTTGTGTTTTTCTTGCAGATCGGTCAACAAATACGGCCGTCGAGGGCTCTGATTTGTTGACACATTTTCGACATCTCCTCTGCAACTGCTGCACAGAATTTTATAAAACCTTACAGGAAGCAAGTACTCGAGGTCATCTACCAAGTTTGTGTTTTTCGTGCAGATCGGTCAACAAATACGGCCGCTCTGATTGGATGACACATTTTCAAATTCTCCTCAGCAACTGTCTCACAGGATTTCATAAAACCTTACAGGAAGCAAGTACTCAAGGTCCTCTACCAAGTTTGTGTTTTTTCATGCTGACCGGTCAAAAAATATTGCCGCCCAGGGCTCTGATTGGATGACACATTTTCGACATCTCCTCTGAAACTGCTACACAGAATATAACGAAACCTTAATAGAAGCAAGTACTTGGTTTAAACATATTTTATTTCAATAGATGAAATGGGATTGAGCACAAGTTACAGAAGCATTATGAAAGCCCTTTCCCTACAATTTATGAACAAAGATGATGGCAATTTAACACATACAAGAAAAAATTATATATATTATGATGAATTAAGGTTCTGAGAGAGAGAGAGAGAGAGAGAGAGAGAGAGAGAGAGAGAGAGAGATCTTATACGTTGAATCTTTTTGAGTCTTTTATAAAATTCATAGCAGCGGTAACAATTTCTACATTTTCAATTTCTGAAAGTTCCGAATCTCCAAAAAGAAGTTTTTGAATGGTTATCCAAAATTTGATAAATTTTGATAAAGTTTTGCTCTTTGGGATCTAAATTTGTTACATTCAAGAAAAAAGTGAAAAGCATCCTCATTGAAGTATCCACATTGGCAGTAAGGTGAAGGAGTGAGATTAACCCGATGAAGGTCACTATTAAGACAGCTGCTGAAACAACGGATTCTTGTGTGAAGGATATTATATTTACGTTCCCCTGTAAGTAGATAACTTGGTAAACTATTCGATTCTCTTTTAGATTTTAGAATTGATTTAAATTCATTCAGTGATTGTGTTTGTCTAATACTTTGGTCAAGTTCATTCCAAGAGTTAATTGTTGCTGGAAAATATGAATTGCGCGTAGTGTTAAGTCTGTAATTTGGAAGATACAAGTCAGAATTACTTCGAAGATTATAATGAGGGTCAACTCTATAATTTTCTAAAATGTCATTTAGGTAGGAAGGAGAATTGCCATTATATATCTTGTGGAATGAAAATAATTTCCTGCGTTCCCTTCTAATTTTCAATGTTTCCCACCCAGTTTCGAGGTAAAGTAAATTTTTTGCTGAAGCAAGTACTCAAGGTCCTCTACCAAATTGTCCACGATCATTCTTTTGTGTGCAAAACAGGTAAGCTATGTGGCCCCCTTGGGCCTCTTGTTTTCAGAAAAAGGAGGGGGTCCAGCCTATGCTTTTGAAAAATAAAAATTAAAACAAAAAATAATAAGGAAAAGTTCCATGGGGGAAGGTTTCTCCTATAGAATTTGCATCCGCCAGGCCCGCGATTGTAAGTGTTAATCACCAATAGTCTATAAAATGTTAAATCTAGATCGCATTTCAATGGATTTCTCTAAATAGTCTTTAAAGTTTATTGCCTTTAATGAATCTAATTTTAGTATAGATCTTCGTGAGATATCCATTCATAAATCGACTTGGAATAGGACGAGATAGTTGGAGCAAGTGCTTGAAACATCACTAAACGCCTTCCGTACATCACACATTCCTGATGGCATCTAAATCTAACATTATGAATGGAGCCGTGCAGTGTAACGTATTAAAGGATTTACTGAACATGGATAAAATTGCTTTGTCGTGCAAATTCTCCTGAATGCTGAGTAAAATGATGTTTATCTGAGTTGTAAATAACGGCATCGTGACATAAACAACAAAACTAATTATCTAGGACTCTTGGTACAGTATAATTGTTTTACCTCCCGCATAAAATGCACTTTAACGTTACAATAAAGGTTGATGAATTACAATAACGTTGAACCATCTATCATTTCGTATACATGTCTTGTCTATCCCCCTAGATAAGGAAGCACGTGCACCTTTGCGGTGCCACATGAGGTAATGTTCAGGGATCAGGACCCCCCCCCCCCCCCAAAAAAAAAAACCACCGGAATTTGCAAAAGAAAATAAATAAATAAAGCCTGTGTTTGTGAAACACGAATGCCCCCGGTGGCATCTTTGTTAGTATGAACACTATTTTCTGTTACCGTGTAAGTACATGTATGTGAGGTCACTGGGTTAAAAGGTCAAAGGTCAAGGTCACGAGGTCAAAAATTTTGGTATCAAGGAATACACATATGAAATATGAAAGCCCTATCACTTACCATTCAAAAGTTATGCCAAATGTTAAAGTTTTTGAAAAGTAGGTCAAAGGTCAAGGTAAAGGTCATGAGGTCAAAAATTTTGGTATCAATGGAAAGGTCTTGTCACAAGGAATACACATGTGAAATATGAAAGCCCTATCACTTCCCATTCAAAAGTTACGCCCAATGTTAAAGTTTTTGAAAAGTAGGTCAAAGGTCAAGGTCACGAGGTCAAACATTTTGGTATCAATGGAAAGGTCTTGTCATAAGGAATACACATGTGAAATATGAAAGCCCTATCACTTCCCATTCAAAAGTTATGTCCAATGTTAAAGTTTTTCGGACAAACAGACAGACAAACAGACGGACAGGCCAAAAACTATACGCCCCCGAATCTTTGATTCCGGGGGCATAAAAATAAATGAAACCTACGCAACGCAAAGCGTAGCATCCCCTCGCATGACATGAGGATCTATCTAATCTGTATAAAAAGATTTTGACCATTTCTCATCTGTGACCCAGACCTTTGACCTTGAAAACCAATACGGTCCTTCCTCTTATCACAAGCAATATGTGAAGTTTGGTTACTGTGCCCTCTAAAGTGGTATATATATACAAGAATTTTCCCATTTCTAATCTGTGACTTTGACCTTGATAATCTATAGGGTCTTTTCCCTCGTCATAAGCAAAAAAGTGTATAAAGATTGGTCATGATCCAATCAAAACTGCCCTCTAGGCTGTATACTAGGATTTGACTATTTCCGATCTGTGTCCTTGACCTCTGACTTTAAAAATCAAAGGCGAGAAGGAGCGTCGCATTTCAGCATACGCTGTTTAACAACTCAATAGGTTTCTACCTCTTGACATATAAGTAATAAGTGTATGAAGTTTGATCAAGCTACCATTAAAACTGTGCCCTCTATGCCGTAAACAAGGATTTTTACCTGAGGCCTTGTCCCTTGACCTATGATCTTGAAAATCTATATGGTCCTTCCTCTTGTCATTAGCAATCAGTGTATGAAGTTTGGTTCAGATTCAATCAATACTGCACCCTCTTGGCTGTATACAAGTATTTTTACCTTTTCTAATCTGCGATCTTGACCTACGACCTTGAAAATCAAAAGGGTTCTACTTCTTGTTGTAAGCTATCAGTGTATGAAGTTTGGTTAAGATCCAATCTAAACTGCACCCTCTAGGCTACAAATAGGTATACAAATACAAGGATTTTGACCTTTTCCAATCTGTGACCTTGATCTTCGACCTATTACCTTGAAAACCAATAGGGTTCTACTTCTTGTCTTAAGCTATCGGTGTATGAAGTTTGGTTAAGATCCAATCTAAACTGCAACCTCTTGGCTGTATATACAAGGATTTTGACCTTTTCCAATATGTGATATTGACCTTGAAAATCTATAGTGTTCTTACTCATGTCATTAGCTATCAGTGCATGAGGTTTGGTTGAGATCCAGTTAAAGGCTGTATACAACGATTTTGACCTTTTCCAATCTGTGACCTTTAACTTACGACCATGAAAATCAATAGGGTTCTTCCTCTTGTCATAAGCTATCAGTGTATGAAGTTTGGTTAAGATTCAATCAAAACTGCATCCTTGACCTATTCCAGTCTTTGACCTTGACCTTGAAAATCAAGAGGGTTTTTCCTCTTGTCATAATCTATCACTGTATTAAGTTTGGTTAAGATCGAATCAAAACTGCACCCTCTAGGCTGTATACAAGGATTTTGCGACGCACACACGGACGACTGCGTTGATATATCCTGCAACTATGTTGCTAGGGGATAAAAAAACTTATTTCCCCCAATTTTCTCAAAATCATAATTGTGCTTGAAGGCCCTCTTTTCGCCGGACTCGGATACCCCATGGCCCTGGACTTGGATACCCCATGGCCCCGTCCCCATTTTGGAAAAAAAAACTTCCTAGATCCACACGGTTTCCTTTCAATAGCTGCTGTGACAAGGCATATCGTAAAGCATATAGCAACCTTGAAAACCAACTAAGATAGGGGCATTTTCCGGGTCGGACTACTTCGTATCTTTTTCAAGATAACTCCTATTTTAAAAGTATACAGACTGCGCAACTTTAAATGCTGGAAGAATATTTTTTAGAGTAGTCATGTTTTGACATGTACCAGAAAGGACTTTCCCAATTTGTACAGTGCTTCAATACCCCCATTTTGTACAGAATGTCTATTTGGTCGAGCAATGTGTACAGGGCTTGGGATCAAACTTTTCTGGTTGCTGCACCTTTTTCACTTCCATACGTCACTAGACCAGAATTTTACCCATGCATCAATTTGATACCCAAATCTATATTTGAGGATGGCGACTTTGGCGTTTGTTTGGTCATCTTAAACGGAGGAGGTTGTTATAAATAACAATTGTTGAGCGTTCTTCGAGACCTCTGGGTAACCAGAAAGTTGGGAGGGTTGTGCACACGTGATCAGCATCACTTCACCATTTGCTACTAACTTGACATATCTGACCGTCCTAAGTCGGTTGGCACCGATTGCCAGCTAGTTTCGTGGGTTTATGTGTAATCTTCTGTGTGGAATTGGTGTTTTGATGTCATATTTTGAGTTCCTCGTTTCCCTTCTAGAATGTGTTTCGTATACGGGGGGGGGGGGGGGGGGGGGGGCTTCGGTGTTTTACGTTTGGTGCTGCAACCGATATCATACATGTATCTATATCATAAAGACTACAGATTGTGCTACTTTACTTTTATTCATCGCGTTAACATTCAACTGTGATATTATTTGCTTTTATATTCCCCCTAAGGAGGAGGAGGTAGGACGCGGGCCCCTCCATGGCGTGTCAGGCTCTATAGGAGGGAGAGGGTAGCGGATGATATGTAACGTGGAATGTGAGGATCTATATTAGAATTGCATGTACATGTACTATATCCTCTCTTCCAATACCCGATATAAACCAAAGGGATCGATACATTTGTTGTACAGTGCATGGTTGAAATCCTATCTATACATGTAACTGATGATCTACTCAGGCAGTTTTATTAATGTAGGTGCAAGATGATACTTAGTAAATCACCTAAGAAAATTTAGTCCCTTGTTGGAACTCAAACCAGAACTTTTGGCATATGTGGTTGCCCGATGCTCCGTTTGTGCTGTTAAACCTCAACCTTAGCAACAGCTCTGTGATGTCATGACATATTTCGGTACAAAGCAAACACTCAGTGAAATTCATGTACATGTACTAATATCAAAATCCATCCAGTGGCATTGCAATGTTGTGACCTCGACAAAGTTTCATATCCTAAGGAATACACGCAAAATATCAAAGCTCTACAACTCACCAGTCTAAGTGATGGAGTGTGACACCTAAAGTGACATACAGACAGACGGATGGAGGGACAGCATACAAAACGATTCCTTAGTATCCCTATGCTTTACAGGCGACACACAATAAAAGGATGTGTGACCTTGACCTATTGACCCTACAAGTAACATCAATAGGTGTCTTTCCCTCCTAAAATATATTTATACATCAAAATTGGTATTTGATAAACATCAATATTTAAAGTAAATTTCCTTGACCAACCTTGTCCTTTTGAGTGACCTTGACCTATTACATGTACCTCCAACTTGATTAATGTCTTCCTCTTTTGGTCAGAGGGTTGTCATTTATCATTTGGAAACTCCTATTTGAAGATTTAACTTTTACTTACATTGACCATGAACTTTGATCTTTTGACCCAATATATGTCTATGTAAGAACAATACGTCTGAACTTGATTTGGACAGATAGAATAGATATGAGTTTAAAAGTTTCCTCCATCAGTGACCATTAAGATACTGGCTCAATGATCATCCAATCCAATGCCCAAAATACAACACAATCATATAAGCTTGACTGCTCTATGACTGAAAGAGCTAAAAACTATGACAACACTTTGTTACTTGGAATCCCTGAATATGACTAATGTACATGCATATTGTGACAGTGGTAGCGCAGTGGTTAGTGTGTTGGACTGTCAACCCATAGGTTGTGGGTTCAAGTCTCATTGTCCCTAAACATTGTGAAACCATTGTGACCTTGGGCAAGTTGCTTTATTCTGCATTGCATTCTCCCCACCCATGAGTAAGTGGGCATATGAGACGAGCCGGCAATGTGAATGATATTAAGCAAAAGCGCCTAAACGGCAGCTCTGCTGTATACTCCAAAGAGAGTTGAGATGGCACATGAATGGACAGGTCTCCCCAGGGAAGTAATGTACAAATCATGTGAGGCTCAGGCGAACGAGACTATAATCCTGTATCTTAACCCTTACCTTTATTATTTAATAGTACTTCATTACTCCGTACAACATCAAATTTAATTCAAGAATGCAGAAGAAAAACCTAAAACTTTAATGTTTCATTTATTTTTCTACATCATCTTTGTATATACACATGTACACATTATCCTTAATAAACAATGAGAGAGAAACACACTCGTAAATTCCAAAAGTGTTTAGTATAAAATCGTCACTTTCTGCTCATTCCCCAATATTCTACTTTGTCTGCTAACAACTTCACCTCTGCAAGATACAAAGAAAAATAGAGTAAAAAGAGTGCATTACTGGAGTTTTAGCATGATTAGATCAAGGGAGAATAAAAATCCAGTCATGAAAGAGTGCCATCATCCATGCCGTTAAGCAATATCATAAACTGATTTAAACCAGAGCAGTCCTGACAAGATAAATTGCAATAATATTATGTTGCAATATAACTCAATAAATTTTTCTAGTTCACAAGGCCTGATAACTCTTACAAAAAATTTGACTAATTTTTGGAGAAATCTTTAAGCCTCCTCTTCCCTTTACCAGAATATCAAATAGATAGAGTTTTAATTTGAGAATAAATGTTTTTTAATTGTGTATTGTTGTTCTGACAGGTACAGTACTGCAACCCACTTGTTTGACAATTCTATCCTATCCTATCCACCTTTTTGTCAAACAAGTCGATTGCAGGGCTGTATATGTTGGACATACTGTTGGAAACAAAGTTATATGTACCTTCGGGGTGAACTATGTTTCCAACAGTACATCTAACATTTACCTGTCTGAACCACAAAACAGAATAAATAGATCCATATTCTAATTCATACGACAGATTTTTTAACTCCATATTGCACCTAAGCATTCTAAGGAAGCCTCATTTTTCAATAAATGTTGATATTACTAGGGACTTCATATTAAACTATTGACAAAAGTTACTGCCCTCCAAAACTAGAACTGCCCTTAAAGTGCCCCCCCCCCCCCCCACCCCCGCGGGACATTTTTCTCTAAAAGGATTCATTTATGACATAGGAATCTATATGTTAAACATCATAGCCATATCCCTTACTCATTTAAAAAGTAGGTCAAAGGTCAAGGTCACTAGGTAAAAAGCCATGCTTTCAAATGAAAGCTCTGATCGCGAGGAATCTACATGTGAAATATCAAAGTCCTATCCTTTATAGTTTAAAAGTAGGTCAAAGGTCAAGGTCACTAGGTCAAAAGTCATGGTATCAAATGAAAGCTGTGGTCATGAAGAATCTATATGTGAAATATCAAAGCCCTATCCCTTTTAGTTAAAAAGTAGGTCAAATGTCAAGATCAAGGTCACTAGGTCAAAAGTCATGATATCAAATGAAAGCTCTCATCATGAGGAATCTATATGTGAAATATCAAAGCCCTATCCCTTATTGTTAAAAAGTAGGTCAAAGGTGAAGGTTACTAGGTCAAAAGTCATGATCTCAAATGAAAGCTCTCATCACGAGGAATATATATGTGAAATATCAAAGCCCTACCCCCTATATATTAAAAGTAAGTCAAAGGTCAAGATCAAGGTCACTTGGTCAAAAGTCATGATCTCAAATGAAAGCTCTCATCACGAGGAATATATATGTGAAATATCAAAGCCCTAACCCCTACAGTTTAAAAGTAGGTCAAGGTAACTAGTTCAAAATCATGGTATTAAATGAAAGCTTTAGTCATGAGGAATATATATGTGAAATATCAAAGCCCTACCCCTTATAGTTTAAAAGTAGGTCAAAGGTCAAGGTCAAGGTCACAAGGTCAAATGTAATGGAGTAATACTTGTTATGATGAATGCGTGTATAAAATATTTTAAAAAGCCTTACATGTATCACTAATACTTGAAGAGATACTCGCTTTAAGAATTTTTTAACCAAAATATTACTACAAAGTCAAAGTTCAAAGTCAAGGTCACTAGGTAAAATGTCTTGGTTTAAAAATGTAGTGCTTATTATGGTGAATGTATGTATGAAATATGAAAGCCCTATCACTTATATGTGAAAAAAATATATGCTTTAAGAACTTCTTAACCAAAATATAACTATAAGGTCAAAGTTCAAGGTCACTAGGTCAAATGTCTTGGTATCAAAACGTAGTACTTATTTTGGTGAATGCATGTATGAAATATGAAAGCCCTATCACTTACACTTATAAAATGTTCTGCTTTAAGATCTTCTTAACCGGACGGACAGGGTGTTTACTATATATCCCTCCTAACTTCGTTTGCGGGGGGTATAATAAAGTGTATCAGTTACTCCATGTTTTCAATCAACAAGTTCATTTTACAGGTTTCTTCATGAAAATTTCAACATATTTTATGCAAAAAAATGTCATTTTAGAAGATTTGAAATGTGATACAGCTCTTATATCATAATATAATTATTTTAGTAATGTGTTTGACTGAAGGTGTCGCCATTTTGAAATGCTGTACAAGATAGCTGAAAACATGACATTTTCTATAGTTTTCATTCCTTATTGTACAAACACTTCTGAATTAACAATTATATATTTACCCTTTTCCTTGAACATGCTGAATTTCCACAATCGCATGAATAAACATTGTCATTTTGTCGCATCTGTCTGTTACATGTATATCATGATACATGTACATACATAGGGGAAGGCTTTGGACCAATCAAAATGCGTAAAACATAGTGAATGAATTCAATAGAAATCCATTTCCTTGAGAACTACTAAATATCTTATACAAATTATGGAAAGTCCTGAGACGTTCTAAACATCTTATACATGTACTTACTTGTAAATTGTGGAAAGTCCTCTGCATGTTTGTCTACATAGTCTTCCAGGAAAAGTTGCCTTAGTCTATGTTTCTCGTCCCTGTAACTGTGATAGGACGAACCGATGAAACCGCATCCAAGAATAATTCCCACTCTTATAGGTATCACATCTGTAATATACATCAAGGACATTCTTTAGGGTATGATAATATCATAATATGGTCACCTTTATATTGTAATCGGGTATACTGATATATATCAGTACCATTAATATGGTATGATAATTAGTGTTGTAACGATAGTCGCCAATAAAACTTTTTCCCTGTGTGTATGATATTAACCAGAAGTCTCTGATGAGACTGAAGCTCTACTGGTTGTTAGACATCTTATTTTCCTACATCCAATTTCCAACCCTGGGTATCAGGGGCTCACACAAAATATCAGATACACATCTACACCACAGACACATAATAATGCAAAAAGAATTTACTCTCCATGAATTATACTTTCTAAAAAATGGTGAAAATGACCACACCCATTTTCAAAAAAAGACAGGTCAGACTCTTAAACAGTATCTCAGGTACACAACTAGACCACATACTCATGGTAATGCAAAAAGAAATACCTCTCTACAGTATCAATACTTTCTGAGAACTGGTATTCACAAGGTTACATAGACTTATATAGGAGAAAATGAGAACACTCATTTCCAAGATCCTGTGGGTCAGAGGCTCAAACACAATATCAGGCACACAAATAGACCAGAGACTGATTATAATGCAAAAAGAAATATCTCTCTATCAAATAGCACTATCTGAGAATTGGTGTTCACAAGATATAGGAGAAAATGACCACACTCACTTTCTAAGACCAAGGGGTAGGGGTTTCAAACAAAATATCAGGTACACAACTAGACCAGAGACTGATTATATAGAAAAATAGTTACTTTTCTATCAATTATACTTTCTGAGAATTGGTGTTCACTAGAATACATAGACTTATATAGGCGATTGACAACATCCATTTTTAAAGACCATGGGGTCAGAGGCTCAAAGTAATTATCAGGTGCACAAATGGATCAGAGACTGATCATATTGCAAAAAGAATTATTTCTCTATCAATTATACTTTCTGAGAATTGGTGTTCACTAGATTGCATAGGCTTGTATAGGAGAAAATGACCACACCCATTTTCAAAGACCCTGGGGGTCAGAGGCTCAAACAAAATATCAGGTACACAACTGGATAAGAGACTGGTTATATTGCAAAAAGAATTATTTCTCTATCAATTATATTTTCTGAGAATTGGTGTTCACTAGATTACATGGGCTTACATAGACGAAAATGACCACACCCATTTTCAAAGACCCTGGGGGTCAGAGGCTCAAACAAAATATCAGGTGCACAACTAGACCAGAGACTGATTATATTGCAAAAAGAAGTATTTCTTTATCAATTATACTTTCTGAGAATTGGTGTTCACTAGATTTACATAGGCTTATATAGGAGAAAATGACCACACCCATTTTCAAAGACCATGGGGGTCAGAGGCTCAAGCAAAATATCAGGCACACAACTGGATAAGAGACTGGAAAAAGAATTATTTCTCTATCAATTATACTTTCTGAGAATTGGTGTTCACTAGATTACATAGACTTATATAGGAGAAAATGACCACACCCATTTTCGAAGACCCTGGAGGTCAGAGGCTCAAACAAAATATCAGGTGCACAACTGGACCTGAGACTGATTATATAGCAAAACCAGAAGTCTCTGACGAGACTGTAGCTCTCCTGGTTGTTTTTGTTTTTTATTTGTTTTTTATTTACTCATGTACTCAGTGAATAAGATACATACAGACAGGTCCGGGTATAATAGGGAAAAAACAAAAAACGCAGTGTATTTATTTCAGGTGTTTTCTACAGGTAAATCAGAAAACACAGTGTTATTGTATTCCCCCTCTGTCACTTTCATCCCCCTCTGTAGCTGCTATATGCCCCTCTGATGGAAGGTGTGAAAATCGCTCAGGTGTGGAAGTTACCCTGACAAAAGGCCAGGTAGTGGCATTTATACTAGAAGGAAATATTAGATACCATTACATGTATGAAGGCTGTTTTCTGTTTATTTTTCAAAACTTAACAAACACTTGAAGTTTTAACATGTATAAAAGTGTATTTTAATTTCATAATTTAAACTTTATAATATCCACTAATTTTATAATAAATTGAAGTTTGTTATTGGACATTCAAAAACTGAAATTAAAACATGCTAAAATATAAGATAAAATTATTTTATAATTATTCTTTTTTTTTCTTTCTAATATCCATAATTATCTTTTTCTTTTTCTTTTTTTTTTCACATATTGGACATTCAAAAACTGAAATTAAAACATGCTAAAATATAAGATAAAATTATTTTATAATTATACATAATTATCTTTTTCTTTTTCTTTTTTCTTATTTTTTTTTTTTTTTTTTTTTTTTTTTTTTACATATGGATATCTCAAAGAAAAAATATACATAAAAACAAAACAATGATTATAAAAAAAAATTATTGTACTTTGTAATTATACAAAATTTCATTCAATAAAAGAAAAGCTTTTTAAGAATTGAGACATTTTTCAAACATGTCAAAGAATCGATTTCAGGGTCAGTGCCCCCCCCCCCCCCTCATGAATTTGTCCAATACTTTCAGCCGGTAACGCTGCCTGTGCAAACAACATATACCCCTGCGTTAATCCGATTATCTGTTTAGCTTAGGTGACTTCTCCGGACAATGATTTCCCACGCCTCAGAATATGAACTAGATAAAACACGGGAATTATAAATTTTAGAGTCCTCACAATTATGGCCGGGGTATTGGAGTTTGATATATATTTTATGTCGTTTAAACAGTCATAAAGTGTTTGTATATCAAGTTCTCCCAGATTTTAAGTAAAAAAACATCACGAATTTTTTTTCATAAATACTAAAGATGGGTAAATTATTTTGTGCTCCTGTAACAGTCAGATTTTTTTTTTGACTGACAACAACATTTATATCGTTACGCGATAAACTTATGACACGTGACGGTACGACGTGAATCAAGCAATACATGTAAACGTTTTCTCGTAGCGGGGGGGGGGGGGGGAGGTATGTCAATATAGAAATATACAATGTACACATGTATTTTGATAATGTAACACGTTTCATCATACATTTAATGAAGGTAAATTACGGTCTACATGTTTAAAGTACGACGGAAAATGAGATTAACGTACGTGCGTAGTACAGGTGGAAGCCACAAAAGCCGTTTCTCTGGTAAATACAAGCTTGCTGTGGACTACAAGACGTTTAACACCTGGAACCAGGTATAAATCAATAAACACAGCGCGGTATTTATGTCTTTTAAACGACACCGTAGACTTTATCATCTTTTAACTTCCCGTCTAAATAGGACCTTTAATATAATATATTGATCTTTGAAATTTACTATCACGGACATTTCACTGACGTTCAATCGTGTATTTATCCCACAGACTAGGAATTTACAGCATGGAGTACATCGGATACGAAAGGGGGGGGGGGGTGTACCAATACTATGTTCTCAAAACCTGGCAAAACGGGCGACTACGCTATTTTAGTTGGTGCCGCCTACGTCGCCGGAGATTATTAAAGTGGCGTTCAGTGAGCCGTACAGGTGTGAAAGAGAGTCGTGGTATGGACAGATATTCAATATCAAGATAAACATGATAAATAGACAATCCCCCAACACTTTACCCTTTCTTTTTTTGTAAAATATTAGGGAATGAAAGAGAGAGTTACGTGAAATGTATTTGCGGCATCTAAATATTTCTGCAATTACATTTTTTTTCATAATATTTTTTATAATAAAATAGCGAATATTACGTCGGCGCTTCGGGCCGGTAATTTTGTTGTTGTTTTTTTTTCGATATGCTTTTTTAATTTATTAACAAAGTCGCAGTCTGCCCTCCCTCCAAAAAAAAAGTAAGAAGGTGGCGGAATCGAGGAATGGCCAGGCCTAAAACGGCGGAATAGTAAGATTTTTTTAGTGTTGTAAATGTAGAAGCAGAGTTCGTGAAATGTATTGGTTTTAGCGGATTTGCTGATAAAAAAAATTTTGGGTCTGATAAAATCGCACGTTATATCTTTTATTTGTACAGATAAAAATCCCTAAATGTCCTACATTTAATTGGAAGATTTCAAGAACTCTGCAAAACTCCACAAAAGACTACAAGACTCTACAAAATTAAACGATTAGGTCCTATTCAAAAGCAATGGTAAACTACCTACACCCCCCCCCCCCCTCTTTTGTTAGTCCCCTACCGGTAACGCCGAAGGGAACCCTTTCCTAAATTTTCAAGACATGTATAGACAGTCGTTATACTGTACGCAGTCAGCCAAAAAGGTGTGAAAAACAAGTTGATTGTCAACCAATTTTTTTGGGGGGGGAGGGGGGGGGGGTTCTGGAATAAGTCAGTACTATAGAGGATATTTTATTGTCATTCCGTATAGTTCTTTCCCCCTCCCTCTCTCTCTCTCTCTCTCTCTCTCTGAATATTCTCTCTCTTAATTTTTCAATTTCAATTTATTTGGGGTACGACGAACAAAAAAAAATCAAATGAAAAAATAAAAATGAAGTAAAACGAATAGAATAGAATAGAGGCCGGAAAAAGTGAATAATAACTATTCATAAAAAGCAAACAAAATGTATTGCGCACGGGAACAGACCGGCCTTTTTAATACATGTAATTTTCATCGACAAATGGCCGGTAGCTCTGAATCGTCAACGTGGATAATCTTTAGAAATATTTACAATGCGTGATTCATCGTACACCTTATACTCGCAGATTAGACGCTGCCGTAAAATGACTTGTCACGGCGCGCTGATTGTACGTTGGAACATTTTTTATTTAAAGACGGATTTACAAGACAATGTTATTTCCTTAGATAAATAGATAGATAGATAGTAACAAGCGATCGGAAATTAACCAGGGACCGGAAGCTATGCATGACGGATTTTTTTTCATGAATACGTACGTCTCGTCGGTGAAAAATTATAGCGCGTGGCGGTGTCTGGGAAACAAAGAATGAATTTTATATGGCCGGGTCTACATAAAATAAATACGATAAATTAGAGAAACAAGAGGAGAGCGATTGTAAACTCGAATACCGACTTCTTTGAAAATTAATAGATCGGAGTCCATGGCCGAACATAAAGTACAAATACACAATGTATTTATTTCAATAAAAATGTTTAAACCTAGAATTGACACGTACATTTTTTTGTACATGTATGCAAAGACGGGGTTCATCTATAAACTTTATGTATATTGTCAGATAGTTAAACTGGTAAACTGTAAACAAATCAAAATAATTTGGGCCTATTTGTATATGAAATTTTTGTTCTATTTCCAGTTACTCAATGTTTTTTTCTTCCTTTTTTAAAGAAATTTATATATAAAATCAAAATAATAAGTTTGTAAAAGAATATGATTTTTATTTCATTTCTACTTACCTATACAATTTCTTCTTAATTTAGAAAATCATGAATAAGGATAACTTTAATTCAAATGATATAATGAATATGAATATAATTAAATATGAATAATAGAATAATAAAAATTGGGATAACTTAAATTCAATTTATGAAAAAAAAAAGTTTGATGAATTTTTTTTTTTTTTTTTTTTCTACTGAATAAATAAAATTTTAAACAAGTAAATTTTTTAACAATAAAAATTCTTTCTTAGAAAGGTGACAATACATCTGTGTGTCCTGTATAGGTGAGGGGAGTTGTTAATTGGCTCAGGTAATAAACATCCCCAATAACACCCTACTACAGGTAAAGTCGCTCTAGGATGGCTCAGGTAAAAACACCTGAAAAACACTGCGTATTCTGATTTTTTCTGCACTGTGTTTTTTGTTTTTTCCCGATTACACCCGGACCTGTCTGTACACATATGATAAATATCAATTTCCATGTTTTAAGACCATAGGGAGCAGGTGTTCTTACAAATTAAAAGTAGCACAGCAAAACAACATATCCAATAGACTGCAACTAGAATATCACTCATATAATTCATAATATCCAAGATAAAGTATTTCAAAAAAAGAGTGCCACATCCATTTTCCAAGATCCTAGGGGCCAGGGACTGCTAGCTCAAATGAACTATCAATGACATAACAAAACTACAGATCCATCATATTGCATTAAGAATTACAACAACTCTCATTCATTAATAGCTTTGAAGAGTTGAGAGCACAATTATATAGGAGAAAATGACCACACCCATTTTTTAAGACCCTGGGGAACAGGGGCTAAAACAAAATATCAGATGCACAACAAGAACACAAACCCATCATATAGCAAAATGAACAAAGCCTCAATCAAAAATAGTGTCAGAGGAGTTGCAAGCACAACATTACAAAGTTATATACAAATGTACTAAGAGAAAATGACCACACCCATTTCCTAAGACCCTGGGGGTCAGGGGCTCAAACAAAATATCAGGTGCACAACAAGACCACAGAACAATCATATTCCAGAAAGAATGAAGTTTCCATCATTTATAGTGTCAGAGGAGTTGCGAGCACAAGATTACATAGAGTTATGTAGGTAAAAATGACCACACCATTTTTAAGACCCTGGGGATCAGGGGCTCAAACAAAATATCAGGTGCACAACTAGACAAGAGACCAATCATATTGCAAAAAGAATAAAGTCTCTATCATTTATAATGTCAGAGGAGTTGCGAGCACAAGATTACATAGAGTAATATAGGGGAAAATGACCACACCCATTTTCTAAGACCCTGGGGGTCAGGGGCTCAAACAAAATATCAGGTGCACAACTACACCATAGACCCATCATAATGCAAAAACAATGAAGTATCTATCATTTATAGTGTCAGAGGAATTGGAACACAAGATTCGTAGAGTTATATAGGAGAAAATGACCACACCCATTTTATGAGACCCTGGGGGTAAGGGACTCAAACAAAATATCAGGTGCACAAATAGACCACAGACCTATCATAGTCCAGAAAGAATGAAGTCTCTATCATATGTAATGTCAGAGGAGTTGCGAGCACAAGATTACATAGAGTTATATAGGAGAAAATGACCACACCCATTTTCTAAGACCCTGGGGGTCAGGGGCTCAAACAAAATATCAGGTGCACAACTATACCACAGACCAATCATATTGCAAAAAGAATTAAGTCTCTATCATTTATAGTGTCAGAGGAGTTGCGAGCACAAGATTACATAGAGTTATATAGGAGAAAATGACCACACCCATTTTCTAAGACCCTGGGGGCCAGGGGCTCAAACAAAATATCAGGTGCACAACTATACCACAGACCAATCATATTGCAAAAAGAATTAAGTCTCTATCATTTATAGTGTCAGAGGAGTTGCGAGCACAAGATTACATAGAGTTTTATAGGAGAAAATGACCACACCCATTTTATAAGACCCTGGGGGTCAGGGCCTCAAACAAAATATCAGGTGCACAACTAGACCACAGACCTATCATATTGCAGAAAGAATGAAGTCCCTATCATTTATAGTGTCAGAGGAGTTGCGAGCACAAGATTTCATAGATTTTCATGACCACGCCCATTTTCTAAGACCCTGGGGGTCAGGGGCTGAAACCAAATGTCAGGTGCACAACTAGACCACATACCAAGTAAGATGCAAAAAGAATCAGCTTTCTATCTCCTATGGTTTCAGAGGAGTCGCGAGCACAAGAATTGTTTACGGACGGACGGACGGACAGACGGACAGACGGACAGACGGACGGACGCCGGACGACGGGGGTATCGCATAAGCTCGACTGGTCAGAGACCAGTAGAGCTAAAAAATGATTTCTCTATTAACTATACTTTCTGAGAATTGGTGTTCACTAGATTACATAGACTTGTATTGGAGAAAATGACCACACCCATTTTTGAAGACCCTGGGGGTCAGAGGCTCAAACAAAATATCAGGTGCAAAACTAGACCATGGACCAAACTAAATGCAAAAAGAATAAAGTTTCTATCATTTATGGTTTCAGAGGAGTTGCGATCACAAAAACATAGGGTAATCAAAGATTACATAGCTCGCCTATACAAGTTTTTGTCAGAAACCAGGTTAAAGTTTTTGAAAAGCAGGTCAAAGTCAAAGGTCAAGGTCACTAGGTCAAAGGTCATGGTCTTAAATGAAAGGTCTCGTCACAAGGTATCTACATGTGAAATATCAAAGCCCTACCCCTTATAGTTCAAGAGATATAGCCCAGGTTAAAGTTTTGTCTACAGACGATGACAGCGACACCGAGGGTATTAGCTCTCCGGACTTTTTCGTCCCGGCGAGCTAAAAATTGTTCAAAGACAGACAGACAGAGAGACAAACAGACAGACAGACGGACAGACGGACGGATGGACGCCGGACAACATGGTATCGCATAAGCTCGACTGGTCTTTGACCAGTAGAGTTAAAAAACAACAAAAGGTTGGATTTTATTTTTTAACAGATAAACATTGGCAGCCTGTGGACTGAATTGTAAAAATGTAAGGAAAATTCCCTCAAATACAGTTCTTACTGAATGCTTTAGGAGGGTATACCCTTTCCCAACCGTAATATCTAATCTGAAACTATCATTGCCTTAATAGCAAGCAAAGCTTGACCTTATGGTAACGCATTTACACTTACTGTATAGAGAAAATATGCTAAATCAGTGAATGAGAATGTACAACTATGTTTTCAAAAACTTTCGTCCCACAGAGTTGCTGCAGAGATGCTGGATACTGCCATTTACATCTTTTTTTCGAATTGCAAGTTGACGTATATCCTACATTCAATTTTTGTATAGAAGTTAAATTTATTGACATAATTTTTCGTAATGCAGATTACGATATAGCTAGACTTGTCACGTGATTCTAAACAGGATGTTTTGCTCTGATTGCTTTTCTCGTCTCGGGTGGTTTCGTACTGTAAGAAGTCGGAATAGCTTTTTTTTTTCTTTTGGTTGATATGCAATTAGTAATTTATTTTCATTTAACCTTTTTTGTACAAAATTAAAATGGCTTGAAATAAGAAATTCACAAATAGGAAATATATGAGCTTAGGTCGATCCCATTTATAACCAGGTCTGTTTATAAATCCTTGGTCTGACCAGTTCAAGCAAAGATGACTTCTAGTTGAGCATTGTCTACTGAGTTCTTTGAAACTAGATTGTTAATACTGGTATAAGTTTTTAAAATCAGACACCTGTCTTTTTGCTCGTAGTTTTCCTTAAATCTGACTGGAAACCCCCCCCCCCTCCCCCAATCTAATATTTGCTGGTCTAGGTCAAAAGAACAAATATTTCTATTTCCACTTACCGTACCGGCTACCCCCTATTTTTTTTTTGGGGGGGGGGGAGGGGCAGTCATCTAACACAAAGTATATGATTAACTATCATAGTTTAAGATGTGAGTGCATATAAAAAAGAAAGATGTATAAGGTTTAAATCATATTTTAGCCCCCCCCCCCCCCTTCTTAAAATTTTCATCAACTGGTCTATACCAAAAGAACAAATACTTCCGTGTTTCCATTCGCGCTAACTACCTTGTTTTGGCAATCATCAAACAGAAAGTTTCACAAATATTGTAAGATAAGATAAAACGTCATAGTCTAAAAATAAAACACAGTCAAGAAAATAAAAAAGAAACATCTTTTTTATCTCGATTTAATCACATTTATTCAGTGCTCCAAGTAGCATTCAAAATTTGGTTGCCAAATTTACACAAATCTGCATTTGGGTATGACGAGTCGAACTATTAGTAAATGTATGTGCATGTGAAATAATAGCGAGCAAAGCTCGCATTTATGGTAACACGTATACGTAAGTATGGGAAAATGCACGAGCAAAAGATATACATACTTGGAGCTGAAAAAGTATGGTAACAGGACTGAGGATACGGGTAAAAGTGACTCGATTCCCTTAAACGACAGAGCAGGAGAACATACCTTGACAAATTCGCAAAGGATAGAATTCTTGTATTTTATGGCGTGATAAAATTAAGTGAAACTCGCCGAATTGTTCGTTTGAAAATCAGAAATTCAGCAGCAACTAATCCGCCATCTTTATCACTAATGACGATACAACGGTACGTAACTCTGCAGTATACTTGACGTCATTATTCCTCTATATGTGACGTCATGGTAGCAGTGTGCCCATTTTCACGTGCAAGAATGGAACATGATTGTAGTAGTGCAAGAAGAAGGAAAAGTAACACAAAACTGCCGCAATTTCCTAACACTTTTCAATGTATCAAACAAACAAGATAGATATGATCGAAATAATTTAAGACTCCCATGCTAATGATCTGTGTCTGTGTAAAGTAGATGGGACAAATCTAGCAGCCATTTTCACAAAAATACTTACGACAAATTTGAAGATTTGTCGTAACTTTCAATTTGTCATATCTCAGTCATATAGATCACAATATTCAAACAATTTTGATTTTCTTTCTCTAACTACTGAAATATTCAATTTTAGTGAAAATGGCTCCGAATTTTTTTTTTTTTGATTTGTTTTGTTTTGTTTTGTTTTTTTTAGCAATGCCAGGTGATTTTTCAAAGTTCAAAAAGTTGCTGCAAAACTAAAATCAATTGATAGAGCTCATTGCAAGCTTTCTAGAACAATTTTCCTTTTTTAGATATCTTCATTAGAAAAAAAGTTATGAAGTTTTGAAGCTCGAAAATTTGGGGTTCTTTTCGGAAATATTTCCTTTTATTATTGCCTTATACAGCTATCCAAGCTCGCGGAACCGAAAAATGAAGAAATTTTTATACTTTTTGTCATAAATAACTCAATTTTCAAGATATCAACACCAAACTTGGCACATTTATGTAAAATGGTGTGCTGAATCCATTTCTGATAATAGATTTTATCTATGGTGTATGGTTACAGCAGAAATTGGAAGATTTATAACCCATTTTTAAGTACCTTTTGTCCTTTCTTAGCGTCACGCATTTATTTTCCAAAAAATGAAGAATTATTTAATCATTCTAATTGTTTTTCTTATTTTTAATTTCATGTGAATAGATAAGACATTGTTCCACACCAATTTTACCATAAATACAATTATTAGTATTATATTATATGGATCATCTTCAAGATATCACATCAAAAATTATCAATATCAACAGCTTAGTAAATCAACCTGTAAATGACAAAAAATATTTTTTCTAATGTACTGTACATAAGAAAGAAAGAAAGAAAGAAAGAAAGAAAGAAAGAAAGAAAGAAAGAAAATGAAAGAAAAGAAAGACAGAAAGAAAAAAAAGAAAGAAAAAAAAGAAAGAAAGAGCGAATGAAAGAAAGACAATGAGAGATACTAAGAAATTTGGAGAAGATGAAAGAACTGCTTAAAATAGAAAAAAAGAAAGGACTAAAGAAAGGGAAAGAGAAAACTTGGAAGAGAGAGGAAAAAATAAATGATATAAAGAAACTTATAGTTAGACAAAAAAGAAAACAAAAAAAGTTCATACTAAGATGCAAAGACACTTTGAGAGAGACTCCAAGAAAAAAAATATTGAACAGACAAAAAGAAAAGACCAAAGAAAGAAAAATGAAAAACTTGGAGAAAAAGATATAGACTTACTAAGTAAGAAAGAAAGAAAAAAAGATGGATAGAAATAAAAAGAGAAAAAAACGAAAGAAAGAAAGTTGGAGAAAGAAAAAAATGTAATGAAACTTAATGGGAAAGAAAGAAAAAAAAGATACTATGAAGAAAGAAGAGAGTTAAAGAAAAAATAAAATGTTAACTTTGTGGGAGCTAGAAAACGGAGAGATTGTTAAAAAGGAACAAGAAAGGAAGAAAGAGCTACCTAGAGAAACCTAGACTATAAGAAAGAGAAACGTAGAGAGAAATTAAGAAACAAACTTCGAAATACTTTTAATGCTTATCAAACGATAGGAAATTGACTGGGCCGTGGGGGGGGGGGGGGGGGGGTTAAGATAAGAGAGGAATCAAGAAAGCTGTTCTTATTTTTATTTACTAATTTAAAATATAAACCATGAAACAAGTGTCCTGCAAGCAAATCGTAAATGCAGTCTTCATGAAAACTATTTTTACCACTAGCCAGCCGGGCTAGTTGAGTGCCAAAATCTACTAGCCACTCAAAATTTTCACTAGCCATTAAAGAAAAATCAAAACGCTATAAAGACCCATCGTTTCCTCAGCTAGGTCTGTTGAATAGGCAAAAATTCACACATACATAGAGTATACATAAAAATCGAACGAAGTTAAACCACCACCCTGTTATTTCTCTGGTGGATGTCAGCTATGTCATTATCAATAGACTCAATTTTACAATGAATGCATGATATTGTTTGTATAAATATAATTTCACATACGCATTTTGCCTGCAGAAAATGGACCGAGAAAGAAGAATATATAAACTTACTTGAATCATACACGATAAAAGGCCGACCGTTGCTTGCGCCGCTTGGCCAATAGTTATAAAATTTTCGTAAGAATTTCCTCATTTCAGTGTTCAGTCCAGATTTTTGAAATTGTTAGATATTTAATTGAAGATGTTATACTCGCATATAAGTCGGTACCGTAAAATAACCCGTCACGATGCCCAGAAAACAATGCACTGTGGTTACGGAAATATTTATCTTGTATCTTAGGATAATATTTTAATGAACAGATTTTACAGGAAAACATTATAATATTTCATTTTAAACATGTTCAATACAATAAACATTTCATACTTAACCAGCGATAAAAGTTGAGACGTAACGTGTACTTTTTACAGAAAGAAGGCGGCGATTTTACCCCAAGTAAAAGACGAGAAAGCACCAGCCGCCGGACCTTAATGAGAACACTGCATTTCATTAAAAGTCACCAGCCAGTCGGGCTAGTTCAGCATCAAATTTTGGTAGCCCGAGGAAATAATTGGTAGCCAGGGCGGTCGGGCTAGTGAGTTTTCACGAAGACTGTAAATGATAACACGATAAGAAGCATTGATTTTGTCGATCTTTGTTGACCTGTTCGACGAAAATTCAATATGGCGTCAACCCACGCTATCGTTTCCCATCCACCAATAGATATCAAAATCATCTAATCAAATTGAATTTTAAGATATTTCAGATATTCATTCTTTCATAAATCCAGTAAAAATAGCATGTACTGTAATAACTAAATGAGTTGTTATTCAGCTTATCAATTACTAATAATAGTACGATTCGTCCCCTCTACAAGTCCCGAGTTTTGTCATAAAATATGTTGAACAAAGCAGTTCTTCATACAGAAAAGTTTTCATTTTTTATCTATCCTATAGAAAACAACCCTGAATGAAAATGTAACATTGTTACTTCATGATTTATCTTTACAAGGTTTTATTTATGCATTCTTAGAACAACTGAACGATGAAATGGCAGCGGACATGAACGATCGTCGGGACGGGAAAAGTTTAAGTCAATATATAATTTTTTTACTCAATATAAATAAACATAGGTAATCACAGATTACAAAGCTCACCTCTTTGCAGCCTAATTCAATTCAATCATATTTCTTAGTACAAGTATATTGGCTTTTAAAGGCAAAATCATTCAAGTGGAAAAAATCATTTTATGACAGTTTGATCAAAGATACATCCAATATGCAAGTTTGGTACATGTAGCACCTATACTTTGCTCAATATTGGCTTTTAAAGGCAAAATCACTCAAGCAGAAAAAGTAGGTCAAGGTCATTTTATGACGGTTTGATCAAAGATACATCCAATATGCAAGTTTGGCACATGTAGCACTTATTCTTTGCTCAATATTGGCTTTCAAAGGCAAAATCGCTCAAGCAGAATAAGTAGGTCAAAGTCATTTTATGACAGTTTGATCAAAGATACATCCAATTTGCAAGATTGGTACATGTAGCACCTATACTTTGCTCAATATTGGCTTTTAAAGGCAAAATCACTCAATCGGAAAAAGTAGGTCAAGGTCATTTTATGACAGTTTGATCAAAGATACATCCAATATGCAAGTTTGGCACATGTAGCACTTATTCTTTGCTCAATATTGGCTTTCAAAGGCAAAATCGCTCAAGCAGAATAAGTAGGTCAAAGTCATTTTATGACAGTTTGATCAAAGATACATCCAATTTGCAAGATTGGTACATGTAGCACCTATACTTTGCTCAATATTGGCTTTTAAAGGCAAAATCACTCAAGCGGAAAAAGTAGGTCAAGGTCATTTTATGAAAGTTTGATCAAAGATACATCCAATATGCAAGTTTGGCACATGTAGCACTTATACTTTGCTCAATATTGGCTTTTGAAGTCAAAATCACTCAAGCAGAAAAAGTAGGTCAAGGTCATTTTATGAAAGTTTGATCAAAGATACATCCAATATGCAAGTTTGGTACATGTAGCACCTATACTTTGCTCAATATTGGCTTTTAAAGGCAAAATCACTCAAGCGGAAAAAGTAGTTCAAGGTCATTTTATGAAAGTTTGATCAAAGATACATCCAATACACAAGTTTGGCACATGTAGCACCTATACTTTGCTCAATATTGGCTTTTAAAGGCAAAATCACTCAAGCGGAAAAAGTAGTTCAAGGACATTTTATGAAAGTTTGATCAAAGATACATCCAATACACAAGTTTGGCACATGTAGCACCTATACTTTGCTCAATATTGGCTTTTAAAGGCAAAATCACTCAAGCGGAAAAAGTAGTTCAAGGTCATTTTATGAAAGTTTGATCAAAGATACATCCAATACATAAGTTTGGCACATGAAGCACTTATACTTTGCTCAATATTGGCTTTTAAAGGCAAAATCACTCAAGCAGAAAAAGTAGGTCAAGGTCATTTTATGACAGTTTGATCAAAGATACATCCAATATGCAAGTTTGGTACATGTAGCACCTATACTTTGCTCAATATTGGCTTTTAAAGGCAAAATCACTCAAGCAGAAAAAGTAGGTCAAGGTCATTTTATGACAGTTTGATCAAAGATACATCCAATATGCAAGTTTGGTACATGTAGCACCTATACTTTGCTCAAGATTGGCTTTTAAAAGCAAAATCACTCAAGTGAAAAAAGTAGGTCAGATGCTGCATCCGATGCATGGGTCCATCTCGGCATCCAAAGATGCATCACTTGGGCAAGTTTGGTTACTGTAGCATTAGTACTTTGTCAAATACTGAGCTACCCCAAACTTCTTAACCAAGTCACTCAAGCGGAAAATGTAGGTCAGATGCAGCATCCGATGCATGGGTTCACCTCAGCATCCAAAGATGAATCACTTGTGCAAGTTTGGTTACTGTAGCATCAGTACTTTGCCAAATACTGAGCTACCTCAAACTTTTTAACCGGACGCGGATGCAGACGGGGACGCACGGGGGTATAGCATAAGCTCACTCGAATTCGTCGAGGTGAGCTAAAAACATCATGCAATTATACTTCAGAACCCATGTAAAAGGCCAATTACAAAGTTATCTTGGTTTTAATAAGCTCAAACACGGTTATACAAAAGGCCGCTGATCAATGTAAATAATAACAAACATGGCGCAGCGGGGCATCTTGTCAAACGTAAAATTTGGTGCGAGTGTCAGTGGACAATTTTGTTTAAAAAGCCGGAGGGTTAAATCTTTATCGATTTTGATGTATCATATATCAAAATAATCTGCTAGACTTCATCTGTTTAATTATATGTGAAGGAAAATTATATTACCGATTTTTTTTCCATACAGTTGGTTTTATATCATTAACTTCTAGATAACTCCCTATTAATCAACTGATTGATTTCCTACAAGTTCGGCAATAAAGTTTAATCTTTTATCTAATTGGGTGCAAAATATTATGCTAATTAGTTACCTGCTTACCTGTTGGAATTTTATTTAAAAAGTACCTGTAAAAACAAAACCAGTCCATCGATACATACTTAGCGAGGTTGGCGAATTTAGGCGGCGTTTCACACTTCAACTCATAAAAATGTGATGTTTTTATCAACAAATATTTACAAAACACATATCATTGGATTCTTTATTTCACTATCTTTCCGATGGTATATAAATCATTACAATCAGGGATGAAAATTCATTGAAATTTTCAGGGGCCAAGTGGGCTCCCAAGTCAAAAAATTTAGGCGCCCACATCAAAAACAATTAGCCCACATCAAAACGTCGTATATAAATTTATATTTTTGAATTTAAGTCCCCCCCCCTTCTCTTTTTCCCCATATCAAGTCATGGCCATCGTACAGGAACACGTGTACCGAGTATGAAATTAGCGCCAAAAATGAGAGAAAGACTGGTGTACATGTTGATCTACATGGACCGTTTATTTGAGGACTTTGAATTTGATGGTCAGTAGTTTGAGGTCAGCGCTCTCTACATGTATCTTCCAACACGATTCTTTCATCAAATCAGTTTGAGTAATTTTTCCGCGTAAATTTCACTTACGATTTTAGATGTTTCTATATTTTAAATATCAAAGTAGGGTTTTGATTTCGGTCATCTCAAGCGCCTTTAAATTAATTAATGAATGCAGGAAAATCCAGTTATAAAATTAATATAAAAATATTACAAATGTACGTCTCCAGCAGTGGCGTTTTTAGGGGGGTGCGGAAGACCCCCCCGTCACTGACCCAAAATTTTTCAAAAAACCCTATATTTTGGCCCATTTTCAGTAAAAATCTGCAGAATTCGCCCCTCGACCCCCCGGCAAAGAGGGCGCTGGATCCGCCACTGTCCAGACAGTGACATTGCACACTTTTGGAAACATTAGATGAGGTTTTGGTATACTGATCTAAAATGAGGATGCGTCTTTACAAGGGAATAAGGAAATCGATTCATTTTCCATGAGAAAGCGAACCGAAAATGTGTCAAATACCCATCAGTTTTTGTTTCACAACGTTAGTTACGGTGACTACGAAACGAGAAAACAATTATGATCGGAAATTTTACAGTCGCCAAGTGGGCGATCAGAAAAACATTTTTGGTAGTCCACACTGAATTCTTAGTCGCATTCATTGGCGAGTGGGCAAGTGCTTATTTGCATCCCTGACAATCAATGCATGTTATGACCCAAAACAGACAATTTTAAAATGTCGACTCACGATTTTTCACGTTTTCCGATCACATCAAGGCGTTAGCTGGCATTGCTAGTTTTTTGGGTTTTTTTTGCAATGGGAAGGGGAGGTCCAGCTTGACCGGCGGTAAGGGATTCCTGGAATCTCAATGTTATGATAATGACAAGTTTTTGATTTTAAAATTGATCAAGGTTTTAAGATTTTACAAAATTTTTGGTGTCTTTATTCTCCGCTCAAACATAAGGCTTTGCCTTGATTCATATTATGTATGTCAGTTTGTCTGCGACATCATAAAGGAACAATCAACAGTGCCGGATCAGGGGTGCCCAATCGAATTTCCCAGCACTGCTGAAAAGGGGAATCAGCCTATCCAATATGCGAGATTCTAATATGACTTGATTCTTTTTCCCTATTAAGACAACAGAAGCAAGCCGGGCTCTATTCTCCAATATAGGCCCTATAGCGATAAGCCACGCCTACCCATTTTCTGAAAGTGGATAAACCGGCAGGAACTGGTTTTTACCAAGAATCGAAAGGTCTAAGTTTGGTCATCATTAGAATAGAAATAAAAAATGACAAGCCGGGCTCTATTGTCTCATAATGCCCGAGCGTCCTCAGCCAATCACATTTATCACCTCGCCGCTGACGCGGCTCGGCAATAAATATGACTGGCTGAGGACGCTCGGACATTATGAGACAATAGAGCCTGGCTTGTCATTTTTTATTTCTTAAATGAATAATAAGTGCTCCATTCAAAATCGCGAATTTTCTCTGACTAAAAATATTCACAACAGTAGAACGATCTAAAATGTAACCTACATGGTTTTAATACTAAATATTTATTGCCAGTTATGGCGAACGAGCCAATGGTTCCAATAAAGAGTCCCGCCAATGTTTCTTGTTGAAAGAGTTCTAGTGGCATTTTTATTTTCTTTTTTCTACTACGACCTCGCAAGGTCAACTCGAATCAAGGACGTTTCGGTATATTATACGAAGACGTCTCGATACAATATTGCGTCGATCTAGAGCTCCTACAATCCTAGTTACAATGGCAACAGAGAGTCCAGTGGCGGATTCAGGGGGTGCGGAAGGGGCGCCCCCCCCCCCCCCGGCATTGACCCAAAATTTTCCAAAAACAGGTATATTTTGGTCCATTTTCAGTAAAAATCGGCAAAATTCGCCCCTTGACCCCCCGGCAAAGGGGGCGCTGGATCCGCCACTGGAGTCGTTTGCTATTCGGATGGCATGGTGCGGATGCTTGAACTTTATAACCATACTTTATGATTGAGTTCCCATTTTAGACTTGTTGCTTATTATCTCCTTGCAACATACTAGTAGTTGCGGGGGATATGGTAATGCCGTCGTTCATATGATAGTGAGTGTGTGTGTGTGTATGTCACCCAGCCTAGAGGACAGTGCTTTGGTCAGACCTTGACAAAACTTCATACAGGTATTCCTTATGGCAAGAGAAAGAACCCTTTTGATTTTCAAGGTTATAGGTCAAAGGTTAAGGTCACAGATTGGAAATGGCTAAAATCCTTGTATACAAGTAGTTTCGCAAGTTTTGATCTAATAATGTCTCTCGTGCTTCTTAACCTCCGTTACCATGGAACTGCATCCATTTTCAAGTTTCAATAACTTTAAAATGGGAAAACTTATACGGGTGAAAATTTGAAGTTCAGCTCTTTTTATATTGAAGTTTTTGAAGCTATCAAAATTCCTTAATTTCATAGTAGGTGATTTTTCCTCATATACTGTTTCGGAAATTTCCATTTTAGCTGGAATTACTGTTCTGGTTCATAACAGGGCACAGTTTTGATTGGATCTTAACCAAACTTCTTACACTTATTCCTCATGTAAGAGGAAGAATCCTATTGATTTTCAAGGTCATAGGTCATAGGTCAATGTCACAAATTGAAATGGGTAAAATCCTTGTTTACAGCCTATCTATAGAGAGCCCAGTTTTTAGTCTGATCGGATCTTGACCAAACTTCACACACTTATTCCTTTTTGTAAGAGGAAGAACCCTATTTATTTTCAAGGTTATAGGTCAAACGTCGAGGTCAAAGATTGGAAATAGTTTAAATTCTTGTATGCAGCAAAGAATCAGCGCAAGGTTTGGTTTGTTCTCTGCCAAACTCCAAACACTTCTTGTTTATGACAGGAGGAAATGTCTTATCGATTTTCAAGATCATAGGTCAAGGTCACAGATTGGAAATAGTTGAAATCCTCATGAAAATAACGCAGAGGGTGCAGTTTTGATTGGATCTTTTCCAACCTTCATACACTTCTGATTCATGACAGGAGGAAGATACCTATTGATGCTCAAGGTCATGTGTCAAGATCACAGATTCGAAATAATTTAAATCCTTTTATAAGCCTAGAGGACGCAGTTTTGTTGGATTTTACCATACTTCGTACAATTATTGCTCATGTCAGAGGAAGAGCTCTATTGATTTTCAAAGTTCAAAGGTCCTTTATACAGCTGGTTGGTTGGTTGGTTGATAATAGATTCCTCCACTTCTTGGAGTACCGTTTTAATATAAAACGTGAAAAACTGCATATACTGACTTAAAACTTAACTCAGGAGCACCATCTTTTAAAAACGCTTACAAGATTTTATAAAAAGTATTTAAGTGTTAAAAATATACATTTAATACTAAGGGTTGGAGGAAATAAAAAACAATTTACATTAACTTTACACAGCTCGATAGGGCATATATGTACAGTGGAATCTTGGGTGTCTATTGCTTTAAATTATCATGTCATTTCTGGGGGGGGGGGGGGGGGGGGGGGAGTGAGTACTTTATTACTTGTGTGTATGCGTGTGAGTAGATCTGCCCCAAACCATTTCAGAACATACTGGTTCGACCAATCCGGCTACCGTAGCGGCCCCCGAGCTAGTCTTTGACATTACAGGTGTAACGACGAATAATGACCCCCGTCGAATAATGACCGGGGGGTCATTATTCTACGTAGAAAAATGACCCCCAGTCGTAGGATAATGAGTCCAACCTGTAGAATAAATACCCGGGGAGTCATTATTCAACGTGTGGGATATAGAAAAATGACCCCCATAGAAAAATGACCCCCCATACATGTATATTATTGTGGTGCCAGCGAAGCAAAGCGCCACTTAGGGATCACTTAGCCTGTCTGTCTGTCTGTCTGTCTGCCTGTCTGTCCGGACTTTCATATTTGGTATGTGTGTATATACAAGACCTTTCCGATGGTAATATATATTTTGAGCACGTGACCTTGACCGCGACCTTTGACCTAAATTTGGAAAACTTTAACTCTGCACATAACTTTATTACCATTAGACGTAGGGCTTTCATATTGGGCAAATGTGTTCCTTATGACAAGACCTTTTCGATGATACTATAAATTTTGAGCACGAGACCTTGACCGCGACCTTTGACCTACATTTTAAAAACTTTAACTTTTTTCAACTCTGCACATAACTTTGATATGAAATGGACAGAGTACTAACGATAGAATTATATTTTAGTTGCTAAAGAGAAATCCCGAGCAGGCGCGGATTCAGGAATTTTCGTCAGGTGGGGGTGGGGGGTGTCCAACCTTCCGAAATTTTTGACAAGCAAAAAAAAAAAAAAACACACACACACACACACACATACGAAAAGGGGATAGGGGGCTTCAGTATCTATTGCTTTAGTATGGTCGAAATCTATTTTTGCCATTGAAACAGCTTTACAGACAATACTTTTTATAAATATGACATCCCGCGTTTTTTCCTCCATGTAAAACACATTCGAGATGATTGTTTTAGCTTTGTAAAATGTGCAAGTGAAGTCACAATGGGGGGGGGGGGGGTATGGGGGTCCTTCCCTAGTAAATTTTTGGTTGAATGGTGTAAAATCGTATAATGTTAGACAAAATAAACATGGAAATAGCACTTTCATGAAAGCCAGGGATATGTGTGTATGACGGGAGAAGGGATAACCCTTTGAGCTTTGAAGTGATTCGGATTTTTTAAATATTTACAATGTTTGGAATACTGGCGAGCGGAGCGAGCCAGAAAAAAAAATTAAGATAAAAAAAACCTTTGGACCCCCTCTCATACCCATCAAATATCCACACAAGACCCCACCTCTGACAAATCTGAGGGGGGGGGGTCCTGTCCCCCCCCCCTCTGGATCCGCGCATGCCCGAATTAAAAAAATTGTTTTGAAGCCACTTCATAGGCAAAGTACATGTTGGCTTATTTAGTCGGGCGCATACTCTTCAATCTATTTTTTTCAGAGTTGTATTTCCCATCCCTCTCTGCAAAGTGAAAATACGATGTCCTCCATGCCCGAGTCACTCAATTTATAAGGGATCCAAAAGGCCACATATCGTGCACCTGAGTACAATGTGCCACCTTTGTTCAAGGATCGACCGGGACGGCCATCTTGGCTTTAGAATTTGCCCAAAAACAAAAATTCGGAAGAAGACATTAAGATCTGGTTTCTAGTCAAGTTTCGTTGAATTCTGTTCAGCAACTCAAGGGGAGAAGTTGTAAATGTCTCAGCCAATCAGATACCTAGGCGGCTATCTTGGTTTTTCGATCGGCCTGAAAACACAAACTTAGCAGAGGACATTGAGATCTTGCTTGGTGTCCACCAAGTGTCGTTGAATTCCCCTGAATGGTTTCAAAGCACAAATCATAAATGTCTGAGCCAATCAGAGGCCGAGGCGGCCATCTTTTTTTCCGATCGGCCTGAAATACACAA
The DNA here is from genome assembly GCA_028142955.1 of Pinctada fucata. Classification (NCBI taxonomy): domain Eukaryota; kingdom Metazoa; phylum Mollusca; class Bivalvia; order Pterioida; family Pteriidae; genus Pinctada; species Pinctada fucata. The sequence goes on along the minus strand of AP027111.1, from coordinate 38,674,477 downwards.
ACTCGGTAGACATAAAATTGAATTCTGTTCAGTAGTTTCAGAAGAGAAGTCGAAAATGTCTTAGCCAATGAGAGTTCAGGATTGCCAGCTTGGTTTTTATCAGAGTCCAGGATTGCCAGCTTGGTTTTTCGATCGGCTAAAAATACACAAACTAGGCAGGGGACATTGAGTTCATGCTTCCTATCAAGTTTCCGCAAATTCAACTCAGCTGTTTTGCTGACATGTCAGTTTTAGAAACTGAGTAAACTCAATGTAAGAGGTATCTCTCTTCCTCTGCAAATCACAGGCAGTAAACTCTATATTAATTAGTTAATAATTAATTAGTGTTAAATTAATATTTTTGAAATATTTATCACTAATTAATCAAAAATATTAATTTATCACTAATTAATTATTAACTAATTAATATAGAGTTAATTGCCTGTGCTGCAAATCTATCAAGCAGTGCCTAATACATTTAGTTGAAAATGGTGATTTAGAAAAATTTGTTAAAGATCTGTAGAGCAAATCTGAAGAGAAAAAACAATAGTATATGAAGATAAAAAGGAAGAGATCTGACTCAGTCCTATGACAAAAGCCCCTACACCCAGAGAAAAATCCAAAAAGCAACATGACAACACAAAAAACGCCACCAAAACATTGATTACACAACGATTGCGGACCGGTCAGTTGGAGTAACAACAGCAACCCATGCACTGGTGTGGTTAAACCGGTTTACGAGCGCTCAACCTTTTAAAAGTTTAATTTCATTTGAGCAGTACACAAAAGAAACAAATTAAATTTTTGCAGTTATTCTTAATTGAGATAAATGTATATATTAATAATTCAATGATAAGATTTATTTTGTTGGACTGCTATGTAATTAAGTGTCACAGTTGGTGCGTTTCCACTTATCGTGGCCATTTCTGTTTTCCGATCAGCAACAAACCTGGTAGCGGACGTTGCGATCTTGATTTCTGTCAAATTTTGTCGACTTCTGTTCAGTAGTTTCAAAGGAAAGGTAAAAAATGTCAGCCAATCGGAAGCTGGGGCGGCCATCTTTGTTTTCCGACCGGTTCGAAAAACAAACTTGGCAGAGAATGTCGGGACCTTGAGTCCTGTCAAGTTTCGTTGAATTGCGTTCAGTGGTTTCAGAGGAGATTTTCTCAGCCAATCAGAGGCCAGGGCGGCCATCTTGGTTTTCCGATCGGCCAAAAAATACAAACTTGGTAGAGGATGTTGAGATCTTGCTTCCTGTCAAGTATAGGCGTCCATTTGTTTCTTGTCTACAAATGTACAATCTTTCAAAACAGCCCATATGCATGAACAATGAAGAGTAATTTAGCATTTTATTGGACAATTTAGACAGTCTTAAGTATAAAAGAGGGGGGTCATTATTCTACGGGGGTCAATATTTTTCGTGAGGGTGTGTGCAAATGACACTTATTCTACGGTCGAAAAATGACCCCCACAGTCGTAGAATAATGACCGGGGGTCATTTTTCTACGTAGAATAATGACCCCCGGTCATTATTCTACGGGGGTCATTATTCGTCGTTACACCGGCACAGCTCTCCCCAGCAGGACTTTCCTGGGATGGGTGATCGATGTTAAGATAGAGGGAGGGTGGGGGGGGGGGTGAATTTGCTATTCAAGTTTACTATACTTTATACAAATTAATTATCCAGCGTTATGCATTATTCTATTAAAGTAACAAAAAAGTGAAAAAAATTGAAAGAGTACATTGATTTACATACCGTGCGAGTTTGGAACGCCAAATTAACAGAAACTCAGATAATTAGAGAGCTCTTCAATTAATTAGAGAGCTCTTTAAAAGAATTAGAGAGCTCTAGAATTCAATTAAAGAGCTTTCTAATTCATTTATTGCGCTCATAAATCGATCAGAGAGCTCTCTAATTCTTTTAAAGAGCTCTTTAATTCGCATCATTTATTGAGCGCAATAAATGAATTAAAGAGCTCTCTAATTTTATTATTGAGCGCAATAAATGAATTAAAGAGGGCAATAATTGTTTTATTGCGCTCAATAATACAATTAGAGAGCTCTTTAATTCTTTAATGAGCGCAATAAATATGTGAATTAAAGAGCTCTTTAAAAGAATTAAAGAGCTCTTCAATTAATTACAGAGCTCTATAAAAGAATTGAAGAGCTCTCTTATACAATTATAGCGCTCTTTGATTCATACAAAACCGATTTTTGTATAAAGAGCTCTTTAATTGTTTTACAGAGCTCATTAATTCAATTAAAGAGCTCTTTAATTTTTTTAAAGAGCTCTTTAATCATACTATGGATAGGTCCCTTTTAAAGAGCTCTCTAATACAATTAAAGAGCTCTCAAATACAATTAAAGAGCTCTCAAATACAATTGAAGAGCTCTCTAAAAGAATTAGAGATCTCTTTAATTGAATTATAGGGCTCTGTAAAAGAAGTTAAGAGCTCTGTAAAAGAATTGAAGAGCTCTCTAATTATAATAATCGGCAATATATGAATTAAAGAGCTCTATAATTGAATTAGAGAGCTCTTCAATTATTTTATTGATCTCTATAATTAATTGAAGAGCTCTTTAATTAATATTTTAAAGAGCTCTTTAATTAATTGAAGAGCCATCTAATTATTTGAGTTTCTGTTAATTTGGCTTTGCGTTGCCTAGGTTTTAATGTAAGTCCTTCATCAACAAATCCTAAAAGGTGAAACATCTGTAGCAGTCATTCCAGAAATAAATGAATTTTATTAAATATTCATGTCGCCATGCAACCTTTTACTTCAAAATGTGAAGCAATTCTACGATTTTCACTCAGAACAAATCGTTATATTTCGATACCTGTCCATCATCTGCGTCAAACAAAATAATTTCTAGTCATACTTAGATAGAAATATAGAAAGTAGACAAGCGTAAAGTATGGATAAATTGACAAAATCACGTGTCGCTTGATAAAAATCATAAGTGAAACCTCCAAATGTGTGGAAATCGTATGTTTGAATATCTCCCACATCTATTGGTATCGGAGTTCGTACCAGTATGGATGAAAATAAAGATGAAAATTGTCAATGAGGTATGACGAAAAAAAATTCTATTATCAAGATTTTTGTCGCAAATTGTTCAATAACTTCCGTTACGGTCCTTAAAAAGCATTGGTATAAGACACTGGTTTCTGCAATTTGTAATATTGCTTCTGAAATTTATAAGGTTGTATCGTTGTTTTTGTTTGGACAAATCATATCCAACGTATTCGTTTACATACTGACTTGGTTCATGAACAAAGACAGCAAATTGACTTGGGACAGATAAGGAATTAACTTCCGTGATCAACATTTCAGCAATTATATATATTTCCAGAAGCAATATTTTTACATTTACTTTTTTTCTTCTCTTGTCTTAATCATTAAAATAATACTGAATATATATTTCATCAAATACTCTAACATTTGGACGATGTGAAGTTGAATGATACGAGAACAATAACTTCCGTTACTTTTAACTTCCGATACCAAATATCCAATTCTATGCTTTTTGGCCTATACAAATAGGTAGGATATCACGACTTTATCATTTTGGACGATTAAATCTAATTTGTTCATAAGAAGATGCAAGAATGAAGAATAAAGCACAAGAAGTACTTCTTTACGGAAGGGATATCATCGAGAAGATTTACTTATGTATTGTGGAAAATAAAACGTAAGTTTGTTTATAACTTCATGTATTTCTGTTTTATATGCAATTCCGATCCTATTAATAAAAAACAACAACAGTATATTATCCTTTTATGACGATATTAATCAGATACGTACCAGAAAGTTAATATTAATTCCACAGCTTATTGTTTTAACTTCCGTTACCTGATTTGGTCGTTATATTCTACCAATCTAAAGTCGTATGCTATGCTTTCATCGATCTACTTTTACTTTTATTTGTATGTATCCATTTAAATTGTAATTTTGTTTGTTTTTATTCGATTTGAACTAAAAGAACATGACAAATTAATTCTGAAATGATTAACTTCCGTTACAATAGCAATATAACCTTTATATTCTTATTGTAAATTAAGTGTTTCTTTTAAATAGATTTATATCCAGCGTCAAACTGAGATGTTTTACAAAAGCAAGAAATTAATCCATGTAAATAAAATTATGTGTCTAGCTTGTTAAATATGTGTACGTTTAACTTCCGTTACTCGATGATTTCCTGTAATATCTTGTTCATTTTATTCACTGTCCATGGTGCAATGATCTAGCGAACTATAAATCGTGAGAATCAATCTCTAGGGGTTTAAGATATGGAATGAAATGAAATATATCATATTTTCTTTGAATTCAAGCATTTACATCGAATGACAATTGATAGAAATATTTTGCAAAAACTGCATTTTAAAAAAGCAGTTTAAAATTGAATACCATATTTCCCCCAAAAATATTCCTTATGGAATCATTCTTGCATTCTTAAGGAAAAGTTTCACCTACATTATTTGTATGAATTCATCAGTCATTACGATTTTATAGTGTCAATCTGAGATGTTTTACAAAAGCAAGATATTAATCCATGTAAATTATGTGTCTAGCTTGTTAAATATGTGTACGTTTAACTTCCGTTACTCGATGATTTCCTGTAATATCTTGTTCATTTTATTCACTGTCCATGGTGCAATGATCTAGCGAACTATAAATCGTGGGAATCAATCTCTAGGGGTTTAAAGTATGGAATGAAATGAAATATATCATATTTTCTTTGAATTCAAGCATTTACATCGAATGACAATTGATAGAGATATTTTGCAAAAACTGCATTTTAAAAAAGCAGTTTAAAATTGAATACCATATTTCCCCCAAAAATATTCCTTATGGAATCATTCTTGCATTCTTAAGGAAAAGTTTCACCTACATGTACATTTTGTTTTGTATATTATTTGCATGAATTCATCAGTCATTACGATTTTATGCTAGTTTCGCAAGTTTCGATCTGATAAATGTCTCTGGTCGTGCTTCTTAAACCTCTACCATGAAATTGCATCCATTTTCAAGTTTCAATAACTTTAAAATGGGAAAACTTATACGGGTGAAAATTTGTTGTTCAGTTCTTTCTATATTGAAGTTTTTGAAGGTATCACAATTCCTGTGGTTAAACCGGTTTACGAGCGCTCAACCTTTTAAAAGTTTAATTTCATTTGAGCAGTACACAAAAGAAACAAATTAAATTTTTGCAATTATTCTTAATTGAGATAAATGTATATATTAATAATTCAATGATAAGATTTATTTTGTTGGACTGCTATGTAATAAAGTGTCACAGTTGGTGCGTTTCCACTTATCGTGGCCATTTCTGTTTTCCGATCAGCAACAAACCTGGTAGCGGACGTTGCGATCTTGATTTCTGTCAAATTTTGTCGACTTCTGTTCAGTAGTTTCAAAGGAAAGGTAAAAAATGTCAGCCAATCGGAAGCTGGGGCGGCCATCGATCTTTGTTTTCCGACCGGTTCGAAAAACAAACTTGGCAGAGAATGTCGGGACCTTGAGTCCTGTCAAGTTTCGTTGAATTGCGTTCAGTGGTTTCAGAGGAGATTTTCTCAGCCAATCAGAGGCCAGGGCGGCCATCTTGGTTTTCCGATCGGCCAAAAAATACAAACTTGGTAGAGGATGTTGAGATCTTGCTTCCTGTCAAGTATAGGCGTCCATTTGTTTCTTGTCTACAAATGTACAATCTTTCAAAACAGCCCATATGCATGAACAATGAAGAGTAATTTAGCATTTTATTGGACAATTTAGACAGTCTTAAGTATAAAAGAGGGGGGTCATTATTCTACGGGGGTCAATATTTTTCGTGAGGGTATGTGCAAATGACACTTATTCTACGGTCGAAAAATGACCCCCACAGTCGTAGAATAATGACCGGGGGTCATTTTTCTACGTAGAATAATGACCCCCGGTCATTATTCTACGGGTGTCATTATTCGTCGTTACACCGGCACAGCTCTCCCCAGCAGGACTTTCCTGGGATGGGTGATCGATGTTAAGATAGAGGGAGGGTGGGGGGGGGGGGTGAATTTGCTATTCAAGTTTACTATACTTTATACAAATTAATTATCCAGCGTTATGCATTATTCTATTAAAGTAACAAAAAAGTGAAAAAAAGTGAAAGAGTACATTGATTTACATACCGTGCGAGTTTGGAACGCCAAATTAACAGAAACTCAGATAATTAGAGAGCTCTTCAATTAATTAGAGAGCTCTTTAAAAGAATTAGAGAGCTCTAGAATTCAATTAAAGAGCTCTCTAATTCTATTATTGCGCTCTTTAATTCATTTATTGCGCTCATAAATACAATCAGAGAGCTCTCTAATTCTTTTAAAGAGCTCTTTAATTCGCATCATTTATTGAGCGCAATAAATGAATTAAAGAGCTCTCTAATTTTATTATTGAGCGCAATAAATGAATTAAAGAGGGCAATAATTGTGTTATTGTGCTCAATAATACAATTAGAGAGCTCTTTAATTCTTTAATGAGCGCAATAAATATGTGAATTAAAGAGCTCTTTAAAAGAATAAAAGAGCTCTTCAATTAATTACAGAGCTCTATAAAAGAATTGAAGAGCTCTCTTATACAATTATAGCGCTCTTTGATTCATACAAAACCGATTTTTGTAATTAGAGAGCTCTTTGATTTAATTAAAGAGCTCTTTAATTGTTTTACAGAGCTCATTAATTCAATTAAAGAGCTCTTTAATTTTTTTAAAGAGCTCTTTAATCATAATATGGATAGGTCCCTTTTAAAGAGCTCTCTAATATAATTAAAGAGCTCTCAAATACAATTGAAGAGCTCTCTAAAAGAATTAGAGATCTCTTTAATTGAATTATAGGGCTCTGTAAAAGAAGTAAAGAGCTCTGTAAAAGAATTGAAGAGCTCTCTAATTATAATAATCGGCAATATATGAATTAAAGAGCTCTATAATTGAATTAGAGAGCTCTTCAATTATTTTATTGATCTCTATAATTAATTGAAGAGCTCTTTAATTATTTTAAAGAGCTCTTTAATTAATTGAAGAGCTATCTAATTATTTGAGTTTCTGTTAATTTGGCTTTGCGTTGCCTAGGTTTTAATGTAAGTCCTTCATCAACAAATCCTAAAAGGTGAAACATCTGTAGCAGTCATTCCAGAAATAAATGAATTTTATTAAATATTCATGTCGCCATGCAACCTTTTACTTCAAAATGTGAAGCAATTCTACGATTTTCACTCAGAACAAATCGTTATATTTCGATACCTGTCCATCATCTGCGTCAAACAAAATAATTTCTAGTCATACTTAGATAGAAATATAGAAAGTAGACAAGCGTAAAGTATGGATAAATTGACAAAATCACGTGTCGCTTGATAAAAATCATAAGTGAAACCTCCAAATGTGTGGAAATCGTATGTTTGAATATCTCCCACATCTATTGGTATCGGAGTTCGTACCAGTATGGATGAAAATAAAGATGAAAATTGTCAATGAGGTATGACGAAAAAAAATTCTATTATCAAGATTTTTGTCGCAAATTGTTCAATAACTTCCGTTACGGTCCTTAGAAAGCATTGGTATAAGACACTGGTTTCTGCAATTTGTAATATTGCTTCTGAAATTTATAAGGTTGTATCGTTGTTTTTGTTTGGACAAATCATATCCAACGTATTCGTTTACATACTGACTTGGTTCATGAACAAAGACAGCAAATTGACTTGGGACAGATAAGGAATTAACTTCCGTGATCAACATTTCAGCAATTATATATATTTCCAGAAGCAATATTTTTACATTTACTTTTTTTCTTCTCTTGTCTTAATCATTAAAATAATACTGAATATATATTTCATCAAATACTCTAACATTTGGACGATGTGAAGTTGAATGATACGAGAACAATAACTTCCGTTACTTTTAACTTCCGATACCAAATATCCAATTCTATGCTTTTTGGCCTATACAAATAGGTAGGATATCACGACTTTATCATTTTGGACGATTAAATCTAATTTGTTCATAAGAAGATGCAAGAATGAAGAATAAAGCACAAGAAGTACTTCTTTACGGAAGGGATATCATCGAGAAGATTTACTTATGTATTGTGGAAAATAAAACGTAAGTTTGTTTATAACTTCATGTATTTCTGTTTTATATGCAATTCCGATCCTATTAATAAAAAACAACAACAGTATATTATCCTTTTATGACGATATTAATCAGATACGTACCAGAAAGTTAATATTAATTCCACAGCTTATTGTTTTAACTTCCGTTACCTGATTTGGTCGTTATATTCTACCAATCTAAAGTCGTATGCTATGCTTTCATCGATCTACTTTTACTTTTATTTGTATGTATCCATTTAAATTGTAATTTTGTTTGTTTTTATTCGATTTGAACTAAAAGAACATGACAAATTAATTCTGAAATGATTAACTTCCGTTACAATAGCAATATAACCTTTATATTCTTATTGTAAATTAAGTGTTTCTTTTAAATAGATTTATATCCAGCGTCAAACTGAGATGTTTTACAAAAGCAAGATATTAATCCATGTAAATAAAATTATGTGTCTAGCTTGTTAAATATGTGTACGTTTAACTTCCGTTACTCGATGATTTCCTGTAATATCTTGTTCATTTTATTCACTGTCCATGGTGCAATGATCTAGCGAACTATAAATCGTGAGAATCAATCTCTAGGGGTTTAAGATATGGAATGAAATGAAATATATCATATTTTCTTTGAATTCAAGCATTTACATCGAATGACAATTGATAGAAATATTTTCACCTATATTATTTGCATGAATTCAACAGTCATTACGATTTTATAGTGTCAATCTGAGATGTTTTACAAAAGCAAGATATTAATCCATGTAAATTATGTGTCTATAGCTTGTTAAATATGTGTACGTTTAACTTCCGTTACTCGATGATTTCCTGTAATATCTCGTTCATTTTATTCACTGTCCATGGTGCAATGATCTAGCGAACTATAAATCGTGGGAATCAATCTCTAGGGGTTTAAAGTATGGAATGAAATGAAATATATCATATTTTCTTTGAATTCAAGCATTTACATCGAATGACAATTGATAGAGATATTTTGCAAAAACTGCATTTTAAAAAAGCAGTTTAAAATTGAATACCATATTTCCCCCAAAAATATTCCTTATGGAATCATTCTTGCATTCTTAAGAAAAAGTTTCACCTACATGTACATTTTGTTTTGTATATTATTTGCATGAATTCATCAGTCATTACGATTTTATGCTAGTTTCGCAAGTTTCGATCTGATAAATGTCTCTGGTCGTGCTTCTTAAACCTCTACCATGAAATTGCATCCATTTTCAAGTTTCAATAACTTTAAAATGGGAAAACTTATACGGGTGAAAATTTGTAGTTCAGTTCTTTCTATATTGAAGTTTTTGAAGGTATCACAATTCCTGTGGTTAAACCGGTTTACGAGCGCTCAACCTTTTAAAAGTTTAATTTCATTTGAGCAGTACACAAAAGAAACAAATTAAATTTTTGCAATTATTCTTAATTGAGATAAATGTATATATTAATAATTCAATGATAAGATTTATTTTGTTGGACTGCTATGTAATTAAGTGTCACAGTTGGTGCGTTTCCGCTTATCGTGGCCATTTCTGTTTTCCGATCAGCAACAAACCTGGTAGCGGACGTTGCGATCTTGATTTCTGTCAAATTTTGTCGACTTCTGTTCAGTAGTTTCAAAGGAAAGGTAAAAAATGTCAGCCAATCGGAAGCTGGGGCGGCCATCTTTGTTTTCCGACCGGTTCGAAAAACAAACTTTGCAGAGAATGTCGGGACCTTGAGTCCTGTCAAGTTTCGTTGAATTGCGTTCAGTGGTTTCAGAGGAGATTTTCTCAGCCAATCAGAGGCCAGGGCGGCCATCTTGGTTTTCCGATCGGCCAAAAAATACAAACTTGGTAGAGGATGTTGAGATCTTGCTTCCTGTCAAGTATAGGCGTCCATTTGTTTCTTGTCTACAAATGTACAATCTTTCAAAACAGCCCATATGCATGAACAATGAAGAGTAATTTAGCATTTTATTGGACAATTTAGACAGTCTTAAGTATAAAAGAGGGGGGTCATTATTCTACGGGGGTCAATATTTTTCATGAGGGTGTGTGCAAATGACACTTATTCTACGGTCGAAAAATGACCCCCACAGTCGTAGAATAATGACCGGGGGTCATTTTTCTACGTAGAATAATGACCCCCGGTCATTATTCTACGGGGGTCATTATTCGTCGTTACACCGGCACAGCTCTCCCCAGCAGGACTTTCCTGGGATGGGTGATCGATGTTAAGATAGAGGGAGGGTGGGGGGGGGGGGTGAATTTGCTATTCAAGTTTACTATACTTTATACAAATTAATTATCCAGCGTTATGCATTATTCTATTAAAGTAACAAAAAAGTGAAAAAAATTGAAAGAGTACATTGATTTACATACCGTGCGAGTTTGGAACGCCAAATTAACAGAAACTCAGATAATTAGAGAGCTCTTCAATTAATTAGAGAGCTCTTTAAAAGAATTAGAGAGCTCTAGAATTCAATTAAAGAGCTCTCTAATTCTATTATTGCGCTCTTTAATTCATTTATTGCGCTCATAAATACAATCAGAGAGCTCTCTAATTCTTTTAAAGAGCTCTTTAATTCGCATCATTTATTGAGCGCAATAAATGAATTAAAGAGCTCTCTAATTTTATTATTGAGCGCAATAAATGAATTAAAGAGGGCAATAATTGTTTTATTGCGCTCAATAATACAATTAGAGAGCTCTTTAATTCTTTAATGAGCGCAATAAATATGTGAATTAAAGAGCTCTTTAAAAGAATTAAAGAGCTCTTCAATTAATTACAGAGCTCTATAAAAGAATTGAAGAGCTCTCTTATACAATTATAGCGCTCTTTGATTCATACAAAACCGATTTAATTAAAGAGCTCTTTAATTGTTTTACAGAGCTCATTAATTCAATTAAAGAGCTCTTTAATTTTTTTAAAGAGCTCTTTAATCATAATATGGATAGGTCCCTTTTAAAGAGCTCTCTAATACAATTAAAGAGCTCTCAAATACAATTGAAGAGCTCTCTAAAAGAATTAGAGATCTCTTTAATTGAATTATAGGGCTCTGTAAAAGAAGTAAAGAGCTCTGTAAAAGAATTGAAGAGCTCTCTAATTATAATAATCGGCAATATATGAATTAAAGAGCTCTATAATTGAATTAGAGAGCTCTTCAATTATTTTATTGATCTCTATAATTAATTGAAGAGCTCTTTAATTATTTTAAAGAGCTCTTTAATTAATTGAAGAGCCATCTAATTATTTGAGTTTCTGTTAATTTGGCTTTGCGTTGCCTAGGTTTTAATGTAAGTCCTTCATCAACAAATCCTAAAAGTTGAAACATCTGTAGCAGTCATTCCAGAAATAAATGAATTTTATTAAATATTCATGTCGCCATGCAACCTTTTACTTCAAAATGTGAAGCAATTCTACGATTTTCACTCAGAACAAATCGTTATATTTCGATACCTGTCCATCATCTGCGTCAAACAAAATAATTTCTAGTCATACTTAGATAGAAATATAGAAAGTAGACAAGCGTAAAGTATGGATAAATTGACAAAATCACGTGTCGCTTGATAAAAATCATAAGTGAAACCTCCAAATGTGTGGAAATCGTATGTTTGAATATCTCCCACATCTATTGGTATCGGAGTTCGTACCAGTATGGATGAAAATAAAGATGAAAATTGTCAATGAGGTATGACGAAAAAAATTCTATTATCAAGATTTTTGTCGCAAATTGTTCAATAACTTCCGTTACGGTCCTTAGAAAGCATTGGTATAAGACACTGGTTTCTGCAATTTGTAATATTGCTTCTGAAATTTATAAGGTTGTATCGTTGTTTTTGTTTGGACAAATCATATCCAACGTATTCGTTTACATACTGACTTGGTTCATGAACAAAGACAGCAAATTGACTTGGGACAGATAAGGAATTAACTTCCGTGATCAACATTTCAGCAATTATATATATTTCCAGAAGCAATATTTTTTACATTTACTTTTTTTCTTCTCTTGTCTTAATCATTAAAATAATACTGAATATATATTTCATCAAATACTCTAACATTTGGACGATGTGAAGTTGAATGATACGAGAACAATAACTTCCGTTACTTTTAACTTCCGATACCAAATATCCAATTCTATGCTTTTTGGCCTATACAAATAGGTAGGATATCACGACTTTATCATTTTGGACGATTAAATCTAATTTGTTCATAAGAAGATGCAAGAATGAAGAATAAAGCACAAGAAGTACTTCTTTACGGAAGGGATATCATCGAGAAGATTTACTTATGTATTGTGGAAAATAAAACGTAAGTTTGTTTATAACTTCATGTATTTCTGTTTTATATGCAATTCCGATCCTATTAATAAAAAACAACAACAGTATATTATCCTTTTATGACGATATTAATCAGATACGTACCAGAAAGTTAATATTAATTCCACAGCTTATTGTTTTAACTTCCGTTACCTGATTTGGTCGTTATGTTCTACCAATCTAAAGTCGTATGCTATGCTTTCATCGATCTACTTTTACTTTTATTTGTATGTATCCATTTAAATTGTAATTTTGTTTGTTTTTATTCGATTTGAACTAAAAGAACATGACAAATTAATTCTGAAATGATTAACTTCCGTTACAATAGCAATATAACCTTTATATTCTTATTGTAAATTAAGTGTTTCTTTTAAATAGATTTATATCCAGCGTCAAACTGAGATGTTTTACAAAAGCAAGATATTAATCCATGTAAATAAAATTATGTGTCTAGCTTGTTAAATATGTGTACGTTTAACTTCCGTTACTCGATGATTTCCTGTAATATCTTGTTCATTTTATTCACTGTCCATGGTGCAATGATCTAGCGAACTATAAATCGTGAGAATCAATCTCTAGGGGTTTAAGATATGGAATGAAATGAAATATATCATATTTTCTTTGAATTCAAGCATTTACATCGAATGACAATTGATAGAAATATTTTGCAAAAACTGCATTTTAAAAAAGCAGTTTAAAATTGAATACCATATTTCCCCCAAAAATATTCCTTATGGAATCATTCTTGCATTCTTAAGGAAAAGTTTCACCTATATTATTTGCATGAATTCATCAGTCATTACGATTTTATAGTGTCAATCTGAGATGTTTTACAAAAGCAAGATATTAATCCATGTAAATTATGTGTCTAGCTTGTTAAATATGTGTACGTTTAACTTCCGTTACTCGATGATTTCCTGTAATATCTTGTTCATTTTATTCACTGTCCATGGTGCAATGATCTAGCGAACTATAAATCGTGGGAATCAATCTCTAGGGGGTTTAAAGTATGGAATGAAATGAAATATATCATATTTTCTTTGAATTCAAGCATTTACATCGAATGACAATTGATAGAGATATTTTGCAAAAACTGCATTTTAAAAAAGCAGTTTAAAATTGAATACCATATTTCCCCCAAAAATATTCCTTATGGAATCATTCTTGCATTCTTAAGGAAAAGTTTCACCTACATGTACATTTTGTTTTGTATATTATTTGCATGAATTCATCAGTCATTACGATTTTATGCTAGTTTCGCAAGTTTCGATCTGATAAATGTCTCTGGTCGTGCTTCTTAAATCTCTACCATGAAATTGCATCCATTTTCAAGTTTCAATAACTTTAAAATGGGAAAACTTATACGGGTGAAAATTTGTAGTTCAGTTCTTTCTATATTGAAGTTTTTGAAGGTATCACAATTCCTGTGGTTTAACCGGTTTACGAGCGCTCAACCTTTTAAAAGTTTAATTTCATTTGAGCAGTACACAAAAGAAACAAATTAAATTTTTGCAATTATTCTTAATTGAGATAAATGTATATATTAATAATTCAATGATAAGATTTATTTTGTTGGACTGCTATGTAATTAAGTGTCACAGTTGGTGCGTTTCCGCTTATCGTGGCCATTTCTGTTTTCCGATCAGCAACAAACCTGGTAGCGGACGATGCGATCTTGATTTCTGTCAAATTTTGTCGACTTCTGTTCAGTAGTTTCAAAGGAAAGGTAAAAAATGTCAGCCAATCGGAAGCTGGGGCGGCCATCTTTGTTTTCCGACCGGTTCGAAAAACAAACTTGGCAGAGAATGTCGGGACCTTGAGTCCTGTCAAGTTTCGTTGAATTGCGTTCAGTGGTTTCAGAGGAGATTTTCTCAGCCAATCAGAGGCCAGGGCGGCCATCTTGGTTTTCCGATCGGCCAAAAAATACAAACTTGGTAGAGGATGTTGAGATCTTGCTTCCTGTCAAGTATAGGCGTCCATTTGTTTCTTGTCTACAAATGTACAATCTTTCAAAACAGCCCATATGCATGAACAATGAAGAGTAATTTAGCATTTTATTGGACAATTTAGACAGTCTTAAGTATAAAAGAGGGGGGTCATTATTCTACGGGGGTCAATATTTTTCGTGAGGGTGTGTGCAAATGACACTTATTCTACGGTCGAAAAATGACCCCCACAGTCGTAGAATAATGACCGGGGGTCATTTTTCTACGTAGAATAATGACCCCCGGTCATTATTCTACGGGGGTCATTATTCGTCGTTACACCGGCACAGCTCTCCCCAGCAGGACTTTCCTGGGATGGGTGATCGATGTTAAGATAGAGGGAGGGTGGGGGGGGGGGTGAATTTGCTATTCAAGTTTACTATACTTTATACAAATTAATTATCCAGCGTTATGCATTATTCTATTAAAGTAACAAAAAAGTGAAAAAAATTGAAAGAGTACATTGATTTACATACCGTGCGAGTTTGGAACGCCAAATTAACAGAAACTCAGATAATTAGAGAGCTCTTCAATTAATTAGAGAGCTCTTTAAAAGAATTAGAGAGCTCTAGAATTCAATTAAAGAGCTCTCTAATTCTATTATTGCGCTCTTTAATTCATTTATTGCGCTCATAAATACAATCAGAGAGCTCTCTAATTCTTTTAAAGAGCTCTTTAATTCGCATCATTTATTGAGCGCAATAAATGAATTAAAGAGCTCTCTAATTTTATTATTGAGCGCAATAAATGAATTAAAGAGGGCAATAATTGTTTTATTGCGCTCAATAATACAATTAGAGAGCTCTTTAATTCTTTAATGAGCGCAATAAATATGTGAATTAAAGAGCTCTTTAAAAGAATTAAAGAGCTCTTCAATTAATTACAGAGCTCTATAAAAGAATTGAAGAGCTCTCTTATACAATTATAGCGCTCTTTGATTCATACAAAACCGATTTTTGTAATTAGAGAGCTCTTTGATTTAATTAAAGAGCTCTTTAATTGTTTTACAGAGCTCATTAATTCAATTAAAGAGCTCTTTAATTTTTTTAAAGAGCTCTTTAATCATAATATGGATAGGTCCCTTTTAAAGAGCTCTCTAATACAATTAAAGAGCTCTCAAATACAATTGAAGAGCTCTCTAAAAGAATTAGAGATCTCTTTAATTGAATTATAGGGCTCTGTAAAAGAAGTAAAGAGCTCTGTAAAAGAATTGAAGAGCTCTCTAATTATAATAATCGGCAATATATGAATTAAAGAGCTCTATAATTGAATTAGAGAGCTCTTCAATTATTTTATTGATCTCTATAATTAATTGAAGAGCTCTTTAATTATTTTAAAGAGCTCTTTAATTAATTGAAGAGCTATCTAATTATTTGAGTTTCTGTTAATTTGGCTTTGCGTTGCCTAGGTTTTAATGTAAGTCCTTCATCAACAAATCCTAAAAGGTGAAACATCTGTAGCAGTCATTCCAGAAATAAATGAATTTTATTAAATATTCATGTCGCCATGCAACCTTTTACTTCAAAATGTGAAGCAATTCTACGATTTTCACTCAGAACAAATCGTTATATTTCGATACCTGTCCATCATCTGCGTCAAACAAAATAATTTCTAGTCATACTTAGATAGAAATATAGAAAGTAGACAAGCGTAAAGTATGGATAAATTGACAAAATCACGTGTCGCTTGATAAAAATCATAAGTGAAACCTCCAAATGTGTGGAAATCGTATGTTTGAATATCTCCCACATCTATTGGTATCGGAGTTCGTACCAGTATGGATGAAAATAAAGATGAAAATTGTCAATGAGGTATGACGAAAAAAAATTCTATTATCAAGATTGTTGTCGCAAATTGTTCAATAACTTCCGTTACGGTCCTTAGAAAGCATTGTTATAAGACACTGGTTTCTGCAATTTGTAATATTGCTTCTGAAATTTATAAGGTTGTATCGTTGTTTTTGTTTGGACAAATCATATCCAACGTATTCGTTTACATACTGACTTGGTTCATGAACAAAGACAGCAAATTGACTTGGGACAGATAAGGAATTAACTTCCGTGATCAATATTTCAGCAATTATATATATTTCCAGAAGCAATATTTTTACATTTACTTTTTTTCTTCTCTTGTCTTAATCATTAAAATAATACTGAATATATATTTCATCAAATACTCTAAGATTTGGACGATGTGAAGTTGAATGATACGAGAACAATAACTTCCGTTACTTTTAACTTCCGATACCAAATATCCAATTCTATGCTTTTTGGCCTATACAAATAGGTAGGATATCACGACTTTATCATTTTGGACGATTAAATCTAATTTGTTCATAAGAAGATGCAAGAATGAAGAATAAAGCACAAGAAGTACTTCTTTACGGAAGGGATATCATCGAGAAGATTTACTTATGTATTGTGGAAAATAAAACGTAAGTTTGTTTATAACTTCATGTATTTCTGTTTTATATGCAATTCCGATCCTATTAATAAAAAACAACAACAGTATATTATCCTTTTATGACGATATTAATCAGATGCGTACCAGAAAGTTAATATTAATTCCACAGCTTATTGTTTTAACTTCCGTTACCTGATTTGGTCGTTATATTCTACCAATCTAAAGTCGTATGCTATGCTTTCATCGATCTACTTTTACTTTTATTTGTATGTATCCATTTAAATTGTAATTTTGTTTGTTTTTATTCGATTTGAACTAAAAGAACATGACAAATTAATTCTGAAATGATTAACTTCCGTTACAATAGCAATATAACCTTTATATTCTTATTGTAAATTAAGTGTTTCTTTTAAATAGATTTATATCCAGCGTCAAACTGAGATGTTTTACAAAAGCAAGATATTAATCCATGTAAATAAAATTATGTGTCTAGCTTGTTAAATATGTGTACGTTTAACTTCCGTTACTCGATGATTTCCTGTAATATCTTGTTCATTTTATTCACTGTCCATGGTGCAATGATCTAGCGAACTATAAATCGTGAGAATCAATCTCTAGGGATTTAAGATATGGAATGAAATGAAATATATCATATTTTCTTTGAATTCAAGCATTTACATCGAATGACAATTGATAGAGATATTTTGCAAAAACTGCATTTTAAAAAAGCAGTTTAAAATTGAATACCATATTTCCCCTAAAAATATTCCTTATGGAATCATTCTTGCATTCTTAAGGAAAAGTTTCACCTACATGTACATTTTGTTTTGTATATTATTTGCATGAATTCATCAGTCATTACGATTTTATGCTAGTTTCGCAAGTTTCGATCTGATAAATGTCTCTGGTCGTGCTTCTTAAACCTCTACCATGAAATTGCATCCATTTTCAAGTTTCAATAACTTTAAAATGGGAAAACTTATACGGGTGAAAATTTGTAGTTCAGTTCTTTCTATATTGAAGTTTTTGAAGGTATCACAATTCCTGTGGTTAAACCGGTTTACGAGCGCTCAACCTTTTAAAAGTTTAATTTCATTTGAGCAGTACACAAAAGCAACAAATTAAATTTTTGCAATCATTCTTAATTGAGATAAATGTATATATTAATAATTCAATGATAAGATTTATTTTGTTGGACTGCTATGTAATTAAGTGTCACAGTTGGTGCGTTTCCACTTATCGTGGCCATTTCTGTTTTCCGATCAGCAACAAACCTGGTAGCGGACGTTGCGATCTTGATTTCTGTCAAATTTTGTCGACTTCTGTTCAGTAGTTTCAAAGGAAAGGTAAAAAATGTCAGCCAATCGGAAGCTGGGGCGGCCATCTTTGTTTTCCGACCGGTTCGAAAAACAAACTTGGCAGAGAATGTCGGGACCTTGAGTCCTGTCAAGTTTCGTTGAATTGCGTTCAGTGGTTTCAGAGGAGATTTTCTCAGCCAATCAGAGGCCAGGGCGGCCATCTTGGTTTTCCGATCGGCCAAAAAATACAAACTTGGTAGAGGATGTTGAGATCTTGCTTCCTGTCAAGTATAGGCGTCCATTTGTTTCTTGTCTACAAATGTACAATCTTTCAAAACAGCCCATATGCATGAACAATGAAGAGTAATTTAGCATTTTATTGGACAATTTAGACAGTCTTAAGTATAAAAGAGGGGGTCATTATTCTACGGGGGTCAATATTTTTCGTGAGGGTGTGTGCAAATGACACTTATTCTACGGTCGAAAAATGACCCCCACAGTCGTAGAATAATGACCGGGGGTCATTTTTCTACGTAGAATAATGACCCCCGGTCATTATTCTACGGGGGTCATTATTCGTCGTTACACCGGCACAGCTCTCCCCAGCAGGACTTTCCTGGGATGGGTGATCGATGTTAAGATAGAGGGAGGGTGGGGGGGGGGGTGAATTTGCTATTCAAGTTTACTATACTTTATACAAATTAATTATCCAGCGTTATGCATTATTCTATTAAAGTAACAAAAAAGTGAAAAAAATTGAAAGAGTACATTGATTTACATACCGTGCGAGTTTGGAACGCCAAATTAACAGAAACTCAGATAATTAGAGAGCTCTTCAATTAATTAGAGAGCTCTTTAAAAGAATTAGAGAGCTCTAGAATTCAATTAAAGAGCTCTCTAATTCTATTATTGCGCTCTTTAATTCATTTATTGCGCTCATAAATACAATCAGAGAGCTCTCTAATTCTTTTAAAGAGCTCTTTAATTCGCATCATTTATTGAGCGCAATAAATGAATTAAAGAGCTCTCTAATTTTATTATTGAGCGCAATAAATGAATTAAAGAGGGCAATAATTGTTTTATTGCGCTCAATAATACAATTAGAGAGCTCTTTAATTCTTTAATGAGCGCAATAAATATGTGAATTAAAGAGCTCTTTAAAAGAATTAAAGAGCTCTTCAATTAATTACAGAGCTCTATAAAAGAATTGAAGAGCTCTCTTATACAATTATAGCGCTCTTTGATTCATACAAAACCGATTTTTGTAATTAGAGAGCTCTTTGATTTAATTAAAGAGCTCTTTAATTGTTTTACAGAGCTCATTAATTCAATTAAAGAGCTCTTTAATTTTTTTAAAGAGCTCTTTAATCATAATATGGATAGGTCCCTTTTAAAGAGCTCTCTAATACAATTAAAGAGCTCTCAAATACAATTGAAGAGCTCTCTAAAAGAATTAGAGATCTCTTTAATTGAATTATAGGGCTCTGTAAAAGAAGTAAAGAGCTCTGTAAAAGAATTGAAGAGCTCTCTAATTATAATAATCGGCAATATATGAATTAAAGAGCTCTATAATTGAATTAGAGAGCTCTTCAATTATTTTATTGATCTCTATAATTAATTGAAGAGCTCTTTAATTATTTTAAAGAGCTCTTTAATTAATTGAAGAGCTATCTAATTATTTGAGTTTCTGTTAATTTGGCTTTGCGTTGCCTAGGTTTTAATGTAAGTCCTTCATCAACAAATCCTAAAAGGTGAAACATCTGTAGCAGTCATTCCAGAAATAAATGAATTTTATTAAATATTCATGTCGCCATGCAACCTTTTACTTCAAAATGTGAAGCAATTCTACGATTTTCACTCAGAACAAATCGTTATATTTCGATACCTGTCCATCATCTGCGTCAAACAAAATAATTTCTAGTCATACTTAGATAGAAATATAGAAAGTAGACAAGCGTAAAGTATGGATAAATTGACAAAATCACGTGTCGCTTGATAAAAATCATAAGTGAAACCTCCAAATGTGTGGAAATCGTATGTTTGAATATCTCCCACATCTATTGGTATCGGAGTTCGTACCAGTATGGATGAAAATAAAGATGAAAATTGTCAATGAGGTATGACGAAAAAAAATTCTATTATCAAGATTGTTGTCGCAAATTGTTCAATAACTTCCGTTACGGTCCTTAGAAAGCATTGTTATAAGACACTGGTTGATTTAAACATATTTTATTCCATTAAATTGAATAGGATTGGGCTACAAGTTGTCTCAACATTAGATTCAGCCCTCTCCTTGTAACAGCAGTAAAACACATAGAATGTCATAAGTGGCATAAAGATAATTATGGAATATCACATACAATATGATATATTTAAATCAAATTTATTCTTGTGCTGGAGAAATGCGTGTCGAAATGGTGTGTTTGCATGGAAAGGGGGAAGGGATGAGAGAATGGGCAGGAGGGGGAGGGGGGTAAGGTGAGATGGGGTTATTAGAGAAGTGAAATAAGAGGAAGAAGACTGAAAAGCCTGTATTAGTTATTACTAAAACCTTTTAGTAGCTGCTATGTACTGTTGGACAGCTAGTTGGATAATTATACAGCTATGTTATTTAACGTTGTTAATTCATGCTTACCAAAAAGAAGATCTGTTATTGTCAAGGGAAGGAAGTTACGAAGTTGATCAGAAAGAATGATTCTATGATTGTTGTACAGTGGGCAGAATAAGATGTAATGGGAAGCATCTTCAGTGGGGTATCCACAGGAACAAAAAGAAGTAGTAGTTAAATTTACCTTCATGAGATCTGCGTTCAAAGAACTACATGAATTCCTTAGTCTGGTTAATAAAATATTTGATTTGCGATCGCCTACAAGATAGTGAGGAGGTACTACGTATCGCTGGTAATTATTATTTAATGCGGTTTTAAATTTATTGACTGTTGGCGTGTTTTAACGTTTTCGTCCAATTCATTCCAAAGACGCAAAGACGAAGGAATAAATGATACAAAAGAACTTTGCAAGCGAAGTTGAGGTTGACGATAGTCATTATCATTTCTGAGATTATAAGGTGTGGAGTTAGAAACGCGAGATGGAAGAAGATTTGCTAGATATTCAGGAGTTTGACCATTTTGTATCTTATAGAAAAGTGATAGCTTTCTTTTTTCTCTACGAGTTTTCAAACTTTCCCAACCTGTTTCTAAGAAAAGAGAATTAATGCTAGCAAAAAGAGGAAGACCGGTTACAATGCGAGCTGCTTGATATTGTATTTGTTCAAGAAAATTTGTATCGTATTCGTTGCATCCATCCCAGAGTTCGCATCCATATTCAAGAAGAGGCAAAATGAAAGACAAATATATTTTATCTAAAGACTGTCGACTTAGTATAAATTTTAGTTTCTTTAAGACATTTATTTGTTTTAAGGCTGAATTACCAATATTTTGAATATGTGCGGTCCATTTTCCATCACTACTAAAAGTTATTCCAAGGTGTTTATGAGTGTCTGTACTGTGTATAATGTTGTTTCCAAATCGAATGTTAATATCACTAACTTGTCTATTACTAATAACTAATATTTCTGTTTTTGAAGGGTTGAAAGTTACAAGCCATTTATTTGCCCAGTCTAGAATTGTGTCTAAGTCAGTATTTATGTGTCGTTCAATGTCATTTAGTCGTTTGGAGGAATGTAGTAAAGAAGTGTCGTCAGCAAATAGTCGAGCAAGGCTAATTAAGTTGTCAGCGATATCATTGATGAAAATTAAGAAAAGGAAGGGACCCAAAACCGAACCCTGAGGAACACCCGCATTTGTTTTCCTAAAAGAAGAGACATGATTACTTATAATAACAGCCTGTTCCCTATCTGCTAAATAATTTTTAAGGAAATAATACAAATTACCCGAAAACCCATAAGATTGTAATTTTGCAAGAAGACCTCGATGCCAAACTTTGTCAAATGCCTTTGAAATGTCGCAGAAAATAAGACAAGTATGTTCGTTCTATTAAGACAGATATGGTGATATAATTCAATTAATTGATAGGTTGTCGAATGATTTGGTAGGAAGCCTGACTGAAATTCATAAAATAATTTATTATCTAACATATAATTGTGGAGATACTTAAAGATACATCGCTCGAAAACTTTGCCTACAGTACTTAATAAAGATATTGGGCGGTAGTTAGAAGGAATGTGACGGTCATTGCTCTTGAAGAGGGGCATAACAAGTGCTTTCTTCCATAGTATAGGAAATTGTTTTTCGCTAAGTGATATATTAAACAGAATATAAAGAGGTACCACAACAGTTTCTACAGTGTATTTGAGCATATGGTGACTTATTCCATCATTGCCGTTTGCTTTGCCTAATTTAAGAATTTTAATTATGTCTTTTATATCATCAATTGTAATATGGATATTTGTTATTTGTCTGTCCGTCTTTAGGTCTACGTCCGGAGCGTCAATGTCTCTGTCGTCAATTGTAGATACACTAGTAAAGTATTTGTTTAGAAGATCAGCTTTAATATTATCATCAACTTCTATTTCAGAGTTATCTATGTTTAACAGGGGTGGTATGATTTCAGATTTACCCGAGTTTTTGGTTAGAGTTCTAACAAGTTTCCAGAATCCTTTTGAGTTTTGGGAAGCCAAATGATCCACAAAACCATCCACATTTTTATAAAATTCTTGTTTTGCAGCCTTTTTTAAATTGTTCACATGATTTCTCTGTTTTTTATAGCTTCCAATACATGAATTGTTACCATTTTTAACTTTTTTTCGTAATCGATTTCTTTTCCTAATTTCACATCTTAGTGATGGGTTGAACCACGGCTTATCGGTACTTTTAACTGTAACTAATTTCGAAGGTATACATTCATTTACATAACATAAATATTTGTGCGTAAATTTTTCACATGCTTCATTTTACCAAGATGACTCGTTTTACATGAAATTACAGATAACTATATTTGTCATACTTAATATGTTGTTTAACAAGCAAAAACTTTCTGTACTTATGGATATAAGATTTTACACTAAAAAGAGAAGTTACTTGGCAAATACATGTAGATCAAATCTTTATTTGCATGCAAATTGGTCAATGTAAGTAAAAAGGAGGCGAGTCCTTCATTACTGTAAGTATTTAAGTTTTTGGGTTCATTGAGGAGGAGCGATGTCGTGCAGTTCTTCTATACTCGTGACAATATGTTTCTGACCTCTTTCGGAAAGTTTGATGAATATACGTCCGTCCATCGTCCAATAAGAGTGAACCTTGTTACATCTTTTGGCTTTATCAATTTCGGAAATAATTTCTTGGCGGAATTTCGTGAGATCCTCCGTTATGAATACCCGGTCGGTATAACCTTTCAACTTTTTCTTTTGCATGTAAATATTATTTTTCAGTTTCCAATTACGAAATCGGCAGATGAGCTGGTAGTTGCCATGACGATTAGCGCGCCCTACGGGGTGAGAACGGCAAATGTCGTCTTCCGTTATAGTGACGTCTAGTTTGTCTTTACAGAGTTTAGCAATTACAGCATCTGTATTATTTGTGTCTTCACATTTGATATTGTGAAATCTCAAAGAATTTCTGCGCCCGTACTGCTCGAGTTCTTCGAGATCTCCTTCTAGTTGATCCACCCGTTCATTGAGAGATGCATTTTTCACTTTAAGATCATCGATTTCGACTTGTTGTTTATGAACAGTTTCGATCAGATCTTTTACTGAACTCTGGACAGCTTGGTGGATCAAGGGCCCAAGTGACATAGATAGTATTGGAATAAAAGAGTTCATGAAGAGTGGGTTCGTCATCGCTGCTAGTAATGATTGCATAGTAGGATCTGTAGACATGGACGACGATGATATCCCAGAAAAAATTGTCTGACCCCCGGGTTGGGTGGGTGGGGCTAACGGACCGTTGTATGAGGTATTACCTGGAGATGACATGCTTGATGATGATGATGATGATAATAATCTTCTTCTTTGATATCTATCATCAAATAATGGGCTAATGTTATCAGGTTCTTTACGTTTCAGCATTGGAATCGGAATGTAAACAAAGTATACTCAGACCACTGACCATTGACTGACCGGTTCTCATGGAAAAGTTAAATGGCTATTTCTCTTTAAATACAACACTTTCTCGGTAGTGACTTACACACACACAGTTTAAAGTACTACTGTAGCTACTGCATCATAATATTTGTGGTTTTCGAACGATGAATATCATACACCACGTACCTTTTACCAGAGAGAATTAACTTTTCAAACCTGGTTCGGCCATCTTATGACGTCATCCCTGGTTTCTGCAATTTGTAATATTGCTTCTGAAATTTATAAGGTTGTATCGTTGTTTTTGTTTGGACAAATCATATCCAACGTATTCGTTTACATACTGACTTGGTTCATGAACAAAGACAGCAAATTGACTTGGGACAGATAAGGAATTAACTTCCGTGATCAATATTTCAGCAATTATATATATTTCCAGAAGCAATATTTTTACATTTACTTTTTTTCTTCTCTTGTCTTAATCATTAAAATAATACTGAATATATATTTCATCAAATACTCTAACATTTGGACGATGTGAAGTTGAATGATACGAGAACAATAACTTCCGTTACTTTTAACTTCCGATACCAAATATCCAATTCTATGCTTTTTGGCCTATACAAATAGGTAGGATATCACGACTTTATCATTTTGGACGATTAAATCTAATTTGTTCATAAGAAGATGCAAGAATGAAGAATAAAGCACAAGAAGTACTTCTTTACGGAAGGGATATCATCGAGAAGATTTACTTATGTATTGTGGAAAATAAAACGTAAGTTTTTTTATAACTTCATGTATTTCTGTTTTATATGCAATTCCGATCCTATTAATAAAAAACAACAACAGTATATTATCCTTTTATGACAATATTAATCAGATGCGTACCAGAAAGTTAATATTAATTCCACAGCTTATTGTTTTAACTTCCGTTACCTGATTTGGTCGTTATATTCTACCAATCTAAAGTCGTATGCTATGCTTTCATCGATCTACTTTTACTTTTATTTGTATGTATCCATTTAAACTGTAATTTTGTTTGTTTTTATTCGATTTGAACTAAAAGAACATGACAAATTAATTCTGAAATGATTAACTTCCGTTACAATAGCAATATAACCTTTATATTCTTATTGTAAATTAAGTGTTTCTTTTAAATAGATTTATATCCAGCGTCAAACTGAGATGTTTTACAAAAGCAAGATATTAATCCATGTAAATAAAATTATGTGTCTAGCTTGTTAAATATGTGTACGTTTAACTTCCGTTACTCGATGATTTCCTGTAATATCTTGTTCATTTTA
Organism: Pinctada fucata; assembly: GCA_028142955.1. NCBI lineage: Eukaryota > Metazoa > Mollusca > Bivalvia > Pterioida > Pteriidae > Pinctada > Pinctada fucata. Next base: position 38,649,033 of record AP027111.1, on the reverse strand, counting down.
TTCACTGTCCATGGTGCAATGATCTAGCGAACTATAAATCGTGAGAATCAATCTCTAGGGGTTTAAGATATGGAATGAAATGAAATATATCATATTTTCTTTGAATTCAAGCATTTACATCGAATGACAATTGATAGAAATATTTTGCAAAAACTGCATTTTAAAAAAGCAGTTTAAAATTGAATACCATATTTCCCCCAAAAATATTCCTTATGGAATCATTCTTGCATTCTTAAGGAAAAGTTTCACCTATATTATTTGCATGAATTCATCAGTCATTACGATTTTATAGTGTCAATCTGAGATGTTTTACAAAAGCAAGATATTAATCCATGTAAATTATGTGTCTAGCTTGTTAAATATGTGTACGTTTAACTTCCGTTACTCGATGATTTCCTGTAATATCTTGTTCATTTAATCACTGTCCATGGTGCAATGATCTAGCGAACTATAAATCGTGGGAATCAATCTCTAGGGCTTTAAAGTATGGAATGAAATGAAATATATCATATTTTCTTTGAATTCAAGCATTTACATCGAATGACAATTGATAGAGATATTTTGCAAAAACTGCATTTTAAAAAAGCAGTTTAAAATTGAATACCATATTTCCCCCAAAAATATTCCTTATGGAATCATTCTTGCATTCTTAAGGAAAAGTTTCACCTACATGTACATTTTGTTTTGTATATTATTTGCATGAATTCATCAGTCATTACGATTTTATGCTAGTTTCGCAAGTTTCGATCTGATAAATGTCTCTGGTCGTGCTTCTTAAACCTCTACCATGAAATTGCATCCATTTTCAAGTTTCAATAACTTTAAAATGGGAAAACTTATACGGGTGAAAATTTGTAGTTCAGTTCTTTCTATATTGAAGTTTTTGAAGGTATCACAATTCCTGTGGTTAAACCGGTTTACGAGCGCTCAACCTTTTAAAAGTTTAATTTCATTTGAGCAGTACACAAAAGAAACAAATTAAATTTTTGCAGTTATTCTTAATTGAGATAAATGTATGTATTAATAATTCAATGATAAGATTTATTTTGTTGGACTGCTATGTAATTAAGTGTCACAGTTGGTGCGTTTCCACTTATCGTGGCCATTTCTGTTTTCCGATCAGCAACAAACCTGGTAGCGGACGTTGCGATCTTGATTTCTGTCAAATTTTGTCGACTTCTGTTCAGTAGTTTCAAAGGAAAGGTAAAAAATGTCAGCCAATCGGAAGCTGGGGCGGCCATCTTTGTTTTCCGACCGGTTCGAAAAACAAACTTGGCAGAGAATGTCGGGACCTTGAGTCCTGTCAAGTTTCGTTGAATTGCGTTCAGTGGTTTCAGAGGAGATTTTCTCAGCCAATCAGAGGCCAGGGCGGCCATCTTGGTTTTCCGATCGGCCAAAAAATACAAACTTGGTAGAGGATGTTGAGATCTTGCTTCCTGTCAAGTATAGGCGTCCATTTGTTTCTTGTCTACAAATGTACAATCTTTCAAAACAGCCCATATGCATGAACAATGAAGAGTAATTTAGCATTTTATTGGACAATTTAGACAGTCTTAAGTATAAAAGAGGGGGGTCATTATTCTACGGGGGTCAATATTTTTCGTGAGGGTGTGTGCAAATGACACTTATTCTACGGTCGAAAAATGACCCCCACAGTCGTAGAATAATGACCGGGGGTCATTTTTCTACGTAGAATAATGACCCCCGGTCATTATTCTACGGGGGTCATTATTCGTCGTTACACCGGCACAGCTCTCCCCAGCAGGACTTTCCTGGGATGGGTGATCGATGTTAAGATAGAGGGAGGGGGGGGGGGTGAATTTGCTATTCAAGTTTACTATACTTTATACAAATTAATTATCCAGCGTTATGCATTATTCTATTAAAGTAACAAAAAAAGTGAAAAAAAATTGAAAGAGTACATTGATTTACATACCGTGCGAGTTTGGAACGCCAAATTAACAGAAACTCAGATAATTAGAGAGCTCTTCAATTAATTAGAGAGCTCTTTAAAAGAATTAGAGAGCTCTAGAATTCAATTAAAGAGCTCTCTAATTCTATTATTGCGCTCTTTAATTCATTTATTGCGCTCATAAATACAATCAGAGAGCTCTCTAATTCTTTTAAAGAGCTCTTTAATTCGCATCATTTATTGAGCGCAATAAATGAATTAAAGAGCTCTCTAATTTTATTATTGAGCGCAATAAATGAATTAAAGAGGGCAATAATTGTTTTATTGCGCTCAATAATACAATTAGAGAGCTCTTTAATTCTTTAATGAGCGCAATAAATATGTGAATTAAAGAGCTCTTTAAAAGAATTAAAGAGCTCTTCAATTAATTACAGAGCTCTATAAAAGAATTGAAGAGCTCTCTTATACAATTATAGCGCTCTTTGATTCAAACAAAACCGATTTTTGTAATTAGAGAGCTCTTTGATTTAATTAAAGAGCTCTTTAATTGTTTTACAGAGCTCATTAATTCAATTAAAGAGCTCTTTAATTTTTTTAAAGAGCTCTTTAATCATAATATGGATAGGTCCCTTTTAAAGAGCTCTCTAATACAATTAAAGAGCTCTCAAATACAATTGAAGAGCTCTCTAAAAGAATTAGAGATCTCTTTAATTGAATTATAGGGCTCTGTAAAAGAAGTTAAGAGCTCTGTAAAAGAATTGAAGAGCTCTCTAATTATAATAATCGGCAATGTATGAATTAAAGAGCTCTATAATTGAATTAGAGAGCTCTTCAATTATTTTATTGATCTCTATAATTAATTGAAGAGCTCTTTAATTATTTTAAAGAGCTCTTTAATTAATTGAAGAGCTATCTAATTATTTGAGTTTCTGTTAATTTGGCTTTGCGTTGCCTAGGTTTTAATGTAAGTCCTTCATCAACAAATCCTAAAAGGTGAAACATCTGTAGCAGTCATTCCAAAAATAAATGAATTTTATTAAATATTCATGTCGCCATGCAACCTTTTACTTCAAAATGTGAAGCAATTCTACGATTTTCACTCAGAACAAATCGTTATATTTCGATACCTGTCCATCATCTGCGTCAAACAAAATAATTTCTAGTCATACTTAGATAGAAATATAGAAAGTAGACAAGCGTAAAGTATGGATCAATTGACAAAATCACGTGTCGCTTGATAAAAATCATAAGTGAAACCTCCAAATGTGTGGAAATCGTATGTTTGAATATCTCCCACATCTATTGGTATCGGAGTTCGTACCAGTATGGATGAAAATAAAGATGAAAATTGTCAATGAGGTATGACGAAAAAAAATTCTATTATCAAGATTTTTGTCGCAAATTGTTCAATAACTTCCGTTACGGTCCTTAGAAAGCATTGTTATAAGACACTGGTTTCTGCAATTTGTAATATTGCTTCTGAAATTTATAAGGTTGTATCGTTGTTTTTGTTTGGACAAATCATATCCAACGTATTCGTTTACATACTGACTTGGTTCATGAACAAAGACAGCAAATTGACTTGGGACAGATAAGGAATTAACTTCCGTGATCAATATTTCAGCAATTATATATATTTCCAGAAGCAATATTTTTACATTTACTTTTTTTCTTCTCTTGTCTTAATCATTAAAATAATACTGAATATATATTTCATCAAATACTCTAACATTTGGACGATGTGAAGTTGAATGATACGAGAACAATAACTTCCGTTACTTTTAACTTCCGATACCAAATATCCAATTCTATGCTTTTTGGCCTATACAAATAGGTAGGATATCACGACTTTATCATTTTGGACGATTAAATCTAATTTGTTCATAAGAAGATGCAAGAATGAAGAATAAAGCACAAGAAGTACTTCTTTACGGAAGGGATATCATCGAGAAGATTTACTTATGTATTGTGGAAAATAAAACGTAAGTTTGTTTATAACTTCGTGTATTTCTGTTTTATATGCAATTCCGATCCTATTAATAAAAAACAACAACAGTATATTATCCTTTTATGACGATGTTAATCAGATGCGTACCAGAAAGTTAATATTAATTCCACAGCTTATTGTTTTAACTTCCGTTACCTGATTTGGTCGTTATATTCTACCAATCTAAAGTCGTATGCTATGCTTTCATCGAACTACTTTTACTTTTATTTGTATGTATCCATTTAAATTGTAATTTTGTTTGTTTTTATTCGATTTGAACTAAAAGAACATGACAAATTAATTCTGAAATGATTAACTTCCGTTACAATAGCAATATAACCTTTATATTCTTATTGTAAATTAAGTGTTTCTTTTAAATAGATTTATATCCAGCGTCAAACTGAGATGTTTTACAAAAGCAAGATATTAATCCATGTAAATAAAATTATGTGTCTAGCTTGTTAAATATGTGTACGTTTAACTTCCGTTACTCGATGATTTCCTGTAATATCTTGTTCATTTTATTCACTGTCCATGGTGCAATGATCTAGCGAACTATAAATCGTGAGAATCAATCTCTAGGGGTTTAAGATATGGAATGAAATGAAATATATCATATTTTCTTTGAATTCAAGCATTTACATCGAATGACAATTGATAGAAATATTTTGCAAAAACTGCATTTTAAAAAAGCAGTTTAAAATTGAATACCATATTTCCCCCAAAAATATTCCTTATGGAATCATTCTTGCATTCTTAAGGAAAAGTTTCACCTATATTATTTGCATGAATTCATCAGTCATTACGATTTTATAGTGTCAATCTGAGATGTTTTACAAAAGCAAGATATTAATCCATGTAAATTATGTGTCTAGCTTGTTAAATATGTGTACGTTTAACTTCCGTTACTCGATGATTTCCTGTAATATCTTGTTCATTTTATTCACTGTCCATGGTGCAATGATCTAGCGAACTATAAATCGTGGGAATCAATCTCTAGGGGTTTAAAGTATGGAATGAAATGAAATATATCATATTTTCTTTGAATTCAAGCATTTACATCGAATGACAATTGATAGAGATATTTTGCAAAAACTGCATTTTAAAAAAGCAGTTTAAAATTGAATACCATATTTCCCCCAAAAATATTCCTTATGGAATCATTCTTGCATTCTTAAGGAAAAGTTTCACCTACATGTACATTTTGTTTTGTATATTATTTGCATGAATTCATCAGTCATTACGATTTTATGCTAGTTTCGCAAGTTTGGATCTGATAAATGTCTCTGGTCGTGCTTCTTAAACCTCTACCATGAAATTGCATCCATTTTCAAGTTTCAATAACTTTAAAATGGGAAAACTTATACGGATGAAAATTTGTAGTTCAGTTCTTTCTATATTGAAGTTTTTGAAGGTATCACAATTCCTTAATTTCATCGTAGGTGATTTTTCCTCATATACTGTTTCGGAAATTTCCATTTTAGCTGGAATGACTGGTAAATGTTTTAATGTGCCTTTAAAAAATTCTTTACCGAAACGTGGTTGTGTCGAAACATCCTCGTACTGAAGTGTCTACAAGGTCGCTTGCAAAAAACCGAAAACGGATTCACCGGAATCTGAACAAACAATGATTTTGTTCCAGTTTTAGAAGATTCAAAGGTTTCTGAATGTTGCCGAGAATCTTAAATTTAAATTAAAGCTTTATTTGATAATGTAGTGATAATGTAATTTAACTGATCGGTACAAATGGGTTCAACTCATTTTAACTTAACAGAGGAAATTCGAGGAAACATAAGTTAACGGCAGTCATAAGTTAACGGACGTTCGCTGTTTGTGCAGCTCACTTCGGAAATCGAAATATTGAAGTTTTGTCTACTTTAACAGCATATTTTCAGGCCTTTGTTCACTTTAGGGGACCGGCACTATATAGGTAAGGCACGGTCCATTTGATATTCTGGGGGGGGGGGGGGGGGGGGGGCTTGGTTTTTTTTCGAAAAAAATAATTTTGCTCTGAATTTTGATGAAAAAAATTAATTTGCTTATGGTGTGACGGAAAAAAATAATCTTGCTCTTACTAGCAACAACCACGCTCGCTAGAGGGCGCAACGTGACATTGATTCAGTATGTCCGCCAAAAACGTCTCGACTCGCCTCGGTATCTTTTACGGGCTGTTATGGATAAATCTAGCAGTTTTTGTTCCGAAAAACCTATGACATCAAAGCTTGATACTTTGACCCTTTGGTATATGAATAAATAAGGGGATTTCCAAGTCATTTACATATCGCGGGAAGGAATTGAAATATTCAGAGCTGTCAAAATTCGTGATAACGATCGTATACCGGGTACTGAGCGGGATTAAATGATTGCATATTTATCCATATTAATAATTCATAAAGATTTTCCATGGTATATACCCGTATTCACATCAAACTTCGCCGATTTCCATCACAAGTCAGTATAAAGAACGATAACTCTATTTTGTTTACAACAATATACGTTTCAATTTACGCATGTACAATCAAGCGAAAACAGCTTCTACTTCGAGTAATTTATTTCTGAATAAAGTTAAGAAAATGTATAACATATAAAAGCATGGATCTAGTGGGGTTTGATGAAGGGGAAGTCAAGAAATGTGCAAAAAAATTATGATTTTCCCATCAATTTTTTTCTCAAAACCATATACTGGACCCCTCCCCCCCCCCCCAAGTCCCATCTGACTGGATCCACATTCTACATCAAATATGAATTGATAATTAAAGCTCCAAATATTAACTTTTGTAACATTCTTGGAGTTTATTTTTTATTAGTTATGATATAAATACATGTACCATGTATACTTCATTTCTTACATTAAAACTACCCTATTTTCAGGATGTAGCTAAGTAAAAATGTTTCTGTCACTCTGTGAAAATTGAACACATGTCTTACCAGGGATTTTTCAAGTCCGTTTTTGGGTCCGATTATCGGACCCATTCCCAACGCCAAAATGGCCTGTATTTTCCCAATTTTTGATTGAAATTTCCCAATTTGAACCTATTTATTTTTTGTTAAAGTGTTCTTCAATAAAGAGCAAAATAATGTCAACTGAAATACCTAATAGAAATACGACATTGATGATCGATATGTAAATTGGTCAAAAATCTTTTATCCGGTATAGGTTCACATTTTAGTCATCAAATCATATCTCCAGTATTGGGAACCCAGGACCATGTCGTCTTATAAAAAGCAAATCTGATAACAAAAAATTACAAAAGGGAGTACATCTTCTTTGTAGAGGATAGATATGTTCTTCAAAATAAAATTTTGGATAGTGACTATAAAAGAAACAACAGAAAATAGTTAATGTTCAGTAAACAGAATGAGGCGACTCGGACAGTAGGAATGTCCCCCGTCAAACACTGACTTTGAATCTGAATCCTGATTGATCATGATCATTAAAGTAGCCCCTCTGACTCTGAACAGATGCCTGTTCCAGATCCTAGAAGTTGATGTCCTTTGAAACACAATCTAAAGAATAGATGGCTTTACTTGTACTTTGTTTCTTTTATTGAAGACACTTTGAATAAGAAGGAGTTATATATCTGTGTAATGATTTATTCCATTGAGAATCAATTAAACTGTAGGAATTCGAATATTCCCAATTTCATTGAAATGCCGCTATTTTTCCCAATTTTAACGGACCCTGGACCCAAAGTAAAATACCCTGAAAAATCCCTGCTTACAACAATATTAGTGTACTATATACCTGTAGTACTAATTTTAATACAGATAAATCTGACCTAGATAGGGAATGGGATACCCTGGTCCTGTAATAATATTACCACATAAACATGTAATTGTAAATGCTGACTTTTCCACTTCTCACTTTATCAAAGACTTTGTATCTTAGATCTATCTGTTCATGGCATTAGTTAATTCTCCTTGGATTAACTACATGCATTCATGGTCTGTGGGGTTAGCCTTGGAAATGGGGGTATGGTGGAAGGGGGGGGGGTTGGACAGTGATTACTAGGAGTTTTATTTACAGATAAATTTAGCAAGTTTTGTACCATGTCCATCATCCATGATATAACAATTCTTAAAATATTTGGAGTGATTAATCTGAAGTTTTTTTTAAGGGAAAGGGCTGAAGGCTAATGATAGATCTAAATACATTCATCACACCAAATTAAAACATCTCCTTTTGTCGATTTAGGATAATTAGGTAAATGCATCTATCTCTCACTGTTATTTTTTTACATTAAACACAATGACATCTTTGTGTGTGAGAAGAGGAGCCCAGAGCTCATCTTTGTGTGTGAGAAGAGGAGCCCAGAGCTCAGTTCAAGCAATGTCTTAGATATAATATTGAAACAATAGGGAACATTTCCTTGTAGGATATGTACCAATATTCAGCATGTGAAAGTTGTTCAAATTAAAACCATACATTATATACGTGTAGAATTTTCTTTCTTTTTTTTCTCAAAATTCTCACAATGTATATAAGGTTCATGTTCAAGATTGACAATTTACTTATTATCTTATAGACATTAAGAACAGTTCTTGGTTTTATTTTCTAATGTTCACTGGGTAGGCTGAGAAATTAAGTATGATTATATGCATTGGGTAGCTAGATCTACATGTTTGACAGCTTATTTCAAACATGGTACTATTAATGACGCCAATGGTTCTCCTGTATATCTGTCCGACTGTTGATTTGACCATGTGGATAGCTTTTGATTTGTAAATATAACTTGTCTATTATCTTCAAATGTTTTCCTTTTTTGTTATATTGGTAAATACATGTGATAAATGTATTTTTAACAAAGTATTATGACAAATCAAGTCATAATTTGCAAATTTTCGCAATGCAAATATAGGGGGTAACCATCTTTAAGTCTTAATTACAGCTATTTGGTCAATGATAGAAAAGAACTCTTGTCATTTTTGAAATCAGCATGCCTGAAATAGGTTAAAGTGAACAAAATATAGTCCATAATCAGCATCCCTGTAAAGAAAATGAGTTGTGACGTTTTTTCTATAAAAGTTGTGCATTTTCGTTTTAAATTAGGTTGCAGGGTGGGTATGTTAAATGTCAAATAACTTTTTACATATAAAAGATACAATAAAACAGATTACAGATTTGAATAACCATAAAATGCGCTTAAAATTCCAGAAAATTTTTCGGCTCGCTTCGCTCGCCGCAGTTTTTACTTCCCATAAAAAATTTTTGGCTCGCTTCGCTCGCCATAGATTTCTCCTGTAATGGCAAGTTCATATTTGAAAATATCAAAAAAGAATGCATGTGACTGAGACAATTCAAATGCTTAAATACATTATCAATAGATCTATAACTCATTACTATTAATAGATACATGTCTCACCATAGTGTCTAATTTTATATACAAGCTTGGAAGGAGAATTTAAATAAGTTTTTAACTAGTTTTCATTTCTACATGTAAATACTTGTACCAGGCCCTCTTACATGTTACATGACCTTATATACATTTTGTTTACTAAAAATTATATATCGCATATTGTAAAAATCTTTCATCTCTCTCAGTTTAGAAGTGAATACAAGTTTTACATGAAAATAATGTTTGGAGTCAATTTTAAGTAAAAATAAAGAATTTCTGCTGAAAAACAAACATTCTTAATATTCACATCAATTGTTATAAAAAAAAATTCCTTGCTCCAGCTTTGCAAGAAAAAAATAATTTTGCCCCGGTCCGGGGCGAAAAAAATAATCTTGCTCCGACAAAAAACCCAAGCCCCCCCCAGAATATCAAATGGACCGTGCCTAAAAAAATTATGATTTTAACATGTTTAAAGGATAAAAAAATCCTACCTTAGTCCCGTTCCTTAATCCAAATTTCTTGCGTTGCAGACCCTCCAGACAGAAGGAGGGTTTTGATATGATAGGGAAAATTTGGGTTGTACTCTATAACTCAACATAAAAATGTTGCCATTTTGTTTTGAAATTGACCGTCCGTTCGCACGAAATCCTGACGTCACAATGCGATTTTCGTACAGGAAACAATGATACTAAATTTTAACAATTAGTTTTACGTCATGCAACCATCATATTGTACGGGAAATCAGTGAATCAACTATATAGAGGAGTTTGAAAGGGGAAAATGTAGCGTTTGAGCGTATTTAATGGGGGTTTAGGGGCGGAAACCCCCCGATGAAAGTGAGTTTAAATATTGATTTATTGTTCCTTTAGTTACAGAAAAGAAATATATCTTAAAAATGTTCATGCATTTAATTTATTTTGTCCTAAATAGTTGTGGTATCCTAAAGACAATCAATTTGAAAGAGTGAAAATAATTATTATAATCCACAGTAAAAATGAAAAACGCAACACTATTAATACAGTAGAAAATACTGTATTCTCTGAAAAAATTCAGGTTGAAAATTTCGTCTTAAAATCGTCTTTTTTTGCCGATATAGTCCCGGACCCCTAAACTGAACAATTCTTAGGCCTATTTTCATACACAGTGAGTCTGTGGAGAACGTTTACAACATCACGCTTAAATCCAAATCTAAAATTATTTATCTGTCATTGTGGGTGTATAATTTCAATGGAAACTGAGGAGCTTCTTTACTTTTTGTCAAAGGGCAACTGCAGTTTCAAATGCGCACTTCATAAAGTGTGTGGGGAAAATCGGCGATCAGAGCTCGTGTATCTTTCGATTATCGGTGTATTTTTCACTGCTCATCCAAAATTAATGCATGTGCATTGAAATGAAACATATATTTGTTGAATCCTACCAGAAAATGTGAAAAATGATCCATTTAAACCATGTTTCTACCAGTTGTAATCTCTGCAGCATCTACCATGATTCTACTTTATTTGTTTTAAACTTGGTTTAAATGGATTAATTTTCACATTTTAAGGTAGGATTCAACAAATGTATGTTTCATTTCAATACACATGCTTTATTTTTGGATGGGCAGTGGAAAATACACCAAGTAACAAAAACATACATGTGAACCTCCCAGCTGGAGGATGAAATCTCCTGACGAACAAGGATCCTCCCGATCGGAAATAGTCCTCCCGATTCCTCCCGACGAAACAAAAACCTGACGAAAACGAAAATCCTCCAGATTTCTCCAGGTGAAATGCAAAATCTCCAATTGTGTATTACATTACGCATAATGCGGATTGTAGTGACCGTACAATAAATCAGTAAGTGCTAATTATACAAATGACAGGTACATTTGTATATTGCTGGACAAACAAAGTAATTAGCGTGGCGTTCTCTACACCGTCATGGGTACATGAAACTTTATTCAAAATAAAGAGAGAATGCAACAACAATAAAATTGACCTGGAAAGGACGAAAACCCGGAATTGACGAAACGCCTGTACCGGTACCTGGACGTTATACCCAGTACATAAGAATTTTTGTCGACGGAGCGTAGTAGGACACCGTCCGGTAATAATTCTCGTAAAAGGGAAAGAAGTAGAGCTCATCAGGAAATATTGGAAAGAAATATCAGTTGGACAATTTACAGGGATTGGGAAGGTCATGCGATTCCGATCAAAAATGGCCAATTATTAAATCAGCAACTTGCTGCGCCCTGGTGTCCATTTTCTTTTTTTTTTTTTTAAATCTATCTAAATGTTTTTTACTCGTATTTATAATTTATTTACATTGTAACATAGATCTATACCAGTAGCAGTAATGCTTGGATCCTTTCACCTGAGAGGTTCTTTTCTATTATGATACAATATTGATTTTTCTGCGACATTCTTTTTTAGCTCGACTGCACTTTAGTGCAAAAGAGCTATTGCAATACCCCCGGCGTCGGCGTCGGCGTCCGCGTCCGCGTCGGCGTCGGCGTCGTCCGAACTAGATGATTAGGTAAATGTTAAGATTACACATTTACCTTTCCTATATTCATATTCTGTTGGTTTTTTTTGTTGCAAATGTTTAATTATACATCATTTAATATATCCAGATGAGGATATAGCCCCTGGGGTTGGGATTTTTAAAATTATTTCAAATGATAAGGCAAATGTTGAGATGATAAGGTAAATGTTAAGATAGCAATAAAGTCTTTAAAAGCCAATATTGAGCAAAGTAAATGTGCTACATGTACCAAACTTACATATTTGATGTATCTTTGATCAAACTTTCAAAAAATGACCTTGACCTACTTTTTTCCGCTTGAATGATTTTGCCTTTAAAAGCCAATATTGAGCAAAGTATAAGTGCTACATGTACCAAACTTGCATATTGGATGTATCTTTGATCAAACTTTCAAAAAATGACCTTGACCTACTTTTTTCCGCTTGAATGATTTTGCCTTTAAAAGCCAATATTGAGCAAAGTATAAGTGCTACATGTACCAAACTTGCATATTGGATGTATCTTTGATCAAACTTTCATAAAATGACCCTTATCTACTTTTTTCCGCTTGAATGATTTTGCCTTTAAAAGCCAATATTGAGCAAAGTATAAGTGCTACATGAACCAAACTTACATATTTGATGTATCTTTGATCAAACTTTCAAAAAATGACCTTGACCTACTTTTTTCCGCTTGAATGATTTTGCCTTTAAAAGCCAATATTGAGCAAAGTATAAGTGCTACATGTACCAAACTTGCATATTGGATGTATCTTTGATCAAACTTTCATAAAATGACCTTGACCTACTTTTTTCAGCTTGAATGATTTTGCCTTTAAAAGCCAATATTGAGCAAAGTATAAGTGCTACATGTACCAAACTTGCATATTGGATGTATCTTTGATCAAACTTTCATAAAATGACCTTGACCTACTTTTTTCCGCTTGAATGATTTTGCCTTTAAAAGCCAATATTGAGCAAAGTATAAGTGCTACATGAACCAAACTTACATATTTGATGTATCTTTGATCAAACTTTCAAAAAATGACCTTGACCTACTTTTTTCCGCTTGAATGATTTTGCCTTTAAAAGCCAATATTGAGCAAAGTATAAGTGCTACATGTACCAAACTTGCATATTGGATGTATCTCTGATCAAACTTTCATAAAATGACCTTGACCTACTTTTTCCGCTTGAATTATTTTACCTTTAAAAGCCAATATTGAGAAAAGTATAAGTGCTACATGCACCAGACTTGCATATTGGATGCATCTTAGGTTAGACTATTGAAATATGACCTTGACCTACTTTTTCCGCTTCAGTGATTTTGCTTTAAATTGGCAATATTGAGCTAACTATAAGTGCTACATGCACCAGACTTGCATATTGGATGCATCTTGGGTTTGACTATTGAAATCTGACCTTGACCTACTTTTTCTGCTTCAGTGATTTATGATGAGATATATGTTGTTGCCTGAGAAAGGGAGTTTAAATAAATTGGCTGTCATGAGAGATATTATGCTATGCAGTCGAGCATTAGGTGACTCTGGCAACTATTTTTATCCTCGTTCTGTGCCTGAAATTTAAATCTCCAACGTCCACTTACGTATCTTATCTACGAACAAGTGTATGCATTTGTCCGTAAAATTATTATATCATTAGCTCACCTCGACGAAGTTGAGTGAGCTTATGCTATAACCCCACGCGTTCGCGTCTGCGTCCGGTTAAGAAGTTTGGGGTAGCTCAGTATCTGACAAAGTACTAATGCTACAGTAACCAAACTTGCACAAGTGATTCATCTTTGGATGCTGAGGTGAACCCATGCATCGTATGCAGCATCTGACCTACATTTTCCGCTTGAGTGACTTGGTTAAGAAGTTTGGGGTAGCTCAGTATCTGACAAAGTACTGATGCTACAGTAACCAAACTTGCTTAAGTGATTCATCTTTGGATGCTGAGGTGAACTCATGCATCGGATGCAGCATCTGACCTACATTTTCCGCTTGAGTGACTTGGTTAAGAAGTTTGGGGTAGCTCAGTATCTGACAAAGTACTAATGCTACAGTAACCAAACTGGCACAAGTGATTCATCTTTGGATGCTGAGGTGAACTCATGCATCGTATGCAGCATCAGACCTACATTTTCCGCTTGAGTGACTTGGTTAAGAAGTTTGGGGTAGCTCAGTATCTGACAAAGTACTGATGTTACAGTAACCAAACTTGCACAAGTGATTCATCTTTTGATGCTGAGGTGAACCCATGCATCGGATGCAGCATCTGACCTACATTTTCCGCTTGAGTGACTTGGTTAAGAAGTTTGGGGTAGCTCAGTATCTGACAAAGTACTGATGCTACAGTAACCAAACTTGCACAAGTGATTCATCTTTGGATGCTGAGGTTAACCCATGCATCGGATGCAGCATCTGACCTACATTTTCCGCTTGAGTGATTTGGATAAGAAGTTTGGGGTAGCTCAGTATCTGACAAAGTACTAATGCTACAGTAGCCAAACCTGCACAAGTGATTCATCTTTGGATGCCGAGATGGACCCATGCATCGTATGCAGCATCTGACCTACTTTTTCCACTTGAGTGGTTTCGCTTTTAAAAGCCAATATTGAGCAAAGTATAAGTGCTACATGTATCAAATTTGCATATTGGATGTATCTTTGATCAAACTTTCATAAAATGACCTTGACCTACTTTTTCCGCATGAGTGATTTTGCCTTTAAAAGCCAATATTGAGCAAAGTATAAGTGCTTGATGTTCCAAACTTGCATATTAGATGTATCTTTGATCAAACTTTCATAAAATGACCTCGACCTACTTTTTCCGCTTGAGTGATTTTGCCTTTAAAAGCCAATATTGAGCAAAGTATAAGTGATACATGTACCAAACTTGCATATTGGATGTATCTTTGATCAATCTTTCATAAAATGACCTTGACCTTCTTTTTCTGCTTGAGTGATTTTGCTCTATAAAGCCAATATTGAGCAAAGTATAACTGCTACATGTACCAAACTTGCATATTGGATGTATCTTTGATCAAACTTTCATAAAATGACCTTGACCTACTTTTTCTGCTTGAGTGGTTTTCCCTTTAAAAGCCAATATACATGTACTAAGAAATATGTTTGAATTGAATTTTGCTGTCACGAGGTGAGCTTCGTAATCTGTGATTACCTATGTTTTTAACTTAAGTGGCCAGTCAACATGGTCAATGGGTCAATTTGTACAGAAATGTCAATCGCAGCCATGCTGCCCCAATGCATTGAGCACTCCCCACCCCTTTCCTAATATCAGCAAAGCTGAAAATGAAGCTGCCCATACATGGATACCAAAAATACAGAATAGGTGGCTGAAAGTTTGGTTTTGGCTGCTATGCGATATATTGCAAAAAAATATACTGCAAATTATTCATTGCAAATGGTAAAATTGGGGGAAAATGTGCTAACGTCTGATGTATCATACATACATTGTATGCAATTGGTCATTTTTGGAATGGCCGATGGCCCATTGTTTTTGAGAATGGCCCATTGTTCAAAGTCCAAGTGGAATGGGCCATAGTCCCATTGAGCAAGTTTGCTTTCTTGATCACTGGGACAATAGAGAAAATGAAACTCAATAATTTGTTAACTGTTTAACATGTTTAAAAATAAACAATAATGATTCATGATTTTAGTTTAAACCACAGCATCACAAATTGTTGTTCTTTCTAAAAAGGCATACCTTGCATACCAGCAAAGTAGAAAGTGATGAAAAAAAAGAAAACAAATGTTAAATAAACATCATAACACATTTATATTGTAGTTTTCCCCTCATTTCACCTAAAATAAGAGTAAATCGAAAACCGATAGATCTTCCAGATTAATAATTAAAAACCTCCAGATGAGAAGCCAAATCTCCAGATGAAAATTGAAAATCCTCGAGATTTGTGGAGGCAAAAGGTTCGCATGAATGCAAAAGATACACAACGAGCTCTGATCGCCGATTTTCCACACACACTTTTTAAAACTGAGGTTGCGCTTAGACAAAAAGTAAACAAGCCCCTCAGTTTCCATTGAAATTATGTGAGTGTAGTGGTCTGGAAGTAGTTATTGCTGAGCAGTAATTATCGCCATTTGCCTATTACCTTCGTTTATACTAATGATAGAGACTTTATTCTTTCAGCACTAATACTTCTTATATTTATCGATCTGTATTTGAAATTTAAAATGAATCAATGCGATGAAAACTAAGATTTTAGCAGTTAAATTTCATGAAAATGTGTTGTCTTCCTCTGAGCTCCTGGGGGGCAATGGCGGTGCACCTTGCTGTCTTCTCTCTCAATCATTGAAGAAACTTCAAACAATTTTCAATTATTTTTATCACAACTGATAAGAAAAAGAATAGAGGAATCTGATGGTATAATTATTTTAGTTGGAATATTGTGGATATTAGACGAGAGTGATCCCACGTGGCGATAATTGCTTCTCCAATCTCTTTAAAGAGTGCTTAAAAGTAGTGCATTTTAATTGCTTATTAAACCAGTACCAGTCATCAGAATTTATTGAAAATTTATGGAAGTATAGGTAAAGGGTTCTAGTTTGTGCTGCCCAAATTTCATGTGCAAGACTTAAATAATATTAAGGAAATAGAACAAAAAGTGCTTTAAAATTGGCGATAATTAATTCTCCACCAGTATTATATTGGTTGTACAAAAACATATCTTGCACAGATAGTTACGAGAGTTCAAGATCTATCTTCCAATATGAATTTTAATCGGAAAATATTCTGACAAAAACAAAAAAATCTCGAATATTGCGGTTGTCAGATCATCAAAAACAATCTACCCACACATGGGGCAACCTGAAATTGAGATCAAGTCGTCTGACTGAGGACTTATTTGCAGACATTCAATACATGTATATGCTTAACTCATGAAAATAATTAATGAAAAGTTTAAATCATCTTTGCTTTAAGTCAGAATCAGAAGAACTAGGAGTTTTCAGATACATGTAGCAGACTTAGAGATTGGTTTCCATATGACGTCGGTCTGGTATCTGACTCAGTCTTCACGAAAACTCACTAGCCTGACACCTGAGGCTAGATGAAATTTTGCCGGGCTAGAAGAATTTCATTACTAAACTATAAAAATATCTTGTAAAAAGTATCTTAGTGCTACATGTAGTGGTTGAAAGTTTTGGTGAAGACTGTTGTCTGAATTTTATAATCCAAATTTTTAAATTTCTTGTACTGGGTACAACAGATTGTTTTTAAAAGGGCATTTTTGAAAAAGTAATGTGGAAATTTATACAAGGTGTTTTTCATGATAGAATTTTAGAAGTTGCTATACTTTTATTTTTACAGTTGGCAGCAGACATTCTGCTTAGTAATGATGACAGCATCCAGCTCGAACAGTAATATTCATTCGGAAATTCTCAAATCTTCGCTGTCCACTGCAAAATGCTGCCTTTCACTGGGAAGATTTGGCAGAGCATTTGCAAATTATCTTCTATACATCAAACTTTCTCCCAACAAAGAGGAGGAAGTGATATCTGACTTTATACTCGCAACTCGGGAATGGACGGAACAGTTGGAACGGGAAAATCGAATAGAGGATCTGTTCAAATGTTACGACCAAGCATGTGAAGTACTGCCAGATTGTGAGGCCATTTTGAATAATATCGGAGCTCAATTGTTCAGGTACTGAAAAGACCTAAGAAAAATACATTTTTGTGTTGTTTTTTTCCCTTTTCTTCTTTTTGTATCCATCTGATTCATAACACTTCAATTAACATTTGCAGTGATGGTCAAGTGTATTGCTGCGTAATGAGACTTGATATCCAAAGCAAATCGAAGTAGCCTTCAATGTAAAGGTTACATAATTTCACTATGAACAGAGACCTTGAAAAGTGTCAGACAAACTCTTAGTACATTTCATTGTTTGGTCTGACAAACTCTTAGTACATTTCATTGTTTGGTCTGACAAACTCTTAGTACATTTCATTGTTTGGTCTGACAAACTCTTAGTACATTTCATTGTTTGGTCTGACAAACTCTTAGTACATTTCATTGTTTGGTCTGACAAACTCTAGTACATTTATTGTTTGGTCTGACAAACTCTTAGTACATTTTATTGTTTGGTCTGACAAACTCTTAGTACATTTCATTATTTGGTCTTACAGTTTTGTAAAAATGTCTGACAAGTTTGAGGTAGATTTCAACATCTCTGCATGAACATGAGACAAGCCATATATATTTTTCTTTAAACAGTATAGCTGCCTTGTTTGATTGTAAAAATGAATAATTGAAGTCATATACATGTACATGTATGTGTGAAGCTTCAAGGCATAAACAAGGTCAGATCTACTATTTATTCTAGCTTCAAGTCCAACTACCGGAGTTGATACATACATGTACACACAATTACATGAATTCTTGGCTAGCTATTTCAATATCTCTGATTAGTTAAATTTCAATCTTGATTTTAATTACGTTTTATTCAGTTTTGATTTTAATCTAATTTTATTTAATTCTTTAGACTTGGTTATCCCGAAGAGGCTGCCACCTACATAAGAAAAGCACTTCAAATAAATCCAAACGACATTGCTGCCCAAGAAAACCTAGAAAATTTATGTAGTCATTTGGTAGAGAGATGGCATTTCAGAATGTTAAACGATGTAGCAAGAAATATAGCATATACACAAGCTATTGAGAGGGCCGTTCAAAGGGGGCATAACTCTGTTCTGGACATAGGGACTGGTACAGGTATTTTGAGGTGAGGCATCCTTTGATGTATTTTGTAATTTATAATTTGGTATATTAATTATAGATGCATTCGACCTGCAAGATTAATAGAATCTTATCAACAAATTTAATAAGGGGCAAAGAAATCCAGTTCAACCTGATTGTCCAAGATTTGCTTGTACCATGACAAGTTTTATGGACTGGACAAAAGCAAATCAGGGACACAAGGGTTGGATTTCCATGTCCCTGATTGCATCTGGTGATTGATTATTTTTCTCCCACTGTCATAGTTTTAAAAAATGTGATTTTATGTATTTTTTTTTCATATTTTGTTCTACTAATGCAGCAATCATGTATGATTTCACAATTAACATTTATTTTAATGTTAAATTGCTAGTGAAAATGTCATCTTTCAAAATTATGGAAAAAAAAACAAAAGTTTTAATTTACAAATGTACATGTATGAAAATCTATTTAATTTACTACTGCTGAAATTCCCTTTAACAAAAAGAAAATGATATGGTTCAGATGAATGTTTCAGAAAAAAAAACGCAAATCTATTTATAGCTTGATGGCGGTAGATGCAGGAGCTACAGACATTTACGCCTGTGACCAATCACGCACCATGTGTGAAATTGCCGCAGATGTCCTCCATGCCAACAGAGCTGATCACAAAGTGAAACTACTGTGTAAATCTTCAACAGATCTGAAAATTCCTCAAGATCTGAAAGAGAGGTTTGTGTAGTTGTGATTGGTACACCCTTTTTAGCTCGCCGAGACGAAAGACACCGAAGAGCTAATGCCATACCCTCGCCGTCGTTGTCATCGTCCGTAGACAAAACTTTAACCTAGGCTATATCTCTCGAACTATAAGGGGTAGAGCTTTGATATTTCACATGTAGATACCTTGTGACGAGACCTTTCCTTTGAGACCATGACCTTTGACCTAGTGACCTTAACCTTGGACTTTGACCTCCTTTCAAAAACTTTAACCTGGTTTCTGACAAAAACCTGTATAGGCGAGCTATGTAATCTTTGATTACCCTATGTTTATCAATGTTGATTGTAACAGTAGGAAAACATATAGAGAATGTCTTTGTGGCTATAACTTACAAATGCACGAAACTTCAGTCTTGCAGGAATGACCAAGCATGATGAGACTCAACTCTCAATGAGACTCTAGGTCATCTTTGAGGTCAAGGTCATATATTTAGGTCAAACATGCAGCAGACAACATCTACTGGTATCTTCTTAAACAGTCTAAGCCTCCCATGTACTTTGGCTTTGAAAGAATATAGATTAAACTCTCCAGCTACGATGATGCTTTTTTTTGCCATTTTTTGGCCGGATTGCAAAGCAATTCCGGTCTATAGATTGACGATGTCCGTCCGTCCGTCCGTCTGTCTGTCCGTCCGTCCGTCCGTCTGTCCGTCTGCCGTCAACATTTTGGTTAAAGTTTCTGGTTGAGGCAAAATCTAAGGAACTATATGCAGTAGAAACTTTATATTATACATGAAGGTTGCCCATGACAAGACCTTTCAATTTATGCCGTAACATTTGACCTAGTGACCTTGACCTTGGGCTTTGACCTAGTTAAAGATTTTGGTTAAAGTTCCTGGTTTAAGCAAAATCTAAGGAACTGTACGCAGTAGAAACCTTATATTATACATATAGGTTGCCCATGACAAGACCTTTCAATTTATGCCATAACATTGGACCTAGTGACCTTGACCTTGGACTTTGACCTAGTTAAAGATTTTGGTTAAAGTTTCTGGTTTAAGCAAAATCTAAGGAACTGTATGCAGTAGAAACCTTATATTATACATTTAGGTTGCCCATGATGAGACCTTTCAATTTATGCCGTAACATTGGACCTAGTGACTTTGACCTTGGACTTTGACCTAGTTAAATATTTTGGTTAAAGTTTCTGGTTTAAGCAAAATCTAAGGAACTGTATGCAGAAGAAACTTTATATTATACATGTAGGTTGCCCATGATGAGACCTTTCAATTTATGCCGTAACATTTGACCCAGTGACCTTGACCTTGAACTTTGACCTAGTTAAAGATTTTGGTTAAAGTTTCTGGTTTAAGCAAAATCTAAGGAACTGTATGCAGAAGAAACTTTATATTATACATGTAGGTTGCCCATGATGAGACCTTTCAATTTATGCCGTAACATTTGACCCAGTGACCTTGACCTTGAACTTTGACCTAGTTAAAGATTTTGGTTGAAGTTCTTGGTTTAAGCAAAATCTAAGGAACTGTATGCAGTAGAAACCTTATATTATACATTTAGATTGCCCATGACGAGACCTTTCGATTTATGCCGTAACATTGGACCTAGAGACCTTGACCTTGGACTTTGACCTAGTTAAATATTTTGGTTAAAGTTTCTGGTTTAAGCAAAATCTAAGGAACTGTATGCAGTAGAAACCTTATATTATACATTTAGGTTGCCCATGATGAGACCTTTCAATTTATGCCGTAACATTGGACCTAGTGACTTTGACCTTGGACTTTGACCTAGTGAAAGATTTTGGTTAAAGTTTCTGGTTTAAGCAAAATCTAAGGAACTGTATGCAATAGAAACTTTATATCATACATGTAGGTTGCCCATGATGAGACCTTTCAATTTATGCCGTAACATTTGACCCAGTGACCCAGTGACCTTGAACTTTGACCTAGTTAAAGATTTTGATTAAAGTTCTTGGTTTAAGCAAAATCTAAGGAACTGTATGCAGTAGAAACCTTATATTATACATTTAGGTTGCCCATGATGAGACCTTTCAATTTATGCCGTAACATTGGACCTAGTGACCTTGACCTTGGACTTTGACCTAGTTAAAGACTTTGGTTAAAGTTCCTGGTTTAAGCAAAATCTAAGGAACTGTATACAGTAGAAACTTTATATTATACATGTAGGTTGCCTCTGACAAGACCTCTCAATGTATGCTGTAATATTTGACTTAGTGACCTAGACCCAGTTGGTGACAAAAACTTACTTTGCAATCCGGCCATACCGTCTTTAGCGGTGTTTTATTGTTGTTTTTACTGATACATTATTCACCATTTGAGGTCATGATCACTTTTTTAATATGAACAAAGGCATGGATCTAGAGTGATGGGTAGGGGGTCTGGTCCCGCCTGGAATTTGCAAAAATTGCTGATTTTTAAGATACTTCCTTTCAGGAAGTCTCTTACTGTTACCGTAACTGCTTCTATTGAGATATCGCCGCCTTGCAACCTACCTAAAAAATAGTGCTTTTTCTAATTTTAGAATTTGCTGTCTGACACATGCAAAATGCAAGAACAAGAATATTATCCTTCTTGAAAAAAAATTCAATTTCATATAAAGTAAATGCATTACAAAAAACAAAAAAAAAAAAAAAAAAAAAATCAGCGATACATTTCTTGCTTTCACTGCACGTTGGTGGCGTAACAATATATTACTTCTGATAAGAGTTGTCTTCCTTGTAATATTAAGACGAAACGATGAGAAACGAAAGTAGAAACAAAGCATGATCTTGTTGAAAGAAATAGGACATTCTGGTTTTTGAAATGAGAATTTTTGGAAATTACCAGCAATAATAAACGCAAAGTCACGCTGGAACTACGTACATGTACGTACAACCGCTCTTTTACCGGTATCAAATATACGGTAGAAAGTCTGTCAGTAATTTAGACATGCATGCATGGTCTTTTTAGTTTCTATAGGACCAAATGGGTTAATTAATTAAAGACACTGCTCCAGGGTTAAGTCATGAGAAAAAATTTAAAGTATACCACTTCTAGTAAATGTAAACAGATTGTGCTGTTTATAGAACATATTGAGCACATAGAAATGAATAATTTATTATGAAGCTTCAAATCCTATGTAAAAAAACATCATTTAAATACCTAAACAATAAAATGATTCAACATTCATCTGCTGACTATACATTTTGAAAAGAAGTATCTCTCAGGACCTTCAGTCCTTTGATTTTCCCCTAGCTTTTACGTGAATTTATGGCTTGATCCCTGCCCTTTTAAAACTGTTGAAATTTGAAAATTGTTCTACCTGATTGATATCTGATCATATACGGTAAAGTTGCTATACACCGCCTTCGAAGAGCAGTCACATTTGAACTCTTCCCTTCCTCTTTTTTAATATCAGCTTTATGTAGTGTACAATGATTTGACAAGATTTAAAAAAAATCTTAAAATACAAGATAAAAAATAAAAAAAGAAAAAATACGAGATGAAAAATAAAAAAAATACAAGATGATAAAAAAAATCTTAGAATAAGTGATAAAATAATCTAAAATAATTTTAAAATGCGAATCTTCATCCTCAGAGTGTCCATGGTGGTGACGGAGACATTTGATGCAGCTTTATTTGGGGAAAATGTGATTCCTACATTGAAGCATGCCTGGGAGGATCTTCTCCAACCTTTAGAAGTAACTGATGTAAGAAATCCTACGTCTCATACTATTTATTGGATAACTTTGTTGGTTGAGGGTGACTGAACTCATGGACTCTTTTTTTGTCATTTTAATAAAATGAATGGAGATGTGCATTTTGATGAATTTCAATATTAAGAGTTTCTGCCCTTCATAAATTGAATTTACATATACATAGGTGCTTTGAATGTTATACTCGTTGTAGGTTAGTCCAATGGTGATACCAAGTATGGCCACCATGTATGTGTGTGCAATAGAATGTGAAATCATCAGAGACCAAAATAGGTATATTAATTTTCATGTTTTTGTCAAATAAAAAAAAATGTTTTGTTTTGGACGTAATTGACAAATTTACGAAAGCTTCTCTGAGTCAGTGTAATAATATCTTTTCAGATTGCAGATTCATTTATAAAAGTTCCCTATTCGGAGCAAAATTGCCATTTTTAGCCAATAGACCACATTTCACCAAAAACTGAAAAAAGTCTTAACAAACATTCTTACACTTTAAGCTACATAAGTACATTCAAAATTTCTTCTTTCAGATTTCTGTACCCAGGTTTACAAAATTTAGATTTTGGTGACCTTGAAGTTCTGTGTTCTACGGGTAGCTTGGCGGAGGACCCCTACAC
The DNA here is from genome assembly GCA_028142955.1 of Pinctada fucata. Classification (NCBI taxonomy): domain Eukaryota; kingdom Metazoa; phylum Mollusca; class Bivalvia; order Pterioida; family Pteriidae; genus Pinctada; species Pinctada fucata. The sequence goes on along the minus strand of AP027111.1, from coordinate 38,625,499 downwards.
CACCGAGAATCTCTCACGTATACACGGGGGATATAAACGTCTGTCAGACATAGAGGTGCTAATGAAAGTCAACTTCAACAGCTTAGAAGTAAGTTTGCTAAGGTCCATGTAGCTATTGTCATTCAAATCTCATTTGTTAGTCTCTCTATCATATTCTTTATCATATTAGAATTTCTTAGCGGAGATGCATAACTCCGCTTTTAATTTGATGAAAGATGGGGCAGAATTAGCATCAATAGTTCCCTTTCCATACGCTTGAATCGTTACCAGTGTTTACAGTATCAGCTGACATCAACGAAACTAACTTCATACCATTATTAATGAGGGACTAAGTTTAAGCATAATTGATTTTTGGGGTCAATAGGTCAAAAGTAATATTCATGCACATGGATCAACATGATTCTAAAACTTGGTGTACTGCATCTGTAATGCATTGTTTTGGTAGTTTTGATTGGATGAATTCACAAGCTGGCACATGAACTTTTGAATTTATAAGAAAGAAATCCTGTCTAATAGTTTTGATGGTTTTTACTGGTCTTAAAGTCATGGACTTTGACCTTTGCTGACCCTCCTCAGGGATTTTTTTAGGGGTTCTCCAGGGCTGAAATTCGGCCCCATTCCCAATGCTGAAAAACAAGCATTTTTCCCAATTTCTGAGCTTAAAACTCCCAATTTGAAAAAAATGAAATTCCAATAAACAAAGAAAAATAATTTCATCAAGAATCTTTAAAAGATAAACACTTAGACAATTATCTGAATTAAATTTTTATTCCTAGGCTACCTTTGTAGCAATATTGATACTACTTTTTGCTTGTTTTCTCAATTTATTTGTATAATTTTCCCCCAATTTCAACCAAATGTCGCTACTTTTCCCAATCTTGAAGGCCCAGACCCCTGGAATCGACGGGTAAAAAAAACCCTGCTCCTTGAACATGTTATAATATCCCATTAGTTTTGATGGTTTGTACTGGTCATAAAGTCATGGACTTTGACCTTTGCTGACCCTCCTTGAACATGTTATAATATCATTTTAGTTTTGATGGTCTGTACTGGTCATAAAGTCGTGGACTTTGACCTTTGCTGACCCTCCTTGGACATGTTATAATATCCTATTATTCTTGGTTTGGTTCATTTCTCACAATACCTTTACATGTATATAATAATTTTTATGCCCCCGGAATCAAAGATTCGGGGGCATATAGTTTTTGGCCTGTCCGTCTGTTTGTCTGTTTGTCTGTTTATCTGTTTGTCTGTTTGTCTGTTTGTCTGTCTGTTTGTCTGAAAAACTTTAACATTGGACATAACTTTTGAATGGGAAGTGATAGGGCTTTCATATTTCACATGTGTATTCCTTGTGACAAGACCTTTCCATTGATACCAAAATTTTTGACCTCGTGACCTTGACCTTGACCTTTGACCTACTTTTCAAAAACTTTAACATTGGGCATAACTTTTGAATGGGAAGTGATAGGGCTTTCATATTTCACATGTGTATTCCTTGTGACAAGACCTTTCCATTGATACCAAAATTTTTGACCTCATGACCTTGACCTTGACCTTTGACCTACTTTTCAAAAACTTTAACATTGGGCATAACTTTTGAATGGGAAGTGATAGGGCTTTCATATTTCACATGTGTATTCCTTGTGACAAGACCTTTCCATTGATACCAAAATTTTTGACCTCGTGACCTTGACCTTGACCTTTGACCTACTTTTCAAAAACTTTAACATTGGGCATAACTTTTGAATGAGAAGTGATAGGGCTTTCATATTTCACATGTGTATTCCTTGTGACAAGACCTTTCCATTGATACCAAAATTTTTGACGTCATGACCTTGACCTTGACCTTTGACCTACTTTTCAAAAACTTTAACATTTGGCATAACTTTTGAATGGTAAGTGATAGGGCTTTCATATTTCATATGTGTATTCCTTGTGACAAGACCTTTCCATTGATACCAAAATTTTTGACCTCGTGACCTTGACCTTTGACCTTTTAACCCAGTGACCTCACATACATGTACTTAACAGAAAATAGTGTTCATACTAACAAAGATGCCACCGGGGGCATTCGTGTTTCACAAACAGAGGCTTTATTATTGATATGTTTAAATGTAATTAAAAGAATTTAATTTTACAGGAAATAGACATCCTAGATGAAGGTTTGATATGGGAAAAATGTCTCCATGTTGTAAAGGCAGGACGTGTGGATGCTATAGCAACGTGGTTTGACCTTCACCTTATTGATGACATGACCTTGACCACAAATCCAAGCAGGAACAATTGTTGGGAACAAGCTATTTTTCCTGTAAATGCCCCATCAGTGCCAGAAATAGGTAAACTTACACAAGCATGTATAAGTACATGTATTTACTGTAATTATAAAAAAAAAAATTAGTTATTTCATATGTTGAGATGACAGACCTTCATTTGTTTTGTAAAAAGCCAAGTGAAATGTGTAAACATTGAAAGCAGGACCTTTTACATGTATGCTTGGTAGGTTTATGTTCTACCAAATGAGCTTGGATACCTTATACTTTTTCTCTTCCAAATGTATCAGTTCTAAGAGATGAAAATCGTGATTATTTTCGATAGTGGCTCAAACCACTAATAGTTAATGAGATCACACTTACGACACTAAATTAGTAATAGAGAGGTTGAGATTTCCTACGTGTAACTTGTACGGGTACGTCTAGTGTACAAGTTGAATTACACGTAACTGTTGTTGAGATTTCCTTTCAAAGACCACTACGCGTACTGGTAAAATCTCAGTGAATTTGAGTTGACTTTTGGACAGTATAAATTCAAGAGGAACATTGAGTTCGATTAAATCTACATTGAAATAGAAACTTGAAATCATTATGAATTGAATGCCATACTTTTTATACTATTTGATAGAATAAAGGGGATGGAATATCTTGAAGTAAAGACCTACGTGTATCTCGCACTTTACACGTTCACTGGCGACGTGTAACTTGTAAAGCAAATGACGTCAAACGCAATAAATGATGACGTCACAATAGCCGATTAGAATACAAGTACACGTACAAGTTACACGTAGGAAATCTCAACCTCTCTAATATTAGCCGAGTCAAAAGTAAGGTCAGTTTAGGAAAAGAACACAGAACCTCATCGTTGTTAAATGATCAGGAATTTTAGCCAATTTCGCTTATTTCTGATTGGCAGAAATGCCAATTCATAGAATGTACCTCAGAATGAGTTGACCACTAACGCTAAAAAGCAGTCTATTTGGGATATTATTAAATGATCCGGAATTATTGCCAATTTTGCTTATTTCTGATTGGTGGAGACGCTGTTTGATAGAGTGTACCTCAGAGTGAGTTGACCACTAACGCTCCAAAGCAGTCTACCCGGGATTAGCGCGTGTGTTACCAGTGCGTGCGTTGATTTTTGTAGTGTTAGATCTTTGACTTCGCATATCATTGCAATGCAAATGTTAATAAAATCCTGATGATTTAATAAAGCAGTTATTGAATTTTGATTTCGGTCTACTCGTGACTATACAGACCTGGTCAGGCATTGGTTAACCTCGGCCTTCGGCCTCTGTCAACCAATACCTGACCAGGTCTGTATAGTCACGAGTAGACCTCATCAAAAGTCAATAATTGTATAATGTAGACCTCCATCCGGGCTCCAAGTGAAGTGATGTCACAATAACCAGTGTGCGTTGTAGCATTAGATGCGTTCCATCACAATGTACATGTACATGTATATACAAAAATGTACTTAGCTTTAAAAAGAATTCCTGATAATTTAATAAGCAGTTATTGACTTTCGATTTTGGTCTACTCTTGGCTAAACAGACCTGATCAGGTCTTGGTTAATCTCAGCCCTCGGCCTTGCCGCCTTGGTCAACCAATGTCTGACCAGGTCTGTATAGTCATGAGTAGACCGAAATCAAAAGTCAATAATTGTAAAAGTTAGAAGTCAACCTGGTACATACACATAATGATACATGTTCATAGAAATCAAACCATTGATTCTGGTCCTAATTACTAGAGTAATTAAAAGTCTTGAAACAATTTCAATAATAAAATTCAAACTTCAAAAGTGAAGGGAACATAAAGAATATAAATACAGTACATGTACCTAATTTTTGTTTTTTTCAGACCACAAACAGAGCTTACACCCAAAGATAGGGGACACCTTAGATCTCAAATTCAGCCTAAATCAAAACATTCTGAGTCTGCTGAACTGTCATCATTCAAAGAAAGGCAACTCTCACAATTCTTCAGAACAAGACGGAAACTCATCAGCGGATCAAGACAATGAACGGAACATTTTCTATCTGGAAAGACCAGAAGTCTCAAGACTGAACAATCTCCATAGCAACCGAACTTTTTGTCGAGCGTTAGAGAAAATAATGAAATCACAGCAGGGCAAAGAAAATTCGATCGCTATCATGGACTATTCATACGGATTATCCCCCTTGCTCTTACAGGTAGCTAAATTTGGTTGCTCCTCGGGATGTGTTGTACAAAGGGACGAGTTGAATCCTTTGTTTCAGGCATTGTGCTCAAAAAATGGATTGTCCGAGGAAAACTACACTTTAATTGACCCGAGTGAAGTCAGACATTATTCTAAACTGCATAATTTTATTGTGTGTGATCTCCTTGAGCCGTGTGGAGTTTTCAGACAGCAGATATTAGAGGATATTGCTGTTTTAAGGTGAGTTCAAGTATGAAATATTATACTGTACTTGTTTATATGTATTAATATTAGAAAGTGAAAGATGAAAAAAAAAGTTGTTGGGAAATTTTATACTTTCAAGATCAAATACAATGTTCCAGTTCAAACATAGGCAAATTATATGAAATTGAATACTTTTGCTTTGAAGCAGTAACTTGAAAAGCTTTCAAAGTAGAGTTTTCATACTTTACATGTACATTTGTGCATGCAGATAAGAATATTTTAAGAATAAGGGCACATTCAACCCTCTAGTTAGAGAATCAATTGTTAGGCTGTATCACAAGTACCTACATACATCTGTCATTTCTTGATCACACCCTATTAACAGTGTGAAGCTGGTGATGAGTTAAATCTTACCTGAGGGTTTTTGGAGGGATTAGATACTGAATGTGGACTTATTTCAGTTGGATTCATATTTTAGGGGAGTTAGCACTGCTAAGACTGTGCTAATTCAAGAATACGCGAAATCATGAATCTTTTATAGATTAATGTGGAGAATAATTCAAAGCGCTAATTCATGATTACGTTAATATGTCAATTAAACAAATTCTGCTCTGTTTCCGCTAAGATATGGTTGCGCTAAAAAAAGTACACGTACAGTAATGAAAAGTGTTTCAGATTCCTCTTTGTAACTTAGTGATGCTTTACAGCCCTTGACTGATTTTCACCCTTCCTCTTAGTAAATTATTGATAAATTACACTATATATAATTTACAGAGTTACAGCCCTTGAGCCAGGGGGTTATGTGATGCCAGGTAGAGTCTCCATTCACGGCATGTGTGTACAGTCAGAGGAATTACTGGCTGAAAGTGCTGTAGTCGGGGACGAGAGAACTCTGGGATATCATGTTGCAAAATACATAAATGATTTTCAGGTGAGTCTATATTATAATTGTAATTTAGCATGTTTAGCAATGTAATTCAGACAGAGATTCATAACTATAGAAAGTTTATTGTTTGTACATAATTTTTTAAGTGACGAAGGTTACCAAAATATTTAATCCATTTGTTCTAAAAGTGTAAAGACTATCGACGAAGGTTACCAAAATATCTTAATCCATTTGTTCTAAAAGTGTAAAGACTATCAGATACATGTACATACTCAATTAAATTATGAAATGTCATAGTTTTTTAAAAAGGTTTTCTACTTGATAAGTACACGTACAATTTAGACTTTTCTTGTAATATTTGATTCTAATGCAAACAGATAGCTAGCTTGGATTCTGATTGGTTAACTGAAAAAATTTGAGGCATGTAAATACTAGATTACTTGCTTCAAATTTGAATGACCGAGTTACAAAAGTGAATTACTACTCCAACTATAATCAATCAAAACAATATGGCGGATTGCTTTCGCGTCGTCAAAAAATCATCGATTAACATGCCACAAATTTTAAAACACAAGGATGTTATCCCCTCATTGAAGGACTTGATTCAATGATTACTGAATTTCAGATTTATCAACATGATAAACCTAAATGTTTTACTCTTATTTCTACTTCATACTTTTTATTCTCAATATTTGATATCAAAATTTGACGTCATATTTCAATTTAGTGTTAAATGTACATGTACATGCATCATTAATGATCTACTGAGTTATCATGTGATGAAAGAATCTCTATTTTACATTTTTGTTCCTTCTCCGCTCGCTAAGACAAAGTAGATTGATTTTACATTTATCTGTAAATGAATATTTTATTTCTTGATTCAAGTTTTACGTGTAACCGAATTTTTGATTAATTTTCTTGGTTTCAGATGACCACACACATCGACATAACTTTGTCTCAACTAAACTATACCAAGCTGTCAAATCCTTTCCATATTTTGACCTTTGACCTAAACGAAGAACTCAGGGATAGTGAGCCTTTATCATTCCTACACATGGAAAGCAAGGTCAAGGTCACTACCATGGAAACAGGAACACTCACAGCTATTATTTACTGGTTTGAATTTGAACTTTGTGAAGGAATGAAAATTTCAACCTTGGACTCCATGTTTCCATGGAAACAAGCCGCCATCATGAATAAATCGAAGTCTGTGGATGTGCTGGCGGGCCAGATTGTTGACATTAATGTGACCTTGAAAAACAGTAATATCACTGCTAAATTTGAAAAAATAAGAGATTCATGACATAGTTATTTTATATGTTGTTACTGTACGTATGTATGTTTGTAATAAAATGTGTAAAAAATATTCACTCATTTTGTCAGCTAAAAGATCAGAGCATTTCATTTCGGCTGAATTTCTATACCTTGATGATGTCTGTCTGTCTGTTCAAGTCTTTCTTGTTGGTCAAGATGAGCTTGGCAGGTAAGGACAAATAGCTTTAATTGGAAGAATTATTGTGGAGGTAGCAGGTCTACGGTTCCATTCCGTCCCATAATAAATGCAAACAAATTTAATATATAAAATGAGGTGGATAGGTGTACGGACACTATCAGTGTGGTATATGGAAAGGAGTCAAATTCCCTAGGGAAAGCAGTTCAATATCATGCATTACTTTACATGAGGAGAGGATACTAGTATGTTCTATGGAATCGAGGTGAAAAGGTTATTGAAATTGTTTCCAAGTCATAAACTGGTAGAGTTCTAATCTTGACCTCAAGGTAAGGCATCCCTCAGATGTTCATGATTTCCTAATGAACAACTTTTACAATATTTTCATTTCCATATATACAAAGTTTATGTGCAACCTAATATGCAAATAAAATATAATTTGTGGTTTCATGATTATACCGAGACCTTAAGCCGTTTAAACTTAACATTGGACCCTATGGGAAAAGTAAGAAAAATCCCTTTTTAGAGGTGATAAAATGTAACTATAAAAGTTTCTTTTCCCAAAACCACATTAGTCTGATAACCTGAAGAATAATCTGAAGAGAAAAAGTAGGGTATCCAGGCAAAGAATTAACAAAGAAGCAAAGAATGGACAGCTTATTGACCGATTGGTTCTTAAAGTAAAATTTTGGTAGATGACCTTTAGTACTCCAAGAAGAGGAAGATGTGACAATGTACAACAGACAACAAGAGAGGGTGCACTGGCCTAAGACAATTGCTCAAATGAGCTATAAAGAGGTAAAAGGTCCGAAGTTTATGGTCCTGTACCATCAAGTCCTCGCACAACTTTCACAAACACCTCTCTCAACAGACATTTTCTAAACTCCATAAGGAGGGTACAGCAGTGCTGCTAAGGTTTCATCATTTGTGTGGTCAACTTCCTTAGCATCTCATAAGCCAAAACATACATGTACATGTAAATCCTACATGAGGAACAAAGCAAGCAGATTTATGCAACTTCGAAGGTTGCAATGGTGTTACAATATTTGGAGAATCCAATTCTTGGCTTATCTGTATATAATCCATCTATGTTCCACCTAAAGCACTGCCGTCTCTCCCTCTCACCTAGGGAAACCTATACTATGCTTTTAAATAACTCTGCATTACAGATAGTCAACAACCATCCTTTGAAATTGAGCTCAAATACAACAAAAGTGTGGGAACTGTTTTCATAATTTTATATTGTAAAAACAAATCTGATATCAAGCACTCGTATCTCATTTACACAGTGAATCTACATCCAATATCACAGATGATAAAAAGTTTCAATTCATAGATAAATTTCTTTCATCTCATTGGTTCATGAAAAAGGCAATGCTAGTACATCTACTCAGATGAAAAGCTTAACAATAGTTTTACTCATAGCATACTCTTGTAGACAATAACAATATACATGTACATATATGAATCCTGTATGAGGCCATATCAAGACTTGTTTATCTAATCTGTGTACTTGTCGGCGCCATGGTCTAGCGGATAAGGCGTCGGGGCTAGTAATCTTAAGATTGTTGGTTCGAGTTTTGCTAGGACCATGGGTCGGCCGACATGTACTCTTCAATGTTCTGTGTTTATAAATACAAAAAAAAAATGTCCTTGTCTGTGTATTGTTTACATGTCTGTGGTGTTTATAAAAAAAAAAAAAAATCTAATCTGTGTACAGTATAGAGCTGAATTTGCTGAAACTGCTTTTTTAGGGACATGTAATGTAAATTTTGACACATCTTGACAACCACTCACATTACATGTCTTACTACATGTACACGTATATGAATGTAGAACTGTAAAATACATGTGATCAAATTACACTGTAAGCAATCTCAATATAATCATACAGGATATATCTTAAATGTAAAAGGTACTTGTTTTGATGGAGAAAACACATGTACTGTATGTAAATGTTTAAGCAAATTATACACTCTATAATCAAAATTTAGTCACCATGTGAATAACCTGTTCTACAAGTGCATTAATTTATTATTATTAGTAACATGAGTGATGGGTCGATTCTCTCATGTACATGAAGAAATAAATGAAAGTTATGTTATACAAAGATGAATTCATATTATGAAGTACTTCTAATAACCTTTGTAACAGTATCACAAAATGATATTTCAAACTGCAATATAATAAATACATGTACATGTATGTATTTTTAAGTAAGACATGTTGATTGATCTTTTATTATAGAAAAGAAAGTATTATGTATATCTACATATGACAGTAAGGAGCTGTTAAGATAAGGGCCGTATTTAGCCCTGAATCCCGTGACTTATTTCTTCCGTATGGCGAATCGTACACAGAAAAACATGAATCATTATTGAAATATAATGTATTTGCAGACCTTTTACATGTTTTACATTATGTTAAGGAACTCTTAAGGTTGTAAAATTAAGGTCGAAAGAGGTAGGGGTGCTCGGATAGAAAATCCGATTATATCGACAAAAAACGTATACATTTTTGAATATTTTATCTAAAATGGATAAATATGAGCTAAAAGACATCAAATATGTCTACATTGTGTATCAGAAATAGATTTCGAACGTTCTACCTCCTTTAAACGGTAAATAATGAAATCGGGAACTTAAAATACGGTCTTATTCTTCATTCAATGGCTACAATGTAAGCCTTTTAGCGCGAAATACACATTGACGGAGAAATGAACATCACTCTTGCTTATTTCGTTTCTAATTCTTGTATCTTTCATTCAATCATATCGAGTACACAATGTTTGATTGATTAAAGAGGAAAAATAGTCAAATGTGCTATATTTAATGGTCAAAAAGATCGATTCTTATAAAATGCACCCCCCTTTCCATATTTAGTTTTTCGTCTCTGGGGTAGTGTTCCCCCCCGAGATACAGAACCCCACTTTGCCAAAAAATTTGTATCATGGATACACATCTCCAGTAAAAGTGGCTTTCTGTATATCCGGGGGGGGGAACAATGTTCAATAAAACTTTTCCGTTTTCTTTTGATTTCTATGGGAAAAGGAAAGGTTTGGCCTAAAATTAGCAATATTATGCAAAACAGATAGAAAATAACTTCATATTCTGATGGGATGCCGTATAAGTATACATTTTACCAAACAAGAGCCCCAGGGGGCACAACGCTCACCTGATACCCATGCACGCTCTAACTGACATACTGACAGAGAAAAAGAATAAAACAATGAAATGATTTCACAAATTAAGTTTATTTAAAATTGAACACAAAACCTTTCATTATTGATAGCTAGCATGCCAGAAATTATAAAGCCTGTGTTTGTGAAACGAGAATGCCCCCGGCGGCATCTTTGTTAGTATAAACACCATTTTCTGTTAAGTATGTGAGAGGTCAGGGTCAGCGTAATATTGGTATCAATGGAAAGATCTTGTCACAAGGAATACACATGTACAATATGAAAGCCCTATCACTATAACCATTCAATAGTTATGCCCAATGTTAAAGTTTCTGAGAAGTACGTGAAACGTCAAGGTTATGGTCATGAGGTCAAAAATTTTGGTAAATACACATGTGAAATATGAAACCTCTATCACCAGCTTCCATTCAAAAGTTATGCCCAATGTTAAAGTTTTTTGGAAAACAGACAGACAAACAGACAGACGGACAGGCCAAAAACTTTATGCTCCCGAATCTTTTATTCCAGGGGCATAAAAAACAAAGATTTTTCGGTTTTGCCTTTATTCACTAAAATCTATGAATTATGCTTTTGAATAGTATTGATTTCATCTCAAATACATGAAACGTACAGTTAAAATCGTTTTGATCCAATATTCAACAATTCAAGTGAGTTGTGCAGAAATTGTGCCAGTTTGTTTTCCAAAAAAGCAGTGTATGTTGTATCAAACCTCATGACCCAGTGAAGCCACTTGAACAAATAATTTTCAGTAAATATGCTGAAATGCGACGCTTCTTGCCTATGCATATTTCAACAGGCGAGAAGGAGCGTCGCATTTCAGCATACGCTGTTCAACAACTCAAGTGGTTTCTCTAAGGTTTCGCAGTTTGAAACAAATTAAAAGGCCCATGAAATTGTTAAGCTTGTCCAACTAGCAGACCTACGACATCGTTATTTACTGTTAACTAATTGTTTTACCTCATCATAGGTCTGTTACACGGGCAAGTTGTTAGCGGAGAGAGTTCATGAAATGTATCGGTTGCATTGGATTTTCCGACAAGAAGTTATTTGGTCTGATAAAAACTCATTATGTATCTATTATTTGAACAGATAAAAATTCCCAAATGTCTTAACACAGGATCCTGTCCCTTTATGAGAGAAAATGTTTCATTATTCACAACCTCAGGCCTCTGTATTCCTCTTAGAAATATTATACATACAAGATGACGAACACAGTGGCTTAAGGTTGTGAATAATAATTTATTTTCTCTATTAAAACAACAGCTTCTGTGGTCCAACATTTCATTGGAAGATTTCAGGAACTCTGAACGGAATTATTTATTTTCAAGAATTTCAGATATTAAATGTCCTATGCATTCTCAAAATCCAGAGGAAGAGATTACTCATTAGACGTTTCTTCAAGAAATCAGTCCGTAAATTACTTCATCTAAGAGAGTCTAAGACAGAGGAAATTCGAGCAAACTTTATACATAATAACAAGTATATGCAAGTGTTCCAAGTACATGAATGATAACCATTATGAACGTTGTTCATAGCTCAAACCATACTCGCTCCTTTAACATACCTACATGTAATTCCGTCATCAGGAAGAACTCATTCTTCATACGTACAGTCACAGAGTGGAACGAACTGGATAACCATCAAGTGCTGTCAAGGACTGTGGAAGGCTTTAGATTCAGCCTGAAGCGCGATTAAGTAAGTTTATGCGCTCTCTCATTCCGTTGATCACAAGCCAGTATTGGTAATTCAACGTACCCATACAGATACAGATACAAATTATGAAAGTGTTCCAATTATAAAAATCTATTCCGTTTGCACTGTATCTCCTGAAATATATCGCAGTACTGCTTTGCGGTTTGTATTGCAATGAAGCGCCTAGCGGAATACGATGCGCCTTGGGGACGAAGATGAATGAATGCGTATCTAGGTCATTGTCCTGTCAAATAGTTCCGATTATTTTCTTATTATTTTCAACAATTGGTGGAAAATACACACAATGTTTATCTTGAATTGTCTTCTCCGTGATTGTTTACTAGACAGATGAAATAAAATTTTGAATATAGTTTTAAAGTGTGTGAGACATCTACATGTGTGGAAGAATACGTGTGAAAATGGGTCCTCAGATCATAAAATTCGAATAATTCCGGTCCGGAACCAGGTGCATGGCTTTGAAAAATATTTAAAAAGTTGTGTACTTTTAATCACTACGGCATTTTTTTTTTTTTTTTTTGATTCAAATAAAATTTCTTCATTTAAAAGTAGTATCAATGTGTATAACCCGGTGCGATTTGAGAATTTCTTTTCTTTTTTGGTAAGAAAACATACATTATACCTATGTACAATCTTAAAAAATATTCCTTAAAAATCCAAAAGTGGATATCTGGACAAAATTCTTTCACTTGTAGGGTACCATGCATGAGTACCTCATACCTACAAATTGTCATGACAATCTGAAGAGTGGTTATAGAAAAGAAGCAGAAAATGTATGAAAATCACCCCCCCCCCCCCCTTCCTTTTTACATAAGAAAAAAATTCATAAAAAATCAAAAAAATAAAATTTAAGCATAAAATACATATCAAAGCATTAAGTAAGTTAAATATGATAAATATGTAGTAAATGAGTGTGTAAAATCATACACTTATTGAGTTATTTAAAGAAAAAGTGCAAAAATGTGCATTTCTGACTAAGTCCGAAAAGACGTCAAAAACGCGTCAAAAATTAGTTGTCGGATTTTAACGAAATGAACAAACTTGAATCATACATCCTTCTAGATCACATAGATACAATTAGTTTTTCAATCCATTCAGTGGAACTGGAGAAGAAGATTTTTGAAGAGGGGTACCCTCCGGGGTCTATTTGACCCCGCCCTGGATCCACCCCTGAAGGGATCGAGCCGAAATGAACAAACTTGGTAGAGGACCTTTAGTACTTCATGCATACCAAGTTTCATCAAAATCCCTTCAGCCGTTCTTGAGAAGAAGTTGAAAATGTTAAAAGTTTACGACGGACGGACGACGGACGACGGACGACGGACGCCGGACGCCACACTATGACAATAGCTCACTTGAGCCTTTGGCTCAGGTGAGCTAATAAAAAGGGAAAAAAATTTTGTTGGGGTCCCGCCGGGGTTTGAAGCCACTCCCCATGGGTCCATTGGGCATGGAAAACATACATTATACCTATGTACAATCTTAAAAAATATTCCTTAAAAATCCAAAAGTGGATATCTGGACAAAATTCTTTCACTTGTAGGGTACCATGCATGAGTACCTCATACCTACAAATTGTCATGACAATCTGAAGAGTGGTTATAGAAAAGAAGCAGAAAATGTATGAAAATCACCCCCCCCCTTCCTTTTTACATAAGAAAAAAATTCATAAAAAATCAAAAAAATAAAATTTAAGCATAAAATACATATCAAAGCATTAAGTAAGTTAAATATGATAAATATGTAGTAAATGAGTGTGTAAAATCATACACTTATTGAGTTATTTAAAGAAAAAGTGCAAAAATGTGCATTTCTGACTAAGTCCGAAAAGACGTCAAAAACGCGTCAAAAATTAGTTGTCGGATTTTAACGAAATGAACAAACTTGAATCATACATCCTTCTAGATCACATAGATACAATTAGTTTTTCAATCCATTCAGTGGAACTGGAGAAGAAGATTTTTGAAGAGGGGTACCCTCCGGGGTCTATTTGACCCCGCCCTGGATCCACCCCTGAAGGGATCGAGCCGAAATGAACAAACTTGGTAGAGGACCTTTAGTACTTCATGCATACCAAGTTTCATCAAAATCCCTTCAGCCGTTCTTGAGAAGAAGTTGAAAATGTTAAAAGTTTACGACGGACGGACGACGGACGACGGACGACGGACGACGGACGACGGACGCCGGACGCCACACTATGACAATAGCTCACTTGAGCCTTTGGCTCAGGTGAGCTAATAAAAAGGGAAAAAAATTTTGTTGGGGTCCCGCCGGGGTTTGAAGCCACTCCCCATGGGTCCATTGGGCATGGAAAACATACATTATACCTATGTACAATCTTAAAAAATATTCCTTAAAAATCCAAAAGTGGATATCTGGACAAAATTCTTTCACTTGTAGGGTACCATGCATGAGTACCTCATACCTACAAATTGTCATGACAATCTGAAGAGTGGTTATAGAAAAGAAGCAGAAAATGTATGAAAATCACCCCCCCCCCCCCTTCCTTTTTACATAAGAAAAAAATTCATAAAAAATCAAAAAAATAAAATTTAAGCATAAAATACATATCAAAGCATTAAGTAAGTTAAATATGATAAATATGTAGTAAATGAGTGTGTAAAATCATACACTTATTGAGTTATTTAAAGAAAAAGTGCAAAAATGTGCATTTCTGACTAAGTCCGAAAAGACGTCAAAAACGCGTCAAAAATTAGTTGTCGGATTTTAACGAAATGAACAAACTTGAATCATACATCCTTCTAGATCACATAGATACAATTAGTTTTTCAATCCATTCAGTGGAACTGGAGAAGAAGATTTTTGAAGAGGGGTACCCTCCGGGGTCTATTTGACCCCGCCCTGGATCCACCCCTGAAGGGATCGAGCCGAAATGAACAAACTTGGTAGAGGACCTTTAGTACTTCATGCATACCAAGTTTCATCAAAATCCCTTCAGCCGTTCTTGAGAAGAAGTTGAAAATGTTAAAAGTTTACGACGGACGGACGACGGACGACGGACGCCGGACGCCACACTATGACAATAGCTCACTTGAGCCTTTGGCTCAGGTGAGCTAATAAAAAGGGAAAAAAATTTTGTTGGGGTCCCGCCGGGGTTTGAAGCCACTCCCCATGGGTCCATTGGGCATGGAAAACATACATTATACCTATGTACAATCTTAAAAAATATTCCTTAAAAATCCAAAAGTGGATATCTGGACAAAATTCTTTCACTTGTAGGGTACCATGCATGAGTACCTCATACCTACAAATTGTCATGACAATCTGAAGAGTGGTTATAGAAAAGAAGCAGAAAATGTATGAAAATCACCCCCCCCCCCTTCCTTTTTACATAAGAAAAAAATTCATAAAAAATCAAAAAAATAAAATTTAAGCATAAAATACATATCAAAGCATTAAGTAAGTTAAATATGATAAATATGTAGTAAATGAGTGTGTAAAATCATACACTTATTGAGTTATTTAAAGAAAAAGTGCAAAAATGTGCATTTCTGACTAAGTCCGAAAAGACGTCAAAAACGCGTCAAAAATTAGTTGTCGGATTTTAACGAAATGAACAAACTTGAATCATACATCCTTCTAGATCACATAGATACAATTAGTTTTTCAATCCATTCAGTGGAACTGGAGAAGAAGATTTTTGAAGAGGGGTACCCTCCGGGGTCTATTTGACCCCGCCCTGGATCCACCCCTGAAGGGATCGAGCCGAAATGAACAAACTTGGTAGAGGACCTTTAGTACTTCATGCATACCAAGTTTCATCAAAATCCCTTCAGCCGTTCTTGAGAAGAAGTTGAAAATGTTAAAAGTTTACGACGGACGGACGACGGACGACGGACGACGGACGCCGGACGCCACACTATGACAATAGCTCACTTGAGCCTTTGGCTCAGGTGAGCTAATAAAAAGGGAAAAAAATTTTGTTGGGGTCCCGCCGGGGTTTGAAGCCACTCCCCATGGGTCCATTGGGCATGGAAAACATACATTATACCTATGTACAATCTTAAAAAATATTCCTTAAAAATCCAAAAGTGGATATCTGGACAAAATTCTTTCACTTGTAGGGTACCATGCATGAGTACCTCATACCTACAAATTGTCATGACAATCTGAAGAGTGGTTATAGAAAAGAAGCAGAAAATGTATGAAAATCACCCCCCCCCCCCTTCCTTTTTACATAAGAAAAAAATTCATAAAAAATCAAAAAAATAAAATTTAAGCATAAAATACATATCAAAGCATTAAGTAAGTTAAATATGATAAATATGTAGTAAATGAGTGTGTAAAATCATACACTTATTGAGTTATTTAAAGAAAAAGTGCAAAAATGTGCATTTCTGACTAAGTCCGAAAAGACGTCAAAAACGCGTCAAAAATTAGTTGTCGGATTTTAACGAAATGAACAAACTTGAATCATACATCCTTCTAGATCACATAGATACAATTAGTTTTTCAATCCATTCAGTGGAACTGGAGAAGAAGATTTTTGAAGAGGGGTACCCTCCGGGGTCTATTTGACCCCGCCCTGGATCCACCCCTGAAGGGATCGAGCCGAAATGAACAAACTTGGTAGAGGACCTTTAGTACTTCATGCATACCAAGTTTCATCAAAATCCCTTCAGCCGTTCTTGAGAAGAAGTTGAAAATGTTAAAAGTTTACGACGGACGGACGACGGACGACGGACGCCGGACGCCACACTATGACAATAGCTCACTTGAGCCTTTGGCTCAGGTGAGCTAAAAAGGTTCTTGAAATTTCAATTTTCAAAATTCCACTTTTCAGGGCTGATTTTACGCCTTATCTTAACAGCTCCTTGGTGAGGTACTGCTATCAACTGATTGAGCCTTTCACTCTGAGCCATAAAATAACGGTGAGAAAGGACTGTTATCAACAAGAGTGTACATTTAATCAATCAATTACTGCTTTCTCATTTGATGTCTTTTCACTGTGAAATACATCAGGTGTATTACATATTCTCGTACGTTACGAGATAAAAACTCCCATTAGTTTTTGAGATACGGTAAACAGTACATGTACGTGGCATCTATAAATAAAAATATGATTCAAATTTGAAATGAATGTACTAATAAGCCTCTGTAAAGTAAAACTTTTAACTCGTACTGCCTTGCACAAAACAATGATGTAGCACTAATGATGGTGTGGATGAATTATCGATATGACAATGGTCCTATAAGACTACAGCTTTCACACACGAATACAAGGGAATAATTTCAAGTAAATTAAGCGTTGATTTATCCTGCGTTTGATCCTCTTTTCTTATCGAAATTATCATCCTTATCATCACTGTTATTATTACTATCGTCCTTTAATTTCTTGTCTGTAGAATCATCTTTTTTATTGTCCTTTGTTTCCTTATCTGTAACATCATCGTTTTTACTGTCCCTAATTTTTTCGACAACTACATCGTCATTTTCATTGTTAAGAATCCTCCTCAATTTTTCCACCATTTCATCGCCCGACTTTTTTCCTGTAAATAGAAACACAAATGATGATATTTATGCTCAGATCTTAGCCTTTCAACTTCGACCTTGAAAGTCTACATGGTTCTCCCTCTAGTCATTTATCCCTTGCGGCAGTTGTCAAACTCTTAATATAGAACAAGAGAGCAATACCCTAATATATCTAGAGGTATAAAATATATCATCAAAATTTTGCAAAACTTTGTACAAATGATGACTTCATATACTGAATTGAAAATTCAGTTTTTTAACTGCATGAAGTACAAAGAAATATTCACCAAATAAATAAATCTATAAAATCCTAAAATGCCAAATCATCATCCAAATATTCTCTTCTTGACTTTTCCCCATAATGATTCCTGTTCCTCTTCATCAGTAACATGTTCCCCAGTTTCAGGCTCCTCCTCAGCCCCCTTTTTACCGTCCCCTGCAATTAAACAATCGAGGGATCACGAAATGTCAGAAATCCAACCTGCTGGAGGACATTTACATTATGATGTCGTACACAATGGCCCTTCAAACAAAGAATTGATGGGGCATTTGATTGTGAGGTCATAATGTAAAAGTCTGCAAACAGATGTGATGTAGGACATTTGGTGATCCTTCAATTAGCCTATTTGGGTCTTTTCTCGATACAGTTACTCCCCCTTAAAGCAAGTGTGTGATGCTAATTTGAAATCATTATGCTAATTTCATTTCGCGAAGAAAACATTTTTTAAAAATCACTTTTCCCATAAATCATAAAAGTTCACTTTTCTTCAGGTTTCCATTATTAACAATTAATTTATCGTCATTCATTCTCAAATATTTAATTTCTTAGGTGTCACAAAAGTACAGAGTACATGTATTCAGTTTGTTTTATTTTAACAAGTATTCAGCTAGTTTCTATTGAAGATGTAATGATATAGAACACCTTACAAACATGGGAGCAATTGTATACCAAAAACATACCCAAAATTACCATAAAATAGGGAGGTTAAATGCCATACATTTCTTTCATGCTATTTTTCCCCATTTGTTTTTCTCTCCCCCCTCCTTTTTCTGCATTATACATGTAAGCATGTATAGAACATTATATACGTTTTCAGCAAATCATTAAAACGGTCTCAATTTAAATTCCCTTTTTGGTTTATTTTCACCCTCCCATTAGTACTGAAGAGGAACAGGTAACTGTAGTATCAATAGCAAAACTCAACACAAAATGACTAAACACTTAGAAAGAAAACTATTTAATAATTAACATAGAATTACCTGAACTTGTATCCACGATGCCATTAATTGTGCCTTTGACACTACCCTCTGTTTCAGCAAATGCTAAGATTAGTTTCCTCTGCTCTTCAGACATTTGTCTGTTAAAGAAAATATGGAGATAATTTCACTTTGATATATCTCTGCCAAAAACACACATACGCATTGTAAATACCCAGTAATAAAAGTAAAATGAATGAAATTCTTTCTTTGTGAAATGATCATAGAATATCAAGAATTTAACAATAATTTTGTAAATCAATTTATTTTAATTTTGGTTTCACATAAATATTTACTGTTATGGCCATTACATGAATAGTATATTTTAAGGTATAGAATCTGTGCATACTTGGGAACTTTTATTTTGAAGTGTATGTAATGATCCCCTCTACCGTAGCTATTAACCCTCGTTACTCCTTTGCCCTGGAGTCGTAATCGATCATGTGACTGCGTTCCTTCTGGTATCTGTAAAGAATTATTAAATGGAAACTTCAATCTTTACTAATAAATAATTAATAAGCATTTCAATTTATCAAATCTCTGGCTACATGTGCATGATAAGAAAACGTATTTGTAAAATAAATCAGTGACTTGCAAATGCTAAAGAACACCTTTCCTGCAAGTACATGTACTAATATTTAAGGAACATGGAACTATTTATATCTACATACATGTACATTTACATGTATATACCCTACAATGGAAATCTTAATGAATTGTTTGGATTTACAAAGTTCTTGTACATTTCTGGGCAACTTACATTGATGAGTATATCATCGTAAACACCTGGTACTCGTACTGTCCCACCTAGAACTGCCTGGCTTAAACTTACAACAACATCAGAGTGAATATCTGCACCCTCACGTTTGAAAATATTGCTTTTTGAAACCTGTAGGGGAGAAAAGAAAATAGGATTCAATAGACGGGTCTGAGAGGTAAGTCTGTTATACACAAAAATGTTTATCTTGCAATGTTTTTTAACTCAACAAAGTTTGTGAAAAATTTAGAAGATGTGACAAATTTTGTTATTTTACCTTCAAGTGTATGAATAACTCCTCCTGTCCAACTTTCATTTTAATCATTTGACCATCTTCGACGCCTAGAAAATGTAAAGGAAATACATTTATAAGGCAAAAATACAAAACTTATTTATACATGTACATGTATCGGGTTTCATTTGGATCCGAGTTTTGAAATGTAAATTATGAAAAATGTAGGAAAGTCAAATGCAAAGCCATATTTTAAGATTTTTTCTCAATGTTTTTTACATTGCTTGGTACAAAATACTGTTATTATTAAAACCTTTTCAGATGTGTGCTAAATTTTTTCCTTAAATAATGTGTAAGGAACTCTGGGAAGCAAATGAAAGTTTTTGTTGAAATGCAAAATTTTGTTAATATTGACACATTGTGAGAATAAAACATTACTAAAAAGGTTCCCATAAAACTCAAAACATGAATAATATTTTGTACATATACAAACCTGCTGGAACCGGTATCGTGACTTTTTTCCTTAAAATGATATTGCCTTTTCCTTTACACTCAAAACATTTCTTGGCTATGATTTGTCTTGTGCCACCACAATATCTACATGTTGAGCGCATCATGAATGCACCAGCACTTATGGTTTCCTAGAAATTAACAAGGTGTAATATGTAAAATTTTCAAACAAAACTGATAGATTGAGGATAGGAAAAATTGTAAGTTGCATTTCTTCTGTTGTCATATATATCATACATGAAATGTAATATGAATTCAGAGATTAATCTACAATTTGATCTAAATGGGTCCCATGGATCCAATGGAATTTGGCCAATGGGTCCCAAGCCATAACAATGGGTCCCAGAGAAAATTAATGTGTCCCAAGTACTGTAAACAGTCTTTTTTCGTTGTGTCTTAAGTTTGTGAATACAAGTGAGATGACTGGTTCGCTGCATTTTACGTCTGCGAGAACATTATGTTCTGGGAAAATTTATACAAAAGTGAATAATGCGTACCGTGGGACACAGCGATCGGAAATCAATGGGTCCTGGGCAATTTTTATGCATCAGAGACGCAGGATGCAATGGTAGATTAATCCCTGATGAATAACTAAATAATCTGTTCTAATCGGACACTTCTATAATTTTGTTCATTAGTAGATATTTACATGTAAGAATATATTATAAGAAAATAATCGGCAAGGGTAAACTTTTTAAAAACAAAACTTTGTACGAGTGTGTTCCTTAAGTTAACAGGCAAAACACTAGATAACTATAGTATTGAAAATTAGGGCGACCCTAAGCACAACCATCTCCCTTTCAGTGACAATTTATGGTGAGAAAATGAAATAAATTGCATAATTTGCAAGACTTTTTAAAAACCAATCAAAAATACATTATCTGCGTCAAATGGTTTATCACAACATCGCTACAATTTAAATGTCTAAACAATAGGTCTTATACCCACCATTCCTGTGCCGTTACAATGCGGACATTTCTCAGGTTTTGTACCGGGTTCTGCCTTCCTGCCGTCACATCGAGGACAAATATCCTTTACATTTAAATTGATGTTTTTGTTTACTCCTCTGGCGGCCTCTTGGAAAGTTAGATCCAACATAACCTAAAACACATACCACACATTAAGTACATGTATTGACACTAGATAAAAGATGTATCTGCATATCATGGTCCTGTTTATGTGCACCTTGAGACAGTAATAATACATGTATATGAATGTATTTCATTAAGAAGATACAAAGTAGCAAAATAGCAAAGCAAGATGCACTAAAAAAGCAAATCAAATTCTTATAAATTTATCCTTTAATCTATATAACATTAATTTTACATATAAAGTATTTTTACTTTGGAAGTGTATCATAAATGTATGAAAACTAAAGAATTATTTTGTTAAAATTTCTTCAACAACTTCATTTCAACAGCCCTCACAACAAAATACTTTGTATCTTTTATATGTACCTCTCTTTGAGGTGCAAATCCCCATTTTGAATCTGAAAAATCGGCTCCCCCTCCTCCTGTGAACTGACTACCGAATATTGTGCGAAACAATTCCTCTGGATCAATATTGGAATGGAAGTCAGCAAATCCTGAAAATCATAGGACATAGAAGTAGAGATGAAGCCAGAAATCAAGAAATCAGGTCAGTTTGTTTACCTGTAGATTCATCAATACTCAAGATCAAACTACAGCTTGTCCATTCTGATTTACATGAAGTCACCTGTCTAGAGCGTGTTCAAGTAAATTAATGACGTCAAGACAATGGAGAACAATTAAAAGTATAACCTTAATCAGAAGTATCTGTGATCTGCCGTATTAAGAAATTACGTCCTGATTCCAGATTCCAATTCTATATTTTTTAATATTCAAATATTTTAAGTAAGACGAATTGTATTGTCCTGTCAGCATTTGTCGGTATGAAAATTCCTGATATCAAACTCATGAATCTGCAATAACTGAAAATAAAGGACTCACCTCCTCCTGGGAAACCTTGACCTTGGTTGAATCCCCCAAACCCTCCTGGTCCCCCTGCTGCCCCTCCTGACATTCCAAAAGTGTCATACTGCTTCCTTTTGTTCTCATCACTTAGAACCTGTAAATATTAGGAACATTATGACTGACATATGCAAAATGGAATTGGATAAAAGGTAAGCCCAGGCAAATCTTACTTTTGAACCCCCTTTCATACCACCAAATAATTTGTCTACGGCAAATCAAAAATAATCCAAGGAAAAAATTGAAAATTCTACCTCAAGAAAATCTATTATCAAATCACATTAGAGAGCTTGAGCAAACCCAACTCGTACATGTACAAGAATGTGTAATTCATAAATACGTTTACGTGACGTAATTTGTCTTTTGTTTGCAACTGTGTGCTTGTCAAGAACTTGGCGTCTAGAATGTAAAGGTAAGGGGCATTTAACAAAGACGGTGATTTTATTTTTCTATAATATCAAAATTAAACTTCAAGGATAAACTTTTGGGTCAATTTTGAGGGCCCCTTTGTACAATGTGATGCATTTTACTTGCAATTCCTTCAAATATTCAGAAAGTACATACATGTATGTTCCCGAATAAATTGAATATAGGTTTTCATAGGTTATCTACATTCAGTTGCTTATAAAATCTGCAAGTAACCATAAACGTGCATTTACTGCTTTACACGTTTTACCGAATGTGTAACGTGTAGCACAAGTGCATGGAACGCAAAATGAGATGATGTCATAAACGACTTTTGATGTACACGTTCAAGTTCGGTTTGCTCAACCTCTCTAATAAAACACTAATGATCAAATTAACAATTAAACCAAGTTACTTCATAAGCCTCGGACACTTCTTGGAATTTCTTGGCTGCTGAGGAATCGTTCTTGTTTACATCAGGATGGTATTTTTTCGCTTTCTGAAAAAGATGAAAAATAAAATTCATCATCAAGCTGCTGAACAACTTTCTTCTTATTTTACAGATTACATATAGATATTATTTCCATCTATACAATCTATACAAACAAAATACTTCATTGATTTTCCTTCTTTTTCTCAAAATTTTCCATCAAGTTGACTCTGTCTCTTAATACTCCTATTCCATCTTATTTTACAAATCAAACAAAATACTTCATTGATTTTTCTTCTTTTTCTAAAAATTTTAAATAATGTATACAGTGGGTTATCCCATAGTTGCAATAATGTTATCCGTTATCCCAAAAAAATTAATTGGGCTCTGACATTACATGTAGTGTAAGCTTACATGTAGGCATAGGTTGAGATTTAGAATCTACATTTGTATAAAATCTATACTTGAGAGTTCAGACAAATCCTGGGTCAATTTATACATCTCACACAGTTTCCTCACCTGATAATATGCCTTTTTAATGTCTTTCTGAGAAGCTGATTTAGACACTCCTAATATCTGGTAGTAGTCTTCCTTCAGTAAGCATGTCGTCGTATGAAATTCTTTAGGATGTAATTTTACTTGATGAGAGAGATTGCTGCTTTTCTCCAATGGGGCTGAAAAGGAGAAACAAGAATTTTTATACATCCAGTAGAGTACTGAATAAAAGTATTCTAGGGCTAATGCTAATCCTGATCAAATCAAATCATGCAAGCAAGATACATTGTACTTCTTCAATTAATTTTCAAAAAGAGAGAAGGAACTTAAAATCAATTAAAGTTCTCTACCATTGAAAGGAATTGATCAATTTTAAGTTATCTACAATTTTCATGTACATGTAGATAATGTACACGTAGGGATGGGTTGACAGACACATTTGTTATTGTGAGCAAGTAATATTTCTTTACTAGGCCATATAAAAAAAAAATCCTGGTTCTCAGACACCGCCGCGCGCTCAAAATTCCTCCCTATGAGACGTTTTTATCGTGGGAAGGGAAAAAAATAGCCGCCGCCCGCCAGATTTCTCATGCTGATAAATATAATTTTCTATTAATAGAACAGGGATTTCTGTATTTACGGTACCTGGTCATCTCAAGTGCATGTACGTTAAATACCTGTATATGTGTAAACACCTGTCTACCCCGAGGGGTGTTGAACGGAGACAAATAGCCTTCACTGGTAGTGGTGCGGTCAAGCATGAAATTGATCTGTCACTTTTGACAGGTGAAGGGGGAAGTAAAATCTTCTCGAATAGGTTTATTCTAACGGTAAATTTCAATGGTCAGTTCAGTTAATTGATACATAATACGGCTGTCAATCCTAAATCTTTCAATCGTACTATGGATTATTTTGTAATCGGTATCTAATTCAAGTCATTACGTTAATATAAATGTTATTAATTTCGGTCCATCAAAGCGATATCGGGCCATCATAGCGATCAAGAAAACATCTAGTAATTGCTTCATTATTTATTTTTTATTACGGGTACTTTAAAAGTTCAACTAATTTCAGGTTACTTATCTAAATAAACTATTTTCAAAAACGGGTACGTTTATGTCTACAATAATAATTACCGAGCGGGCCGTTTCTTTGATATTTTTAATTTGGGAGAAAACATTGGCGAAATTTCGATTTTTTTAATGCGTATTATTTACTAGATTAGATTTTTTTCCACGATTTTCAGCGCAATTTTTTGCCTGCGTGATATCTACTCTTGCAGACTTTTTTCGGACGATTACGGTACTGTACTTTGTTATTGTACACAAGATGCAATATGGCGACCGGGGGGGGGGGGGGGGAGGAACGAGTGATTGTCAGCTTGAAGGTGAATTTTAAAATTGCAGACTGGGCTGAAGCATTCTTGGCACTGTAAAAATGAGAAGAGTTGAGTATGGTGAACATTTACAACAAATATAGTCACTATAGATCACAGTCTCTATAATATCTGAATAAAAAATTGTGCTTAAGTAGTTTTCGGAAAATAAAAACAAAAAATAAAAACCCTACCTACCTACCCATATTTTTTAGATCAATTATCTGAGAACCAGAAATTTTTTTTTGCATGGCCCTATCTTTTGAGTTTGAACTATGTACAATGTACATGTACTGTACAAGTGAACAATACAAAGTGCTACAAATGTACGAGTTATACAATTACATGCCGAAAATATGTAACAAGAAAAATATTTAAGGTGACATGGATACATAAATATAAAGATTTTTATTTTGAAACAAAAGCTTATTTGTCTTTGTTTGAACGTTAAGTCAATGTCTTGTTGTACATGTTCATATTTTTCAATATTTAACTTTTTATAATGTGGAGTGGGAACTCTCATAACACTTGCAACATCATGGAAACATTGAGAAAAAATTCGATTTCATGAGTAAACGCAAGATTTCTGGGCAGAACAAGGCTGGCAAATTATAAAGCATTACAACGCATAAAGTCAGTGCGATCAAATAGCGGTGGCGTAGTTCAGTTGGTAGTGTACTCAGTCCATTGATTCGTGGGCAATGATGTGGGTCATTGCCCAGCTTGGAATCCAGATGAGTGCGGAACCATGTAAGAGACTTGCCAGGTGTTATATATGGGAGAACATCTTGTAAATAGCCAAATTACCCTAGCCTAGTCTTTTGAAAGGGACTATAAATGGGGGTCCTGTGTCTTGGACTGGCATAGGCATGTACATGTAAAGATCTCTCACTGCTTCAGGTGCACAGGTCAAAATTCCAACATACAGTTTACATCTTCAGACGGTACGCCTGTCAAGAAGCGGGAGATATTCATTTGAAGTTCAATATGATGTTACGATTCGAAATTTTGCAAAAATGATGTGATGTCTGTGCATATAAAATCAAGGATTAAAACATTCATAGATAACTATGTTATCAGGAAAATGGACTATTCTTCCCACTCATGAGGTGAAATTCCAAATTTACTAGTAGTAGTAATAAAATATACATGATATATGACTTCCATCTTCTTATTTGGATAGGAGTCAAAGTCTCATGGGTTCCCTATTCTGTGATTGATTTCGACCTTGTTATTTGGAGTGGAGTCAAAGTCTTATGGGTTCCCTATTCTGTGATTGATGCGTTTTCATCAGCTACGTGTATCATTTACCAAAATGATCGGCTTGTGAGTTACAAAGTGAGATATAAGTTATAACTCACTGTGCAAACCCGTTTCTACATATTTATGATACAAATATACATTGGAAATGTACATCCAACCATTGATTAAGTTACTTAAGGAGGTATTGAACACTTGAACGCCAAATTCAATTTTTCTAAAAATTTCTGAAATTACATAATTCTTGTCTGTCCTTGACTATACAAACTTACATTTGATTCTATCCTCAGGAAAATTTTCTACGAGACTTTGAAATATGCATTAATCGACGTTTTCGTGAATTTCTTGATGACGTCATAATATTGAAAGTGTCATTCCAGTTCTCGTAAAGGTATTGGAAATTCATTTTGATTTAACTTCCAAAATATCCATAAATGTATTGCACTTACAAATGGAAAAGATGAGATGAATTGTGTTTTAAACACAGGCAGGATACTTGAATAAAAGATGACACTGTCGCTAAAAAAATGCAATTTCGAGCCAATTTACTGTAGTTGTTAGTTATTCATTAGGAATCCTGTGGATGAATCTTTGTCAAAAACTATCAAAATTATCATGAATGTCCAGAGATTATTTCATGATTAACAGTGATTGGGAAGGATGTGCGCCATGCGCGCATCGGCGATGAAAATGTCCCATTGTTTTTGTAAACAGTGCACCTTAAGCTATACAAATGGCACAACGAAAATTCGTCCTTTGTGTTTACAAACCTTGTGTCAAAATAAAACGAAAGTGAAAATAAAACTCCTCGGACATCTCTCTATACTTTCGTGGCTATATTAAGTAAAGCGAAGCTACCGAAGAGCTCCGAATGTTTGTAAGGCGCGTAATCATTGGTCAATCGAAACCAATTAAATGCTCTGTTCTACGTTGCTGTTGGATGATCAATAATATCGATAGCGGGGATTATCAAATCTTGAAAAGCTTAACAACTTAAATGAACAGTACGTGTATCAGTACATGTAGAATCTGGTTGAAAACAGTAGTGTTGACTTTACTAGAACAGTTTGAAGTGGTGAAATCAATATGTTGCATTCTCAAGAAGAGAATCCTATATTCTGTAATGGAACTACAAAAATAATGTGTTTGCATGCAGTTAACTTGTTTTGTTAACATCACGCATTAAAGATTTTTTGTTTTGATACATTTACATTGTAAAACTCTGTCTTTTATTAAAATGTCTCATGAAAAAGTTTAAATGTCCCATTACAACAAAAAATGTCCCATTGATATCGAAAACTATGGGGCCATTGGCCCATCAACCCTTTCGTCCTTCCTAATCACTGGATTAAATGAGAAAAATTGAATTTAGGATTAAAATATTACAAGGCTTTATATTTTCCAATTTTTTCTTCCAAAATCGTCCATTTTCAATCAAGTGACATCCGCTTTCCTGTAACGTAAATTTGTCAACGAATACACTGTGATGAAGATTTAATTTTCTATGTTATACATGCTAAGATTCAATGCAATACGTTATGTAGTTATGTTTTTATTGCATTTTGAATGCGAAGGTTTGTGCCGCCATTTTTCCCGATAACGTCGAAATGACGTCGTGGTTTACTCATGAATAAAACTCCCAAAGTCCTAAATTTCGAAAATCGCCATAATTTCTTCAAATGACGCCGAAAATTATTCAAACTTCATCAGGATACTCAAATGCGTATATCAATCAGAGTATCAAATGTTCTAAGGGAGTTAAGAATGTACTTTTCCTAGGAAGCGAGAAAACAAATAATGCCACCGCCATCTTGGTGTTCAAACCCTCCTTAATTGCAACAGCTTGACCTTGCATACAATGGCAGAACTTCATATACATGTATGCAACTGTTGTTTGGAATTTTTCCATTCTAAGTACGAAAAGTTTTCTTGACATCGCAATAAGTGGCAAGCGTTTCTTTATTCATGCCTACATGTGTATTTTAAACACTAGTGCAATCATTCACTATACAGCTATAGTGTAACAGGCAACAATTTATCTTAGATTTAATCCCCAAAGGTCCTGTTCTGCAGACGTCGTAAAAAGCATCGGAGAAAAATCAAACTACTGATATGACCCTATGCTTGCAATCACAGGCCATAAAAGTGCCTGGTATGTGTGCATATGTGTACGACCTGTGTATTGTTTAAGGCCAGTATCTTGCAGATACATGTACACACTCATGTCAAATTTCTAATTTCAACCACTGCAAAAATTCGATAAAGAGGTTCCAATAAGATCATATTTTCTACTATTGTACCTATACATCTTATCTACTATGTCACCAAATTTCATTAAAAAATGCCGTGTACTTCCAAAGATATCGTAGGTACCATTTCTTCAGTAACCTAGTTTTTGTTTACTCGAATTTAGCGTGTCCGTCCAAGCCAATGCTCAGTGTTCAGTCAGTGCATTCTATTTGCGAGATGCAACACGACCAATGTGCTATGAACGCTTGATTGTTTGTGAATTCTAAATTGATTTCTGTACCTAGAAGTGTAATGACGTATGCCATTAACTCCTTGTTAATCAATTAAACACTCGATCTGCTATGATTTGAATATCAGCGCTTGCCATTCAGTAGCGGATCCAGAGTGGCAAGCGGGGGGGTTTTGTATCGACCCAAAGGGTCGATTCGAGGCACGAAGTGCCGAGCGGGGGAGGGTACGGGAGGGGGTTGCCCCCTCCTGTAGGTGGGGGTCCGGGGGGCCTCCCCCGGAAAATTTTTGAAAAAATGAAATAAAATGGTGCATTCTGGAGCACATTTTCTCCTTACCTTCCCGAATATTCAGACCATTTTTGCCACTCAATTTATGTGGTTAATAAAGATATCTAAATAAAATAATTTCTCCTTTACTGCTGGCAGGGGCGTAGCCAGGGTGTTTTCGATGTAGACGTCTATAAAGAAGGGTTGGACCAACTTCAGCTGTCCGAGGGCACAGACACTTTTTTGGGGGGGGGGGGTGACTTGCGAGGCCCGAGGGGTCAAGTGGGGACAGTATGGAAATATGTTACCCATCCCCTTGAAGGGGGTCCTCCGTGAAAATTTTGAAAAAATTGAAGCAAATTGCTGACATCGGGAGCGTATTTTAGCTGAATTTATATGGGATAACGCATATGATTCGATGTCAGCTGACGATGAACCGTATCTAAGATGAAGAAAACTTGAGATGTGAACATGACATTCCTTAAATACTTATATATGTACGTCCACATAAAATCTTTCCAATCGACCGCTCGCACTTTGTTAGCGATCGTTGTATTATTCGCGGATACAGCATTTTTGGTCAGAGGGGGTCCAAAAATTAAGGAAGTCTACCTTATATATCGGTGCACATGATGGGGAGGGGCAATTTTGTTAGCTTTGCTTTCACGTTTATTTTCATGAAGAATTGGCGAGCGTAGCGAGCCAGAAATTGTTTTAGACATGAAATATTTGTCTTGATTCGATCGAGATGATTATTTATAACATTGAATACATGTATTTCACTCCTTATATCACCGAGCGGAGCGAATTTCATGAGAATAAATAGATAAGAGATGTGTCATTTTCCATGCAAATAATCAGACATCTTAAAATGACAAAACCTTGAAAAAGATGAAGGAGGTTACATCCTATGAAGTAAGGGACTGTTCAAAATATGAGTTCCTGAGACCCAAGACAATTATATAAAATTAATTAGTATGAACAATTGATAATAATTCAGAATTTTGCAGAAAAAATAGTTTTGTATTTGTAAATGGCGAGCGAAGCGAGCCGAAATTTTAGGTTTCAAAGCCCTTTTATGCATTTTAGACCCATTTTAGTTAGAAATGGGCCAAAGCTGGACCCCAACGAAAATCTAAGGGGGGGGGAGTGTCCAGATCCCCGGTCCCCCCCCCCCCCCCTCTGGATCCGCGCATGGTTTTATTAAGTTCTAATGAAACACTAGAAAATTACGAAAAATGCATTCAAATCGGTGGTTTCTGGAGTGTCTTTGATCTATTTCTAAACAGTAGTTTGCTTTAAATACTATTTCAAAAGACCCTCCCCCTTCTTTTTGGCAACTGGGGAGGCGCTCTCCTTTTTTTTCCGCGAGACGATGTGGACGTTTTTGCGTACAAATGTACGCCTGGCTTCGCCCCTGGCTTGTTGATTTGTCCTTGCTGTAACATGTACTTAGAATATTGGTACGATATCGAGTTAAAAATGTTGAGTATCATTGGGTTTTGGCTTTGAAAAATTGAATGCTTAATTATAGGCCCCCGGAGCATATTCAAGCTACATGTATATACAATGTTAAATATTTGCCCATTTTTCCGGTTATTTCAAAGTATGTTTTTAACAAAATTTGTAGATGACAAAAATACTCAAACCGGGTATTTGAGGACAGAAACATGTAGGTTTCGATCCCCGTACCATTTACATTGATTGTTTGACACACGTACATGTTTTGCAAATTATTTGAAACATGTTTATATTATAGTATTTGTTAATGTTAATTTTCGGGAATAAAATAAAGAGAAAACCCCCTCTGCGACGTACATTACAAAAACTTCGCGATTGTCTGTACGATTGTCTGTACGAATCCACAAATACGCCAATTGATACGGTATCGAATCGATATGCTATAGAATGTATCAGAAAATTTTTGTAAATTTTGTTTCAAAATAGTCAATTATGGTGGACATCAAGCATTATCATTCAGTTTGCAGCGTTTTTTCCGAGTGCCAATGTTACCAAAAAAAAAAAAAAAAAAAAAAAAAAAAAAAAATTGGGAAACCGGGGGGGTTTTCCCGAACCCCCCCAAACCCCCCTAAATCCGCCCTTGCCATTTTATTTTCATAGATCGGAATGAATTGGAATAAGCAATCTGATTGGCTGAAGTTTTAAAGTAGAGATCAGAACAAAACTACGGTAAAGCTTTGTCCAATTTGTAAGAAAAAAATAGTTTATAGCTCAATCTGAAGTTTTCCTCAACCTGAAATATTATGCCCCAGTTAAAGTCTGCAAGAATCTTGCAGACAAACAAGGCGATGACATCAGAGGAAGATATCAAAGAGATGAAAAGTGGAACTGAAATCGGACATGTGCGTAGGCGATTGTCCTCTCACCCAGTCTAGCACAAAAGCAGTGCCGTGCCAGATTGTTAAAGTATTGAATTTTGCAAGTGAAAAGTATATACAAATATATGAATAAATTAATATCACTATACTAGGGTAACTTTTGATTGTTTGAACTTTGACGGTGATCGTGATTATGAAAGAAAATATATGACGCAATTTCATAAACCTACAAGTCTGAGTTTGCCGATTGGACGATAAAGACCACAAAGAAGTATGCCGCCTTGGTGTTACATTTGGACAGCTTTCTCCAAAGGCAGAACGAAGAAGATTTGTTGTTTCGCTGCTGAGACTTTTAGAGTAGAGACGTCCGCATGCAGCCCGCATGTTGAAGGCGATTCGGCTGCTCCAATGTCAAACCGGAATGGGTTATTTCAGCTCAGTTCCCAAATTCATTTTTTGGAAAATTTTCATCTAGAGGAAACAGATTTCAATTTTGTACAGTAATTCTAAGAATTTTCTT
Organism: Pinctada fucata; assembly: GCA_028142955.1. NCBI lineage: Eukaryota > Metazoa > Mollusca > Bivalvia > Pterioida > Pteriidae > Pinctada > Pinctada fucata. The sequence goes on along the minus strand of AP027111.1, from coordinate 38,593,787 downwards.
TTTGCATTTTTCCTGATTCTAAATACTTCAAATGAAAAATCATTTACAAACTAGATATACGAAATAAATCATTTCCTAAATCCCTCTTTGCCTTTAACTTAAGTATACTCGACATCAATTTGTTTCGTTCGTAATAATTTCAGTCCTTTCACTCACTCACTCACTCACTCACTCACTCACTCACTCACTCACGGGTCCATAGAATTGCAGAAAACACCGAAAACACCCTAGTATTTACAGAAAACACCGATAAATGTACAGAAAACACCCATATATCATTCAAAAACACCCTCAGGATGGTAAAGTGGACCGATTTACATATACTACCAAAATTTCATCTGTGTAAATTGCATTTTGAATGACTTAGGACAGATTAATCATGTTAATATTTGATACACACATTCTATTTTTAGATCCGCGCGTCATATCGTTTTTCATCTATTTCATTCCTGAGCATAAGTAATATGGCTTTTTTGATTTGTTTGTTTGTTTGGTTTTTTATATTTTGGAAAATAGAACACCCCACCCATTCACGTTTGAAACAACAAAAGGAATTTAAAAAAAAGGGGGGGGGGTGTTCAGTTTTGTCCAATTTGAATATTATTTTTTTTTATGTATGTTTTATTTATTTATTTATCTGTTTCTATTTTTTTTTATTTGATTGATTGATTTTATTTATTTATCTATTTTTTTTTATGAATCATTATGCTTCAGTCATTAAGTATGTTTGATTCACGGGCATTAGACTTATTTATTTATTTATTTATTCATGAATGAATGAATGAATGAATGACTGAATGAATGACTGACTGACTGACTGAATGAATGAATGAATGAATGAATGAATGAATGAATGAATGAATGAATGAATGAATGAATGAATGAAATCACACATCTTGAGCATTATTGAATTGTGCAATATGGATCTAATTGAGATTTTTTAATTTCTTTTTTCAGGGACAGATCGAGGATATACAGAATATGTAAATTTAATATTACATTCATACTTATCATGCCTTTCATCATAGAAATAAATACAATGTAAATGAAAAACTTTGAGTTAATTTATGGAATAATCAGAGATCACTTACCCTTTCCCACACTTTTTTGGGAGGACCAATGTAAAAATGTGGGGGAAAAGTGAACTCAGATTATTTATGGAAGAAATGTACGATCTCCTTAATTCTAGTTCATTTGATAATTTGATATGTGTCCATCAATAGCTGGAAAAAAGAATGGTCTTGACGTACGGTGGGCGCATGTATCATAGGCGGATCCAGTCAAGTGGATAGAGGGTTGTACCCTCCCCCCATTGTGGCACCCAAAAAAATATGTGATGAGAGAAAGAGAATTTGAATTAAACTCACTTCATATCGTCAACCGAAATTCTTGATAATTTGGAGAGAGGGGTTGACATAAGAAAGTAACACATATGATAGAAAAGGGTGCAATTTAGAGCATATTTTCATCGTTTTTTGACAGCGTACACATTTGCTTTAGTAGTATTTAGAACAAAAAAAGTGTGAGGTTACAAACGTTTCAAAATTCTTATTAACCAGTAGCACAGTATCAACTGTTATCTCCTCTGCTTTTTGTTCTTTCTATCCCAGAAAAATACCCCCCCCCCCCCCTCCCAAGAGTTAACCACCCAAATATATGCTATCGAATATCTGAATCGCCGAACACTGTTCAAGAATGTCGCCTATGTAGCATGGTTAGCCAAGATATGTGATGTGGGCCTTGACCACCAATGAATGTTGAATCTTATCATGCTCGACTATCTCTGAAAGTTTGATAAATGTACACGGCATATCAAATTACAGTTGTTTATGTTAAAGTGTGACTACCAGACGGACAGGCAGACAACAGATTCGGTGATCAGTGACCTTTACGTAGCAGATGACATGAAATTATCATCAACCAAAAAATCGTCTTATGAAATCTCGACAGCATTGGTGGAATCAAGTGGAAGACGTGATGATATTACCTGTAATAGAAAATACTGAGTATATGTACATGCTCTCTCCGATGCATGTAAAGATGAGTTTCATTGCTTTTTATCCATAATTAACGAAGTTTCCACTCTTGGACTAAGTAAATTTCAAGGTTTTTTTTTTTTTAAATTCCATCTTTTCAACATTTTCCTCCTTCTTTTCAACATTTATTTTACTACGCTATAAATGATATCCAGTTTCAAGATTTGCTGCTGGAATTATTTTTCGTTTCGTATTTACGTTTCTCCGGGGATCATTCCGACACGTCTCCGCCTCTCTACCGTATTTATAATGTCCTGGAGTAGCTCCTTGGTCCCAATGGCACCATATTTGTATGTATTCTCCCAGACTAACAAAATTTGGAAGTGTGAGACATGTCCGTCTGTCATCTGTCTTTCTAGATGAGTTGAATTTGAACTAAGTTTGTTTCATTTTATAGTACAGAGGATGTTACACTCTTTTTTACATCTCTGCAATTTTTATAAATTATTTGTCAGGAATTTTCGAAACCTGAGGATGCACGGATTGTACAAGGGTTCAGATACACGAATATGTACTGTGCTGTGGCATATCATATATGTCACATTGGAATAATCGGACAGAAATTTTGAATTTCTTCTTTGAAATTACAACCAATTGTCGATATTGCCCTAGGTTGTGTTGGGGACTTTTTTTCATCTTAAAACTCGTCAATTTAAGATATTTCAATAAATCAAGACGTTGATAAAAGACTAGTAAGGAATGCAAAATAAAATGAGACTGATTTTAAAGTTGGAGTTCCTTAACTTGTCAAAAATAATGGATTTACGGGTCAAGGGGGCGAATTTTGCCGATTTTTGCTGAAAATGGGTCAAAATATATCTAGGGGTTTTATTTTTTATTTCATCTTTCTTCGTCATTTACGCATTTGAATGGAAATTTAAGATATGGCATCATAATACCCAACGTCTTTCGAAGGTACATGCATTTGCTGAAAACATTTATTGATTAATTCTTTAATTTATTGTCATTAGCTCACCTCGATATTAAAAAAAAAGCCATTATACATGTACTTTAGAAATACACTCAACTTTTTTCCACCTTGGAATTTGCTAACCCATGTTATCTCACCGAAGCTTCATCGAAGGACGCTTTTGATTGGGTGTCAATTTAAAATCCCACCTACTTGCGTGACGTGACAAACTACATCAGACGGACGGGTGAACTCAACTCAGTTAAAATCAACAACAAAACCACGTGTCGGTGTCGTGTGCGCAAAGACTACTTTTGAATTTTGATATCGCGATAATATTTTTATTGAGGAGGGTCTTTTAATCCACGTTCAGATATTGGACATGACAGCCCTGCATCCGGCCTTCCCAAATGGTCCTTTAGTTGCACTTTGTCAGCAATCGTTGTGTGTAAATTATGAAAAAAAAATGTATTCACATTGGTGGTCTTTGAAGAGTATTTCGGTTATTACTCACTAGTGTCACGAAACAGTATAGTTTGCTTTTAAAGCATGTCATATGCCCCCCCCCCCCCCCCCCTCACCTTTTATTTGGGCACTGCTCACGACTGTAAAGAGACGGAGATTTGGGATAGCTTTTATGGATTCTAGACAATCCGGAAGCAAATTTTCGGCATTCTGGGGCACTGTTTTTACATTTTTATCAAATATTTTTTTCTTTTTAGACGACTAGACAAATTCACTTTTTAACCTTCATCGTTCAAAGTAAGAAGATCTGAATATTTGTCCCAGATTTGAAGCTAAACTTTGTTGATGATATTGTGTATCTTGATTCAGAATTTCCGGAAACCAACACTTTGTATAAAGAACAATATTCTCTCTCTCTCTCACTCTCTCTCTTTCTCTCTCTCTCTCTCTCTCTGTTTTTTTATGTCATTTATTTTCGAAAACGATGTGGACGTTTTTGCGTAGATGTAGGCCTGGCCACGTCCATGTATAAACCACCGGGAGGCACGATGACCCCCTCTTCCCCGGTCTATTTATGTGCGTACCTGCTTTTATTTCACACTAAGAAAAAAAAAATCACAAATGAGAATCAATCTACAACCACTTTATGATATTAGAAGAAAGAAGAGCACGTACTTACTGTAGATCTGTCATAAAATAAATATAGTATTTCAACAACAAGCATGCGATTCAACAGTTTTCTTATCGTTTTAAAACCTTTCCCCTTACTTAAAATGCATTTTAAATTTATACAAATGACAGTTTCATCGTTGGATTCGATCATTATTGACTATGGTATTAATTAGATTAACGAATATCCGATATAAATAATAAACAAAACAACTTTGCCACTTGACCAATCAGGATGACGGATACAAAGCATTCGTGAGTACATTTAAATTGCCGTGCGCATTGACCTGACAAATTCCAAGGTGGAAAAAAGTTGAGTGTATGTTTGAATTGAATTTTTCTGCCACGAAGTGAGCTTCCTAATCTGTGATTACCTATGTTTTTGGGTTGTTGTTGTTTTTTTTTTTTTTGTTTTTTTTTGTTTTTTTTTTTTTTGTATTGGTAGTGTAAGTCTGTTGCGCTTGTGTAACATCCCAATAAACAAATCGTTGTTTTGACAAGTACACACATGTAATTCAATCATGCAGGGGTATCTGCTGTACATGGAAGGTGTGAAAATCGGGGGAATCCAGTTACTCCGACACTTTTTACTCCGACAGTATTTACTTCGACAGTATTTACTCCGACACATTTTACTCCGACAGTATTTACTCCGACACATTTTACTCCGACAGCATTTACTCCGACACATTTTACTCCGACAGTATTTACTCCGACAGTATTTACTCCGACACTTTTTACTCCGACATTCCATTGGGTTCCAGATGACATTTTGCGGTTTTTTGGCAGTGACTCAACTTCTATAAATTCAATCACCATGAAAATTGGAATGAATAATGCTTCATCCTTTAGCGGTGTTTTATTTGTACTAGCATTGTTGATAAAACAATTTACATATATTCAGGAAGTTAATTGTACTCTGTAACTGCAGGTGACCTTTTTTCTATAGATTTCTATGGGGAAAACTATTGTTTCAACTCAAATATCGGTATTATGAATAATGTGCGCACCAGACATTCCATTTTAGCCATACAACTGTCATTTTTACAGGAAAAGAAATCTTTTATCTTATCGTTACATCATACTAACAATTCCTTAAAGTTTGTTTTTCGATGGATTGGGAGATTGGAAGCCTTGTTGGATGAAGGTACATCAATGTATTTGTAAATCACAAAACATTGGTAATCACAGATATTACGAAGCTTACCTCATGACAGCAAAATTCAATTCAAACATATTTCGATGTATATTGGCTTTTAAAGGCAAAATCATTCAAGTGGAAAAAGTAGGTCAAAGTCATTTTATGAAAGTTTGATCAAAGATACATCCACTATGCAAGTTTGGTGTATGTAGCACTTATACTTTGCTGAATATTGGCTTTTAAAAGCAAAATAACTCAAGTAGAAAAAGTAGGTCAGATGCTGCATACGATGCATGGATCCATCTCGGCATCCCCAGATGAATCATTTGTGCAAGTTTGGTTACTGTAGATGCTACTTTGTCAGATACTGAACAACCCCAAACTTCTGAACCAAGTCACTCTGAGCTATCCAAAACTTCCGAAAAAAGTCACTCTAGCAGAAAATGTAGGTCAGATGCAGCATCCGATGCATGGGTTCACCTCAGCATCCGAAGATGAATCACTTGTTCAAGTTCGGTAACTGTAGCATCATCACTTTGCCAAATACTTCTTCTTGTCCGAACGGGGCCGTCCACGCGGACACGGACGTGGACGCGCTTGGTCATATGCTCACTCAATTTCGTTGAGGTGAGCTAAAACAACAACAACCACCAAAAAAAAAAAAATCCTAGGAAACTGTATGATTTTTCATAGAATCTAAACTTGCGCAAGGTCCTCTATAATTCATTCGTATACAATGCTTTGCTTCCTCTAAACTGTTAAATATATATATATATATAAAGAGAATAACCGAATATTCGTCGAAGGAGAAAAATGCTTTTACCAGCACTATATTAACCCATCAGATTCATTGTTGCTACATGTATTGGTACTAAGGAAAAGTAACCACATTCAAATAACAAAGTATCATTAATTTTTTTTTCAAAATTAAGGTTGCACCATCTTCGTTTTGTTTGAAGTTAATGCGTACATTTTTTTATTTATATAAAAATCTAATTCATTTCTGTAAACTATCGAGTTATCACAACGGAAACACCCGATTCAACCCCGCGCGCATTCACACCATGGCGTACATATCATCTGGAGAGAGACGGAGTAAAATACTAATAAATGATGGCTATAAATACCAGAAAAACCGAGTACGGAAGGATAAAATTCATTGGAGATGTTGGAGAGAAGATTGTCGTGCCCCTCTCCATACAAACATATTTGATGTATCTGAAAACAATCCTACTATTAGAATACTCTTTGTAAGTTCTTTAATAGCATAATTAATGCGTACATTTTTTATCTAACCTGCAAATATTCGCCTTTGCCTTTTTCTAAATTTACAAGACATGTCACTAAGTCTGTATGTCCCGGTATCAAAATTGATCTCTGGTTTGCTCATCTGGTAATTATAAGTTAAGGTACTTTTGATTTAGTTAGGGGTTTTATTGCGATACCGGTATTACAAGTTACATGGTGTGTAGTTTACCTGATATAGGGGATATGGGGATAGTAAATTTCATATGGGACGAGTATATATGTATGATTTTTCAGATCATTTTCATGTCTAAAACAAAATGGAGTCTAAAGCGAAATTTCTAACTTTTCAATTTGTGGTTGGATTTAAAAATTGCTTTCTCCATTGAAAAAGATCGTACGTAAAAATATCATTATTATTAAAATATATTAATTGAGGTTTTACAAAAAGAAACGCGGTACTTGTTTTCAAAAACAATTGTTTGACGATTATTGTGTTTGTTCACATATTTACATGTTTCTTTGAAATTTATGAGAGAGCTTGCGAGTTCGCACCTTATATAATCATAGGGTGGTTCGAAATGTCATAAGTGGATATAATTCTTACATGTATGTCCATGTCACTATCATGTAACTTTTTCAAAAGTCGTACGCCACGAATAACATCATTCCTATTCTCCTCTTCAATATCATGAAATTAAGACCATAATTTTCTGTTTAACATTTTTTGAAATACAGTAGATTAAAAACAAAGCGTCCGAACTCTACTGAAAATCTTAAAGAAATATGGTTTTTTGCGTATAGAATATTAAGTCAATACACTACATGTGTCAAGGACAAAGGAAAAAAAACTTATTGTGACTGATATGCCAAAGACATACCATAAATCCTATTCAACTGCAACGAATCTTTCAGATGGACATCTCTCCCTGAAAAAGTTGAATAATTTCAATTAGATATTGTAAAGTTCGTTTCACATACTATAATGCGTTTTTTTTTTTTTTGTCAAAGGAGGTCATACAAAGTCGGCGAATCAAACATACTTAATGATTGAAGCATAATGATTCATAAAAAAATAAATAAATAATAATAAAAAAAAAATATATAAATAAAATCAAAATAATAAGAAGTAGAAATAGATAAATAACAAAATACATAAAAAATAATATTCAAAGTGGACAAAAATGACCCCCTCCCCTTTTCATTCCTTTTGTTGTTTCAAACGTGAATGGGTAAGGTATTCTAGTTTGAAAAAAAAAACAAACAAACAAGAAACAAAAACCAAAAAAAAAAAGTCATTAAAAAATGCACAGGCACAGGAATGAAATAGATGAAAAACGATATGACGCGCGGATCTAAAAATAGAATGTGTGTATCAAATATTAACATGATTAATCTGTCCTAAGTCATTCAAAATGCAATTTACACAGATGAAATTTTGGTAGTATATGTAAATCGGTCCACTTTACCATCCTGAGGGTGTTTTTGAATGATATATGGGTGTTTTCTGTACATTTATCGGTGTTTTCTGTAAATACTAGGGTGTTTTCGGTGTTTTCTGCAATTCTATGGACCGCTCACTCACTCATAACACTGGGAGGAGTTGCAAAAGAGGAGAGTGGGAGGCGGGATGTAAGATACTGTGATGAAATTATTAAATGAAACAGTCCATTTTCCAGAAAAACCTTGATTTTATACACATAGTCACCCAACATTACATCATTGGGCAAATTTTTCAATTGTGTCACGTCACATCTCATTGCACCGTCTTGAAGCACCTTGATGTGTTGCCATGCCTTTTATTTTGACGTCACAATGAAAATATGTCCAAATTTTGTGATGTCTGGTGTCTGTCCGTCTTATGAATCTATTGGAAAATCATCTATTGAGCTGCGAATAATTCCGACATGTACATGATCTATACTGTATGTATTTTTCATAAAAATTCCATATCTATGCATAATTCATGTCTCTTTTAAAAAGTTCTACAAACTAACTCTCTCGGTGCTTCGATTCAATTCCTTCATACGAACTAACTGAAGGTCGAACTAGACATTCACCAAGTTGACTGGGCGAATTCGGACAGACGAAATTCGGTGCAACCAGGAAACTGTCAACCGGCGTCATCCTAGGTCACTGATTTTATTTGCTTCAAATAACTTTATTAAGGTTCAATAATCTTTCTCTATGTATATTTGATTTGCCTTTCCTCTGTTACACGATTTAATCTTTGTATCCGCCCACCTAGTTGGAATTTCCTCGGTCTTTTACCACAAACTCACAACTGTCAAAGATTCGCCTAAGCCACAGATGAATCGAAGGCACAAATTAGAGAAGTAATTCTGTTCCACTGAACAGTCTGCCACAAGTAAAATCAATCTATCCGCACATAATCCAACCTCAGATGATCCGCCCCAGAGGTGCATTTATTTACTTTAGCCGCTCAACAATTGGCTAACTTTGAGAGGCTAAGTTTGGCTGAATACTTTGCTCACTTTGAACATAGATAGATATTGACAGTAAATTGAAAGTTAACGAAGATAGAAAATTATTTGAGAAACTTTTAAAATGACGAATTTCCAACGATCAAATTTCCAAAAAAAAAAAAAAAAAAGGATTAGTACATTTGTCAACCATTTGATGTCATTGTTATAGAAGACAACATGATATGTAGCTAGAGTTGTTATAGAATTGTTGGGTTACAATATCATACCTGTCAACTTTGAATTTTTCAAAAGAGGGAGATCTCTCCCTTTGGCAGTTGACAAAGAGGGAGATTGCGCATGAACCATTTTCGCGATATTTTTTAATAAATTGCAACATGTGGTATGAACCACCTTTCAAAAATGTCATTGATTGCAACTATGTACCAAGTCTAAGAAACTGTATAAACAATGACAATTAATATTTCCATGATACATAACTGTATTTTCATTACTTCAGTCTTGTTCTGCATTTGTTCATCGTAGTATTTGTACCTTGTACATGAGTACAGCACCTTTTGCTGTGGGAAGTAGGTCTTTTTCTGGTGAGAAGTCAATACAATTATTAGTTTGATTTATCTTTTCATTCATTCGGCCCAACTGATTTTGCCATAATTCATGTCAATTGTTCGAAACGGTTTCAGCTGACTCAAATTTTAGTGCAGTGTGACCTACTAAACTCTTCCATAAGTTATCGATATATACAGAATGTCAGAAAGAAATTTAAATCAGTGCTGTACAGTATTTGGTCAATAAAGTAATTACATGATCAGTTTAACTGTTTTCACAGCTTAATTAATTACCTTTAGGCATCAAAACATACACATGCTTTGCTTTAATTGTAAAACAAACACCTGGCGTCGTTCGTATTGTTAACAAACTTTACTTTTCTACGAAGTATGAAACGTTCCGAACTTCGAAAAGTCGCTAGAATGATCTTTCTTAGGTTATGCTTGAAAAGGAGGGAGGAATTGGATGATAGGATCGAAACGCGGGAGATTTCGGTCTCCCACGCAGGAGATAAGGTTCAGACGCGGGAGTCTCACGCGAAATGCGGGAGAGTTGACAGGTATGCAATATGCCATGAAGCAGCTCGCATAGCAGTGCTTTCAGCTAAGTAGAACTTCTTAAAATACATGTACATAGCCGCTACATTCCTACCAAAATGCATCCCAGAAGATCAGTCCGTGAACCTATCCATCCAAGCCTTTTAACTATAACTGCATGACTTAAGCATTCTGTAAATTGCAACTAATTCTTGACTAAAGCTTACCTTGTATGTCTCGAAGGAGTGGTAGTTCTGTCTGTCTATGGAAAAGAACATGATATTTAATTTCAATGCATGTTTTTTGTGACGCACAGTTTCATTGGTGTTTCATTTCCTTTTTAGCATCAGCAGATAATACATGAGGACTTCTGAACGGAATAACTGAAAAGTTTGAACATGGCGTGGAGATTCAAGGCATCAAAGTACAAGAATGCTGCCCCTAGGTCTGTCAAAAAAGAGGTAACTTGATTGAAGAAACTCATTAGTGTCTAATGTAACTGATAGCCAAAAAAAAAAAAAAAAAATTACATAAAATTATAAAAAAAAAGAAGGAAATATGAAAAAAAAAAAAAAATTAAAAATTAAACTGATTTTGAGTGTTTATAAATTTATACTTCGAGAAACCACAGAGCATTTCAGTATATATTTGATATATTTTTTTTAGTTTTATGAAATGTTAACAACATGAATTAAATATCCCCCCTCCTCCAAAGAAAAATCCACAGGGACAAAGTTAAAACCAAAGGGAAATCCCAAGTTAGGTGCTTTTTGTACACACTGGAGTATGAACAGAACTACGAGATAGAAAGAATGGAAAAGAAGTACAAATCATTACAAAGTGAAAAAATTAAAAACATTGTTGTAAAAGATGTTGAAGAGTCAAACACACCTTTACTTGTACATAATTGTGTACAGTGAAATTGGTAACCCAGAAAAAAATAAAACAATTTATACCGGTACATCAGTCATTGTCAGCTACAACCAAAAAAAAAAAAAATGTGATAATATGTAAAAGTGAAATTCAATTTAAATGATTACATGTTAAACTGAATGAATATAATTACATGTAAAACTGACAGTAATTTTTTCAGTAATTTGGGAATGGGGTCGGGGCCCGTGCAATTGGGAAAATTAACGACATTTGGGAATATTTTGGGAAGTACTAATATAAAAAGTAACATGACAGTTTATACATTCAAAAATTCAGAATTAAACATCCAATCAAATAATTTTCTTTTAAATATGATTTAATTTCTTATGCTTACAACAATATGGCAAATAATTAGTAAATTTGCTACTTTTGAGCCAGAAAATTTCACTAATTTCGGTGAAAATTCCATCTAAATACGATTGGGAAATTTTAGAGCAACAATTTGGAAAAAAAGATACTATTTCTCATTGGGAATGGGGCCAAATAACAGCCCCAAAAAGGGGCAAAAAAAAAATCCCTGACTGAAATTCAATTACAGATGTAATAATTTTTCTATTGTAATAGGAATGGATTGGAGACATATCTGCCGGGAACTTGATGCAGAGTTGTGGGAATCATATAAAGGCTAGCTGTCTTTACATGGCATTTAATGTAGACTCTGCGGGTATGTACCCTGAATCCATGGTAATGTTAATATCGTCATCTTTAATTTTATTGCGTTTTTAAGTTCAAATTGATATACAAAGTAATGCTCAATTATAAAAGAAAATTTCATTCAATCACAGTTTTGAGATAAATTAACATGTAATAATGCAGATAATGTAAAAGGGTCTATAAAAATGAACCTTCATGAACTATCAAAGTAATTGTGAATGAAAATTTACATATTGCTTCTTTTCAGATTTTTAATATCCATTTAGGGGAGTAACAAATTGCTCATTCTTTCATAAATGAAGTTGGCTAATAGAATGTTTTCTTTTATTCAGGGGGAGGTAACTTGGGCGTTTTGCCTGTAAGTACCGCAGGAAGAATTAAGAATGGTTTGCCCTTGTTGACAGCTCATGGTGGTCAGTGCTAGATTAATTGCATGATTTTGTCTTTATCATTATGAAGAAAAAGATCTTGTCGGGCGGATTCACTTTCAACAGTGACACATAGAATTGTTCTGCATCCCTTCCGTATACTTTCTTTGATAGTGTAGCGTTTGAAAATTACCTTTGTTCAGAGTTAGAAAGAAACATCATAAGGTTATCTGATACTCCTTGGTAATAAAGAACCATTATACACAGCCGTTTGTGCCTTATATGAATTCATGTGAAATTTACATGAAGTTTACACAAAAGTTCACATGAAAGTTATGTGAAACGATCATGAACATAAAATTTACATGAAAATTTTTCACATGAAATTTGTATGAAAGGTTTGACATTAATTTCATGTAAGTTCAATTTCACATGAAGGTCACATATAAAATTTCATGTGAAATTCATGTGAATTAAAATTTATGTGAAATTTATGTGAAATATTTATCTTATGTGAAATTTATATGAATTTCACATGAACTTTCATATGAAATTTACATGATGCTCATTTCATATGAATTTCAAGTGAGGCACAATTGGTAGTGTATGCGAGACTAATTATCGTTATATTCGCGAGTGATCTAAAAAAAAAAAATTGTTTTTAAGAAAAAAATGTATTTGATTAGATATTTTATGAATCTACATTTAAATCAAATTAAGTAAAAGAGAAAAAAATTTTTAGTCTTTTTTTAGCTCACCTCGACGAAGTTGAGTGAGCTTATGCTATAACCCCACGCGTCCGCGTCCGCGTCCGGTTAAGAAGTTTGGGGTAGCTCAGTATCTGACAAAGTACTTATGCTACAGTAACCAAACTTGCACAAGTGATTCATCTTTGGATGCTGAGGTGAACCCATGCATCGTATGCAGCATCTTACCTACATTTTCCGCTTGAGTGACTTGGTTAAGAAGTTTGGGGTAGCTCAGTATCTGACAAAGTACTAATGCTACAGTAACCAAACTGGCACAAGTGATTCATCTTTGGATGCTGAGGTGAACCCATGCATCGTATGCAGCATCTTACCTACATTTTCCGCTTGAGTGACTTGGTTAAGAAGTTTGGGGTAGCTCAGTATCTGACAAAGTACTGATGCTACAGTAACCAAACTTGCACAAGTGATTCATCTTTTGATGCTGAGGTGAACCCATGCATCATATGCAGCATCTTACCTACATTTTCCGCTTGAGTGACTTGGTTAAGAAGTTTGGGGTAGCTCAGTATCTGACAAAGTACTGATGCTACAGTAACCAAACTTGCACAAGTGATTCATCTTTTGATGCTGAGGTGAACCCATGCATCGGATGCAGCATCTGACCTACATTTTCCGCTTGAGTGACTTGGTTAAGAAGTTTGGGGTAGCTCAGTATCTGACAAAGTACTGATGCTACAGTAACCAAACTTGCACAAGTGATTCATCTTTTGATGCTGAGGTGAACCCATGCATTGGATGCAGCATCTGACCTACATTTTCCGCTTGAGTGACTTGGTTAAGAAGTTTGGGGTAGCTCAGTATCTGACAAAGTACTGATGCTACAGTAACCAAACTTGCACAAGTGATTCATCTTTTGATGCTGAGGTGAACCCATGCATTGGATGCAGCATCTGACCTACATTTTCCGCTTGAGTGACTTGGTTAAGAAGTTTGGGGTAGCTCAGTATCTGACAAAGTACTGATGCTACAGTAACCAAACTTGCACAAGTGATTCATCTTTGGATGCTGAGGTGAACCCATGCATCGGATGCAGCATCTGACCTACATTTTCCGCTTGAGTGACTTGGTTAAGAAGTTTGGGGTAGCTCAGTATCTGACAAAGTACTAATGCTACAGTAACCAAACTGGCACAAGTGATTCATCTTTGGATGCCGAGATGGACCCATGCATCGTATGCAGCATCTGACCTACTTTTTCCACTTGAGTGATTTCGCTTTTAAAAGCCAATATTGAGCAAAGTATAAGTGCTACATGTACCAAACTTGCATATTGGATGTATCTTTGATCAAACTTTCATAAAATGACCTCGACCTACTTTTTCCGCTTTAGTGATTTTGCCTTTAAAAGCCAATATTGAGCAAAGTATAAGTGATACATGTACCAAACTTGCATATTGGATGTATCTTTGATCAATCTTTCATAAAATGACCTTGACCTACTTTTTCTGCTTGAGTGATTTTGCTCTATAAAGCCAATATTGAGCAAAGTATAACTGCTACATGTACCAAACTTGCATATTGGATGTATCTTTGATCAAACTTTCATAAAATGACCTCGACCTACTTTTTCCGCTTGAGTGATTTTGCCTTTAAAAGCCAATATTGAGCAAAGTATAAGTGATACATGTACCAAACTTGCATATTGGATGTATCTTTGATCAATCTTTCAAAAAATGACCTTGACCTACTTTTTCTGCTTGAGTGATTTTGCTCTATAAAGCCAATATTGAGCAAAGTATAACTGCTACATGTACCAAACTTGCATATTGGATGTATCTTTGATCAATCTTTCAAAAAATGACCTTGACCTACTTTTTCTGCTTGAGTGATTTTGCTCTATAAAGCCAATATTGAGCAAAGTATAACTGCTACATGTACCAAACTTGCATATTGGATGTATCTTTGATCAAACTTTCATAAAATGACCTTGACCTACTTTTTCTGCTTGAGTGGTTTTGCCGTTAAAAGCCAATATACATGTACTAAGAAATATGTTTGAATTGAATTTTGCTGTCACGAGGTGAGCTTCGTAATCTGTGATTACCTATGTTTTCAAAAGATGACCATACTTAAATTCTTTTTAGTTAAATTTTTTTTTTAATGTTTGGGTCAAAACCAATATTTGAAAGACAAGGACTGATTGATATGTTGTGAGCCTCGGTTTTCTGGGTTGCAGTAGGTATTCTGCAGATAGATTATCTCCAAAAAGGACAAACAATCAATGGCATATACTATACTTCACTTCTGACACAGTATTTGGAAAATATTAAACTTAAGCACTGCGGAAAACTCACCAATTAAAGGTGTGATGTTCCATCAGGACAATAGTCCTGTTCACAAGTCTTTATTGTCATGGCTGCCATTCATGATTGTGGCTTTAAATTGATTGAGCATCTGCCTTATTCACCTTATCTTGTTCCATCAGACTTTCATCTATTCCCAAAACTGAAAGCAGCTATTTCTGGCACCCACTGATGACATCATACTTGCAGTGGATGGCTTCCTGACCAGTCAAGATAAGGAGTTCTTTAAAAGTGGTATTAAGGCCCTTAAACACCGATGACAAAGTGTATAGATACTGAAGGGGATGTGTAGTAGAAAATAATGCAAAATGTCTGATAAAATTCAAATCTTTAAATACGAGGCTCACAACATATCAATCAGCCCTCATTCTATGTCCTTTGTACTTTTGTCAATGATCAAAATACATGTATCAGTGGAACGTTTATAAAAGAGTTGTGAAGGATAAGAATGACCTATGTTTTCCTAAATGTACATTAATGTATATTTTGTATAGTGCATAAGGCTTCAATATATATCGTGATATATTTCTGCTTGCAAGATTATTTTTTAATTTCTGATATTACATTTTCTGCAAGCTAATAAAGATTTTGCTAATTATCAGATTATCATATTCAATTGTTCTTGTAAATGTACATGAACCTAATACGGTATGATCTATTTTACTTTCGTTAGAAATGAATGCAAATCTTATTCATTGTTTTTAAATCCAAGATTTGATGGTAAAACTAGATATAGCACAAACCATGTACATGGGTTTTACTCCTAGATTTTCATATCATTTTAAAAGGCTTTTTTGATTCTTTGCATGTTTTATTAGCATGTACATGTAAGTGTTAACATTTCATATTATATAATTTGATGTTAGAATCAAATATTTTGTTTTTGTGAAAAAAGTACTTTTCATGCATTTCTAAATCTTGTATCATCTCATGCATTTTGGATGAAGAAAACTATACACATAACATAGTAATTGTGTTGGAGACTGAGAACTCTTTACACTATTTTCGAAAACCAGAGTTACTTCCCATTTGAGACGTTATCTGACGTAGACTGATTATGACATTATCAAATTCTATGGAAACAATCCTAAAAGTCTGGGAAATGACGGTATAAAATCAACGTTACCATACCATCTTCATGACGTCACAATGGTTTACGTCATATACTGTCTGTAAGGGGAAAAAACTCTGAATTCCACAAAGACTCAATAGGGTGCTTTTTGCTCAAGGATATTTTTTCAATCTTTACATTCAAATGAGCATCCACATTATTATTTTTATGATAGCTTGCATCATATTACTAAAGTTACCTCTATTTTCAAACGCTTTTATTTTCTTCATACTTTAACATTTTGAAGAAACCTAAAATTAATGATAATGCTAAATGAAGAGGGGGGGGGGGGTGGGCATTTAATTTCATCATGAATTATTAGACATGTGCATTTACTTATAACTTTTGATGAGTAAGCGTGTTTAAAGTACCGGTATGTTCTCTTATGTTCTGTCTACTCTTAAAATGGACTTAATAAATGAGCAATAGAGGAGAACAATTAATTAATGAAAAGAAAAAAAGACAAAAAATGAACCTGACAGTATTTGATCTGTTATCCTATATGTCTATTAAAGTATAAACATCTAATAAGAATTATTTCCCTTTACAGATTTTGTGACAGACTTTGATTTCTCTCCCTTTGACAATCATCTGTTAGCCACTTGCTCTGCTGATTGTACAGTAAGTAATTAAGTTATACCTAGTATATTTTTCTCCCTCTTTAGATTGGGAAATAGACATAGAATTTCATTTTCTCACACATGTACAGGATAGACTGATTCCCGTTTTCAGCAGTGCTGGAAAATTTGATCGCACCCCAGAATTGGCACTGTTGACGTTGCTTTATGACGCCATAGACAAACAGACATACGTTATTTCATTTGCACATACATGTACATTTAGCATGATGTTCAATTATTCTGATGCATGAAAGGTTTCAATGTACGAGACAAATAACCAAGCACCTTGTTTGAGTTCTTGATAGAAAAATATCAGTCTCATGGGGGATTTGCTTTTGTGTAATGTCATCCTTTATTTCCAGCAAGATTTGTTTGTTGTATGACTAATAACACTAAACTCATAGTCATTATTCTTCAAAAAATTGTTACCACGAAAGATGGACAGACAGAAATACTGACAGACATGTAGCCATGTAATAAATTCTCCCTTTGTGCCGTTTTCTATGCAAGCATTCTAAAAATGGTCGATTGTAACCCTTATGTACAAATTACAGAAATTTGAACAATTTAGAAAAAAAAATGTACAAAACAAGTTTCATATGTTAATACAACAAATTGACTAGGTCAGACTGTCTAATGAAGTGAAAAAAATATGCCTGTACATGTATAATTAAATTTCTATTCAGTTGATATTCCTCTAAAGATGGTTGTACATTTCATTTATGATACTTTACAGGTAAAGGTATGGCTCCTTCCAGAAGAAAAGGACCTCAGCGTTAACTCTATGTCCTGTTTGAATGCTGAAGTAGAGTTTGCCAAGCAAGAGAAGAAAGTAGAGAATATTTTGTGGCACCCTGTAGCTGATGGAATCCTAGCTATATCATGTCAGAAAGATATCAAAGTTCTAGATGTTACCAAACAACAAGAGAAGTATAGTAGGAATCAGTTTCTTATGGTGGGGTTTTCTAAGCTGCACTAAAAGTTGAAATATACAAAATTCAATGTACAAATTCTGAATTTTGACAAGAAAATACATGTAGTCCTTACTTGTACTTATTTCTGCTTGATTCATATCTTAGTAGAGTTTGTGCTGTTAAGGGTAATGGTAGGCTAACTAAAAACTACGCTAAATCACAGTAGATTGAAATATTTCTTCCAGAAAGAAGGGATGATAACAAATAAAAATACAAACACTCAAATACACAAATTTTCAGCCCTTTGGCCTTTATCAAGTGTAAAAAATAACGATCTATAACTACATGTACATGTAGCTAGGTATTCATACAGGACATAGAATTTATTTTGCAATGAATGCCAGAGAAGCAAGGATGGATTTTACTTAGAATTGTTATAGATCATCGTTTTTTACACTTGATCAAAAAGGGGCCGAAACTTTGTGTATTTGAGTGTTTGTGTTTTATTTGTTACACTAAATCATTTAAATTATATGTAATAGGTTGTATAGAAAATGAGTTACCTGCACAAATTCTTGATAAGGCTAATACATGTATGTCATATCGCCAAATATTGTCATATTTCAGCTTGAACTTTTTTACAATAAAATAAGTACATGCACAGCACATTGAAATGTTAAATTGTTATGTGTACATGTACATGAATTGTCACTATAATGGGATTCATTTTATAGGAAAATTGATCAAGAGAAATATTATAAAGGAATTGTTGTACCGTAAACAAAGATTTCTCTTTGAAGCAATTTTGACTGCATTTTGCAACATTAATTTCTATCATACAACCAAACTTACATGTATGTCTCAACTTTCTTAACTTTACTATAATTGAAGGAAAATAACAAGAAAGTGTAATATTTACTTTCAGGTATTGGCTCTCACAAAGACGTTATTTCGAGTATAAGTTGAGAGGGCATGGGTCCTCTATATTAACATTATGTAGTGACAAATTTTTCGGAGTTACTTAACAATATTATAAATGTATTTTCACTTTAAGGTATCAGCCCTCACAAAGATGTTATTCAGAGTATAAGTTGGCGAGGGGATGGGTCCTCTATATAAACATCATGTAGTGACAAATTTCTCAGAGTTACGTAACAATATTATGAATGAATTTTCACACTTTCAGGTATCAGCCCTCACAAAGATGTTATTCAGAGTATAAGTTGGCGAGGGGATGGGTCCTCTATAGTAACATCATGTAGAGACAAAATACTCCGTGTTATAGATCCCAGGTCTGGTGATGTGAAGGTAAGTATTCAGTATTTGTGATATACAGAATTGGTTCCCATTTTGGATGATATCTGATGTAAATTCATATGTAATTGTGATGTCATCAATTCTTTGCAAGCCAGCATAAAATAGACCATTTTCCAATCTTGTTTGAAAGCTCTTATTGTCCGAGTCAACATCTTTTGGTGTTGTTTATCATTATGACGTCACTGTTAAAAGATGCCATTCCATTGAAATGTAATAATGAAAAAGTATGCAAAAGTTGCCAACCTCAGACATTTTTCGTCATTTTGTTAGCCACTATGAATTTCAGCAAGTGGTCTGTTCAGGATAGACATACATGTATATGATTATTCAAATATGTCGACGTTTGTATGGGAATTTCATCACAACATAATGCAGTTACATGCATGTATGTCAGGTATATATGTTAGATATCATCCCAAACTCTGTGATTGGAAAAGTTGGAATACACTGAATGTATTTTAAAAAGATGAGTAACATATTGTTTAAACAGAATTACTTTTGGTTTTAATTCATGTAAATGTGGAATGATGGAATTTAGTAATGATGTGGTAGGAGAATAATATACACTGTATGCAATGAACTTCATACAGGCCGGGTTAGCACAATGGTAATGCACTTGCTTCTCACCTCTAAGGTCCCGGGTTCGAATCCCAGATTTGGCGAAGGGTCTTATGTGGGAGGGTAGGTGTAACCCACCCAGGCCTCTGCAGGGGTTTTTTTTCGGGTACTCTGGTTTCCTCCTGCTCCTTGGACCCCCTTACACCAACATCTGAGTCAACATGAGACATAAGAATAAGTTTCTAACTTGTTTGTTAAATGTTGTAAAATGAATAAAAATCAATTTTTAGCTCACCTCGACGAAGTTGAGTGAGCTTATGCTATAACCCCACGCGTCCGCGTCCGCGTCCGCGTCCGGTTAAGAAGTTTGGGGTAGCTCAGTATCTGACAAAGTACTAATGCTACAGTAACCAAACTTGCACAAGTGATTCATCTTTGGATGCTGAGGTGAACCCATGCATCAGATGCAGCATCTGACCTACATTTTCCGCTTGAGTGACTTGGTTAAGAAGTTTGGGGTAGCTCAGTATCTGACAAAGAACTAATGCTACAGTAACCAAACTGGCACAAGTGATTCATCTTTGGATGCTGAGGTGAACCCATGCATCGTATGCAGCATCTGACCTACATTTTCCGCTTGAGTGACTTGGTTAAGAAGTTTGGGGTAGCTCAGTATCTGACAGTACTAATGCTACAGTAACCAAACTGGCACAAGTGATTCATCTTTGGATGCTGAGGTGAACCCATGCATCGTATGCAGCATCTGACCTACATTTTCCGCTTGAGTGACTTGGTTAAGAAGTTTGGGGTAGCTCAGTATCTGACAAAGTACTGATGCTACAGTAACCAAACTTGCACAAGTGATTCATCTTTGGATGCTGAGGTGAACCCATGCATCGGATGCAGCATCTGACCTACATTTTCCGCTTGAGTGACTTGGTTAAGAAGTTTTGGGTAGCTCAGTATCTGACAAAGTGCTAATGCTACAGTAACCAAACTTGCACAAGTGATTCATCTTTGGATGCTGAGGTGAACCCATGCATCGGATGCAGCATCTGACCTACATTTTCCGCTTGAGTGACTTGGTTAAGAAGTTTGGGGTAGCTCAGTATCTGACAAAGTATTGATGCTACAGTAACCAAACTTGCACAAGTGATTCATCTTTGAATGCCGAGATGGACCTATGCATCGGATGCAGCATCTGACCTACTTTTTCCACTTGAGTGATTTCGCTTTTAAAAGCCAATATTGAGCAAAGTATAAGTGCTACATGTACCAAACTTGCATATTGGATGTATCTTTGATCAAACTTTCATAAAATGACCTTGACCTACTTTTTCCGCTTGAGTGATCTTGCCTTTAAAAGCCAATATTGAGCAAAGTATAAGTGCTAGATATTCCAAACTTGCATATTAGATGTATCTTTGATCAATCTTTCATAAAATGACCTCGACCTACTTTTTCCGCTTGAGTGATTTTGCCTTTAAAAGCCAATATTGAGCAAAGTATAAGTGATACATGTACCAAACTTGCATATTGGATGTATCTTTGATCAATCTTTCATAAAATGACCTTGACCTACTTTTTCCGCTTGAGTGATTTTGCTCTATAAAGCCAATATTGAGCAAAGTATAACTGCTACATGTACCAAACTTGCATAGTGGATGTTTCTTTGATCAATCTTTCATAAAATGACCTTGACCTACTTTTTCCGCTTGAGTGATTTTGCTCTATAAAGCCAATATTGAGCAAAGTATAACTGCTACATGTACCAAACTTGCATATTGGATGTATCTTTGATCAAACTTTCATAAAATGACCTTGACCTACTTTTTCTGCTTGAGTGGTTTTGCCTTTAAAAGCCAATATACATGTACTAAGAAATATGTTTGAATTGAATTTTGCTGTCACGAGGTGAGCTTCGTAATCTGTGATTACCTATGTTTTTTTATGCAATGAAAATGTTCTATACAAGTTTTACTCATACACTTTATGAATAATGTATGTACATTATTTTATATAAAGGGGCAAATTTTTGTATAATCAAGTAAATGTACATGTACATTAGAGTTTTCATTTTGCTCAATTACTGATATGCATTGCCTTTTTTTCAGGAAACCAACGGACATCAGAACGTGAGAGATTCTAGAGCTGTATGGTTGGGGAATAAGGACAATATATTGACTACAGGCTTTAGTATGGTATGGATTTAATTGAACATTAATTTGTATTCCATATGATAAATAAGGACATTTCTTTCAGAATAGTAATATTTTCAAAAGTTAAACTTTATGTACATGTATAAACACATACATGTTGTGGGCCATCAACTGTAACTTTTTAAAGAAACTTTGTATAATTGTACATTTACTACTTTCCGCACAGCTCACTTCAGAAATTGGAAAATTGAAGTTTTGTCTACTTTGTCAGCAAATGCTCAGATTGAAATTTATATAGGAGGATAGATCTCGAACTCTCATAACTAATGGTGTACGTTATTCATGTAATTCTGTACGACCAATACTAAACTCACAGTGAAAGAAAATAGATTTAGATGAAGAGTTTTCTTGGTTAATTTTTGTGTGACATCACCATTGTTTAACATTGAGTATATACATGTATATAGAGAACGTCAATGACGTCACGCTAAAATTAACGTAGCTTTTGAAAGATCTGAACGAACATTTAGGGTACATTTTTGGCAAATAATACTTGTGTGTAAGTAATATTTTGCTAGGTGTTCAAAAACAAATTGTCTTATTTTAATGATAAATCCGTGCATTGGAATGTCAACTTGTAATATTTGTGTGATGTAACACTCACATAACGTAAAAGTCAAACCCAGAACGGTCATGTGGCGGACACCATTACAGGTACATCAGTCTTTAAAGTTAGTATACAATGAAAAGAAAGATATATCTAAATATTACGTAGAGGAGTATCATGATTATCTTCTGATTGCATGTTATCTTTCAATTGTAACTTTACATTTCACATGTATTTCAGAGTAGAAATCGTGAAGTAAAGTTATGGGATGTTCGAAGTTTGAAATCGTCTGTATGTACCAAAGATATAGATAGCAATACTGGGTAGGTGTCTTTTGTATTCATTTAGAGAAATACACAGTGTAGGTGCATTTTTGCATCAAAATTATCAAAATTCAATGAAATTTTGTTATACAGCTACATTTCAAGTACAAGTAGAAGCCTTTTCTAATTGTACATGGACAAGTAAATAAAATAAGAATATTCAAAGATAAAAGACAGAATTTATACATGTATATTGGACAGTTGTGAATTGCATTGTTGTTTGTTAACAATAGAATGTATTTAAGGTATTGTATGTAAATTTTCAGGACAATCATTCCACTTTATGATGCAGATACAAGTATGTTATTCCTAGGTGGCAAGGTAAGGGGAAAAACTGAAACAAAAGCAAAGAAAAAAACATAATACTAAATAAAGTTAAACAAAAAACTTCATAGGTAGATACACAATGCTCCAAGTTGTGACTAGATTGGCCACATATGCTACTGAAATTTTGGTTTTCCTACCATAATTTAAAGAAACTCGCATTGTCACAACCTTGAAAAAATTATGTGCCATATCAGTCAGATATATTAAATCTTTTTTGGTCTGATTGTTCTTAGACTATCTGAGTGCAATTGTTTTTAAGCAGGTCACATAACTGTTGTAAAACTACTGCATAAGAATTTTATAATATCAAAATATGCATTGTATCTTTTTTCTTTTAATATCACACACAGTAGAGAAGCTCTGATTTCTGAAATCCTGTTCTCAGTCTGCGTTGATGTGAATTCTGTTCCAATTTTTTGACAGTGCTGTATCAGGTATTGTCCTTTTATTGGTGCTTGGTTAACAGCTGTATTTAAACTTTCAGGGTGATTCCACTATAAATTATCTTGAGGTTGCAGAAAAAGATCCATTCCTAAATGATAGTAAGTTGTGGAAAACACTTTCTGTAGGTTTTTTTTTCTGTTTTCTTAATACTATTAGTTATTAGGTTAGTTACTGACCGTCTACAGAGATTTGTTGGGTTGATCAAGCCCATAGAAGGCAAGGCAAAGCTGAGCCTTCTATGGGCTTGATCAACCTGACAAATCTCTGTAGACAGCCAGTAACTAACCTAATAACTGTTTTATTTTGTCGAGGGCCAAAACCTCCGTTTTTTTGTTGCAGAAAATTGACGTTTCACGACTCCTTTTACTTGCTAAATCATTTATATGGCAATGACGAAATTGCTGACAGTCTATAGAAATTTAGACAGCATGCATGTGACACGATTTACGCTCCCTGATTGGTTCGAACTAGTCTGTTGCAAAATAAATGTTATTGGCTAAAGAAATTGAATATGAATGAGGAAAAGATGCATATATGTCAATATTCTAATGCACTCCGTTTGTAACGCGCATTATGATTGGCTGAGCGATTAAAAAACTGCAAGGGGATTCACGTTTCACTGCAGTTTTTGCTATGGCGTCATGCGTTGCTATGGCGACGTCGTTAAAAGCAGACGTTTTCTAGCTTCTTACTGACTAAAGCATTAGAATAGGGTTACCATACTGATGTTTTACAAAAACTGACAGGGTATCGGCGAATCCCCTGTCAGAAATATCCGTTTTACTGCTCGGCTGACGCCTCGCGGTAAAACTCAATTTCTGACAGGGGATTCGCCGATACCCTGTCAGTTTTTGTAAAACACACGCATGGTAACCCCTAATTATGTCAGGTTAATGAATCTATCAAAGATATCCAAATTAATAATGCGCATAATTTCAGTACCTTGTAGTATGATTTACTTTTCAGATCAGTTGTCTATTATCCATAATACAGACAGTTGCATGTTTTGAAAAACGCCACAGTTTTGTTTTTACAAAATGACAGGAATTTGAAGAATTTTCTCAGTTTTCAAATGTTGTCATTGCATCTAAGATATTTTTTCATACATTTTTTTTTCTTCCCAGATTTAGCAAGTAGAACAGAACAAATAAAAGGGCTTGGTATGATACCAAAGAGAGCAGTGAGTGTAATGGAGGGAGAAGTTGACCGAGTCTTGGTGCTTACAAAACATGCTGTCATTCCTTTGCCTTATATAGTGCCTCGAAAGGTATGATTTAATCTTCTAGTAAATTCCCTCTTTTCGATTTCAAAGGCATGTGCAGGTATCTGACGTAAAAGCATTGTGACATCGGTGAAATCTTTTGAAAACATCATATTTGTAACTCTGTTTCCCAGATTTTTATGCTGGTCACTATGGAATTTAATGACAACACTATTACTTGACGTCAGATACCTGCAGGAATGGGAAGTAACTCTGTATTTTGAAAAGACTGAATTACAATCTGACAAAAGTGAAAATTGCTTACATGTTGTACTATACTGTTTGTAGCAGTCAAAGGGAATGTGCTGTCATTCTGTCACACTCATACCAAACTTTATTCTTTTAGATGTTCAAGTAGCATTCACACACTTTAGGTTTCTTACCATGTGTTAAAGTGTTAAAGTGAGTGATTATCAAGTTTGACCGTATCAGTTGTTGAATTTGCATATGTCCTGAAATTGAATTTTATCTGTGGTCACAAGACAAGGCCAAGAGATCTTTGTGTTGTTTGGCTCCATATACCTTATTTTTAAATACATGTACATAATATAATGCTTAGTTCTTTTGTAAGAATTTTCTTCGAGAGTCCTGCACCTTTAACGTACATCTGTTTCAAATACATGTAGATGTTTCAAAGATGAATTTCTACAGTGAATATTTACCATTACATGATATGATAAACTTCATATAATTTATCTGTAATAATTCCTTTCTGTTGTAGAATTATCAGGACTTCCATAGTGACTTATTCCCTGATACTCCGTCTGATGAACCTGTACTTGGTATAGAACAATGGTTCTCAGGACAAAATGCTCAAGTAAGAAAAGAAAAAAAAAAAGCCACACACATCCAAACTTACATCAAAGTAGTATACACGTACTATTCTTCTTGAATTATTGTTTTATAAAAAGTTAGAACTAGTATTGTTTAAATATACATGTACATGTGTATAATTTGAATTTCTTGATTCTAGTTGAAACATATTTATTCATGGAAATCAGCAGGGCATAAAATACAAATATATCAATACAGGATCGGAAAGAAAGCTCTTTAGAGCTTATTTAAATTCCTCTCCTTTAAATTTCTTGCTTCTGTATTACAATTGATGATTGGATCATTTAGCTAACAACGAAGTACGTACCTTATAAAAATGGTTGAGAGCAAAGAAGAAAATTATGATGAAATTCTCTTTTATGAAGAAAACATTGGTCATATACTGAAAATATTGATCATTTATAATTTAGCCTGAAATATAGTTAAGAAATCGCAACTAGCTAGCCGTGATTCGCATGAACCAATCAAATTATCTCTGAGCCGCGAAGCTATTATTTATATTCTAATATAGCACGTGAGTTAGTTATTTCTATTCTAATATACATGTAGCATGTGAATGGGCGGAGCTTAGCGCACTGGAAGTTTGTTGGAGATTTTACAACTGGCGAGTTCTATGGTACCTACATGTATAGGGAGAAAATCTCAAGTCATATTAGAATATGAAATAACTTGTGAATAAAATGGATTTGACATATGAATTCAATGTTAAAGGTATAATATTTTCAAATTTCTAATCTTTTAGCGGAAAACAACATCACTTGATCCTCATAGAAAATCTCCTATTGGTCAGAGAAGAGGAAATATATTTACGTCCGACCCAGCTTCCATGATGAATGGAAAATTAAGTAACACTGCTAGTAAAGAGTCGACACCAGAAACTGTCTCAGAGGTGAAGGACACTTCTAGTCTCAAGGATGAAAACAAAGCTGTGATATCAAATCAACAAAGCATTCCAAGTGAAACACCTCCAGAGAAAAGTGAAAGTACAGTCAAAAGTGAAAGTAAAGTAAAAAGTGAAAGTAAAGTAAAAAGAAAGAGCAAGCAGCCGAAACAGGTAGATGAAGAGGAGGATGATAACATAGATGATCTCGTTGAACAGGCAGAAGCAGCACAAATTAAGGAACAGCAAGCTAAAACTCAAGCCAAAATATTCTCTGGTAATTCTTGGGAGAATTTAAGGTTGCTCTATACATTTAAAATTTAGACATACATTTCATTCAAATTTTTACCACTGTATTGAGAAGATATTTAAAGTATGATTTAATCATCATAAGATATTGTTTCCAGTTGAAAAACAGAGTAAAAGTGTTGTTACTAAATAAAGAACTCTAGAAGAACTTTATGAAGAACTCAGGGTTTTATCATGATATGTTCAGCTACATGTACATGTATATGAAGGTCATACGAACCTTAAAATACATAGTGTATTGAGTTTTATTCAATTAAAACAACATATTTTGGGTTTGTTCACTATTGTAAGGGAGATGCATAGCGAATACAAACAGCATCTTTGTATAAGAAATTTTTAAAGTCCTTATTTTCAACACTATCATACTGCAATGCCGTTATGATATTATTAATTACTAACATCGGTTTCTGAGTCCTTGATACTGATACCTTTTATCAACAATCATGTATGGAGTATAGAAAAGAAAGAATAGTGGACAGAAATATTTATCACATGGAGGCATAAAAATAGTCAGTGTTGGGTCCTGTCAATGCATTTGAATTTGAAAAAGACAATACATAAACTAACATCCTAGAATTTGATTTAATTATCTGAAAGCATGGAACTTTTCGTTACTGTACTTATGATTTCCATAGATATTATTTTTTCATAATGATTATTTTATTTTTTAAAAAATCCTATGTCCTTTTACAAATGTGTATAAATTTGCTAAATCAATTTATTTCATTAAAAGGTGTTCACCAGTCCAAATTCAGGCATCTAAAGGCAACGATTGCTCATCGTAATACGCACATAGAGAATATACGTAAGGTTAACAGGACAGTACCTGGGGAGAGCGATTTCTTTGCTGCAAACAGGACTCGTTGTGTTGTTCCTGTAGAGGGCGCTGGAGGACTGCTGTCTATATTTGAGGTACATTTTCCTAATAAAATATTTTACCAAAAACATTGCATTTCTGGTGATAAAGATTAAGAGCTGCTTACTCCCCATATTTTACCATTTTTAGCTCACCTCGACGAAGTTGAGTGAGCTTATGCTATAACCCCACGCGTCCGCGTCCGTGTCCGCGTCCGTGTCCGCGTCCGTGTCCGCATCCGCGTCCGGTTAAGAAGTTTGGGGTAGCTCAGTATCTGACAAAGTACTGATGCTACAGTAACCAAACTTGCACAAGTGATTCATCTTTGGATGCTGAGGTGAACCCATGCATCGGATGCAGCATCTTGGTTAAGAAGTTTGGGGTAGCTCAGTATCTGACAAAGTACTAATGCTACAGTAACCAAACTGGCACAAGTGATTCATCTTTGGATGCTGAGGTGAACCCATGCATCGTATGCAGCATCTGACCTACATTTTCCACTTGAGTGACTTGGTTAAGAAGTTTGGGGTAGCTCAGTATCTGACAAAGTACTGATGCTACAGTAACCAAACTTGCACAAGTGATTCATCTTTGGATGCTGAGGTGAACCCATGCATCGGATGCAGCATCTGACCTACATTTTCCGCTTGAGTGACTTGGTTAAGAAGTTTGGGGTAGCTCAGTATGTGACAAAGTACTGATGCTACAGTAACCAAACTGGCACAAGTGATTCATCTTTGGATGCTGAGGTGAACCCATGCATCAGATGCAGCATCTGACCTACATTTTCCGCTTGAGTGATTTGGATAAGATGTTTGGGGTAGCTCAGTATCTAACAAAGTACTAATGCTACAGTAACCAAACTTGCACAAGTGATTCATCTTTGGATGCCAAGATGGACCCATGCATTGGATGCAGCATCTGACCTACTTTTTTCACTTGAGTGATTTCGCTTTTAAAAGCCAATATTGAGAAAAGTATAAGTGCTACATGTACCAAACTTGCATATTGGATGTATCTTTGATCAAACTTTCATAAAATGACCTTGACCTACTTTTTCCGCTTGAGTGATTTTGCCTTTAAAAGCCAATATTGAGCAAAGTATAAGTGATACATGTACCAAACTTGCATATTGGATGTATCTTTGATCAATCTTTCATAAAATGACCTTGACCTACTTTTTCCGCTTGAGTGATTTTGCTCTATAAAGCCAATATTGAGCAAAGTATAACTGCTACATGTACCAAACTTGCATATTGGATGTATCTTTGATCAAACTTTCATAAAATGACCTTGACCTACTTTTTCTGCTCTACTAAGAAATATGTTTGAATTGAATTTTGCTGTCACGAGGTGAGCTTTGTAATCTGTGATTACCTATGTTTTTGTACGCAATTTGAAACAAAAATGATATTTGAAATTGGTATTTGAAATTTTATTGCTATTTGAATCAAATTTCGGAAAAAGGATATATGTTGAAAAATACTTATTGTCATATTCATACATTTACATGTGTACATGAGAATATAATACAAATTTTACTTGACCTTAGGTTTTATTACTGAGTATTTTCAATTATTTCGTAAGCTAGTTTTAGTTGCAACATGCAGGTATTTTCTTTATTCCTTTTAACAAATCTTCCTTTCAACAAAATTGATGTTGACTTGTGTCTATGATATTGACCTTTGTGTGATCCATGAAATTCAAGGATTCAGATTGATTTACTGTATTATGAAGGAGATCATTTGCGATGTATTAACCTTCACTGCTTCAGTGTTTTCCGGATGCACGTCTATTCTTGACCAGAATAGACAACCATCATATCAGTGATGATAATGGCCATATGATAGGCCTAAAGTAAAATCATATGATGAAGATTTAAACAGTATTTACTTGGTTTAATAAAAGGGGATTCCTGTGGAACATATCATTTGTGTATCACGTGATACGCCACAGTGTTCATATCACTAAAGTTTGTCTCAGTGAATTTGATTGCTAACTGCATATCTCAATACTAGCAGGGGCGGATCCAGGAATCAGAGGTGGATCCAGGAATATTGTCCATGTGAAAAGGTTGAATTTTATAAAACTGCGAATGAAAGTACAAGCGAATGATTCTATCACAGCCAATTGTGCCTCACATGAAATTCATATTGAGCATCATGTAAATTTCACATGAAAATTCATGTGAAATTCATATAAATTTTACATAAAATTTATGTGAAAAAAAAAGTTCACATGAATTTCATATAAAGGGGTAGGGGCAAAATCTGCTGTTTTTGGCCCCAATTTTTTGCTATTTTCAAAAATTGTTTTCATACTATTTTTAATCTTTCAAATAAGAATAGATATATTGTTGTTTATTGAAACTGAATCAAAAATAGATATAATCAAATAATATGAGTGTTATTTCCCGCCAAAATTGTCCACTACTATAGAAATTAGTAGTAAAATGATAACAACCAGATTTTAACATAATAGATTATAGTATATATAGAGCAAGCGTATGTAACAAACTTATACTTTCCATGTACATTCAGAATATGAATGAATATGAATATGAACATATGAGTATGAACCTGTTACACGCCCTTGCTCTAGGGCTTACAACTGAAGGTATGTGTGTCCCTTGCCAAAAATCAGAATTTCTAATGTGAAGACATAGTGCTAAACTTTCAATCATTTTGCCCTGAAAGGCACGGTTTTCAAAAAATCACACAAAATTTGTCATTTTTTGTTCAGAAGAAGCATAATGAATAAGAAAATATAACTTTTTAAAAAATTATGATTGGGGCCAAAAATGGTCACTTTTGCCCCTACCCCTTTACTTCACATGAATTTCACATGAAATTTTCTATGTAACCTTTGTGCAAAATAGACTTTACATGCAATTCATGTCAGAAACTCCACATGAATTTCATGTGAAAAATTTCATATAAATTTCATGTTCGTGCTCATTTTACATAAATTTCATGTGAACATTTACGTAAAGTTCATGTAAATTTCACATGAATTTCATATGAGGCACAATTGGCTGTGTATACTTATACAGCATAATACATGAACACTGTATACATCTTTGCCCAGTCTATTTTATCGCCATCTGAGGAATCAAAGTTTTCTAGCCCACCTTGAATTTGCACCTCCCGTACGATCCATTTAAATTTTCACTTGTAGCTGAACAAGCCTGGGAAGTTGATGGACACAGGTATACCTGTACTACAGCATAAAAGTAAAGTCACAGATTACGTATGGGACCCATTTGACGATCAGAGACTCATAGTTGGTGAGTCAAACTCAAATTCATTATTTTTAGAATATAGTTAAAACAAAAATATAAATGTTTCAGAGTTAAAAGTAACTGGAGACATTATGATAAATGCAATCTTTTTAGAATCTGGCATTTTTAAACATTAGCAATTCTCAACCAGTAGAGGACTTTTACTTTACTATATTCTGATATTCTTGTGAAAAATCAATGTGACCTTGACTATTGTTTATGACTGTAGTAACAAACACACTTACTGACAAGGCATGATTACGTTTTACAATCCAGTTCAATATTCATGTCAATACCAATAAATGATTCATCGATGTTGGTAATGAAAGTTAAATTTGGTGTGATAGTATCAGTATTTAATCTCTCCCACAGCTTGTGATGATGCCAAAATTTGGGTATGGGACCTACCAAAAGGTGGCTTAACAGAAACGCTGACGGAACCTACCGGTTACCTAATGGGACACATGGAGAAAATCTATTTCGTCCGATTTCATCCTCTCGCTAAGGACATCATAGTATCATCTGCCTATGATTTCACGGTACGAATCTGGGATCTTAGTACGATGACGGAGAAAATGCAGCTGATGGAACATCCTGACCAGGTATGGATTAGGGTATTTTCAGATGACTTATGCCTTGCATCCTAGTTTTCTGATTCATAAAGCATTTTCAGCTGTCATCTGCAAATGCATTACATTTAAGGATTGTTTTTCAGCTTTTGTGTTCTATTGGTGTATATTGGCAGTAGTGAATTGATAAAAAGTATGTAAAGAGCAAAGTGCTTTCCTTGAATTTTTTTCCATTCCCTACTGCCATTATATACACACCAATAAAGTGCAAAAGCTGAAAAACAAATCCTTATATTTACATTTTACGTGTCAATTAAGTTATTTCTGCCATGATGTTTCATCCTGTTTCTTTACATTTGAAATATCATCGTGGAGGGAGAACGTCACTTGACATAACACCGAACATAACACCAAACATAACACCGAACGTAACACCGAATGAATGTTCGATGTTTTTCGCTAGATTCAAAGTAGTACCATCAGTACAGAAACTTTATTGAAAATGAAAAACTGAATTTGTCGTTTTGTTGTATTTTTAACATTTCAATTAAAACTGAACAAAATTGAATTGTGAAAATTCTCGATTTTTGTCCAACATAATTCAGACCAAGTGGATGGTTAAACTGGAGAAATTTCACAGAACTTGGAGGAAAAACATTTGAAATGACAAATATGGATAATGACTATATCCCTGTATACAGCACAAAATCGATAATTCAGAAAATCAGATACCGAAGGCATACAAAATCAGGATAAAACAGAAACCAAAGCAAACAAACAAAAACCTCCACCACATGAAAAGAAACGGACTCCCAATATGAGAGTGAGAAATTCACTCTTAGTTAAGAGAGTGAGAGTGAGAAATTCACTCTTTGTTAAGACCTTTGAAATCAATCGGTACCATCATACAAACTTCTGTAAAATTACCCTGTTTCTTCTGGAAGTAATAATGCAAAAGTAGAGTTCAGCAGCGGAAAAAGGTACATAAATGCAAAACCTTCGATATTTTCACGACTTACCTCAGCATGGCTCAAGATTCGTTAATACTCGAAATATTTCTGATATTATGATTCCAAAAGAAGCAACGATAAATTCACTGTTGATAAGTGACACAAGTGAATCAAATTTTCATCCTGAATATTGAATATTTGATCCACTAATGCATAGATTTGCTCGTCTGAGGGCAGTTCATCCTTGAACTTCATCTAGTGTGACGCGTGATTGGCTGACAAAGTCACACTTCTTGAAAGTGAACATGTGGCTGACCTAGATTTTGACACATCTAATCACTGGGTATAGACAGTGTCGACTGATAATGGAATATACAAATTTTGAATCTGTGTTAAAGCAATAAATGAAATGGGCATTTTATCAGAAATTAATCCGCATATGTTCTAAAGTCATGTGATAGGCACTTGTGGTTATCGAGAATTAAAGCAACAGTTGGCTTGGTACCTTCATATAAGGGAAATGCAGTAGGAATGTAAATATGCATGTATGTTGACATGATTATGGGTTTGAATATAGAAGTACGTATAACTATATGTGTGGTTATTACAGGTGTTTAGTGCTGCTTGGAGTCCAGACGGGAAGTATCTATGTACAATGTGTAAGGACAGCAAAATCAGAGTGTTCAATCCTAGAATGTCTCCTGAACCTCTGGTGGTATGTACATATATGTACACATAATAGGGCAAAAGTGACATACAGAAGACAGCCACTTTCTACATGGCCTACACACCTCACTTCAGAAATCCTATAAAGTTTAACATGATTCTGATAACTTTACATTGTAAAAATGTACCTAAGATTTATATCATTCAGTAGGTCTCACTAAGTTATATGGTTGTAGGTGCATGAATTCAAATTTCTGAAAAGACTTAACTTTATGTACATGTAGGTAGGCTATTTCGATATTAATTTTACCTGTGACATTGCAGGGATATCCATAGGCTAAATGTTAAGCATTGGTGATATAATTAAAAATAGTTTTGTCTGAAAAATTTGATTGTATGTAAATTGTTGATACGATTTTTATGTCAATTTTACCTGTAATTCTCAACTGTATTTACATGTAACTTCGAAGCATTTGTTTTACTGTTTTACATATATTCTACAATAGCCGATACATACATATCAGCATCTGTTTGTCCTTTTTACAGGAGGGGCAAGGTCCTTTTGGTAGTAGGGGAGCCAGAGTGGAGTTTGTTCTCAATGGGCAGTATATCCTTGTCACTGGATTTGACAGGTACTGTAATACACGTAAGATTTACCGGCCATTAATAAATGCACATACATGTATGTGTACTTGTATGATATCTTGTAATTGTTTGTAATGTTATATCCAAATATGACATTGAAAGGTAAATATGAATTCTGACAAAGAAATTACTAAACCATATGCTTTCATCTTCCCTTTGGTCTATTGAAGCCAAAAAAAAAGACTCTTGAAAATTTCAAATTGCACAAAGTTATGAATATTTGGCAATGATTTTGCAAAAATAAAGTCTTGAAAGAAATTCCAGTTTTACAACACTGTAATTTACTATAATTTTGGCATCAATAGTTGCTGCATTGTAGCCTCTTTCATAAACATTGATTAGCTTATCTAGTAGAAAAAATGATATAATAGTTTCCATAAATTGTCAGTAAAGGTATAATCCGAAAAAAAAATCTTTCATATATCTAGGAAAAGCCAGCGTCAGATATCACTACATGATGTTGGTGACCTTGAAAAACCATTAGTGACGTTAGAGATTGATACCAATCCCTCCATACTCGTACCGTTTTATGATGAGGACAGCAAAACATGTCTGGTTACCGGAAGGGTAAGATATGTTTTCATTTAATCAACATTTTCCTTGTACATGTATAAAAGAAAAAATAAAACAAAATATGAAATTTGTTTGCTCCTTCTTAGTAATACATTGCATTTATCCATTTCTGATATAATTAATGTATTTACTCTTGCTCTCTCCAAATTCCTCTATGCCTTAATGCTCTAATATTTATCGTACTCTTAAGAATAAACTATTTTCGTGTATATTTGAATTCTCAAAATGTTAAGTTCTCAGAATTCAATATACAAGTATTTATATAATTTCTTCGAGAAAGATTATAAAAATTGCCTAGAAAGAAATTCTAATTTTGTTTATGAAGGTGATATTGGATTAAACAATGGCAAATACAGTTAAATTTAGATATGATTTTTTTATTCTTAACCAAATTTTTCCAGGGTGAAAGTTTGGTATATGGTTTCGAGGTCCTTGAGAAGGATCCCTACCTTTTCCCTCTGAGTACCACCAAACTAGAAGGCGTCCATCAGGCTCTGTCATTTTTACCGAAGTGTGAATGTGACGTGAAACAGGTGGAATTCGCCAAGGCATGGAGGCTTACGAACACGACCGTGGAACCTGTGTCATTCACCGTACCCAGAGTCAGGGTAAAAAGACTAAGAGAAAATTTTATCTTTATTTGTAAAAGTGTCATATTTTATGCAAATTATGCGTAGGCTGTTTTGCTTCGTCTTACAATGTAATTGGCTAATTTTGATACCTGCACAACGATTGCATGAAACTTTTCTATAAATTTTTTAAAGACTTCAAGTTATGACCATTTTTACCATGTAGCCCTGTTAATGAAATGTAACAATGGATGCAATTAACATCAACATAATCAGTTGTTCAAATTTAAAGGATTAAATTTCTTTAGACATACATGTACATGTTAACATGTCTCAAAATTATTTTTACTCTCATCTCGAGGGAGATTTTTGTTTGAAAATCTAAAATGTCAGAAGCATGAAATATTGAAATATGGAAGTTTGAAATCCTTTCATAACTTTAATGACTCACAACATGTGGCACATTTTCTTTTATTGCAGATGGAGTATTTCCAAGATGATCTGTTTCCCGACACTGAAGTAACATGGGAACCAGTATTGACAAGTGAAGAATGGTTCTCTGGTTCAAAGAAGAAACCAATAACCATCAGCTTAAAACCAAAGGATATGACAAAGCGTATGTACTGCTATTTTTGACAATTTTCAGTCTATTTGTCATGGGAAGAAAGACAACTCCTTTATGCTTTCTAAGTAGCATTTTGAATTTAGAGTTATCTTTCTTTGACCAGTGTTTCTTTTGAATTGCAGTAAGCGAAGCCCCTGTTGAAGCTCCAAAAGTAAAGAAATTTGAAAGCTACAATCCTGATACATATAAAACTGATGAACAAAAGAAGGAAGAGGTAAATATCTTTTTATATCTTAATGTCAATTACAGATAAGACTGAGTGTCTAAATGATTATAGTGTGGTAAAATAAATTTTTTTCATCGTTTTTCAAGTAGTTTATAAATGCAGTAACAAAAGAAGCTTATGAAGCAAGAGAGCCCTCTTCCCAAGGATCTTTTCATATTCCAAACTTAAGTTACCGGTACTTCAAATGGAGTGTCATGAATATATATTGTGGAATAGACAATTTTGACTTTAAATGTTCATGTCTTTTTATAGCTTATGAGTGCAGTAACTAAGAAGCTAACAAAACAAGAGGCCCCTCTTCCCCAGGATCTAGCAGAGGGGGTGGATGATGATGAATGGGTAAGGGAAAATGAATTTTTTTTTTTTGAGATTTAGGATTATTAAAAAATAATTTTGAGGGGTTTTAAGGTATTTTGTAAAATGTAACAGAACATTTTTTTAAAAATGTCTTATAAGGTTTGCTCGACTTGCAGTTATGTATTTAGTGTTCCACAAATGATTAGCGTAAAATTTGCCTTGATTTTTACAGACCAATTGATATGTTGGTGAATAGAAAAGTCACATTGAATTTTCAAAATTTTTCAAAATTATGAATTTACAAAATTATGGTCTAGACTATTTTGTTACAGGATGACTACTAATATGGCAATGATAAACCAAAGATGAGGGCAGCATACACCAACCAAAGTAGATGATAAGTTACAGAAGCGTACTGGTTATCATGCATTTGAAAAATGTCCAGAGTCTTTCATCAAATACTGACTATGCAACAATTTTATTGCTCCCCCCAAAAAAAATTTGTTTACACCAATATTTTGTAGGACAATTTACATATATTTATGAATTTGATTTCTTTTCTTTTATTTATTGTGTATCGTGCAAGAAATATTTATGCATGTTTATATTTTGTTGATATATAAATTTGATAAGCCTATATTAAACATGCAAACAAGATGTGGGTGCTTTGCATCTTGAACACTTTAGTTTCAGATTTGTCATTCCAATAATCTTCATTTGTACATGTAAGTGTAAAATTCCATTTGTTGGTATTTCTCGAAAGCCTCTGCACAAATCGGTCAAAGTCTCTAAGCTTTGGTAATGTTAAAACCAGATCTAATTTTTGAAACTGGAAAAATTCTTTTACATTGATTTTCTATAACCCTAGAATTCAAAAACATATTTTGTTCCTGCTTTTTTTCAGCTTTGAAGTATTTAATTCAATGCATATCTTTTGATAAAAAAAACCTACATGTATTGAAATGTTCCCTACTTTAAATGCAATAATTGAATTTAAAAAAAAAAAAAGTTCAATAAAGTTAAAAAAAAAAAGAAGAAAAGAAAATATCTTAAATCAACTATGAATGATATAGAATTTATAATACATGTACAATGTTCTAGTTTATGATAATCTATTGACTTGAATAATTTTTTAAATTCATTATGTGCAATACATTTACATGTATAATATTTGTTATGTACGTCAAATGATGTACCTGTTCATTTGTATATTTAACTGAATTGTTGAATGAATAAAAAATGTATAATATTACAGATTCATCTGAAATTTGTTTTATTCTAGAAATGTGAATAATTTTCGTCTTGATGTAGGCATTTGTTTCAATATATGAAAAGAGTAACTGTTGGCATTGATTGTATGTATTTTGAACTTTTGCTATTTATATAGCTTTTCATACCAATTATTTTTAAAAGTACTGCAAAACCATTAACAACCTTTTGCCCCATTAAGTCATCCGCCTTTATTGCCATTGAGCTGCCTTTTGGGCTGTGATTAATTGCAATGAGAGGAATGCTTTACTGCAAACATTGAAATTAATTATGTGAGTTTTTATTTTCATTTTGATTTACGTTACAGATGACAGGGTCATGTGAAATGCCAAAAATTACAGGAGATTCAGTTCTGGGGTGGAAAGGAGGGGGGGGGGGGGCAGCATGACAAGCAGACCCTTTAGGACTCTTTTAAAAGAATGCTACATGTACTCTGTCCAATCTACATGTATATATAGCAATAAATTTGTGTCAGATAAGCCAGGTTGAACATGGTAAAAATCCACCTTTAATTTTTTCAACAGAAGAAATCAATCGTAATTACATGTGCAAATTGATGTAACACACAACTTGCGACCAGATGCAACAGAGCCCACCCTCCTCTTATTGAGAGCTAGTTTAGGGGTTTTCATGTTACAGTGCAACAAAGACGCTATTTTCTTATTCGGTTAACCAAATAAGAAAATAGCGTCTTTGCTGCACTGTATCTAGGGGTTTTCATGATGAGAAGTGGAAAAATGTTCCGTTGTGAGCTTCTGTTGAATCGGAATTACACGTACAAAGATATTGGCTCAAATCGGAATAACATATACAAAGACATTGGCATTTATGTGACAATATTTTTGTGAAAGTTTTATAAATATAAACTTTTATACTTTAATATGAAAGTATTGTAACTAGAGTAGTAGACTCCATGGGCGCAATCACGAGACAAGGGCATATTTCTTTCAAGCACGTCATATATTACATGACATTCTCACTGATTTTAAGTTATGCTATTTTATATTTGAGGGTTTTTTGCACTCCAATGACCGTCTGGTGGTTTTCAGTCTATAACCAGTTGCACTTGGCAACGTTTATTGTCTGTGACTAGCCAATGATAGGTCGGTGCAAAGTAAACGTTGCATGGGATTGACTTCACAGAGCCTCTTGGTTAAAATTTTAAGACATGTGAGTATTTCAAACTAAATGTCCAGTTTAATGAAATAATGGTTTTGTACACATAAAATCGAAAATTTATGGATCGTCCGTCATCAATATACGAGGTAAGTTTTCGAGAGGAGCTAATTAAACCATCCGGCGTATCTAAGTTACCGATTTTAAAGTCAACAAATATAATCATTTTGCCACGGACTAGTTCGAATTAATCAGAGAAAAGACTCCGGAGATTTTGGTCTTCTTTGTTATATTGAACGTGCACGCCTTCTATGGACTTGATCAACCCGACAAATTTCTGGAGACGGTCAGTAACAAACTTAATAACTTATAATATATATTTTATGACATGTTTCAAAATAATTCAAAAATAAAAAACAAAAACTAAACTCTCAAAACATTACTTTCAAACTACACAAAGCCTATATTTTCAGAAGAGATTAATCTACCTCGGATGAGTTCACTCTGGGCAGATACTTTTTTTTCTTTTAAAATGAGTATTTCATCAGGCAGATTATTTTCCATTCCTGTAATAAAGTCCAAGATTATGCTTATCTTAAGACTGATAAATTAATAAAAAATTCCATCAAATATTAATCTTAAATGACAACACTATAGTCGTTCCATTTTCTTTTTTCATTTCATCAATTCCCGTCTTGTTACATTTAGTAAGATGGAAAGTTTTTTTTAAAGTTTGGTTTCAATAATGACTTAGATGCTTTTAATCCAAATTGCACTAAGTCTTGCAGTCCCGTGTGCGAAATATCACTACTTGAGTAAACTTCAGAAATAAATTATTTATCAGACTGGAATTTTTTTATTGAGATTTTTTTACTCGATCCCATCTGGGGCGAATGACTTATCCTTTTGACGTTGTGAATGTGAAATTGAATATAGGCGTGATGTGAATGTATAATTGATGCATGTTTGTTGGGCGTATATGTATACAATGAATTCATCGGAACTCCCCTCATGAAAATACCCTTGAAAATGCAATATATTCCTGATCACAGGGATTTATCACGCTTCCCGATAGCTCTATGGGTTAATAATCCATAGAAAACTTAGGAACTGGGAATCCCTGTGATTCTGATAAATTAGTTAATTTAGTAGACAATAATACCCGAGTTGTATAGCTATTAAAAAAGAAAGGACATATGTACTTTAAGATAGTCAAGAGCCTTATAGCGTGCGTTCATGATACCCTTTAGTTTTAGTGGTTTTAACGTTATCACATACTTTTCAGAAATTGATACCATCCTTTGTTTGAAGGAAATTGTTAATTGTCTTTGTTTCATTTTGGTTAAAAATATATATTAATAATTTAAGAGGGGGGACCAGGCCTGAATTGGGGAATCATGCTATTACAGGCTTTCTTTTGTTCCTACTTTTCCCTACTATTTCCTACTTTTTTTTATTTTGATCCTATTTTTTCCTACTTTTTCTTCAAAACCTCCTACTATTCCTACTTTTTCATCTCAAAAGTAAAAAATTACTTGCTTCACTTGTCATCGACATCTAATTCAAAGTTTTTAAAAAATTTCGGGCTCGCTTCGCCCGCCCATTCTGTATATTTTTCATGAAAAATATCTCTCTGTGATTTCCTCAAAGATGAACATTACCAGTCTGCAATCATTGCTTACTGTGATTTGTGTGTCACACTTACTGAAAATTGTCGCTAAAAGTGATGGAAAATTTCCTACTTTTCCCCTATTAATTCCTACTTTTTCCTATTTTTTTCCTACTTCCTCAACAAGGTGGAATAAAAAGCCTGTGCTAATTACAATGTACATTATAAAGTACGAGTACATGCATGGAAATATAAGAAATCAGCATGAATGAAAAAATTGATCTGCTTTAGAACAAAATTGAGCTTTTGTACACACTGTGAATCATGTATGTGTGATCTGAATTTGGCTTATTGTGATTATGCGTGTGTTTTTCTTATCAAATAACTGATTTTTTTTTTGTATTTATTACATGATTCCCATGGTCACATTTCCCTCCACCCCACCTCCAATTTTTGTCTAAGGTGCTTTTTTTGAATTTATGGAAAACGAACAAGCATAATACCCTGCACATTTTCCAATTCTTTGTCTTCTGAAAAATGTCTAATTCTAAATAACTATCAATTGTTATATTAATGAGAAAAAGTCATACCATTTAGCCAGGCCGTTGTGATCGGATTTATGAAAGAAAGTGATTAAATATTAAATTTATATATCAAAATGTGTGACCGTATACATGTAGCTATATCCAGAACAAATTTCAGTGTGGATTATGCTACGTATTGTTTCATTGAGACCATAGTAAGCAGTCCCGTCCATTTCCTGAAAGGCGGGTCCATCCCGCGTCAGACAAAAAAGAAAAAAAAATACCATTTAGCTATAGGCTGTGATTTATCATTACTTTAATTCCGGCTTCGACTGGTGATATTTAGAAGGGCGAATATTTGAAGAAGCGATGTCCCCTAATGAACACCGTATTTTTCAGAGAAGTCACAAAATGTTGCTATTTGCTATACTAATTATTAACACTATTTAGTATTTACATGCGATATATGCCATGTAAAAAGTCTTCTTTGTTGACACGGGAACAAAGCAGCCACTGACGAGGATTTTAAAGCTTTTTTGAAAAAGGGCGATTAGTTCTGCATTGAAAATTGTCCATACAAGCAGTGTCGGATGAAAAAAAAGAAATGATAGCACGATTAAAAAAATTCAGGGTTAGATGTAATAAAAACATGTACATATATATGGGTGATCTGAAGTTGGCTTAATTATTGTATTATGGATGTGGTAAGTTGTATTTTTCATATTCATAACATGATTCGTGTCGTCACTTTTTTTCAGATTGTACCATTGGAATTCAGCACGGCGCATTGTCACGGTAGGTAATCAATCGGTTTTTAGCTCTACTGGTCAAAGACCAGTCGAGCTTATGCGATCGGCCTGTGTCCGGCGTCCGTCCGTCTGTCCGTCCGTTGAACTTTTCTCGTGAACGCGAATTCTCTGAATCTGCGAATGGTAATAAGAAATTAATTCTTTTTGCATTATGATGGGCCTATGGTCTAGTTGTGCACCTTATACATTTGTATTTTGTTTGGGCCCCTGACCCCCCATGCAGGGTCTTGGAAAATGAGTGTGGTCATTTTCTTCTTAATAACTCAATGTAATATTGTGAACTCCAATTCTCGGAAACTATAATTGATAAGGAATCGTTCTTTTTGCATTATATAATAGGTTTGTGGTCTAGTTGCGCACCTGGTATTTTGTTTGAGCCCCTGACCCCAGGGTCTTGGAAATTGGTGTGGTCATTTTCTCCTATATAACGCAATGTAAATTCACAGAAACTATAATTGATAGGGAATTAATTCTTTTTGCTTTATAATGGGTTTGTGGTCTAGTTGTGCACCTGATATTTTGTTTGG
The DNA here is from genome assembly GCA_028142955.1 of Pinctada fucata. NCBI lineage: Eukaryota > Metazoa > Mollusca > Bivalvia > Pterioida > Pteriidae > Pinctada > Pinctada fucata. Next base: position 38,551,991 of record AP027111.1, on the reverse strand, counting down.
GCCCCTGACCCCCAGGGTCTTGGAAAATGGGTGGGGTCATTTTCTCCTTTAAAACCCAATGTAATCTTGTGAACAACAATTCTCAGAAACTATAATTGATAAGATTGAAATATTTCTTCCAGAGGGAAGCGGTGATAACAAATAAAAACACAAACACTCAAATACACATTTGTGTATTTGAGTGTTTGTGTTATTATATTTGTTTATAATTGATAAGGAATCGTTCTTTTGCATTATAATAGGTTTGTGGTCTAGTTGTGCACCTGGTATTTTGTTTTAGCCCCTGACCCCAGGGTCTTGGAAAATGGGTGTGGTCATTTTCCCCTATATAACTCAATGTAATCTTGTGAACATTAATTCTCAAAAAGTAAAAATGAGAGTCAATTTTTTTGCATTGTAATGGGTTTGTAGTCTAGTTGTGCACATGATATTTTGTTTGAGCCCCTGCCCCCAGGGTCATGGAAAAAGAGTGTGGTCATTTTCTCCTATATAACTCAATGTAATATTGTGAACACAAAATCTCAGCAACTATAATTGATAGGGAATTAATTCTTTTTGCATTATAAATGGTTTGTGGTCTTGCTGTGTACCTGATATTTTGTTTGGGACCCTGACCCCCAGGGTCTTGGAAAATGGGTGTGGTCATTTTCTCCTATATAACGCAATGTAATCTTGTGAACACCAATTCTCAGAAACTATAATGATTGATAAGGAATCGTTCTTTTTGTATTATAATAGGTTTGTGGTCCAGTTTTGCAGCTGGTATTTTGTTTGAGCCCCTGACTCCCAGGTTCTGGGAAAATGGATGTGGTCATTTTCTCCTTTATAACTCAATGTAATCTTGTGAACAACAATTCTCAGAAACTATAATTGATAAGATTGAAATATTTCTTCCAGAGGGAAGGGGTGATAACAAATAAAAACACAAACACTCAAATACACATTTGTGTATTTGAGTGTTTGTGTTATTATATTTGTTTATAATTGATAAGGAATCGTTCTTTTGCATTATAATAGGTTTGTGGTCTAGTTGTGCACCTGGTATTTTGTTTTAGCCCCTGACCCCAGGGTCTTGGAAAATGGGTGTGGTCATTTTCCCCTATATAACTCAATGTAATCTTGTGAACATTAATTCTCAAAAAGTAAAAATGAGAGTCAATTTTTTTTGCATTGTAATGGGTCTGTTGTCTAGTTGTGCACATGATATTTTGTTTGAGCCCCTGCCCCCAGGGTCATGGAAAAAGAGTGTGGTCATTTTCTCCTATATAACTCAATGTAATATTGTGAACACAAAATCTCAGCAACTATAATTGATAGGGAATTAATTCTTTTTGCATTATAAATGGTTTGTGGTCTTGTTGTGTACCTGATATTTTGTTTGGGACCCTGACCCCCAGGGTCTTGGAAAATGGATGTGGTCATTTTCTCCTATATAATGCAATGTAATCTTGTGAACACCAATTCTCAGAAACTATAATGATTGATAAGGAATCGTTCTTTTTGCATTATAATAGGTTTGTGGTCCAGTTTTGCAGCTGGTATTTTGTTTGAGCCCCTGACTCCCAGGTTCTGGGAAAATGGGTGTGGTCATTTTCTCCTATATAACTCAATGTAATCTTGTGAACATTAATTCTCAAAAAGTAAAAATGATAGAGAGGCAATTTTTTGCATTGTAATGGGTCTATAGTCTAGTTGTGCACATGATATTTTGTTTGAGCCCCTGCCCCCAGGGCCTTGGAAAAAGGGTGTGGTCATTTTCTCCTATATAAGTCAATGTAATCTTGTGAATACTGGTCAATTCTCAGAAACTATAATTGATAGGGAATTAATTCCTTTTGCATTATATTGAGTTTGTGGTCTAGTTGTGCACCTGATATTTTGTTTGAGCCCCTGACCCCTAGAGTCTTGGAAAATGGGTGTGGTCATTATAACCACATTGTATGTAATCTTGTGAACTTCAACTCTCTGAAAGTATAATTGATAGAGAGTGAAATCTTTTTGCATTATAATGGATCTGTGTTCTAGTTGTGCACCTGATATTTTGTTTGAGCCCCTTGGAAAATGGGTGCAGTCATTTTCCCCTTCATAACTCTTTGTCTGTGAATATGGAGGGGGATTAGGGTCACAATGCTATTTGTCTTGCTTACATGCTTCATGCTATGTTGCTTCATTCAATGTTTGATTATTCCATGTTCATTTGTCTTGCTTTCATTTCAAATTGGCTTTATCTTTCTTCTTTGTGTAATTTTGCTTCCCTGCATTTTACATTTGTCCTTCGTCAATGCATAACTGTCATTATATCATGCGTTATGACATCCTTCTTTCTGCCATTATCCTTTCGTCTTAATGCTATGATTGCTTCGTCAATGCTAACTTCAATTTTGATACCAGATGGCGCTTCGCGCGACCGCATGTGCCCGTACCTTGAAATGAACTTTGAAACATCCCCTGTCGTTAGGAATTTCTTTTAATTTTTTTTTATATACGTCCTTGATTCTACTACAGTATCGTTCGAAAAGTAATTATATTATCGCACGAGGGGACAGAAGTAGATTGGCCGTAAAAATACTTGAAAAATATTATGAAGTAATTCGTAAATATTTGATTTTGTATGCATAAGATTTTTGTAAGTTTTAACAGTCACTATAAAATAATTGTAAATGCGAAGAATTTTTGTGGCGTAGTGGTTAACATGTTCGCCTCTAAGTATTATTTTACACCTTTCCGAGTGGGTTCGAATCCCGGACGAGGATACATTTTTTTCCCTTTTGTCAATTTTAAGTATAATATGTAACTTGTCCATGATCCTGACGAAAATCTCAACAGCACTCACAATAGAGCACCAAATTGAGCATCGACGGACCCCTAGCAAGCTAGAGGTGGGACCAGGTGCCCGGGAGGAGTAAGCATCCCCTGTTGGCTAGCCGCACCCGCCGTCGATGTTCATGCACGAAAATGATCACAATATATATAAAATACATGCACTGTCTAAGGTTTTGTCTACATTTGTATATAGAAAGTGCTATGTTGTCCATCTGCCCAGTAGAGGATGTAGAAACAGAAAATTGGGGATACTTCTAAGAATAAAATGTTTTTTACGCAATTTTTTTTCCAGTTTATTTTTTTTTTTTGGTGGTGGTGGGGGGGGGGGGGGGTTCATTGTTTGGAAAAAAATATAGCGGGCAACTGTACATTATCATTATTCAGTTGAAATAAAAAAAAAAACATTTTTATTACAAAACTTTGCAAAAGTTTCGCTGGCTTACTGTCGTTGCTGTCGTCGACTATCGTCGCTTGCAAGTCATCTATGAAAAGTCATAATATTCATTAATTGCCCGTCAATGTCGTTTCTGTACCATAAATCGGGTGATTCTTGCATAAAAAGATCAGACTTTTATAATAATTGACTTTGAAGTTTGGATTTATGAATGTCAATGTACAAGGTCAATCCTTGCAAGCATCAAACGTTTGGATTTCAATCTTAACCTTGATCTTGGGTCGAACAACAGTTGCGGATTTAGGGGATGCTCCTGCACAGACCCAATATTTTCCTGACAAAACAGGTACATCAGTAAAATCGGCAAAGTCCTGGACCAACGCCGTAGCTCTGCCTGAAAAAGTGGAGGGGCACAACATCCCAAAAATTCAAACAAGCAAAAAAAAAAAAAATAATAATAAAATAAATAAAGAAATAAATGAAAAAAATATATATAAAAGGGGGGGGGGAAGAGATGAAAAAAGTATGGGGGTTTCATGTTCTGTATGCACAAATTTTAACATTTCTGGTGCAATTCATAATTTTTTAAAGTACATGAATAAATGTCTGGCGAGCGGTAGTGAGCCAGGAATTATTTTTAGCAAAATATTGACTTATCAGAAAATACTTTCTATACCCTCTATCATTACATGTTATAATATTCTATATAGATTGAGTTAAATGTCTTCATGTACATTGATAAAGTAATATGTATAAAGAATGGATCAGAATAGCTAAAATATTCAGAAAGTCTATAAAGAACTGGCGAGCGGTAGCGTTGCCCCGCTGCCCCTCCCCCTGCTCCTACGCTCTTGTCCTGGACAACAATTTATCTAGAATTTAGAATTTTTCGATATGAAATACCGCCTTTCCCACGATATCTCAGAAAAAAACTGACTTCTAAATAATTTCCCACTCACAATTCAGAAAAAAAATTATGTAGCCGATGGGATTCGAACCCACGTGGAAAAAAATACTGGATAAGTCCGGCAGTCTTACTGCAGAGCCACGAAGTCATTTCGTACAAAATTAAAAACTTAGAAATTTCAAATCCCCAAATGGCTATTACTGTATAAATAATAATAATTAAAAAAAACCAAACAGAAAAGGTCCAAATATTTATCATTTAACGATGTCTTTATTGTTCAAAGCTTTTGCTTTTTTCCGCTAATTATAACTCATTTTCCCCAAGTACTGCAACAGGGGACGTCTCAAAGTTCATTTCAAGGAACGGACACAAACGGAGCGCCACCTGGTATCAAAATTGAGGATAGCATTGACGAAGCAATAATGGCATTAAGACGAAAGAATGATGGCACAATGAAAGATGTCATAACGCATGGAAGAACGACAATTATGCATTGACGAAGGACAAATGTAAAATTCACGGAAGCAACATTGCAAAAAGAAGAAAGACAAATACAATAAAGTCGATTTGAAATGAAAGCAAAACAAATGAACATGGAATAATCAAACATTGAATGAAGCAACATAGCATGAAGCATACAAGCAAGTCAAATAGAATTCTGACCCTAATCCCCCTCCATATGTGAACACCAAGAAATGATAGATTGCTGAATTCTTTTTACATTATAATCGGTATATTATATAGTATTGTTGCGCAACTGATATTTTGTTTAAGTTCTGACCCCAGGGTCTTGGAAAATGGGTGTGGTCATTATAACTTTACGTTATCTTGCGAACACAATTCTCAGAAAGTGTAATTGATAGAGACCAAATTCTTTTTTCATTATAATAAGTTTGTAATCTAGTTATGCACCTGATATTTTGTTTGAGTTCCTGGCCCCAGGGTTTTGAAAAATGGGTGTGGTCATTTTCTCTTATGTAATCTTGTGAACACCAATTCTCAGAAAGTATAATTGATAAAGAGTTCATTCCTTTTGCATTAAAATGGGTCTGTAGTCTCGTTGCACACCTGATATTATTTTTTAGCCCTTGACCATTGGAATCTTGGTTCTTACATGAATGCTACCAAACAAGCAGGAGAGCTTCAGTCTCGTCGGAGACTTCTAGTCCATAATTCCGTGTGATATAGATTACATATCACAAAAAGGGGAATGTGATGCAGTGTAAGGATCCCATAGCCATTACTTTTATCCAAAATAAGAGAATAATAGAGCCGAAAAAAAACGATCGGCGTGATCCATGTAGATGAAAGTGAAAGTAGAACGCGAATCGTTTTTATACGTTATTAAAAGCCGATATTCACCTCTTACACTGCTTCACATTCCCCTTTTTGTTATAAATTATCGATATTGCACAAAAATATAGAATTGCCTTGCGAGATTACCCACTGTGATTGTACAATGTTTTGTAGAAAAGATTATCCAATGAGTCGTTTAAAACCTATATTCATGCTATCGACTGGTATCAACCAATGAGTGTGTGTGTGTGTGTGTGTGTGTGTGTGTGGGGGGGGGGGGGGGGGGGGTCAATATGACAATCACAGGACCTACGAAGATCCTACAAAGATCACATTTGACTCTCGAGGGGGTATTCTATCCACGGGGACTAATGGACAGCGTGTCAAACCCCTGTGATGGCAATACTGTACGAATGTTCCTTCCGCACTGCCATTTGTCGGTGATCAATTTGCATTTGTGAACAGGGGTGTAGCTAGAGCTTTTTGAAGTGCACGCCAAATATATAAAACATATGAAGCCGAATTAAGGCTTCACCGAGGCGCGCAGCGCCGAGAGGGGGAGGGTGCGGGAGGGGGTCACCCCTGCAGGTGGTGGTTCGGGGGGCCTCCCCTGAGAAAGAATTCAAAATTTCAACCCAAATCCTTAAGCTTGCTTTGTAGATTACATATTTACAAAATTGAGACTATTTTTTCATAAGAAAGTACTCTAAATATTATAGAACTGCAAAAAGGAGCTGTTAAGATAAGGCGTAGAATCTGCCCTGAAAAGTCGAAATTTCAAAATGCAAAAATTGAGAATCTTTTTCGGTTGAAATTTGAAGTAACTTGGTCTGCATATGAATCTGCTTTCAGATGGGATAATTTATGCAAAATAAGACCGATATTTGGGTCAAAATAAGCGTTTTTACACAGAAATCAATGGAAAACGGAAACTTGAAGTTTTATACAACATCGTTCCCCCCTCGCTTTACAATGCCACTTTCACCAAAGGTGTATATCAATAAAACACATTTTCTGGCCAAGTGGGGTTCTGAAGCGAGGGGGGAACAATGTCCCACAGACGAAAAACGAAAAAAGGGGGGATGGCTGACTATTTTTAAATTTGCCTCTAGAGCGTTAAAGTACGTTATATTGTCGTCTTTTTCTTTTTATATAACGGAACAATCTATTCAGAGTGTGTTCCGATCAAATATTTAACCGTTTGGGAGGAAATAAACGAGAAAGTTGTCTATTTCTACACCGTGTGTATTTCGCGCCAGAAAGCTACATAAATGGCTGAGAAGAACGAAATAAAACCGTTTTTCAGTTTCCGGATTGCAGAATTTGCCGATTATATTGATATAATAACCTCAAAGTTAATTTTGCTTATCCAATTTTGACATTAAAAGGTAACAGAAGCATAATAAACGTAAAATTGTTTAAAATAATGCATTTTTTGTGCATTTTCGAGCGAAATTCAACGTTTTCCGTCATATGTACCCCTACCTCTTCAACCCGTAATTATAACATCTTTCATCGAATTTGTTTAAATAAAACACCTACTAGGAATCTTATAATACTTTATATTTTTATCCTGACCAACTTTTATCTAAATTGGAAGGACAGCGCCCGAGAAATAATCGAGTGATTTCAGGGCTAAATCCGGCCCTTATCTTAACAGCTCCTTTAATTCAACTTTCAAGCTTGAAATCGTCTCATTGATAGAACTGAAAGAAGTTTATTTAAATAAAGTCAAATGCACAACGCTGAACACGTCACTTTAAAACCTGTCTTATCATTCTGATTTTTCAGAAAAATAAATGTAGGTAAGCCACATGCATTTTTCATTTGATAACGCTTCGGAATAGATACTACTAAAAATTTAGTCTCTCATATTTGACGAAAAAGCTGTCTGATTTCATATGGGCACTACACATCTTAATTATTTTGTCATCTTTGAATCAAATTTACTTGGAGTACCACTGATGAGGATTCATTTCCGAAACATGCATGTCACAAAGACTTATCAAAAGAAATTGGTATCTTTTTGCTATAAATATGCTTTAAAAAAAAATAAAAATATGCAATTTTAGAGAAGATGGCGATATTTGAAGTGGTAAAATGTAAAACTATGGGAGACAATCGTGTGTGTTGTTTTCCACAAATTTCACAGAAAATCTCTCTCTCTCTCTCTTAAAAATCCGTGCATTTTTTTAAACTCCGCGATGTGCACGCCATGGTGTGCAGGCAGCTACGCCCTGAAGGTACTAGTATCAAGTCAATTTCCCGTCTATTTTTTTGTTTGTCTGTCCAAAACTTTTTAACCTTTTGAACAGTAAGTAATTGGGTCTTTATATATTTGACAATGAATTTACTTATTCTTTTCCGGGGGGGGGGGGGGGGGGGGGGGGGGCTAGATTAACATTCTCAGGTTGAAATATATCCTACACAACATACATTTTCAGGATGGATGTCGAGCTCGGCCCGGAGATTTGGCGCATGTAGCATTTTTTGGCAAGTTCAGATAGTGGGCGAGTCTATCCCCCTCCAATTTTGGCGGATACCGGCAGATTGCAAATCGTTGAATCATAACTATATTTACCATGATGACACATTAAACGGTGACGTGATAGAAAATCGTATATATAGTAAACGAAATATATTTTCTTCGTTGTAATTCCTACATGTATAAGAGGTTGTAAATAAATCGACGCACTACGCAAAGACCTATAAAGTTACAAATTTATGTAAGTACATGTATTATGTACTTGTAGATCTACTATTTTTAATTTTGTATACTAGTATCTGTTCAGAGCATACTTGAATGATGCATCTTTCAAAGAGTAAGGTTTTTTTTTCTTTTTAAAATCTAACTTTTTATTGCACTTTGCTTTTTTTAGAAATTAAAAATTCGGGTTTGTTATGTTAATTGACGCGGGAGGTAACTCGAATGGGTATTTCATTTTCACAAAACCAAAACAAAATAACGCGAATTTTGACGGAATAAGAAAAATCGATTGTACAACGTATGCTATTTTCAAACTGATCTTATCTCGATGAAATAAATATACATGATATATACAAATAGTTAAATAATTTCTGGGTATTTTTTTAGTTTTGTTTTCTTTTTACACTGTTCCAAGAAAAACAGTTTTCAGAAAAAAAATCAACACGAAAGTACAAATATATATGTGAAAATTTTATTTTCATGCGTATATACTTTTAACTTTTTATATATTTATTACCGGTATAAAATATGTTTAAGTATACATGGAGATTTTGGACAAATTGGTAAGGTATTGAAACCGATATAATATATAATGTAAATAAATGATGGATAGATTGATAATGAATGAACAATTAAGAAATATCAACTAAATTACTCTAATTAATGTACTTTCATTCGTAGTTCATTTTGCGATCTAGAAGTAATTGTTCGAAAATGAAATTTTCTCCTTTATTGTGTCGCCTGCGAAGCATAGCGACACTTAGGGATCACTTTTTGTGTCGCCTGCGAAGCATAGTGACACTTAGGGATCACTTTGTCCGTTGTCCGTCTGTCTGTCCGTCTGTCTGTCACACTTGGGTGTCACACCCCATAACGTTTGATTGGTAAGTGATAGGGCTTTGATATTTCACATGTGTATTCCTTGTGACAAGACCTCTCTACACATACCACAATTTTTGACCTCGTGACCTTGACCTAGATATTTGACCTACTTTTAAAACAAGAGCTTTCAACCCATACCATAAGTTTTGACCTCATGACCTTAACCTAGATATTTGACCTACTTTTCAAAAATGTTGAAGATTGGCTATATCTTTTAACTGGTAAGTGATAAGGCTATGTTATTTGACGTGTATTCCTTGCGTCAAAACCTTTCTACCCATACCACAATAAATGACCTCATGACCTTGACCTAGATATTTGACCTACTTTTGAAAAAAGTAAGATTGGCTATGTCTTTTGATTTGTTAGAGATATATTCGACCTACTTTTCAAAAAAGTTGAAGATTGGCTATATCTTTTGATTGGTAAGTGATAAGGCTATGGTATTTGACATGTGTATTCCTTGCGTCAAAACCTTTCTTCACATACCACAATTAATGACCTCATGACCTTGACCTAAATATTTGACCTACTTTTAAAAAACTCAGATCGGCTATGTCTTTTGATTTACAAGAGATAAGGCTTTGATAGATCACATGTGTATTTCTTATGAAGATACCTTTCTACATATACCATAATTTTTGACCTCGTGGCCTTGACCTAGATATTTGACCTGCCTGTCAAAACAAAAATATCATTGCCAATATCTTTTGATTGGTAAGTGATATGGCTTTGATATTTCATAAGTGTGTTCCTTATGACAAGACCTTTCTACACATTGCATAATTTTTTACCTTATGACCTTGACCTAGACGTTTGACCTTCTTTTCAAAAAACTAAGATTGGCTATACCTTTTGATACGTAAGTGATAGGGCTTTCATATTTGACAAGGGTATTCCTTATGAGAAGACCTTTCTAATCATACCATAATATTTGACGTAGTGATCTATACCTAGATATTTGACCTACTTTCAAAAAAAAAAAAATAAATAAATAAAAAATAAATAAATAAGAAAAAAAAAAAAAAAAAAAAAAATAAAGAAAAAAAAAAAAAAAATAAAGCCACTTCGCAGGCGACACAAGCATTCCTTGGATTGCTATTTTTTTACGAAATAGTTACTGAAGTGCCAGATATAATATATAGTTTCTTCTAAAAACAAAGATTGATGTATACGGATGAGTGCATCGCCCACATCTGTCTGTCCGTTATCTCGTCCTCTTTGCAACTTCTTTGACTATATATATCCTTCATTGAAGGAGGTGCGGGAATCACCATATACACTGCCATCCATAAATTAGTATACACTATTTCTGTTAATGCTGCTGTTAACAAATGAACAGTTTCCAATCCATTGCTGTATAACTCTGAAGATGAACCTTATATAAATCATTTGCAACAAACTTGACCCAAATATTTACATTTATTGAATTTTTATTATTTTTTTTATATAAAAATGACAAATTTTGAAAAAAAAGTTGTGCGATGAAAAAAGTTTCTTTTTTACATTTTCTTAAGCACAATTCATAATTTTGATTTATGTGAAGCCGATTATTATGATTCTTTTAGCTTCAGAATGGAAAAATTAGGATTTAACTAATATTGAATTTAGAATGATTCCCTTGTTTGTATAGTTATTTATGGTTGGCAGTGTAGCTTCTGTCATAGAGCATCGTGCGTCGTTCTCTGTCGTAAATCCGCGAAATTTTGAATTTCAAATTCGATTTCTATCAGATGAGACTTCAATATTAAAGAAAAAAACAAAACAAAAATCATGAAAAAGAGGGCCAAATGGGCCACATAGCTCACCTGAGTTGCGAACAAAGGTCTGACAGTGGCCAAATTGGTAGCATCCTCGGTACCCCCAGGCTATTGAGGTACCGAGGATGAATTGGTAGAGGAACTTGAGTACTCGCTACCTGTAAGGTATCTTGAAATTCTGTGGAACGGTTACATGTACGGAGGAGAAGTCAAAATTACACCAAGCAATCAGAGCCCCCGATGGTCATGTTTGTTGATCAATCGGCTTTAAAAACACAACATTGAGTACGTCCTTTCCTGTAAGATTTCAGCTGCAGAGGAGATACATGTAGAAATGCGGCCCAATCTTAGCCCTTGGTGGCCATATTTGCTAACCGATCGACTCGGAAAATGGCAAACTTGGTCAAGGATCATGTGTACTAGTTGGTCGGGTATAGAGCTATATATTTCGCTGTAGAAGCTTTAATGAAAACATATACATGTATATTACATAATATAATAACGTAATATAAGATCACTCTGCAGTTCGTCATTCTCTGTTCAAAAAGTTTTAATGAAAAAAAAAACACAATATAAACTTGTGTAAGACATGGTTTTAATCATCAAAATATCCCTCCATTCCGTCAAATATAAATTTTAACGATTCAAAAAGCCGTTTATCTATTTGTCATTAACAATTAACGGTTATAACCTATCAAGATCTCTGTTCATTTTGATACTTTGTCCTTTTAATCGGAGATTCGAGGGCATATACCCTTTATCCTGTCTGTAAGTCCGCAGAAACGTTAACCTTTTGTCAGTCAGTGGCGTAGCTACCATTTATGCTTGGATGCTAAATCCACAGTTCTTACAAAATTTCTGAATTTGCACCAGAAACTTTTCTTTTAAGTTGTCAGAATACTCTGTAGAATGACCATTTTTCATGGAGCCCTCAGGATCAAAGTACTCTGTCCCCGATCAGTACATATTGACAAGAAATGCCCCTTTTAAACTAAGCAGTTAGTAATTGGTTACAGGTATAACGAAACTGAGAAGAATAATTTTGTTTGCTGGTAAAGAGAAATAAATTAAATGTGATGTAAATTAATTTTGATGAAGGACTTGAGCAAATCTACTTGACCCTGTTTTTGACTTTCTTTCAGATCTATTTACAACTTTTTAAAAGAGCTTTTACATTGTAATCAGCATGATTATAAATCTGCGTAATTCTTAATCTGTGTAACGTTATAAATTCTATTCCACTTATTTAAAATTGTTTATTTATTTTTCTACTTTATCTACAGTATCCGGCGAAACTATGTATAGGCATACTCAGTTCGCCTCTTAAACACTCTAGTTATAAACAATCTGACCGATTAATTTAATTTGGTCACCAGTGGCGTAGCTACGGGGTTTCGATGTTGCCGTCTACAGGATGGACGGGCCCAGTACCTCAAATTTAGGAGACCCGAAAGAGTATGGAAGGATGTTTTCCCTTCTCGTTGGTGGGAATTCGGGGGCCTTCTTCGAAACAAGCAGTCTGGTGCCACCTGAACCGTATTTGAGCTGATTTAGAAAGATGAAGCGCATTACGTCAGCAAACGATGAACCGTATCTAAGATGAAGCGTTTCCTAAAAACATGTACATGCACATAAAGATATTGGACGATTGTGCATCTTTTCCAATCAACCCCTCGCACTTTGTTAGCGATCATTGTGTGTAAACCTGAGAATATTTTTGAAAAAAAAAAATGTATTCAAATCGGTGTTTTCTGAGGTGTCTGAGGCTATTTCTAAACAATAGTTTGGTTTGAAATCCATGTCTTATCTCCCCCTTTTGGCACTGCAGACGAAGGCCATTTTTTGGCGAAAACGATTTGAACTTTTTAGAGTACAAGCGCACGCTTGGGTACGCCCCTGGTCGCATTCGGATCAGCATCGACCTTTTCCTTCGAAAAAAGACTCGGACGTCAGACGGCGCCATTTTAAAAATAGTTCCCCGTCGAATTATTAGTTTTGTTATATTCTATCATGAAATACAAATTCCAAGACTGGATCGTAAATTACAAATATGTTACTCACAAAATTACTCACTCAAATTGAGGAATTTTAAATGATGAAAAAGTGCCTTTTTACTTTTACATCGATTTGATGTAAAACCTTCCACCATTGGCATCCGAGTCTTTTTATGCCGTTACAAATAAAGGGCGAGGGGATCCGAATGCCCTGGTCGCAACTAGGAAGACAAAGGGATCGCTTCTTTTATGACGTAGAAGAAAATTCAAATGTAAATAAATGCTATTTCCTTTGGATTGCGATTTCATGTAGAGGAAAAGTATAACTTTTTGCTTTATTAAATCATTGCTAGAAACTAAAAAGATTTACATTGTCCAGAGTTAAGTTGTATGAAGATTTTTGTTGATACATATTTTTATTCAGTTCATTTATTCATTTTTATCCAATCGACAGGACATGAACGGAAACAATAATAATAACGAAGAAGACAAAGGAATGGAAGAAAATTATCAAAATTTGCACCGGAAGATACTCTCATCGTTTGACGCAAGCGGAAATAACAAAAGAAGGGATACAGGATATAAAGATTCTAAGAATTCTTCAAGAAATTTTATTTTTCTACAGAAGTACAAAGATAAACAGGACGAGGAGAGGATGAGAGGATTGGACTTAAAGTCTTTCAGAGAAGAACATCTTTTGTTTTGGTGTATGTCTCTTGAAAAGATGGTGCTGAACGAGAAGATTAAGTTTATGGTACATGAATTTTTCACAGAAATAAAAATTCGTGAAAAAATTAAAATTGCAAGAAATAAGATTTACGAATATTTGACATTTACACAGGATCATTTTACAAATAATGTTCAAGTATATCCAGCCCATACTTTAGGAGATTATCTTCAAGAAATTACGTCTAATCCGAATATGTCACAGACTGAACGAATGAAATACGATATGATCAGAACATCAACTTTTTCCAATTTTCCAAGAAATTGTCCCGTTTCAACGCTGAATTTAGTAAAAGCAGGATTTTATTACGAAGGACAAAGAGACGAAGTCGTATGTTTTAGATGCGGTAAAAAGTATAGTAAATGGCAAACGGGGGACGATCCTTTAGTAATTCATAGACAAATTTCACCAACGTGTTCATTTATGGCAGAATTCGAGCAAGCTACAGATCGCGACGGTCAAAACTCGTTGCCAAGCAACAGTCCTAATATCAACCAATCACAATCAAATATTTTGTATTCAAGAGATTCTTCAGAAAGAAATAAGGTTGGATTCTCACAGTCTTATAAACAAATTGAACGCGACTCGCCGCATAATACTAGTAATACCTTTAACAACGGAACGCCTCAGAACGTCAGTGTATCAACGTTAGGAGACAGAAACAATCCTACCTCAAACCTCAACAGCAATACACAGAGCTCTGGTCATGAAACCTCTGATTCTCGATTTCGTAACTCAGACACCATAGCTAACGAATTTTCTCAAAATATTGATATATCTACTTCGGATGCAAGAAGGTCCTCAACCTCAGCAACATCAAACGCCATTAGCGAACCTCAACAGGATAGACACGGCACCTCCTCACTTTTAACGTATCCTCAGGACTTTCAACATACTACTCAGAACCATGGAATAACGACTTCAAACCAAGGTGCACCTCATGAAAGCCAAAGAATAACGACTTCAAACCAAGGTGCACCTCATCAAAACCAAGGAATAACGACTTCAAACCAAGATGCACCTCATCAAAGTCAGGGAATAACGACTCAAAACCAATGTGCAACTAATCAAAACCAAGCTATAGCTTTTCAAAACCAAGACGCAACCAATCAAAACCAAAATATAGATACTCAGACCCAAGCTTCAGCTAGTGCGACAACTGGTCCTAAATCAGCGGCAGCGACGTTAGAGCCCTTGGGTATCAGCATAGAGAGACCAAGGTATCCCCAGTATGCTGTGTTGACCACTCGGATCGCCTCCTACAAGGACTGGTCAGCCAATCTGGAACAAAGACCCGAAGAATTAGCCAGAGCAGGGTTTCTCTATGAAGGTAAATTTTAAATTTTATAGATATAAGATCTTCTCTAATTTTCTGTATTTGTTGAAAGTAGTGAAAATGTAACCCCCCCCCCCCATGAATCAACTTACTGACGAGGGTTATGTGCCCGAAACGTGCATGTCTAGTCTATGCTCCAAATTTATCTGTTCTTAAATGATGCCATTGAATTTGAAACATTTGTACTACTTGATGGACCTTAGGGCACATGTAGCCAAGTTCGATCAACTTCGGTTGATCGTTTCTTCAATGCATTCGAACATTTCTGGTATCAAAATTTCTTGGAATTTCTAAAATATGGGTCCTGTAGCATCATATTCCTCCCATCCTACTACGTCTTCCTGTACATTTTTGAACATAATAACTATCACACTCTTTGGTCATATTAAAACATGTCTGGTCATCTGTTCGTTTAACATTGTAAGCATTTTTGTCGTTTTGACGCGGCATTATGTTATGAATCCACTGTCATCAAACGTACTGTTCATTTTGAAAATAATGTCTGTATAGAGCCATATTATTTACCATGAAATAATAATGACTGGCTATGTGATGAATAATACTCGAAGCACCATGTTTGCAAAAGTGCATATGTGATTTATGCCATAGGAATTCGAATAATCAAACCAACGATACATGTATATTCAAGTATGAAGAATGCGGATTTATCGCATATTGATATTTTGATTGATCACATGATACCATGATTCATTGACATGAATAAGTTTTTCTTTCAAGTTACAACGTTAAGTGATAAATGGACATTCCATAATGTCAATGAAAATTGTAATTTGGTGATGGATGACTGGAGGGGGTGTGACGGGTCAGTCGAAGTCCATAGAAATGCACCATTTGAATTTTCCAATGTAATAAGCTTAAAAAACTGCAACCTGTTTCAGAAAAAAATTCTTACGTAAAATAAAAGGACTTTTCGCAACTTTGGACATTAGTTCTACTTACCATCTAAATTCCTTGAAGTTTTGTTTCTGAATTTATATTTAGCATCTATCATATATATACGACAAAACATAATACAATGTAAACATGGAACATCATTTGAGTCTTTTATCTAATGACAAAAGTTACGAAAATTCTTGATTTTTTTCGTAAGAATATATGTGAAACTCGGCACTGCACTTTTTGACCTGGCCTGACCCCCCTCCCCTCCGAGAAAAAGATCATTGCACTGATATGTCTACGATGGAACCGGGAAAAAATTTAAATATACAAGAATGTGATATGGAAAACGACATCGTATCATTTAGATATATATGCACAACCTTTGTAATCCCCTGAGATGTTACTTTTGAAAGGAACGTGCTGCAATTCGTGTATTAACACTCGTGACGTCACAATGCATAAGATCTAAAGAAACATGCCGCGACGGCTGTTCCAACCTGCAAACTGAACCCGCGGTGAGATGAATTTCGACATAACTCTTTTACCTAGAAAAAGCAATTTCAGAAAACAAGAATGAAATAGACAACTATAGTGCATATATATAGAATAAATGTCATAATTTGTGATTTGTTACGGGTATACAACACACAGCAAGTGCATTTATCGCATGAAATGCGCTAACGCGCATTACATGTACGATAAATGCACTTGCTGTGTGTTGTATACCCGTAACAAAACACAAATTAAGACACTTATTCTCTATATATATGCACAGCCAATGTAATTCCCTGAGATGTTACCATTGAAAGGAACGTGCTGCAATTCGTGTATTAACTATCGTGACGTCACAATGCATAAGATCTAAAGAAACATGCCGCGACGGCTGTTCTAACCTGCAAACTGAACCAGCTAATGTTACCTTTTTACGTGGAAAAACGCGATTTCAGAAAACAAGAATGAAACGGGCAACTGTGGTGCATATATATAGAATAAATGTCATAATTTGTGTTTTGTTACGGGTATGCAACACACATCAAGTGCATTTATCGCATGAAATGCGCTAACGCGCATTACATGTACGATAAATGCACTTGCTGTGTGTTGCATACCCGTAACAAAACACAAATTAAGACACTTATTCTCTATTTGTTTCAGTCAGCTTAGTAGTAAATCACATTCGCACACGCAGGAGATGCTCACTCATCCCGGACACCAAAGAAAAAAACTTGTATGCAAGTAACTCTCCTCAAATAAAAATGATTTTGTCGTTGCCATTGCTTTTCATTTTTAGAATAAAATATTCATTTGAAATATACATAATTTTTTATTTTGTAATAATTCAAGAAGTACATGTAATGTAATTATATTGTCACTTGACAGGAAGGAACGATTTCACAAGATGCTTTTTCTGTGCCGGTGGTCTGAGAGATTGGGAACCAGGGGATATCCCGTGGATTGAACACGCTAGGTGGTATGAAAAGTGTGTGTTTCTACGA
Source organism: Pinctada fucata (assembly GCA_028142955.1). Classification (NCBI taxonomy): domain Eukaryota; kingdom Metazoa; phylum Mollusca; class Bivalvia; order Pterioida; family Pteriidae; genus Pinctada; species Pinctada fucata. The sequence goes on along the minus strand of AP027111.1, from coordinate 38,534,769 downwards.
CAGTGTATGGGAGATGAGTTCGTCAAACTGGTCAAGGAGGGAAAGGTAGAAGATGCAAAACGCAAGGTATATGATAACGTTTTGATGATCTTATGACTGTGATGATTCACAAAAAAAGATAAAAAAAAAAACCAACAAAAAACAAACAAACAATCATACCCCCCCCCCCCCCCCGAAAAACACCCCAATAAAATAAAGCAAGCAAACAAAGAAACAAACCACACGCAAACAAAAATACAAACCACAAACAAACAAATATCAACCCTTTTTCTTGTACAACCTTATGTTAGGATTGCCCCAAAATTATTTTCAATTCACCGTTTATAAGCAGATGTTCTATGGTGAAATAACAATAGTTCGTGATATTATGCTGTAGAACTGAGTCCTTGAAGTTCCAAAAATTTTACAGACTTATTTGTACCTATATCATAAATAATATCACAAAACAAAATAGAGATTTTAAAAAATGTTTTAATTGTGTAATTTTCAACGCATGCCTTTCGATTTTCAGCTAAATGGACAGAGAGGAAATTCCAACGTTGAAACGAAGAGCAACTCAAGCGATCATAGTGAATCTTCGAACTCGGCAAATCACACTGATACGAATGATGAAGTTTCGGTAATTGAAAGTAAGATTGAAGATGATTACTTTTTTCTGTAAGAGAATTGTCCCATGCAAAGTTCTGTCCTTGAATTGTTCATTGGTAAACATTGAAGGTCATTTTTTTCACTTAGCTCTTCAATGTTCATACTTTAAGCTTTCATCTCATTTCTTTCGGTCTTGAACATTACTCAGATAGATCAGTTGTTGAAATGTGCATATGATACAAAACCAACTAATATGTAACTCCCCCCCCCCCCTTTTTTTATCTGGTTAGATAGACGTCGTCCAAGACGCACAGATTTGTAGACACAAACAGCCTTCTTATTGTGAGGTGAAATCACAAACAAGACTCTAAGACGCAGAGGGTCTCGATTACAGACAAAACTCGTAAATGGATATAAAAAGCATTTGGCATAGAAAAGAGCTCTTCCTTAATCACTCGAGAAGTTTGACCATCTTTCTGATACGACAATGGACCCGGACCTTGTCTTCAATTGCGAGATTTGGACATTTCACGACATGAATCCCCGCCGTCACGGGTTGTCTTGATGCAATGCCAGAACTGACGCTCCCTTCGTGAAAGTAAAGCACAACTTCCATATGAAAATTAAGGAAATTATTATTATTTCAAATTTTACATTTCAGATCAACGTGAAGTCCTAATGGAAGAGAATCGACAATTGAAAGACCAGCAGATCTGCAAGATATGCAAGGATGAGGACATTTCTGTTGTGTTTTTACCTTGTGGTCATATGGTCACGTGCCTGAGCTGCGCACCTGCCATTCGAACATGCCCATTATGTGGGCAATTCGTCAAAGGGACAATCAAAGCCATATTGTCTTAGTCATTTCCTACTAAGAAACTGATTTTGAAACATTTTTTTTTGTCCTTAGAACAATTTTGTATGTTATCAATTGTTTGAGTAATAAAAGAATCAAGATAAAATCGTATCTTATCACTCTAACATCTTATGCCAGTATTGTATACTCTTGTATACAACAGTTGTTCTGTAAAGTAAATGCAAAAATTAAAAATTTTAAAAATAAAACCAGAGGGCGCTAGTGAAATGAATGAAAAGCACTTTGGCTTGAAGCATCACTGATGATAATTTGATATTCGAAACAAGTGTCTGGTGATTAAGGACCCCGCACCCTAATAGAGTACTTCCGGTCAAACTTGATGCACATTTTCATAATTTCCCGACAAATGCCGATGATTTCATTATCGGGAATCTTCGAGATGACGGAGTAGGTCACTGTGTGAGAAGTGTAATTATCCCTAAATTTAGCTAGAAAAGCATGTGTAGCATTCTTTTTGAAGAGAACGAAATTTCTGATCACTGGAATTTATTATTGAAAATGCATTAGGGGTCGAATACCTTAAAAATTGGTTTGGAATTTTATGACGCTTTCGTCAAGAAGGTATTTCCGTATTATTCTTATTCCAAATTCATTTTTTTCTCATGTTACTTCTCATGCCCTTACACAACCTAGGATAGTGCATAATTATGTCTCCCCCCCCCCCCAACGGGGAGGAGACATATTGGTTTTGCCTTCGTCGTCCGTCTGTCTGTCTGTCTGTCTGTCTGTCCGTCTGTCACACATCGTGTCCGGGCTATATCTCCTGAACCGTTTGCCGGATCACTTTCATATTTTAGTATGTTGTTGCTTATGACCCGAAGGTTTCACATCACCTTGACCCAAGGTCATGTGACCAAGGTCAAGGTCACTTAGTGCATTTTTAATGAAATTATGCATACATTCCTGTCCGGGCTATATCTCTTGAACCGTTTGCCGGATCACTTTCATATTTTAGTATGTTGTTGCTTATGACTCGAAGGTTTCACATCACCTTGACCAAAGGTCATGTGACCAAGGTCAAGGTCACTTAGTGCATTTTTAAAGAAATTATGAATACATTCCTGTCCGGGCTATATCTCTTGAAACGTTTACCGGATCGCGTTCATATTTTAGTATGTTGTTGCTTATGACCCAAAGATTTCACATCACCTTGACCAAAGGTCATTTGACCAAGGTCAAGGTCACTTAGTCAATTTTTAATGAAATTATGCATACATTCCTGTCCGGGCTATATCTCTTGAACCGTTTGCCGGATCACTTTCATATTTTAGTATGTTGTTGCTTATGACCCGAAGGTTTCACATCACCTTGACCCAAGTTCATGTGACCAAGGTCAAGGTCACTTAGTGCATTTTAATGAAATTATGCATACATTCAAGTCCAGGCTATATCTCTTGAACCGTTTGCCGGATCACTTTCATATCTTAGTATGTTGTTGCTTATGACCTGAAGGTTTCACATCACCTTGACCCAAGGTCATGTGACCAAGGTCAAGGTCACTTAGTGCATTTTTAAAGAAATTATGAATACATTCCTGTCCGGGCTATATCTCTTGAAACGTTTACCGGATCGCGTTCATATTTTAGTATGTTGTTGCTTATGACCCAAAGATTTCACATCACCTTGACCAAAGGTCATTTGACCAAGGTCAAGGTCACTTAGTCAATTTTTAATGAAATTATGCATACATTCCTGTCCGGGCTATATCTCTTGAACCGTTTGCCGGATCACTTTCATATTTTAGTATGTTGTTGCTTATGACCCGAAGGTTTCACATCACCTTGACCCAAGTTCATGTGACCAAGGTCAAGGTCACTTAGTGCATTTTAATGAAATTATGCATACATTCAAGTCCAGGCTATATCTCTTGAACCGTTTGCCGGATCACTTTCATATCTTAGTATGTTGTTGCTTATGACCTGAAGGTTTTGCATCACCTTGACCCAAGGTCATGTGACCAAGGTCAAGGTCATGTAGTACAATTTTAATGAAATTGCACAGTCATGCATTCCTGTTCGGGCTATATCTCTTGAACCGTTTGCATGATCACTTTATATTTTAGTATGTTGTTGCTTATGACCCGAAGGTTTCACATCATGTTGACTCAAGATCATGTGACCAAGGTCAAGGTCAATTAGTATACATGTATTTTAAATGAAATTGTATTTGTTATGTGTATTATGTCCAGGCTTAATCTTTTGAACTGTAATCGGATCATTTGATATTTTAGTATGATGGTGCTGATGACCCAAAGGTTTCACACCACCTTGATCCAAGGTCATATTACTAAGGTCAAGGTCAAATATTACATTTTTTAATGAAATTGTAAATACTATTGAGTCTAGACTATATCTGTGGAATCGTATACTGGATCGCTCTGATACTTTAGAATGCTGTTGCTCAAGGTTTCTTATCATCTTGACCCAAGGTCATGTGCCCAAGGTCAAGATCATTTAGTTCTTTTTAATGAAATTGTACATACTAATCTTGTCTGGGCTATATCTGCTGAACCCTTCTTACAATTGTTTTCATATTTTAATACGTTGTTTCTCAGGACTAAATGTTTCTTATCACATTGTCCCAAGGTCACATGATTAAGGTCACTTCTTACTTTGGTAATGAAATTGTATATGCTAATCATGTCCAGGCTGAAATTGTTATGCTTATCATGTTTAGGCTTTATATTTTGAATCGTGTATCCAATCACTAATTCAGTTTTTTTTTGCGCATGATCCATACAATATATTTTTCAGATCACCTATATCCAAGGTCATGTGACCAAAGTCAATTTCACTAAATATGAAATTGTATATGCTAATCATGTTTGGGCTTTACCTCAAACAATACAATGAATCACTTTCATGTTTGAATATGATGTTGCTCATGACTCAAAGGTTTCACATCATCTTGGCCCAAGGTCAAGTAACTTAGATGGATGGGGGAGACATCTGTTTTTTTCTGAAAAACATTTGATTTAATTTTAGATATTGTTTTCAAATTCGTGCGTGGAAGTCGACGGCGGGTGCGGCCAGCCAACAGGGGATGCTTACTCCTCCCGGGCACCTGATCCCACCTCTAGCTTGCTAGGGGTCCGTCGATGGTCAACTTTGTGCTCTATTGTGAGTGCTGTTGAGATTGTTGTCAGGATCTTCTTTAACTCATTTGAGAAAAAAAACAGATTATGCATTGACATACTAGTAAGTCTTTTCAGAATTTATAAATTTAGTTGCCCTTTTCTCCTTTTTGTATTGATAAATGAATTTCTATATGGTATGTTTTTCGCTCTCTTCGTTTTGGGAAAGGAAAATTGCTTGAATAATTAAAGTCATACAACTTATTAAATTTCGGTAAAAAACTTTCCATAGATCAATTCAATTTATAAGTACAAAAAGAAGAAAGAAAACCAAATAGATTTATAAAGTCTAAAACAATTTAACTCTAAAACTCATTGGAATTGAAAAAAAAAATCAAATGATACAGTTTGAACTTAAAGCTCTTTGTCGTGTTGTATTTTCTCTTCTTATGATGTATTTTTATCTTGCACTAAGAATGTCGCTTTTTTTTTTTTTTTAAATAATTCATGTTTGACACATCATTATTTATAATACCTACATTCAAGTGCCTTTTAAAGGTTAAAAAGTTATCATTCATGTGCTTTGACTTGCTTTGTATACACCATGTCATTGGAAACTAAAACACTGATAAGATTGAAACCACTTCCGACATTACTATTATAATGGTAATGATAATGATAATTTTCCGTACGTTTCATCGGAATAAGTACATAAAGATTATAATTTGGAATTATCTTGAATAAACATGAACTCGAATGAGGTTTGTTAGGTTTGATCTACCCTTCTGATTACACATTACGCGATGATGAATTCCTTTGTTTGACCAAGTTCAAAGACGAAAGAGATTAATGGGAAAGATCTCCGACATGTTTCGATGGTTAATGTGTAGTGTTTTAGGTTAATGTTTTGATGTAGTCTTTGGTATTTGGTCTTTTGTCCATTTGTTGTCTCTTGTTGTGCTTGTCTGTTCTGTGTTTGGTCTTTTGTCCATTTGTTGTCTCTTGTTGTGCTTGTCTATTCTGTGTTTGGTCTTTGTCCATTTGTTGTCTCTTGTTGTGCTTGTCTACTCTGTGTTTGGTCTACCTTGGTCTTTGTCCATTTGTTGTCTCTTGTTGTGCTTGTCTACTCTGTGTTTGGTCTACCTTGTCCATTTGTTGTCTCTTGCTGTGCTTGTCTACACTGTGTTTGGTCTTTTGTCCATTTGTTGTCTCTTGTTGTGCTTGTCTACTCTGTGTTTGGTCTTTTGTCCATTTGTTGTCTCTTGTTGTGCTTGTCTACTCTTTGTTTGGTCTTCCGTGTCCCTTTGTTGTCTCTTGTTGTGTTTGTCTACTCTGTGTTTGGTCTTCCGTGTCCCTTTGTTGTCTCTTGCTGTGCTTGTCTACTCTGTGTTTGCGTTTGGGTGTGTCAGTGAATTGCTGTTGGGTGCAGTAACCGAGTCCTGTTGGAGATCCCAGCCTGTCTATGTTAACGGAGGAACCAGAGCAGAAGATTTATGGTCAGGGAATAAATGTTACAAAACAAAAATATTATTCCATGCCATTGCAGTATGGTTCTGGCTAACCTATTCCTTCTCTTGTATACAAATATGTATACTACTGATGGTGAAGTTATGAAAAAGTACATTCTATGGTAAACATAACCTTAAAATAGCGAGCGGAGCTCGCTGCAAAGGCCCGAAGGGCCTTTGCGAGCGAAGCTCGCCCTTATGGTAACGCGTATACACATATCTTATTGAGAAAATATGCTGAATCAAAGAATGAGAATGTACTACTATGCTTTCAAAAACTTTCGTCCCCTCGCAGACAGAGTTGCTGCGGAGATGCTGATATTGCCATTAAATTTTATTTTTCGACTCCAAGTAGACGTATATGTTATACTCAATTTTTGTTTATAAGTTGAATTTATTGAAAATATTTTTCGTAAATCAGGTAACGATAAAGCATCAACAAGGCGGCGTAACCACGGGAAATCCGACATTTCCGGTTTAAACGAGACGTTTCGCTCAGATTGCTTTTCTGGTCTCGGGTGGTTTCGTACTGTCAGAAGTCGGAATATGTTTGTTTTTTTCTTTTGCTCTTATTAAGTAATTTATTTTCATGTTTTTAGCCTAAACATTATTCTTACAAAATAAAAATGAATTATAAAGAACCATATTTTTAAAAAACCATATTTTAAGCCCCCCCCCTTCAAATGTTCATCTGCTGGTCTAGATCAATTTTACAAATGCTTCCGTGTTTCCACTCGCCTTATACTACCTTTTTTTGCAATCATTCAACAGAAAGTTTTGTAAGATAAGATAAACCATCATAGTCAAAATAAAAAAGAAGGATCTTTTTTTATTTTGTATGATCATATCTATTTTCTCTCCGCTCGCACAAAAAGGCTTTGCCTTGATTCATATTAATTAGGTCTCAAAGTCGAGAAGGTAAGGCAAAATCATTAGAATTTCCTTTGCGAACCCCGGAATGAATTACATTCTGGAGTAAGACAGGTGCCTGTTGCAACAGCTCCACGAAAACTTGTCTCGATGTGCATATTGATGTACATATCAGGGAAAGATGTCTTGTTTGCTGATGATGACAGCCATTCAATCGAAATCCAGAATGTCGCTGATGATGATATGCTTTTATGATATACAGAGTACCCGTAGCGACCGAAGAACTTTCTGCCTTTGAGTAATATAACCCTGAACAAGTAGCTTACTTGCAACCGTCTGGCGTACCGATTTAGCTGAGAAACGAAAACAAAAAGATATGGTAAAGTTATGAATGAGATCATACTACGGTAAACATAATCTTAAATTCTCATTTTTCCCTCTTACATCAACCAAATGTTTCATTTATTCCACATTCATAAAAGAAAACCGCATAGCCAAAATATGTGTAAAAATTTGTTCGTGCTAATTTCTATGCATCTATTTATGTCGCCTGCAATTATTATAGAAAACATTTAAGAGGATGGATGTTTTTTTTATGAAGCTTGTTGCGTTTCCAATTGGCTGACAGAGCCAATGCACTTTGCCTGTACTTTACTAAATATATGTATATACAAAAATATGAGGAGAGTTTCCATATGAATAGGAATTTAAATACACATCAATTTAGTCGTTGACCATTTATCACCTAACTCCAACTCTAGAAGAACTTGGCACCTGGTCCCACATCTAGCTTGCTAGGGGTCCGTCGATGCTCATTTCGGTGCTCTATTGTGAGTGCTGTTGAGATTATCGTCAGGATTTTCTTTAAGTCACACTTATGCCCTTTGCCGTGTGGAGCTCGTAAAAATGTTCCCCGCGAAGGGTTTGACAGTAAGTGTTTTGAATATTTTCCCTGGCATGATCACCATAGCACTTTCTATATAGATATAACCTCAGACAGTGCAATGCATGTATTTTATATATTGTTTTTTATTATCGTGCATGAACATCGACGGCGGGTACGTGCGGCTAGCCAACATGGGATGCTTACTCCTTCCGGGTACCTGGTCCCACCTCTAGCTAGCTAGGGGTCAGTCGATGCTCAATTCGGTGCTCTATTGTGAGTGCTGTTAAGATTATCGTCAGGATCTTCTTTAACTCATTTGCATATCGCAATAAAAAAAATGAAGGGTATTTATTCTCTGTCCTATATCGCTCGGTATAATAATTTTAAAACTGAAACATCTAAATTGGTCAGATTTGGGAAATGGCCATTTCAAAAGATTTATCAAAAAGACTCGGTTCATTTATCATTCAAAAGAACGACTTAGATGTTGATAAATAGACAAATGACTAATTTCCTTCTTTGTTATTAGTAATATACTTCCAAAGTGTGTAGAAGATATGTTTCATCCGGTTTCAAATACCCAGACGACATACCATCTCAGAATAAGCTAGCTACCATTGACTCATGGATGGCTCATTTCTCTCTTAAAAAAGATGAAACTTCACATCTAGGGTTGCTCACCTCGCTTCTAATATGGAAAAATGACTAATAGTAATCATTTTCTACTTTGAGTCTCTCATGCAGGGGGAACCCTGGTATCTGTCCTTAAGAATTTGAAGAGTGATATAATTTGTGGACCTCGCCCGAGTCTCAAATGTCACAAAAATCATTTTATCACATGGTACACCCTTTATGCAGTTTAATAAAGTCATTTCATAAATAAATGCTATGGTAACACGTTACATGTCGCTCTGCATGAATATAGAGGTCCGTCTATGTAAAAATATCTGATTGGTCGATACATCAGCCTTATCACCTAAACTGTGTGGCAAGTGTGACCTTTCAAATGCATGACTAATATTGTTGTTGTTGAATTGATTATTGCATTAAAATACTTCACAACTTTGAAATATTTTTCTAGTTACACACAGAACATCTATACTATGGGGAACTACTTCTCGTAGCGTAGCAGAACACTTCTAGGTCATGTCGTGGTTCGCCTCTGCTTCTCAGAAACATTTGTTTCACGTTAAAAATAAACAGTTTTAGACAAAATCATGTGACAAAAAGAATCTCAAATGAATTTTCATTTCATACGATGTATTACGAAACTCGTTGTGCGTTTTATATCCCCTCACCAAGGTTCGGAGATATAAAACAACTCGTTTCATGTTTTCAAAGTTACAAAACAATATTACTTCGGTCCTAGTTAATAAAAACATCAAAGACATTTAGAAAACAAATGACTACTGCTATCAAAATAGATAAGGATTTTTGTAACTTTCAAACCTTTTACCCCACTTTCTGCGCTTGTCTATTCTGTGTTTTTGTTTGGGGTGTTTTGTTGCGTTGCGTTTTTGCTGTGGGTGCTGCAACCGAGTGATGGTAGAAATTCCATTCTTTCTTTCAAACTCTCAAGGATAATGATAAATTATCCTCCACAATATTTTTTTCAATTCCATTGATTTTATAGATAGAAATATTAATAAATCTTCACGAAAAAATATCGTTCAAATTTTTAAAAATAATGAACAAATATTACTCAACTCCTGGATTTGTCATAGACCTACAAAAAGAAAGAAAGAAATCGATGTTGAAATTTTATTTAAAGCAATTTGAAAATTTGGAAGGAAACGTTTACTTAAACAATTGGTCGATCTGGGAAAACTTGGGATTTTATCTCGAAATAACTCCTTCCCCTAAAATTCCCTAATACCACCCCCCCCCCCCCCCCAAAGTAGATTAAAGAAACTAGAACTAAGATGACCCCCCAAAATTCTTCTTGAATACTTCCCACTATCTGGAAAATTTATGACTTTTAAAACATTTTGAGAGAATGAAAAGACTTGACAATCCTTTTGGGATACCAGAAAAACCAATAAGATAAGATTTAAATTGAAAACAACAAAAGGTTACTTGGAACATGTACATAAATGACTAATACGTAACAAAGTATCGAACAATGACCTCAACAAATATAGGTTGGCAAACTGTACAAAGTACCCACCTCAAAGATTTACTTATATAAACATGCCCCAGATTAGATCGGGGTACTGTTGAAGATCTTTGACTTGTTCTAATGAATATTTCATGACGTCAAGAAAATAATTGGCAATAAAGTTTTCTATACCCTTTGATGGCTTAATGATTCCACGCAAAAAACGAGTCATGGATGCGATTTCGATTTTACTTGTTAATGGTTTAAGCAACTTTTTCTTGGCATTTCTTTTCTGAAATACATACTTTCCTATCGTATTGTTTCGAATACAAATAACTGAAAATATAGTATTACCCAATCAACTATATATAATAAAAACTACGTATTTTTTACTATAATAGTTCCTCTCATTTTCCCGGATTTCCGCTTGATAGGGTAACAGTCTGTTCAACCGGGCAACGGTCAAACTTGTTTTTATGGTCACGTGACGAATTGCTGCCCTCGCAAATAAATCCCACAGTCAATTGGATAACAGTTTGTTCAACCGGGCAACCGTAAAAACTATTTATTTGGCCGCGTGACGAATCTCATGATCAATAAAACAGTTACTGTATGTGTACTTATTCTAGCGCAACTAAATTTTAGCGCAAACAGGACGAAAATGTGTTAATTGACATATTAGCGTAATCATGAATAAGCGCACTTGACTTTGTAATCTATAAAAGTTCATTAATTTAGCGTAGTCTTGAATTAGCGCAGTCTTTATAGCGCTAACTCTGCTAAAATAAGTAAACATACAGTATTTCATTGCTACTTGGCTACTTGTATTGTCGGCTTTTTGTCTCGGATTACAGTTTCCCAGGTCTTCTCCACTACATCGGGACAATAGTTTGACTATTCCCTAAGAAACCATGAAATAACTGTATACTATTAACCATCAAATATAAAGGCAACTGACAATGAGAAAGCAGAACATGGCCATAATGCAGTTCATTGATTGGAGTAACCTATATATGGAGAAAAATAGTAAATCCTCACCAGCGGTACTTTTAGTGAAAGTGATTTTCGACATGTGCAGCGCAATTTACATGTATTTTAGTAGAGCTCTCTGGTTTTAGTTTTGGAATTTTCTATTTTGTAAGGAGTGCGCGGCTCCAAATTTCCTCTAGTGTCGATCCAGTAGGACGGCTAGATAAAATCTATGATGAAAATTTGATGAAATGGCCAAAAGAAAGCTTCTGTAATGAAACATAGCTGGGACGAAAGTAATTTAATACATTTGAACCATTCAATCGCCTAGAGCACATTTATGTACAGATATTGACATACTACCATTGAGAGTGAGGATAATCATTTCTTCCTTGTTTAGCTTCCTTGTAAGGCACGGTCCATTTGATACTCTGGGGGGGGGGGGGGGGGCTTGGGTTTTTTGTCGGAGCAAGATTATTTTTTTCGCCTTGGACCGGGGCAAAATTATTTTTTTCTTGCAAAGTCGGAGCAAGGAAATTTTTTTTTAACAAAGTGATGTGCAGAATGTTTGTGTTTTATCAATAGATATTACATGTATCATATTTTTACTCAAAACTCTAAATATTAATAGATACTTTATTTTTATGCAAGTATTCAATTCAATTCTAAATAGAGAGATAAAATATATCTACAATACAATTCTAAATAAACAAAATTTATATAAGGTACATGAATATAAGAGGGTCTTTGGGGAAGGTCTTCTAGACAAATTTTAAAATGTAGAATTGTATTTAAATGGTGAATAACTGAAGTTCTCCTTCCAAGCTTACAAGAACATAAAATTGAGACTCTACGGGATACATGCAACATGCATTAATAGTTATACATAAGTATTGTTAACACTTTTGATATCTTCAATTCTAATATGACTTGATTCTTTTTCCCTATTATGACAACAGACGCGAGCCCGGCTCTATTCTCCAATATAGGCCCTATAGCGATAAGCCACGCCTACCCATTTTCTGAAAGCAGATAAACCGGCAGGAACTGGTTTTTACCAAGAATCGAAAGGTCCAAGTTTGGTCATCATTAGAATAGAAATAAAAAATGACAAGCCGGGCTCTATTGTCTCATAATGCCCTCGCGCGAGGGCATTATGAGACAATAGAGCCCGGCTTGTCATTTTTTATTTCATAAATATATGAACTTTGACATTAGCAAATAATGATTGATAGAAAACTATGGCGAGCGAAGCGAGCTAAAAAAAATTTTGATAGAATGAAAACTGCGGCGAGCGAAGCGAGCCGGAAAAATTTCAAGAATTTTAGCAAAATTTCATGGTAATTCTTCAAATTCAGATTATTTGTAAGAGCAAGATTATTTTTTTCTGTCACACCATAAGCAAATTAATTTTTTTCATCAAAATGCAGAGCAAAATTATTTTTTTCGAAAAAAACCCAAGCCCCCCCAGAATATCAAATGGACCGTGCCTAAAAGATTCCGATCTAAAAAAGGCAGCCAGTCGATTTAATGAACTTTGCATCATGGGTTTACTACGAAAATTTAACATCTACTTTTAAACCTGTCGTATTTCACCTGAATGAAGAAAACTTATCAATGAAATACAACTATCTTACGATTGAACCCAGAAGTAAGATTATTTGCATACTGCGTGTATTTAGCGTGCTATGGCTGTCATAGCTCAACATTTGGTAACGTATCAGACAAACTTAATTAGTTTGAACTGTTATCCGGTTGCATAAATTGTTTCCCTCTTGAACTAAATTTATATAAAAAATAAGTGTGAAACAGTCATAAATGCGTAACAACATTAACATTTCCGGGTCGCTCCTAAAGAGAATATACACGGGCAGGAACACGTTACGTCGCCTTACAGTACCGTTGTCAGAAGTATTTAAAGTTCTGCACTTAAAACCGTCCGTTGACATTATGCAACAGGTGAGGATATGTTGGAAACCATCCGTTGTCATGAAAATTGTCGACAAAGTTTCAGTAAAATCACAAATAAATCATTAGGTAACCGGTGATTTCTTTTAAAAAGCCAACGGGGGGTAGCCATACGCTTCAGTAGTACATTACTACCATGAAATTAATAAAACTCCTTTTATGTTATGAGGAGATCTAAATGGCGATGACCTACTGTCAGTAACGAAAACGGAAATTTGAACAGGAAAACTATCCTGTCTCTTAATTATTTGATTTTATATACCAATTTTATGTAGAAAATTGTCGACAACATTATACAAACAATATATGTGAATGAACGTCTTTTACATTGTATATTTATTGTATACTTTGATAATTTGATAAAGAATGTCCGTTGTTATGACAAGACAAGAAGATATGGTCCGTTGTCATGACTCTTAACGGTATTTGGGCATTAATGGGGAATTGAATCTTTATTTCGAATCTAAGGCTGAGCAATTAAATTAGCTTAGTTAATTCTTAAAGTATTCAGCTCTCTTTTTTTTGTAAAGCTGTAAAGGAGGATATCATATAATTTTCAGGTTACGTGAACATAGATCGTATAGAATAGATTTAAAATTGAAAATATGATTCATGAATTTGAAGAGGTGTAGGATGAGTTCATGAATTTATACATTGATCAATTTAAAAACATAATTGTTAAAGGGATTTTGAAGTCATATATAGCGTTAAAAACAAAGACATCAAATATCGGTCATTGAAGACATTTTGATAGCCTCAGCCTTTATCACGTAATTGTTCCGAACGTTCTTAACATGGGTATGATATAAACCTTACATGTATATCTCAGGTGATGATGAAAATTGTAGTTGATATGTTATTTACATTTGTGTGTGTCTGTATGTAAGTGTGTTTTTTTTACGTCAGCGTCGATATCGGTGTCTCCGTCTGCCTGCGAGTGAATTCTTTTGTCCGCGTTTGTTAGCATGTGTGTCTGTATGTGAGTGAGTGCATCTGTCTGTGTCTTTTGTGTGTGTGTCTGTCTATATACATGCCTGTCTGTCCATTTGTTTTTGCGTATGTCTGTGTATACCCTGTGTCTGTCAGTCTGTCGTTTTGCGCATGTCTGTGTATGTCTTTCAAGATGTTCCTTTCAGGATGTTCATGTCTGTGTTTTGATCAGTGTCTGTCTGAGTCTGTCTGTGTGAATCTCTTTTTGTTTCTCCCTGTGTCTGTTTTTCTGTGAGTGCTTGATCAGTGTCTGTCTGAGTCTGTCTGTGTGAGTCTCTTTTTGTTTCTCCCTGTGTCTGTTTTTCTGTGAGTGCTTGACTATGTGTGTCTATCTGCTTTACTTAATGAGAGGTTTTTGTCAAGAAAGAGATATTGGCCTAGTCTGATTTTCCGTCTGTCTTGCATGCTGTGATAAACTGTGGATTTACTGAAATCAAAGTCATTACATGTTTTGTTTGTGTGTGTGTATCACTATGTGTGAGTCTATCTGTATATGTCTGTCTACCTGTCTATCCGTCTGCCTATGCATATCTTTCTGTATGAGTGTGTCTGTTGATGAATGTGCTTGTCTGTATATATGTATTTGTCTGAATATATATGAATTTGTCTAAAACCCCATATATGTGTGAGTGTCTAACCCTCCCCCTCCCCCTCCCAGAAACCTCTTACATATTCTACAAAAGAAAAAACAGGAATAGGGTCAAGTGTCCGGGAGGAGTAATTATATCCTGCTCTGTTGAAGTTTTGTGATTTGTTTATTACAGCACACGATCTGTCTTCCGCCAGTCTGTAAACTTTTCAAAATGTCGGGTTTCTTCTGCAGAACCGATGATGAAAATCAAATTATAAAGTCAACTTTTCAAAAGAGATAGAGACTATTGGTGGGTAAAGAGGAGACATGGGTGCAATATATATGTAAGACCATTGGAGCAATTTTCATGTATTTTGCAACATTGGAAGCCAATTGAAGGTAAACAAAATACGGACTTAACGGGGGAAAATGGCTATAAAACATTTTTTCTCTATGGGGAAAATCCATGCTAATATGAGGAAAGTCTGATATATAGCGAAATATCTCCAAGGGGAAGAAACCTATATATCGAATTTTCCTATGAGAAAACTACCGTATTACACCGGTTTATAATACACTTATAAAGTAAGATACTGTATACATTCAAATTTTCGCCTCCATTTATATTTTACCCTTTTCACCCATAGCCCAGAAGATGAATTAAGACGGGACGAATAAAATTTAATGTTAAGGATATCTTAACAAAACGGATGATTCGGCGAATTCAATTCAGTCTCCATTCTAAATTGGTTTAAAATTAAATTGTGCGTATTGATTGATGAATTTTAATGATTAGTACAGGTATCATAGTATCATTCCATCCATTAAAATATAAAAGCAGACAACGGACATCTGACAACGGACAGAACTTTCGCAACAAGGATTGACAACGGACTAATTTTAGAAAAGTCCCAAAAGAGTGATCCAAAATTGAATTCGTCATCATGACACTACCAGAGGAGCATTATATAGACTTGATATTTATTATTAGTATATTTCTGGAATAAGATAACCTGAATATTCAAAAATTTCAAGAAAAAGGAAGAATAACACATGTGCAGGACGTGGTGATCAAAAGACGCCAACTCGATCTCCTCTTTTCAAACTGTATATCAGTACCAGAAAAGCATATAAACCAATAGCTTAGTGTTATAACTACCCCCCCCCCCCCCCCCCCCCATTGAATTTTCGAGTGTATTACTTCTAAAATTTCAACGCTTATTAGAAAATCATACTTTCCACACATGCTCATTGTCACGACAACGGATGGTTTCCTTCATATTCTTACCTGTGGCATAATGTCAACGGACGGTTTTAAGTGCAGAACTTTAAATACTTCTGACAACGGTACTGTTAGGCGACGTAACGTGTTCCTGCCCGTGATATAGTATAGGAAGAAAACTCAACGTCGGTTTACCAGCTATGAGGGGGCAGGATGAAAGGGAGGGGGAGGACGGGGGCCGGGAGGAGGGAGAGAGGGGGAAGGGAGGTGGGAGGGAAGGGGGGAATGGGAGGGGGAGGAAGGGGCGGGAGTAGGGAGAAAGAAGGAAAGGAGGTGGGAGGTAAGGGAAGGATGAAAAGGAGGGGGAGAGAGGAGGGGGCGAGAGGGGGAGGTAAGGGGTTAGAGGGGGAAAGAGGTACCCCCTGCCCCCAGCTATGAGTATTTGCCAACGTAAGATAAGATGGCGATGTTTCAAATAACCTTAATTGATATACTATATCTATCCACAATAGTACACAGTTACTTGAATCACATTGAAATTCTAACTGAATAAGTATAGGTATGGAAAGAATTCAAAAATGTATTCAATTTTTCCGTGTTCGTTGAATCAATTATACAATCCCAGCTGAGATAGACCTCTCTGTAATCAATTAAGCCAACATGATTTGATAGCAGAATTTGTCTGAATGATCGCAATTATTAAAGTATCACTTCCAAAATTGATGGGAAAATTTTATCTTAGTACAGCAAACATTTTCTCTAATTTTACTTTTGACTTGAATTATATATATTCAATTGCCGATAGTCTTCCAGCATTGTGAATATGTTTGAGTTGTCAATACTTCCAAAGCAAACAATCCTCTATAGGAGAAAAGGAGAATTTACAACTCTACAGTAAAACAGATTTCATAACCACGTTGAAGAAGTATTCTATAAAAAAATACAATATCGCAGTCCTTAGTCTGCACCGATGGCCTATTTAATTGGTCTCTTTGGTTTTTTATATTAGTGTTTTCATGTAGTCTTTTGTGTTTGTTCTTCCGTGTCCCTTTTGTGCCTCTTGCTGTGTTTGTCTACTCTGTGTTTGGTCTTCTGTGTCCCTTTTGTGCCTCTTGTTGTGTTTGTCTACTCTGTGTTTGGTCCTCCGTGTCCCTTTTGTGCCTCTTGTTGTGTTTGTCTACTCTGTGTTTGGTCTTCCATGTCCCTTTTGTGCCTTTTGTTGTGTTTGTCTACTCTGTGTTTGGTCTTCCGTGTCCCTTTTGTGCCTCTTGTTGTGTTTGTCTACTCTGTGTTTGGTCTTCCGTGTCGCTTTTGTGTCTCTTGTTGTGTTTGTCTACTCTGTGTTTGGTCTTCCGTGTCCCTTTTGTGCCTCTTGTTGTGTTTGTCTACTCTGTGTTTGGTCTTCCATGTCCCTTTTGTGTCTCTTGTTGTGTTTGTCTACTCTGTGTTTGGTCTTCAGTGTCCCTTTTGTGCCTCCCTGGTCTTCCGTGTCGCTTTTGTGTCTCTTGTTGTGTTTGTCTACTCTGTGTTTGGTCTTCCATGTCCCTTTTGTGTCTCTTGTTGTGTTTGTCTACTCTGTGTTTGGTCTTCAGTGTCCCTTTTGTGCCTCCCTGGTCTTCCGTGTCGCTTTTGTGTCTCTTGTTGTGTTTGTCTACTCTGTGTTTGGTCTTCCGTGTCCCTTTTGTGCCTCTTGTTGTGTTTGTCTACTCTGTGTTTGGTCTTCCGTGTCCCTTTTGTGTCTCTTGTTGTGTTTGTCTACTCTGTGTTTGGTCTTCAGTGTCCCTTTTGTGCCTCTTGTTGTGTTTGTCTACTCTGTGTTTGGTCTTCCGTGTCCCTTTTGTGCCTCTTGTTGTGTTTGTCTACTCTGTGTTTGGTCTTCTGTGTCCCTTTTGTGCCTCTTGTTGTGTTTGTCTACTCTGTGTTTGGTCTTCCGTGTCCCTTTTGTGCCTCTTGTTGTGTTTGTCTACTCTGTGTTTGGTCTTCCGTGTCCCTTTTGTGCCTTTTGTTGTGTTTGTCTACTCTGTGTTTGGTCTTCAGTGTCCCTTTTGTGCCTTTTGTTGTGTTTGTCTACTCTGTGTTTGGTCTTCCGTGTCCCTTTTGTGTCTCTTGTTGTGTTTGTCTACTCTGTGTTTGGTCCTCCGTGTCCCTTTTGTGTCTCTTGTTGTGTTTGTCTACTCTGTGTTTGGTCTTCCGTGTCCCTTTTGTGCCTCTTGTTGTGTTTGTCTACTCTGTGTTTGGTCCTCCGTGTCCCTTTTGTGTCTCTTGTTGTGTTTGTCTACTCTGTGTTTGGTCTTCCTTGTCCCTTTTGTGTCTCTTGTTGTGTTTGTCTACTCTGTGTTTGGTCTTCAGTGTCCCTTTTGTGCCTCTTGTTGTGTTTGTCTACTCTGTGTTTGGTCTTCCGTGTCCCTTTTGTGTCTCTTGTTGTGTTTGTCTACTCTGTGTTTGGTCCTCCGTGTCCCTTTTGTGCCTTTTGTTGTGTTTGTCCACTCTGTGTTTGGCCTTCCTTGTCCCTTTTGTGCCTCTTGTTGTGTTTGTCTACTCTGTGTTTGGTCTTCCGTGTCCCTTTTGTGTCTCTTGTTGTGTTTGTCTACTCTGTGTTTGGTCTTCAGTGTCCCTTTTGTGTCTCTTGTTGTGTTTGTCTACTCTGTGTTTGGTCTTCCGTGTCCCTTTTGTGCCTCTTGTTGTGTTTGTCTACTCTGTGTTTGGTCTTCCGTGTCCCTTTTGTGCCTCTTGTTGTGTTTGTCTACTCTGTGTTTGGTCTTCCTTGTCCCTTTGTTGTCTCTTGTTGTGTTTGTCTACTCTGTGTTTGGTCTTCCGTGTCCCTTTGTTGTCTCTTGTTGTGTTTGTCTACTCTGTGTTTGGTCTTCCGTGTCCCTTTTGTGTCTCTTGTTGTGTTTGTCTACTCTGTGTTTGGTCTTCAGTGTCCCTTTTGTGTCTCTTGCTGTGTTTTTGCATCAGTGTTTTTCGATGATTCCTGTTGGTGCTGAAACCGAGTCCTGTTTGAGATCCATCGTTCTCATTTATGTATTTGTAATATATTATTAAATACCTTTCAGTGGTAATAGATCTTTCAAGTGCTTTGATTTTCTATCCTAACCTTGTATACGAGAGATCGGCTTGTCATCGGCATTCAAACGTGTAGGCTCATGTTAAAGACGTGTAATAAAATTAATCATTTCAGTCAACTGACATTTCTTTAACAAACAGAAATCGATCAGATTGGGGCATACTTGATTATAAACAGAAATCTAAGCTATACATTGTAAAAAGCGAATCAGTTTCTTCCGACAAATCAAGAATTTGTTCTTTTCTTTGTCGTGCAAGTACAGCGGTCTTTAAATGTTCGAGTCCTCAGTTCTGTAAATGAAACATTTCAAATCGATTTATGCTTTTAAATTGTTCACAAAAACACTGATTATACCTTATATGAAAGATGCATTTGTTCAAGGGACTCATGTAATATGTCTTGACATGTGAATCAAGGTATTGGGGTGCTACTCACGAATGACATACCGATTGACACATTGATTACAAGTGGCGTGAAGAATTTTGTTCCATATGTAGCAATTTTAAAGATTTAAAGATTTCAGTCTCAGACGATTCACCTTTGTTCTGTACCTCATGTCGGAAGGAATCTGAACTTATTGCCCTCAATTTAAGAGGAGAGGAAGATTGACATAGCCCCTTATTAATTGAAAATCAGTTACAAGCCGGTGGTAATCAATGTGCGCACCTGAGTGACGTAATCTTCACCGCGTGGTATCGAAACGTATGGTGTTGTGATTCCTTAGACAAAGTTTTGTTATTTTTTTCATTTTCTAACTTAAACTTCACAAATCTGATGAGCCGTTGCAGGAGGGCAATGCCTATAAAATCAATCCATATCGTCGAGGTATATGAAAAATTAATAGTTTTTGCAAACACTTCATTACGTTTGTTGATGACAGAAACGTTTTGACCTAACAGAACTCTTTTTAAAAGTGTTTGCAGAAATATTGGCTTTTCAGATATATAAACGATATGGACTTGCGTATTAAGTATTGCCCTACTGCAACGTCTCATCAGGTTTGTGCAGTATCACTTAAAATGATCAGAAAACAATCAAAAACCTCCGTATGGAATCACAACATCATACGTTTCGATCCCACGTAGAGATCTTGGTAGAAGTTATATATGTACCTCCTTTGATGACAGCAGCGACTATTTAAGTGGTGCTCCTATTGCCGCAAGTAGTACCTGGCATCAAAGACATACCGAGATTTAAACTTGATTATGCTAATGAGATGCCCCAATATCATCAATATTTAGCTGTCAATCAAAAATTAAGAGCGGTATAATGGATAAAACGGTCCAATCACAAATGCGATAAGAGATATTAATCCTACTCCGGTCGTTGCATGATGAAAACCTGTCTCCTATATAGATATAGTTTCAGGGGAATTTCTTAAGCCGCCTAGGACTCTTGTTTATTTGTGTGAAGGGAATTATTTCCGTGAGCGCACAGCACATATTATATTTCGGTTAAGATACTTTTTCTTTGAACGATTAAACTTTCAGGCACATTTCTCTGTTGACATAATTCTGATTCCTTTCTGGACCAAAAGAAAAAAAAAGGAAAAACTAAGAAGAAAGGATCGCTCTGCAAGATTCGAACCAATTCATACTGCTCCATGTTGGACCCCAATATGATCTGCACTTAATGTAATCAGATTGTAAGCACCTTAACCTCTACACTACAAAGGGCTAATTATAAGAGGTGTTAAAGTTGTATAAATCAAAAGATCACTCACTGACGTCACCAAATTGAAAACTGCATTTGACATATTCATAATTAAAATTTTTGCAGTAGGAGGTCAGATTATGATGAAGGAAAATTTAATGTATCTTCATCATTTTAATATAAACATAATTTTACAAATAGAGTTCTTGTGCATCTTCTGGATGTTTTAAATTATAAGGTATCAATGACGTCACCAAATTGAAAACTGCATTTGACACACCTTTAAATTCAAATTTATTGCACAGGGAATTCAGTTTACGATTAAAGAAAATTCGAAGTACCACTATCATTTTAATATCAACAAAATGTTCCAAATGGAATTCTTGTGCATTTTCTGGATTTTTACAAGATATTCTACTATTCATTTAAAATTCCTTGTACACCAACTTTAAGACTTAAACTTAAGGTGCCACTCGAGGGGGGCCCAGGAAGGGGGGAGGGGTGGAAGGGGTGGAAGGGGTGCCCTTGGGATGGGGCCCCTGTGAGGGGGTCCCTGAGGGGAAGGGGCTCTTGAGGAAAAGGGGGCCCTGGGGAAAAGGGGGACTCCTGGGGGAAAGGGGGCCTTGGGAAGGGGGTCCCTTAGGGACAACGGTTGCCTGGGAAAGGGACCCCTTGGCAAAAGGGACCTCTTGGGAAAGGCCCCTGGGGAACGGGGGTCCTGGGAAAGGGGTCCCCGTTGAAGGGGATAAGGAAGGGGGAGGGGGAAAGGGGTTCCCTGGGGAATGGGTCCCCTGGGAGGGGGTCCCTGAGGGGAAGGGGCCCCTGAGAAGAAGGTCATATTCAAAGTAAAAAGAAAATATCAAACCACGGACTTCATTTTCAAAAGAGTTGATGTTTGGGATGTTTTTCTCAAATCTAGATTTTCTGTTTGATGACGTCATTTGAAGCAATTAAATGAATTTGCATTCAGGGAAAATTGTTTATAATCATTGAAAAAAAATAGCAATGCTTAATATATAGGTTTAACAGCTTCAATCATTTCTAAAAAGTGGACGGAATTCTTAAAAGCCATTTTTGTGGCATTGCGTTTTGAACCAACGAGTTAAAGAAGATTCTAACGATAATCAGTGTCTTTATCATTGCGTGTGTGTCTGATCGTGAAGACGGATTCGTTTGGCGTTTGACAGAATTAGTCACTCGTATACCTACGATTTATGATGGAAAAGAATAGAATACCTACAGATTACATAATACATTTTATATAATGAAGATTAAGTGGTGCGTTTCTTTTTTTTTGTTCGGTATATGATGTGATATTGACTTACTATGAAAATATTAACCTCGGCTTCGCCTTGGTCAATATTTTCACAGTAATTAAGAAATGAATCTTATATTTTTTCTGTTGATGCAGGTATCACCCGAATATTTGGACAGAAAACTGCATCAATGCGCGTAGCGCGTTGATGCAAAATTTTTCTGTCCAATTTTTCGGGTGATACCTGCATCAACAGAAAAAATATAACATTCATTTCTTATCATCGTCTATTTATGGAAAACAGACTGTTTTCTTGGATCTAAAAACAATCAATCACCGCACTATATATCGTAAGTCGGAGGGTTTCGCAGTGATAAGTCTGCCAAAACAAGTTATGGCAGCCGCCTTGATTCAAACAGCGAACGAACGTCTCTCTATATCTTTGGAATAAGGACCAGTTTGAGCAAATTCTACATGCACTGTTAATTTTTGAGTAAGTAGAAAAGAAATGGAACCCTTGAAATGATAAGCAATCATCAACAAATTGTATTTTCAGCAACGAGTTCATTCGTGTTTGAGGGGACCCCCGATTCTAAAAATACTGCTATAAATAGACTTCCGTGAAAAATTGTGTTGATCGATGTATCAACAAAATTTCTCAGCCAATCAGAATCTTTGTTTCTTAAAAATGACAATGGAAATTGAATGATTTCAATATCACATCATATACACTGAGTTAAATGTCCATAATTGTGTAATCACAAACCATCCTTTTGTATCTCATCAACAGGGAAAATAAGGTACTAGATAAGATAACCGCTACATAAATCAGGGCAATATGAAAGACGGGGTAAGGACAGTGATTTGAGAAAAAAAACTTAACCTGTCCTCTCTGATTGGCAGTCGGGCTCCTCGGGTGATAACATGCATAAGCTCGCTACAGCCGGCAGAGCACGGACTGTATTACGTACCCTCCCCCCCTTTTTTTATCTATTTACATATTCATCTGTGTTGCTTGCGCCCCTGCGTTTTGTGGTCTTGTTTGTGTGTGGTCATCTAACAGTGAGGAGGTTGTTTTACACCACAATTGACATTGTATGTTCTTGGGTAATCGGAGAAGTGAGAGGGTTGTGTGCACGTAATCCAGGCAAATGTATGGCAAATGTATGGCAAATGGCCGTCCAAAGTCGGCACCGGTTGCCCATTGGTCTCGTAGGTTTATGTGTAGTCGTTTGTGTTTGATGTTTATATGTCGTATGTCTCTTGTTCGTCTCTTAGTATGCTCGTCTTTGTTAAATATGAGATAAAGAATATCCTGACGACAATCTCATCAACACTCTATGGAGCACCAAATCGAGTATCGACGGACCCTTAGCAAGCTAGAGGTGAGACCAGGTGCCCGAGAGGAGTAAGCATCCCCTGTTTGGCTAGCCTTCGATATTCACGCACAAAAATGAAAACAATATATCTTATACTAGTATACAAAAACATGCACTGTCTGAGATTATGTCTATATAGAAAGTGCTATGGCGACAATGTCAGGGAAAAGCATTTAAACCATTTACTGTCAAAAATGTATTATCGATCCGGACATGTTTAGTGAGTTAAAGGCTAGTACACTTTATAGAAGAAAGTGAAAGTCAAGCACATTATCAGAATCCAAAAA
The DNA here is from genome assembly GCA_028142955.1 of Pinctada fucata. NCBI lineage: Eukaryota > Metazoa > Mollusca > Bivalvia > Pterioida > Pteriidae > Pinctada > Pinctada fucata. The sequence goes on along the minus strand of AP027111.1, from coordinate 38,511,508 downwards.
TCGTAATCAATGTGCATACAAAACAATGCAAATACAAAAGCAAATAAAACATCTGAAACTTCATGTGAAGGAGAAAAAGGCCAGAAAGAGTAAACGTTTCCCACATGCTATCAGCGCTCGTCTCGTCACTCATGCAAAAGTCAAAACCGGTGAATGACAAATATGGATAATGACCATATCCCTGTTTACAGCACAAAATCGATAATTCAGAAAATCAGAAACCGAAGGCATACAAAATCAGAATAAAACAGGAACCAAAGCAAACAAACAAAAACCTCCACCATATGAAAAGAAGCGAACTCCCGATATGCTTTGGAATTCTTCTTGCCTATTTTTTTCAGAATAAAAGACAATGAGATATCTAATTAGATATGTAGACACTTATATCAAATGCATTCAACGTCTCCATTAAAGCTTTAATAGAACTTCAGTCTTGGATGACTTTAGGCCTATCATATAGTCATCATTATCATTCATATCATTGTAACGTAAATTGTCTTTATGAATAGCTGTATATTGAAGGTTGTGGAAATGAACGCCAGCAGGAAGACTTTGTACCGACCAAAGTAAAACACGACCGTCGTACAGTTACAAACGATGGAATCAGACAAAACATCAGCAAACAACAGAGGACATCCCAACATCAAATAGACCCATGGACACCAAAGCACACATACCACTTGATGACAGCACATGATTCTACGTAGAACATATAATATTTGTGGTAGGCACAGACTTATCCGAATTATATACGTACGTACATCCATCCTTTGTACTATGAATCAGAGAATAAATAATACAATTTCTCAGTGTAAAGTGATACCATAAACAAAGCGATGATGCCAACTATGTAAAATGGATACAGATGCATTATAGTCCATACTCAGTAGCCAAAAGCAATTATCAGAGAAATCCAACCAAATTTCAGATAGGATCTTTGAACAGTTATGCTGAAAAGATTGCCTTTGTTCACGGATCATAATATAATACCAGTTCAGAGTTTTCTCAGTATATGCCTTTTTCAAACCATGATAGAATATCACCAAGACCTAACATTTTGTGTTCGCCCACCTGCCTGCTTGCTTTTACTTCAATCCAATCTGATTACAATAATCTGTTTCGGGTTCTGTTTATTACGTATTTCATCACACGTAGTAAATGCATCCAAACCAATCCAAATTGTAAACATACATTTTGACAGGAGAAGTAGCCATTGTGACAAAAACTGTTTTTGCTACCTAAGTTTATATAACTGTAATTTAACAAACTAAGAAAAATGGTTGTTTCCGATATCTTGATTTGCGTGTCTCCATCACGTTAATCAGTGTTAATATATTTAATAGATAAATATACATATATCTCGACAACATTACATTAGATTAATTGGAGCGAATTGCATGTGGTACATTTATTGAATGAATAAGGAAGTTCTGTGGTGATTGGACTAAATATCTTGTAATAAATTAATTAATCATTAAGTAAACAAAGGGGATTTTTGACTGACTGCTTCCAATGATTCTTGATCCTATCAGTAGCTAAGTGCGTATATCTTGATAGATTCTGCTGTTTGTCAACATGGTCAAGATAGAATTAGATATTCGGAAAGTTGTATGAATTCAAAACATTCAAGTTGATGTGGACCAAGGAATGGCTACCCTTCAGGAAAAGCATAATAGAAATAAGGATAGGTTATTAAACCCTTCTGTATTACTTATATGAGAGATAAAAGCGTCAGCAGTGTAGATCTATGTCATAGATAATAGGTTACTCGGAACTTCTTCCTGGTTAATGAGCTTACACAGTTTACTCTATGCTCGTGCTAGCTTACTTTGTGAACCGTGTATCAATGATTTATATAAAAAACATGGAAATGTCCAAAGTAACTATTGAATTTAAATCAAACATTCAGGAGAAAAATACGTATAAAACGAGAAATATAAGAATTTTGTCCATTCTAGAGGGGGAGTACTGACACACTATCCTCCTCTAGATCCACGCTTGTTATTCTCGAATTATTCATCTGGAAGCATACTAAATTCAGTTAAACGTTCATTCTATTGACATGTTCATGGCATCACTCACTTTAAAATCTTCATATGAACAAAATTGGAAATGGTATATTAGTTATCATTTCTCAAAGAATTATTGTAAAGCTGGAATTTCTCGGTACCAATTAAAGTTTGTATGGATAATATAACAATTCCGTTGGAAATGGGGAAGAAGACCAGAATGTTTCTTCTTATTCTAACCAAGTAAGATTATATTTCATATCAAACCTGAGACGTAATTCTCTCTCTCTCCTTTTGCGAAAGAGAGGAACTGAGGTATTAAAGGGAGATCACACATTGAACAATTCAAAAGTATATCATCTTCTTCCCTTGATTTTCTATCTAAGACATATTTTTTTTAAATACAACATAGAATCGATAGATATGCGAGTACCTTTATAATGTAAGTGACGAAGAGTTGCGATTTCTGCCATAACAAAGCAATTTTGAAGACAATACTGACGCCAGACTATATACATGTAGGCGATTTTACCATCATAGTAATCCCATGATGCAATGTTCATTGAAGCGATTGGCTGAATTTAAGAGCCCGCCTACTCTGAATTCATTATGTAAGCAGTCATTTCGCTATGATTGACTTCCATATATGGAAGTTTTTCCATCCTGTTAATCACTGAATCACTAAGTAAACTAAAACTATGAATGAATTTAGGTACAATACAATTTGTATACCATGTCGATTGACTAGTAGAGTGACTATACGTACTATAGTGTTTGACGAATTCCTGCTCTTACTTTTTGCTTACCCTACAGCAAAGATACGACTATAGACAATGAAATCGTCGATGTACGGAATACAGAATTTGTCACGGAAGTCCTCAAACATGTCGTTCATGTTCCTTCGAAAAGTACCTGGCGCTCCTGTCAAGCCAAACGGAATCCTATTCCACTCGTATAATCCCCATGGTGAAGTAAACGCAGTGAGTGGTTTACACTCATCCTTCACGCGTCCTTGGTGATAAGCCTTCCCTTGGTCCAAAACGTGCGTGTCGTACTTCTTGTTGAATTTCTCAGACAGCACGCAGGCAGGACACAGCGAAAGTTCTGTATGCACCAAAACTGCTACGTCCTGTCTGCGTGTTCATAAATCCGCAAGGAGGCCGGGACACGCACTGATAACGCACGGACACCGTACGGATATCCAAGGTTTGCCTACCGTACCGTTTTTACACGCAGACAGCACGTACGGCGGGTTGTGACCACCGCTTTAAGGTCAGCTGCTACGTTAGTAGCTAGCAAATGATGTAGTTATCCGGATAATGTAACATATCTAATTGAAACTGGCACAAACGAAGACACCCACACACACACCCACTCACCCACCCTCCCCCACCCTCACATCCACTACAGAAAACGCGACGAAACAATACAATTACACACACAAAAACGCTTATCACTGTGCATACGCCTAAAAACAATGGGAAATATCAATAGGTATCGACTTAAGTTTTGAACAGCGGAATGAGATGCATCACCACGAACTACATGTTTTGCAGTGGGTACCTCACTCGAGCTTTGATGGAAATACCCCCCTTTGTTGTGACACAATCAGACTTAGACACGCTATCTGTACATTTTTGACTAGACAATGATAACATATCATATCCCACCCATTCTCTTACGTCTTTCGGTGCATTTTTAACATAATAATTCACTCTTTGGCAATATTACTTAGTTTAGATTGAGGATCACTGACGAGGGTTAAGTTCCCGAAACGTGCATGTCTGGTCCGTGCTGCAAATTTATCTTTTCTTAAATGATGCTATCGAATTTGAAGACGTTTAACATTTAATTGAATTGAATGATTTTGTTATCTCATCCTGTGTTTATTACACCCTCGAAAAGTGTCTTTTCATGTCTGACGTTATTATTCGTATCGACAGCAATATCGATACCGAGAAAAAATTTTAGAGGAGTTTAGGTTGTCACAACGGTAGTGGGTACGAGTGGTCTGCTTTGCGTCTTAGGAGAATATTCATATGAAAAAAATTTCCATCATGTACTCTAGTAGTAGGTTCATCCTTTTTTCAGAATATAGATTTTTAAAATATAAACACTGCATACGTTCAGGACTTCCTGGTTACATCAGAAGAAAAATGCACTTTGAGTACAACGGAAGTTTTATTTACTGACCGACATCTGTTAAATGGATTGCTCTTCGTGAAACTTCCTTGACCAGCGTATAATAAATAGATTACTGGTTTACCGCTTTCTTTTTCTTACCTTATCATCAAAACGATTACATTTTAAAGCAGAAATGAAAATTATATAATGAGTAAGTTTTGAAACCTACATTTATTTTCATTTTTATTGATGATTCTGATGCATCGAATTTTTTCTTACAATGGCCGTGTTGTTGTTTAGTATGGTAGATATACCATTATTATAAAGATTATTATGACGTTTCTATTTTGGATACTCGTAGAAAGTATTGTACTATAACATAAATACCATGATTACCGTTACCAAAACATACATTAAAGCAATCAACATGTTTCTTCGCTGTTATGGAGTGTGGCTTCATATTTAGATTGTTTGTATGTATTTGAATGAATTATTACATGTATACGTGTGGACATTAGTTACATATCGACATATTGTAAGTAAATATATATTCCAAGATTCCAAGGGGGATGTAAATATGCACTTAACTATAAATCTTTTATATGCACATATCTTTTATCCCTCATTTCTTTAAAGGTCGAAGTTGAATTTTAAAATATCTCCAGTATGTTGCACTCCCTCATATTACAGGTAATAAGAGGAAATTACCGAATAATACTTGTAAAACGGTAATGTACACGTCATATAAAATTCCACCGGGTCCAATGACTGGACCCTTTTATATAGTACAATATATCTCTGTTAATGGTTACATGCCTTTCCTTATATTGCGGTTTCAAAGACATTCAAACTTGAAGATACACGGAAAGCAGAAATATTTTAAGAAGATAAGCTTATACAATATTCCTCTCTGAATTCCAGACCGATTTATTCTGTCTGAATAAAAAGGTTGACCCAGTCTGAAAATGATATATCAACGTGTGTGAAAAATTAACTTCAAAGGAGTCGCCTACTAATTTTGATAAGTGCACATTTTGACTATGATAATTGAGTTTTTGTGAAGCAGTGTAAAATTCTATGAGTTAAACGAAGTTTAACTGAGATGATGTTGCCCACATACATGTAGTTGAAATACTCATGCATCATTTTAGAAAACAGTTTTATTTTCCGACGATATATTATTGTTCACAAAAAGGTAAGAGTACAATAAGAATTATCAAAATATCAGAACGATTTTTGAAATACAATTTTATTGTACCATAAAATGTATAAGTTATTTGTCAAGGAAGTCGGCTCTCTCTGGATGAGTCGAGGCTCTGTCCAGATGTGTCGTACCTAGGTCAGAGAATAAGGCAGGTCGGGAAGTTACATGTTATACTTTGTCGGGCTCCAGCCCCTACTTATTCAGGTCGGGGATATATATCGGAAATCAGTCGGGCTATGAAGCTGACGGTTAGGATAAATCGTAGCTCTGTCGGGGTAATTCAGGTCACTTAAGAAGAAAGAGCTGCGTTCATCCGATTCAGCCCCGACTTAGCAATATTTCGGGAAGATTCGCGAGGGGGACGGGGAGCCAAGTCTGGATAGTGTGAGCTGGGCTTAAGAAAAAGTATGGATTTGCTCCATGGTTAAACTTAAGGAAATGCATCAAACTATTTAAAACACATATATATTTTACTATTTTTTCTAGAGGTCAAACCATTGAATATTACCTGGAAAATAAAGTATTTATAAAAGAATTATTTAATATGATCGAAAATTCAGTATAGATTTTTTTACGGACAGATCGATTGAAATTAGTTAATGAATAATGTGCTCATGAAAAGATGTTCTTTTTTTAAATAGATAGACAACAAAATATCTTTTTTATACATGTCAATTAAGGTAGGGGTTATAGTCTTGTATCACTAAAGTCTTTGCTACAGTTACCTTCCTGTCGATACCAATAACTATAGAATGGACTAAAATTCCATGACTATAAATGTCATTTTCGTCCCCTGCTTTTTGTGTATTCTCTTTATTTTCGTGCGTGAACATCGACAGCGGGTGCGGCTAGCCAAACAGGGGATGCTTACTCCTCCCGGGCACATGGTCCGACTTCTAGCTCGCTAGGGGTTCGTCGATGCTCAATTTTGTGCTCTTTTGTGAGTGCTGTTGAGATTATCGTCAGGATCCTCTTTAACTTATTCATAAGCTGACGTCACACTGTCCCGATTTAAACAACCGATGGCCACACGATAAAGGAATTTTTCAAATTCGGGTGTGATCGTAATATCATCGGGCTATTCGTAATGCCATCTTGAACCATCGTATGACCGCCGGCTTGATTTGTCAAACTTCGGGAACAACTTCGGGAGTGCTGTCAAAATCTTTGGCATGTCAAAAAATTCCCGATAGCACTCCCGAAGGACCATCTTCGAAACAGGTTCGTGTAATCATCTTGCCCTTCGTAAGACCGTCGAGGAGGCATCTTGTGTATTCGTAACATCTTCATTTCTCCTTCGAATTACCATCGTGACCATCGGGGAAATTTTGCCATACGAAGGCATTACGAACGTGTCAAGAATCTCCCGATGGAGTTAGGAAGGCTATACGACTTCGTGACAACCTCGCAATTCCATCGAAATGACATCGTAATGTCATCGTACTCTAGTACGATGACGTTAAGATGGGATCCCGATACAAAAGATGACAGACACAAATATTGAACAAAACGTTTCAAATACATAATATTCAAAGCCATTTTCAAAGTATTTTTCTGAGTAAATCCAAATTTATCAAAATAAAAACTTTTTTCTGTCTTCTTCAAATTTGCAAGTTCAATTTGCAAGTTCACAATCAATGCATTATAAAGCAAAATGACGTGCCTTGATAATGTTACGATAAGGAAAAAGAAGGCAGAAGCATTGCTTCTGTAAATGCATCTAAGAGAGCATGTACAGACTCAGTATTTTCTATAATTACTTGTAATACTAGTATCTTGTTGTGACATATATCCATTTTCATCTTTCTTACATTGAATCATCACGTCTTCCACTTGTTTCCACCAATGATGTTTATAAATGAAATTCGTGATATTTTAAGACGATTTTTGTTGTTTGACAATAATACATGTCAACTGCTACGCAAAGGTAACTGATAACTGGACCCGTTGTCTATTTGTCCGTCTGGTAGTCACACTTTCACATAAAGAACTGTAATGATATGCCTTGTAAAATCAAACTTTCAAAGATGGTCGAGCATGATAAGAATCAACATTCATATATCTTGGCTAACCATGCTACATATACAGTGCGATTCAGATATTCGATAACATATATTTGAGTTGCTAATTTTTGGGTATTTTTTTGTATTTTTCTGAGACAGAAATGATAAAAGGCGGAGGAGGAAACCATTGACACTGTTCTACTGATTCAACAAGAATTTTTAAACATCCAAAACGTGAAGCATTCCTGGTTATAATCCGATACATCGCATTCTAGATACGACGTCGTGAAGCAATCTAATAGCCTTCGTTAATACATCGTAAGCCTTCGTATGACCTTCGGATATGTTTTAAGATAAAATTCGTTCCGTCTTGTTGTCATCGGGGGCGCTTCGGATACAATCGTGTAGTCATCTTTTAGCATCGTGTAATAATCTTTTAGCATCGTAAAAACATCGGTTGCTGAGCGGGTCTTAACCATATTCGGGAGTAACTTCGCACGAAATTGAAATTTTCATATTCGTGTGTCCATCGGATATTAAAATCGGGACAGTGTGATGCCTACAATAGCAGTAGTACGCTATTCTATAGCAAGCTCAAATGAATTTATACGACTTCATTGTATTCACAAGGAGACTACATGTAGCTGAGAAACCAGGGATACATCTAAATTCGTACTCGAAACAAGGAAAATATAAGACACTATAAGATATCTTTCTCCACAGTATCGCAAGATAATACATGCATGTTGTAAGGATGCGGATTGATATAATTAAAAGGGCAACTAGTATCCTCTCCATTAGCCATTACAGAATGGTTAAGTCTTTAGATGTTTTGTGAAGTTTTGTACTTTTCAAGGATTTATATGCCTATTTATCATAAATTTGAAAGAAAGGATGGGATCTCCAACAACACTCGGTTGCAGCACCCACGTTTTGTGTTTTGACTTGCACGAACTGATCGATTCATGCGTAGAATTGACGGAACATATACAGAATGATTATCTTAATTTGTGTTTTGTTGCGGGTATTGCTGTGTGTTGCATACGTCCGTAACAAAACACAAGTTATGACATATATTCTATAAATATATGCACAATAGTTGTCTGTTTCATTCTTTGTTTGTGAAATTGCTTTTTGTAGGTAAAAGTGTGACGTTAAAATTCATCTCATCGCAGTTTCAGTTTGCAGGTTAGAAAAGCCTTCGCGGCATGCTTCTTTAGATCTTGCATGGTGACGTCACGAGTGTTAACATACGAATTGCAGCACGTTCCTTTCAATAGTTACATGTGTTGAACGTCTTCAAATTCATAGCATCATAGAACTACAGCTAAATTTGCAGCATGGACCAGACATGAACGTTTTGGGTACTTAACCCTCGTGATCCTCAATCTAAAGAATGTAATATGACCAAAGAATGTGGAAATAAGTATGTCCAAAAATGTATCAAAAGACGTAGCAGGATGTGTGGGAAATGACAGAACCCGCGTTTTAGAAATTCCCATAAATTTTGTTAACAGAAATTTTCGAATACCTTGAAGAAACAATTTAACGAAGCTGATCGAAAATTGGCTACATGTGCCCTCGGGGACTGATGGTCGACCTAAAATGCAATAACTTAAAATGTAATAAATCCATTTTATTACATTTAAGGTTGTTATTACATTTCAGATTGCGACAGGGACTCCTGGTCCACCAGCAGTGACACTTACCAAGTGGTACAAATGTTAAACGTCTTCAAATTCAATAGCATCATGTAAGTACAGATATATTTACAGCATGGACCAGACATGAACGTTTCGGGTACTTAACCTTTTAAGTAATTACATTGGTTGTGCATATATATTCTTATTAATTTGCCAATTAAAGAAAAAAATAGACTAATCTAAAATAATTTCACCTCTCACGCAAAATAAACAAAAATAACCCATTTGAAGAGCCTTATAGGACAAACCATTCAACATATTTTCATATATATACATGTATATATGCACAACCAATGTAATTCCCTGTACGATAAATGCACTTGCTGCGTGTTACATACTCGTAACAAAACACAAATAAAGACACTTATTTTCTATATATATATGCACAGCCATTGTAATTCCCTGATATATTTCTATTGAAAAAGAACATGCTGCAATTCGTGTATTACCACTCATGACGTCACAATGCATAAGATCTAAAGAAACATGCCGCGACGGCTGTTGTAACCTACAAACTTAACCCCCGGTGAGATGAATTTTAACGTCACCCTTAAACTATACACGTCTGCCCTTTGCTTTTGCATTGGGTGTTTTGGGGTTTTGCTGTGGGTGCTGCAACCTGGTGTTGTTGATGATCCCGTCATTCCTTTTACCCAGAAAAAGCAATTTCAGAAAGCAAGAATGAAACAGACAACTATGGTGTATATATATAGAATAAATGTCATAATTTGTGTTTTTTAGATAATCGTCAGGATCTTCTTTAACTCATTTGTCACGGGTATGGAACATGCAGCAAGTGCATTTATCGCATGAAATGTACTAACACGCATTACATGTACGATAAATACTCTTGCTGTGTGTTGCATACCTGTAACAAACACAAATTAGGACGCTTATTCTCTATATGGAGCAAAACTTTTTCTCCTACAGATTCTCTCCATCTCTTTTTGTCAGTATGACTGATGACATTTCATTTTGGTGACAAAATATGAATAAAATCATCAGATCCCAGAATTATAAATAGGAAGGAAACTACAATTAGGCCTGATTTCTAGGAAGGACAACTCTTGAATACTTGTCAAGGCATATGAAATGAAAGTGGAATTTTGGGGTTCACCCATTTAATTTATAAACAATGTTATTCATTTTCAAAAATGTAAACATTGAATGTATAATAATCGTAGCTGGAATAAAACGCAAATAAAATCGTTTCTATAATAGAGAGTCATGAATTTTAAATCCATCATTTTCTCGAATACCACTGTATGGTACATTCCGACAAATCACCTATTGAAGTTGACATCATTCAATAGGTGTAATAAATGATATTCATGTACATCAAGAATTTATCATCAAGTCACTTCTTTTTAATCAATTTAAACAATTTGTGTTTTTTTCATTATCTAAGGGTCATCAGATTATGAATTGGCAATCTAAGGGCAAGAGATTCTACAATCAACTTTTACCTTCTGTATTCGAAATAAATTCAGATGACTTTGCAGATAAATAGAATCAATCCCCAGATATGAACAGGGACAAGGACATCCGACTCGAATGTCCAGGATTTGCTTGTACCACGACGAGGCTTGTCGAGACGTGGAAAAAAGCAAATCCTTGACACGAGGGTTGGATTTCCGTTCCATGTCCCTGATCACATCTGGAGATTGATTCCCAATGTTTAAAAGAGCTCAAAATTGAGATTAATAGAATCTATCATCCCTTTGTACAGAGACAGGGAAATCCCAACCAAGTATCAAAGATTTGCAGTCCATGACGAGGCTTGCCGAGTCGTGGACGTTGCAGATCTTTGATACGAGGGTGGATTTCACTTTCCCTGTACGAAGGGGTGATTGATTATTTTTCTCTCACCTATATATTTACATAATTTATGACTAAATATAACTTGTTTTTCGTTAAATGTTGTACTATGTGACGTCAAACACTGCTAAACCTACGTAAACGTCTATGACGTCACAATAGGGGGTTCGGGACAAACATCCGGGTGAGCCATAAAAATTTACACGAGTGACGGAATTTTCATCTTTTCCCGAGTGCAAATTTTTATGTCTCACTCAGAAGAAAGTGAAAGAATCTATTTCTTCTTCCATGAAACTTAAGAAATAAGTGAATTCAAACAACGTTTCAAGCCATCTAACGCCATGTTTTCTGACGACGTTACTGTGACGTCACAATATGATTCTCTTTTATCATTGGTCAATTGGAGCCTTTGAGACAGCTTATGTGTCTCACATATGCTGTCTTACAGGGTACGAACAAAACTGAAGAAGAAAGAGTTGTCTCAGAACAGGTAAATCTGTAGATATCTCTGTCCGGGTGAGAAAATTTATGTATTCTCTTTCATATTTTGATCGGCTAACGCAGCAATCATGTATGACGTCACAATTGACGTAACATTCAAAAGGCACGTGAAAATGTTATCTTACCCCATAGGGGTAAGACATGGATATCTTTTCCCAGCGTTTCCATCGATATCCTAGTCCACAGTGGGAGAAATTCCTTTTCCGTTACTCATATCAAAATTGATCAATGCGTCTTGGTTCCTGGTTCATGAATACAGTAATATAACTTCATAAAAATTATGACATAAGAAAAATCCATCCCGTAAACAATGGAAGGTGGTCCATGTAGTTTTTGATCTTGCTGAAATAAAAAAGGCGAAATATCCATTAGATTTCCCATTTTACATCAAAAACGCAAATTAATCGAATATAAAACTTAATACCTTTTCACGATTGGTTATTTGAATGGTGACGGGGATGTTATTTGAACGAAGAAGTAGCCCAGGCTAATATATGTCAGTGCATTTGTATGTGATGTGACACATGTTTTACACAATAAGAAACATTTTTAAAATAAATAAAGGAAATGGTATGGCAAAGTGTAATGGAAATGAATGATACATGTTAAAATGAAATAATTATAATTATCTAAATAATCAAGACGCAGATTAGAAGTAAACATACATGACGCAATTACCGTTATGTACTTGACCCCTGTTACGTTTGTATATGCTGATATTTACACGTAAACATCCTATTAAACCATTTATTATTGTGGCACTGGTTAACAAATCAATGCGCGGTAAGTGGCTTAAGCTCATTATTAGGAATTTCGCGTAACAAAGAATTACAATTTAAGTGAATTTAGAGACATAAAAAACTACATGCCCCCGAATCTTCGATTACGGGGGCATAATTGTTGTTTTTTATGAGTCTATCCAAGGTAACGGACCCTGACCGATATAGATCAAAGGAAAACCGGTCGATGGTGCAATGCGTTCGGCGATTTCGCCTAGCAAAGAAAGTATAATTAAAACAGATCGTTCACAGTTTCATGTTTTTTTAAACACTAGATTGCATCAGAATCATTCTGAGTCTATCAGATCCTATCTGAAATTCATGTCAGAAACTTAACATAAATTTCATGTTAATTTTAAATGTTATGTGCATTTCATGATAGTGTTTGCTGCAAATAAATATCACGTGAGCTTAGTTTGAAATGTATGTAAATTTCACATGAATTTCACGTAACGACCAATTGGCTGTGGAATAGTGCATGAAAAGGCAGCTTTCAGCTTATGATGTAGTTTGTCTTATTTGTTCCTTATGGATAAAAAAGATCATTCCTTTCCACAATAGCAATTCTGTTATAAAGGCAATTCTTTTCTTGGTCTTTTAAGACGATGTCGCCATAAGGATTGTGCTGATCACACGCGACTTCTATCGAGAGAATACGATATAGAAGGTCGAATAATTATGTTCAGTGTCATTTACACCTAATACATGTATGCATTTGGTTTGAACATTAAACATACTAATGATATTAATTTATCAGTTACATGCTCTTTTGATTACCAGATGTAAACTTTAAGGTTGTTAATGATTAAGTAAAGTTAATTTACATGTGTATCATGTAGTCATGTGATAATGTATACATGATTATGTGTCAGCATGATCAATAACCTTTTGAAACATCTTATATATTAACTGTATCGTCGTCTTTTTCTAGATCTCTTTCTTATCTTTATATTCATGTTTAAAAAGCGATAAATTTCAATTTTCTGTATAAATGTTTATGTAATATTTTATTCTTTATGTTCTGAAAAAAATAATTTCTGGAGGAATCTTCTGCCTCTAAGAAGATGAAATGATGATATTTTATTCGGTAATGATGGAACATATATGCAGGACGCTGAGGTGATAATTCAAGGAATTGAGGTAAGGTAATTAACAGCCTTATGCTAGGTTTACACTTAGCCACAATCGCCCCGATTGCCCCGATTGAGGTGAATCGTAGAGATCGTAAGAGAGCGTGGGGTTGAATCGTGACGATCGTAAGAGAGCGTGGTGGAATCGTGATGATCGTAGGAGATCGCAGAGATCATGGCAAAAATTTTTCATTCTCAAAAAATTTGCTACGATTGTCCCTATTGATCCTTACATCATGAGAGAGCGTAGTGGGGCGTAGTGAACGTGATGGAGCGTAGTAGAGCGTAACAGATCTTGACAACGCGCAACAGATCGTAATATGCGATCGTAGGAGATCTTGGTGAAACACGTTCTCCTACGATCCACTACGATTTCACTCACGCTCTTTGACGATTTGTTACGGTTTCCACGATTCAATCCACGATCTACAGGATTCGTTGCGATTCCAATATTCCTATAATGAAAATTATAATAAGACCACCCGTTTTTGATGGATTAAAAGAGTTTTTAACATCCGCAACAATTTCTAACATATGAAGAAGACTAAGAAAAGAAGTCTTGATAATCAGTGAGGTGCTGCATTAATTGTCTTCGAACGAATTAAGTATATACACGCAATCAAAGATTTGAATTGCTTAAGAAAAATTGTTACCTTTAACAATCGAAAAAATGAAAGATCAAATAAGGTTCATCAATGCCATTTCCAGCGTTTTGCGATATAAAATCTTCATCTCCTGGATGTTAAGCTTAATCTTGTTCGGATATTGCAAGTGGTATTGAAACTGGTTGTCTATTTCTTATCAAATCGTGTTAAACCGCGGCAAATCGTAAGTCATACATCGTAACAGATCGCAACAAAACTTGATAAGCGTAGGGAACCGTGATAGAGCTTGGCAAAGCGTAATAGCTCATCTTGGTAATCGTACGGGAACGTAACGAAGCTTGAGAGAACGGGATGCAAATCGTAACAGATCTTATCTACAATCGTAACAAATCGCTACAGCGCGTATCAAAGCGTGATGGAGCGTCGGAGAGTGTGTGAAGACCAATTTTATTTAAAGAATCGTGGAGCTCCACGATTTTGCTGGTGTGTTCCCGGAACGTCGAAAATATTATAATGACTATGTCTTAATTGAGTGTGAAAGGGGCCTTCTAAGGGGTAACCAATTAACCAATTAGTACATGTTACCTGTGCAAAACGTCGTAATGTATAACTTTTTCCGATAAACAGCTTTTATAAAACTTTTTTGTGTACATTTTCTTTAATTTGACATTGGTCAAAATTCGTTGTAATACTAGAGTATAAACAGATGCATATAAAAACATGTACATGTTTGAGTCGTACTTGTATAGTGGAGATGTATACCATGTAAGGTGAACCATTTTGCTCAATCATGGACATCGTGGGGCATCGTGGCTAAGTGTAAACCTAGCATTACTTTTTATGAAGTAGTGAAGCCCAAAACTTGCAAGGCACCGATTTTGGAGATTTCCGATGTGAAAGGTGGAAATGATGAACAGAGACATTAATTCATTCTTTTTACTAGGAAAGTTTTCGTTGTCATGGACACTATGTCAATATCATCAGCAGAATGACAAATATGGATAATGACCATATCCCTGTCTACAGTACAAAATCGATAATTCAAAAAATCAGAAACCGAAGGCATACAAAATCAGGACAAAACAGGAAACAAAGCAAACAAAAACAAAAACCTCCACCATATGAAAAGAAGCGAACTCCCGATATGAGAGTGAGACCAGGTGCCCAGGAAGAGTAAGCATCTCCTGCTTGCATGCAACACCCGTCGCTTCAATTCGGTAAAACTGTCACATCCGGTTACTTCCATTTTGGAAGATATAGAGTACAATCTTTGGTTGGATGGTTCAAATGGTCTATGACAGAATATCATCCACCATTCTGGATAGTGGGACATCATAGTGTATGACGAGTTCCCAATATCGACCGTAGAACTTCCTCAGTGACGATGTTAGTCGGTCACAAACATATCCCTGACTGAGAAGCTTATCTGAAAGACGCCTAGCTCTCAGAACAAAATCCGTATATTTGGTACTTGCTCTGGCATAGCGTATCAACTGAGATATGAACACGCCATAAGCAGGCGATGAAGGGATGTTGCTACTCAGAAAAGGAAAGTTCGTAATGCTGAAATTGAAGTCGTCACGTTTGTCATAGAGTGAGGTGTTCATGTGACCATCAGTGTCGTAGGACAACATTATGTCCAAATAGGATGCTGAATTATTTGTCTCTGTAGTTTCTTTGACTTCAAGCTCCGAAGGATAGATACTGCTCAGGTAATCCGAGAATTTTGGATTATTGATGGACAACACATCGTCTATGTATCTGTAAGTGAAGTTGAAATCAGAAGCTAAGTATCTTTTCCCTTCAGAGACCAAAGATTGAATGAATTCAGCTTCGTACAAGTAAAGGAAAATGTCGGCAAGGAGTGGGGCACAATTGGTACCCAATGGAATTCCGACAATTTGCTGGAAGACCTTTCCTCCAAACACCACAAAAATGTTGTCGATCAGAAAGTTTAACATCTGAATAATGTCTGTTTCAGTGTACTTATTTTCAGAATCTGACTTTTCTTTTACAAAGTAGGTTTTGTCATAGTTAACAACAATAAATTTGTATTTGCGATTACCGTTCTTACTTGTAAACGCATTACTTATAATTTTTGCGAGTCTTTCTTTCAATTTAGAATGTGGAATTGTAGTGTAAAGTGTCGAAAAATCAAAGGCTTTGATCGAATGGACTCTACTAAAATGAGTGGATTTCAGATGTTCTAAAAGTTCCTTCGAATTCTTTAAAATCCACATCTGGTTGATACCACTGCGAGAATATACTGTCGAACAATATTTTTGTAGCCCAGATTTGATTTCAGATAAAACTTTGGTGAGTAAGATCGATACAGATTTGGTAGAACATTTTGAGGAACCAGCGATGAAACGTTGTTTGTACGGATTCTTATGCATTTTAGGTATGCAGTATAAGTATGGTAAATCTAAATCTAAATTGGTAGTGTCGAAGCCAAAGGAAGCAAGAGCTGATTTGTGGTTATCTATTATTTCAGAGGCAGAAAGGTTTGTTGGGGTGTAAGTGGGATTTCCAGGTGTCGAATTTAAACCCAACTCTTTAACTAGACTGTCGAAATAGTACTTTTTGCAAGTAAATGTGTAATTATTTGAGGCTTTGTCCGCTGGTGTGATGACATAATGTTCTTGGAGGTAGGTAAGTTCTGTGATAACATCAGGGTCTTTAAATATAGACACGAATCTGGTGTTCACAGTTGATTTTAATCGGTTAATTCTAGATAAAAGTAACCCTCTGATTGATTTTATCCATTCGGAAAGGGTGTCTGATAACTGATAACTAGGCATTTTCACTAAGCTCGTTTCCAAGGTAACAGGTATAGTAGTAAACTGAAATTTCCTTAATTTTTTTCAGTTATATCTCCCATAGTATAAACAAGAAAACAAGAAATATGATTGTACCCGCTATTCTATTTGAACAAACGCTCAAAACGTAGTAAGGTTATGAAAAGGCCCTATTTCAGACTGAAAAGCTCCTAATTTTGCATGATTTTGATCAAATTGAAGGGCAAAAATGGTGTATTAGTCTGCATTACTGGAATTCTTATGTCAGTTTCCTTTCAAGTATAATCCTCTAACTATGAGAAAATCTTAAAACATGAGTGGGACCTCTTCTAGTTATGATTCATAAGGGTATCAAAAAGGTTACCGTGATGACATTCATTTCAATACTATTACAAAATGAGTAATTCACTGGTCAAATTTTAGCTGTCCCTAACATATTTTAAAGTAAGTTTGTATCCATGCGTCTAAAGGAACCTCACTGATAAAAATAAACTTGAAATTTAACACAGTGTGTCAAAGTTACTTGAACTGTGATGAACTAAATTTGACATAAATATGCGATTTTCATAAGAATGAGAGGCAGTCAGTCAGAAATCATGTGACATTGAGTAAAACAAACACATGCATAACGATATTGGATATATCCCATATTTATTTCGATAAGTTGCAAAGTTATTTAGATCTATAAAATCCTTGATTTGTATCTAGTATTTCATACATACAAATAAAAGAATATTAGGTTATGATTTATAAGACGCCCAAGTTTAGGAGAAATGTGCTTAAGACGATTTCAATTTCACCATCACAACCCCCTTCCCCCCTTCATGTGCAACAACATTTCCTTTCGCCTGACCACGGCGTACAAATTGATTCCACAACTTAAACGCCATGGAAGAGAGCATGTTCCAACAAGTACAAAAACCTCATGAGGTAAAAGAGGCTTGGCAGTAAGCTGCTTGCTGAAGGTTATTTAGGGAAACGGCTTAAGATGTCACTGAGGAAGGTCTATGATCGATACAACGAAATTATTGCACATTTCGACATATTCCGATCAAGGATGATAAAGGACATACTTCGGGTACGATATTTCCAATTGGCCGTCTTTTATCTTTTTAGGCATAAGCAAAATGGACACGTTTCTATTTAGCATTCGTGGCGGGTGTTGTATGCAGTCAGAAGACGCTCACTCCTCCCGGGCACTTGGTCCTGCCTCTTTTCGGGGATTCGCGATTGTATGCCATATTTCTACTGAACTACGATTTGTACTTCTTCTATGATATACTCTGTACTAAAAGTTGTTATGTTTGTTCCTCCTTTGGGCCTTATCTTTTAAAAAGAAGTATATGTATGTCTGATACAAACATAAGACAGTCAAGCCTAAAATAACAAAAGGGTATTTCGTGAAATCGGAACGGTAAGTAATACCTTTATTTTGATTTGACCCTGCATGAACTTGACAAATAAAGAACAATTTCTTCTGCTGTCCATAAGTAAACACCAAGCAGTATAAGTGATTCATACGATGCTAAAATCAATTTGAAACTATGAGGGACGAGCCTTCATGTGTCAAATAAAAGGTTGCCATGAAAATCGTTTTTGACCACAAAATGAATAATACGCTGTTGTTATAAACGATTCATATACGATTAAGAGATCTTTATGTACTGCAATAAATGAAATTCGATCCATTTGGACAGGTTATTTATGGTATTTATTGTTAAGATGCACAGTTGGTATTGTTTTTTTTGCATATTTCAATAGATATATTATACGAGAAGAGATATACATGTATATATATAATTGTTGCATCTATGCATGAATGAGGGAAATTGTTGCTCGCATATTGGATCAATACAGTTTGAAGATAGAAGCCAAATCCTCTAGTGGTTTAGCTTAATTTTTTGCATCTGTTGATTGATAACCCAACTAAAACTTACAGACAAATCTGGAACGCATTGCTTCATCGTTGTCCAGCACGGTCGTGTCATAGGCAATGACGTTTTAGGATGCGGTAAAGCAAAGACCAAGATATAGTAACTATATTTGTTTTAATCGCACAAATAAACATTACAGAAGTACCCATCAGTTATTCAGTCTCATACTCGAGAAGGCAAGGCAAAATCATTAGATTTTCCACAGGAACGGTTGCGAACCTCGAATGAACAAAATTCCGAAGTGAGACCAGGTGCCCGGAGAGAGTCAGCGTCTCCTGATATTTGGTATTGGTACAAACTATTCTTAAAACCGTACTAAAAATCTAATGGATCTTAAAACGATTAAAAATCGTACAACTGAAATGATTAAAAATCGCACAATTCGAGACAACCCATGCAATACCAATTTAAGCTTAATATAGAACAAAATTAAAACAGGGAGTAAAACGTTTTATATTTTTTTGCATCGGATTTTGCTGCATGACTAATATAGCAATTAATCATTGTGACGAACTGCTAATTAGATAAAAAAATACAACCTCGAACCGCAAATCCAAGAATCATTTATAAACGGAAATTTTGTTTACGGAGAAGAAAAACCTATTGATTTCTCGGAAGGATAACTCTTGTGGGCTTGTGATATATGAAAGTAGGACATTGGGAATTACCTATTTTATATATAAACATTACCTTTTCATGTACACGTATCAATAATGATTCGCTGATGATCCATCTTAATCGCACTATACACTACACAAATAAAATCGTTCTATAGAGACCAATGAATTGGATCTTATCATCTTCTTGAACTCCATTGTATTGGAACATTCTACCGCATACTCCAACAGGTAATTATATAACATATTGAGCATCCAGAATACATGTAAGACATCACGTCGCATCCTTTCCGTCTTCTTTGTTGCAAGTATCTGTTTTTTATTAAGTTGAGATTCACAAACGATCTGAAGACACGTTCTCCTTAATAAAAGTTAAAATTAAAAAAAAACAAACAAACAAACAGGCATGTACATTCTTTTCTGTCCCTTATATATGAATTAATCTTCCATATTCACTATTCAATCTGTTTTTTATTAAGTTGAGATTCACAAACGATCTGAAGACACGTTCTCCTTAATAAAAGTTAAAATTAAAAAAAAACAAACAAACAAACAGGCATGTACATTCTTTTCTGTCCCTTATATATGAATTAATCTTCCATATTCACTATTCAAATAATCTTTAAGATATTTTTCTATCCCGATCACAAAAAATGATAACTCCATCCTGAGTTGTTAGCTATCCATAACTTGAAGAATATCATTTCGAAAAGATGCAAGAAGTGAAGTAGATGCTTGGTCGGAACCTCTTGTTTCCACATTTCCTTATATTATGCATCCCGTTGCAATTGTTACTACGACGTGGAAGGTAGTTCATAAAGGTTTTGGTATATCTGAAATAAAACAAAATACAAAAATAATATTGTCCAATGACATATTTGAAATATCAAAACATGCATTATGTTTAATGCTAATTCATCAAACTCAAATCGTAGTGCATACTTCCTCTTACTACCCAATCACAAAATGGAGTAAGCGGGAAGTTGATACAAAACAAAGGTAAACTCCCCCATATAAGGAAACTGTCATCCCTTTCGACGGTAGTGTACTGACCTGTTAAATCTAAAGTTAAAATTAGAATTGTATTTTCAACATTTTACAATATTCCCTTCTAATGATATTCATATATAAAAGGGTGATGTGAACTTAGAGATTAATATCGAAGATTCATATTGATCGAAGAACGTGCAAGCCTGGTCCATTCATTCATTCGTGAGTACTTTAAGATAAAGAGAACATGTGCTATTTTGAACTTGGATAAGGGTTCTTTTTCTGTGAAAGGTGTGAAAAAAATCCTTCCTTACTAAACACATTTTTTTTTTCATTTTCATGTCGACCTTTTCTCAAATAAATCATATTCTATATGATTTAGACCTTTGGGTATAAGTATTTGAGTTGAATTATTGAATTAATGTCGTAAGCAAGATCAAAAGTAAATCTAGCATTGATGCACATTATCAAATAAAACTATCTGATGAGAAAAAAAATATGAAATTGATTGTCATATTTTATATGTGGTGAACAGGAGGTGGAAGTTTTAATCATTAAATCACTGCGATCACTGACTGACATAATGGGTTGATATAATATAGCATTGAGGTCACATAGGGTGTTTTAAACGTGTTCATCGATCATTTCTAAATGAGGCTTAGTCAAAATATAGAACATAACTATGACTATTCTCCATGGTACAGTTTTCTCGAATGTTCTGATTCTATATGGTGACCACGAAATGTCCAATCAGAATTCTTGAATAAATAGTTGTAAAAGTATATAAGAAGAAAAAACATACAAGAAAGCAGCAAAGTTTGAATCAACACTCTGGTATAACTGGTATTTAAAAAATACACCGCTAAAGACTGTATGGTCGGATTGCAAAGTAAGTTTTTGTCACAAATTGGGTCAAGGTTACTGGGTCAAATATTACGAAATAAATTGAAAGGTCTTGTCAGAGGCAACCTACCTGTATGATAGCATGTTTCTACTGTGTATATATAAAGATTTGGAACACTTCCGTAGTATAATAGTTCCAGAGATTTTGCTTCAACCAGAAACTTAATCAAAAAATTTTGCTAGGCCATAGTCTAAGGCCAAGGTCACTAGGTCAAATGTTAAGACATAAATTGAAAGGCCTTGTCATGGGAAACCTTCGTGTATAGTATACAGTCTCTACTGCATACAGTTCTTTAGATTTTGCTTCAACCAGAAACCAAAATGTTGACGATAGACGGATGGACAGATGGACGGATGGACAGACAGACAGACAGACAGACAGACAGACATACATACAGACGGAGATCGTCAGTCTATAGACCGGAATTGCTGTGCAATCCGACCAATTAAAAATCTAAACTACACCTTGAAATTTAACAGGTGTATGTCTAGATTGTTTAACACGTTTATGTTTGTGTGAGCATATACACAATTTTATACGTAATATACATATTCTCAAAACATGTTGTATATTTTTTGATTGTTAATGAAACATCTTATAAATGAAAAATGAATTAAATACCTAAAATCTATTCAACGCAATTTCGAGTCGTTCTGGGACTCAAAATACACAACCGAAGGCAGAAAAAAACCAAGATGTACAAACTCGAGCTTTATTTTTGTGTAAAAAACAGCGTTACTGTTGTAAGAATACTTGAATAATGTCAATAATTTGTTATTCATTCATATTATTATGTATTTTACAGTTAAAAATGACAAGACCATTGCAACCCAATCCAGATGAAGAACACTCAGAGGTTAAAAGATGTTCCCATAGACAGAAAAATAGCACAGAAGAGAGGGTTACATTTGAACATGAGGTAGAATTAAAAGAAATCCATGAAAAGGCACTGACTTTTCTGACGTTTGAAAATGAAGATGTAGATTTACAACAAATCGAAAAAGAGGCTAAAGATTTTGGAGGATTGGAATTCAGTGAGATGCAAACATATCTGAAAGAAGATGTAGAAAGCCAAGTATCTGATCCTTTACAAATTTGGCATCCAAAGAGAGCTCTATCCTTTTTCATTTTAGGACTGAATATGATGAGAGTAGCTGTTATCACAACACTCAGGATGTTTTCAATTCTACTTATGTATAGTAGAAATGGTATACATTCACCAAAAGGCAGAAAGAGAAGAGAGTTTTATATGAGTGAACATTTTAATCAGCGAAATATACGTTACTATGTGAATAGTTTCTTTATGGAAATGTGCAATAAAAAGCTTAGGTATTTTTCACTGAAAAATTTATTTACAGGAATCAGGTTCCCCAAATTTCATATACCTTCAATTTTCACCGTTTATCCTGCTTATACATTAGGAGAATACTATAGGGAAATAGAATCCAATCCCCGGATGACATTCAAGGAAAGAATGCAATATGATATGCTTAGAACGTCAACGTTTTCGAAATTCCCCAGAAATTCTCCAGTATCCACATTGATGCTATCAAAAGCAGGTTTTTACTATGAGGGAAATGCCGATGAGGTAGTATGCTTCAAATGTGACGTTAAACATAGAAATTGGAAACACTTAGACGATCCTGTTATAATTCATAGAGAAATATCACCTTCATGCCCTTTTGTATCGAGTTTAGGGAGTGGAAATCCAGGGAATAATGTCGCGTCAGCTAGCAATGTTAATGGAAACGATCAAAGTATATTGTACAGAAGGGAAGACGGAAGAGGAAACAACGATTTTAGGAATGAAACCGGAAATGAACCAACGAATTCACGTAATGAAAGTTATGAACAGCAAAGTATAACACAAAATACACATGATGTTCCTAATGGAATGAATTCACCTACAAATTTCTCTTTTCACAATGAAAGAGAAAACAACGTTTCCAGCTCGTCAGAATCGAGAGTAAGAGTTTCCGAAGTCAATGGTGATAACAATTACGTTACACCTTCACAGAGTCCAGTAGATAGAATAAGTCATCCTAGTCTCATCAATAATTCAACTGAAAATTCTTCTCCAACACGAAGATATGCATCAAGTAATGGCGATGTACCTACATGTAGATCAAATAATGTCATAGTTCAAAATCAGGGTGCACCTTCCCAAAATATTGCTGCTTCACCAGTAGCAGCTTCAACAACATCTGTTACTACTAGTAGTAATTCTAGTCCAAGATCAGCTGCCTCTACATTGGAACCACTAGGAATAAGCATTGAGAAACCTAGTATGCTGTTCTTGCTACAAGGATATCATCATTTAGAAACTGGCCGGAACATCTGAGGCAAAGGCCAGAGGAATTGGCTAAAGCTGGATTTTTGTATGAAGGTATTTGATTATGTTTAATCAAATTAAACATGAGCATTCCTCTGAATAAAATCTAGATTTGTAGAAATAAACAGAGAGAAAGAAAGAAAATGTTTACTTGTAGAAATATCAATTAATTATATGAACATCTACTCACTCGCCCCTTCTATTCAATTGTTTTGTATGTACTCAAACTTTTTCAATCTCTTTTTTCTTATCTAGGTACCAATGATTTCACAAGATGCTTCTTTTGCGCTGGAGGATTGAGGGACTGGGAGCCGGAAGACAACCCATGGATTGAGCATGCGCGTTGGTACAAGAACTGCGTGTTTGTCCGCCAATGTAAGGGAGAGGACTTTGTTAACTTAGTTCAGCAAGGGAAGATTCAAGAAGCTATGGGCAAAGTAAAGAGTATTTGATTGAATAAGTAATAAACATTAAACATTAAAACACATTCAAACTTAAACAATTGTTATTTGAAAATTTCGTTATTGAAAATGTTAATTTTTATCAAGAAGCTACCGAAAGTTTAGCATATAGTATAAGACTTTAATGACTATTTTGGTTAATAAACACACCTAATAATTTCAATTTCATTCTTTTGTATAGCTGGAAGGACGATCGAATCATAAAAAAGAACAAATCGAGGATGTAATGAAATCAACAGCTGCACTCGGTGTACAAGAGATGGGTTATAACGCAGAACTTGTCAGAAAAGCAATCGAGGCTCTTTCTCGAAAGCAAGGTAGAATTTTAATAATGCAAATCTAGTCTATATCACGTTTCGAAAGAAATTTAAATTGTCAAACAGAGAAAACATACAAATAATTGAAATAGAGCAAACTGAATGTATTGAGTAACTTTGAGTTAATCAATGTTGTGTTTATCGTAATATACATTTTATATTTTCAGTAGATACCAATGTAGAAAAAATCCAAACAATGATTTTCAGTATTGTTTTGGAAAAAAAAACTTACACCATCTTCCTTCAATTTGAAAATAATAAGTATCGTCACCAGAGTAGGGGGATCACTTTCTATCAATATTTGCTCTGATCTCAAAAGTTAAAATGTTTTTGATTGATGAACCAATGATGAATGTCATCTACTTAAAATGGAAAAATCTTGTATGTGATTTGAGTATGTTCATACCTTCAGATTTGCAGACAATGAGCGCTGATGTTTTACTAAAGTGTGTATGGGAGTTGGAGGAAGGAGGCAATAATGACAATACTGTTCAAAATAATACACAACCAAGTACTTATCAGAGCACAAGTAATGAAAATGAGTCCCCGTCAAGTCCCACTCCTGACAATACACCAGGTAAAACTGTGCTTGCTTGACCTTGACCAAATGACATTTGACCGAGAAGATTGAAAATGGCACAAATAAATCAATGAACTCATTCATGAAGAGTGAGAAAAATAGAAATTATTCTCTAATCTTGGAATAAAATATTTTCGAAAACGTTCTAAAATCTTGTGATGGATTCCAAATTCCACTTGTTGTAGTTGATAGTTTTCTCTATCTGCTTCTATAATCAAACAATGTTTTGTTTAAAAAATTTGAAATGTTTCTATAAATGCCTATGACAAATGATAAATTGCTAGATGAAATGACTGAATATGAACCTTTTCTCTGATTTGTTAGGAATGAAAATGTCTTTGAGAACTTTTTGGCTTAGGTCTTCACTTCAATTCGTAAACATGTGGCTAATAATATTATATTCATAAGGATAATTTCGTTCTTTGCAGAATCAACCGAAGCGCTTCTTGCTGAAAACCGACAACTTAAAGAACAACAGATATGTAAAATATGCATGGATGAGGACATCTCCATAGTATTTTTACCTTGTGGTCACATGGTCACGTGTGTGAACTGTGCTCCCGCTGTAAGGAAATGTCCTCTTTGTCGTAGATTTATCAAAGGAACTGTAAAAGCCATCTTGTCATAAAGACCTTCAATCACTTGCAAAATTAAGAACATTGTATGATATCGCTCATGAACCGAAGTTTTATTACTATTCCAATGAAGATTCTAATATGAAAATGCAAAGTCAAGAGAAAATTGCGAGATCGACCTATGGCAGCAATATCAGTTAGCTTTTCCTGTTGCAAAGAACAAGGCAGGAATAAAGATAAGGAGTAGATTCCAAATATAACGACATTGCAGTGGTCACAGCGGAACACACACATACACACAGAAGAAGATAAATGTACACAAGTACGCAAAACCACCACGTAACCAATGGCAAATATGGATAATGACCATATCCCTGTATACAGCACAAAATCGATAATTCAGAAAATCAGAAACCGAAGGCATACAAAATCAGGATAAAACAGGAACCAAAGCAAACAAACAAAAACCTCCACCATATGAAAAGGATACAACAAAGGATACAACAAGGAACAATACATCAAAACGACCTACATCAGACAACACATAGCACCGTTGAAACATAAAGGAGATCAAGTTTTACAAGACCATAAAAACATTGTTAGGATGCAAGGAAAAGCAGTATAGCGATCCAGACTTCATACCAGGAACCTGAATGAACACAAAATGACACATTGAAGTGTTCCAACGCATTGCCTCCTTGAACAACATTTCAAACCAATTTTAATGCACCAGACACGTGTTTCGGATAGTAAATCCTCACCAATGATACTTCAAGCCGAAGGGATTTGCAGACACAATCAGGATGAAGCTATAATCATCAGTAAATGAAATTTAAACACAAAATCCGAAACGATATTCAAAAAACCACATTGAGAGGAAAAGGGGTCTCAAACAACACTCGGTTGCAGCATCCATAGCAAAACACCAAAAACAACAACAGAGATGACACACACAGCAAGAGACACAAAAGGGACAAGGAATACCGAAAGCAACGCAATTCGAACACAAAAGAACACACATAAGGCTTACAGATTTAGGAAAAAATACAAAACAGAATTTCCCCAAAGGAAAAGAAAATAGGACAAACAGACGTAGACAACGACACAGGCCTCGCAGTAGCACGACGGAAAGCTTACATGTATCTAATGAACCATATCCAGTATAATGCAGAAGCGATTCAATGACTTCATGGAATGTACAATATGGATAAAATCTTGCAACAGTAAGAACTGAAAAAGAATAGAAAGAAAAGAGAATTTCAATCGTAAGAACAATCTTTCAATGAACGAGAGAAGAATGAACTCATTATTTTTTCCCACTAAATCCTACCAATTTAGATCTTAATGCTTTGTCTCTCGAGTGGTTCCCATGTAACTGTAAATCGTTAGCTTAGTGTTTGATTTTTGTTGCCGTATGAAGTTAACATACCAGTTTCTATCGCTATTACAAGACGACTACAGGTATGCTGTAGGAATGACCCCCCCCCCCAAAAAAAAATCAAAACGAAACAAATAGGGGTAGCGTTGTTGTTTATCATTATAGATAATGGGTATTTCAACATTTTCGTTTGAACTTCCGGTCTTTTTTAAAAATATTTATTATCACCTCTCAAGGATTTTATGATCAATGCATGACTTGAAATGAATGAAAATATATGATAAAGGGGAACATGATTTAAAACTAGAACATCCTTTATGATTTCATATTCTAATAATATCTTTATGAATTTAATGATGTTTAACATTTATTTCAAAATAAATTTCATGCTTGAATTTTGGTTAACATTCGAATACTATGTGAATTCATAACTATTTCTGATATAATGGTTATTTGGATCAAGTTAAGTCACTAAAAACCAAATATTTTTCACATTCGCATATATTCTTATTCATATAATTTTGTATATAGTTTTATTATTTTCTCTTGTGTGGCATTATTTTGTAATTCCTTTGAATTTTTTTAAGGGAATTCTACATCCCGTCAGTATAATCAATGGTTTTACGAATACTTTTATATTTATGTTCTTTATTTGCATACATGTTTTAAAACATTTTTCTTCTTTATTTATTAATTTACTCATTATACAACTTTTTCTTGATGCATAATACTGTTTAAATTGTTTAAACATATATGTTTCATTTGAATCATCAAAATCAGTAGCGAATCTAAAGTTTTTTTTTTGTACACGTCCCTTAGCTTAACTTCATGGTTTAGGAAGTTTAATAAAACATTAGACGACATAGAAATCACTCCTATTTGTAACATAATATTTAATCTCATATCCAACTAAACCTTGTCCTTGTTTGAATCATAATATGATAAGACGTTAATTATGTCCTAGTAAACAAAACTAGCTATTCTACATATACATGTATTTCTGAGACGTAGTTTCGAAATTAAAATATATATGTCATAATTATGTATTCATATCTCGAAAAATATTACATATGTTTTGTTTTGTTATTAATGTATGTGGATTTTGGATACTTCCAAGTATATAGCAGTTATAGATATTTCTCAAATGCGCAGCCTAGCGCAGTTAGCGCTAATTTTAGAAATGAGGTTTCGCTTTGCCACATTATGCAAGTTCAGGAACTGAACCTGATGCCCTTACTTAAATTCAGTTCAAATAACAACAAATTACGGACAAGTACCTCATATCTTGTTTACTTCTTTCAACGAAACAATATTTGATAAATATTAGTAAGCTACATTGTCGGTTATCCACTCCTTTCATGTACATTGACTTTTAATCATATGACCATACTTAGTTTCTTGATTAGAAAACATACCTGATCCAATGTATGTGATCTTGGAAACGTATTAGTAAATCCCAAATATCACAAACATTCATTCGAACGAAATTACCTTCACGTAACGTTGGGAAACCTGCAACTTTCTTTTTCTAAAATTCAACTTTTAAATTAATTTTCATAACTTTGTCCCCAATTTCAACATTAGAAAAAAAACCCCCACAAACTTCTTGAAAATTCTGTAAATCCCTTCCGAATCATTTTTACAAATTCAAACTCATCACCCACACCGTGAACCAGCTTCTTATGCTGATAAAGATAACATGTAGGTTAATGAAAACCCCATAGTATCATTTCCTGAATAGAGACAAAGATGCATGCATGTATAATATTATAAACGCAAAATGGATATAATGAATATATCATGCCCCTTTTCTATTATTCTGAAGCGGAAATAATTTCATACATACACTATATAGGAGTATATTAACTTAGTAAAACAATAAATATTATTGCTAGAAATTTGTTTAAAATCCAGGAAATCAAAATCGTAAGTCATAAAAATCATAAGACAAGATAATTTCTAATTATATTTACGGTTAATTTGATAGAACAAAATTGTCTTATTAAATGTCTTGTACTGCTTTAGAATTTAAAAAAGTTGCCTCTCTATGTCATCTTTATATTGATCTTTTTAATAATGATTATTACGTTGGCTTTACCTGGCATGAGCCTCGAAATTCTAATCATGATACAGCAAAACCCCAAAGCACCCAATGCAAAAACACATAGCAAAGACGCACAGGAAGAGATGCAAATGTTACAAGGAACACAAAATCACATAGAAACATCGAACACAAATGTCTACACACCAATGGGCAATCGGTGCCGACTTAGGACAGCCATCTACATCTATAGGGTCAATTTAGTAGCATAGTTAAATAAATAAGTGAGGAGGAGTATATCTTTGATTAGTTTACAAAAGACCCATAGAAAAAGGGGTTTTTATCCGTGTTCTACAGGATTATCGAAAAAAAAAATCGCAATAAGCGTTCGGAAACGAACAATCGTGAGTACTTTCCAGGCGAATAAAGAATCTATTGCGTCATTGAAAAGTTCTATATCTAAAGTTAAGACACAAAAGCACGAATAGGGTGTAAGCGACTACGACACTAAACGTGTTAAAACCCAGCGGAGGGACAGTTCATCCCTTGAGCCGCCTGGATACTACTGCTGTATATTGAAATAATTTTTTCAATACAATACGATACAATACATTTTGCTTCAATACTCAATATTTCAATACAATACGCATCTTTACATTTTTCTCAAATTCATCATTATAGTGATTAATGAATCAATAAATGGAGTTTTTATGTTTAAATCAATTACAACTTTATAAAACAGAACAAAAATAAACAACAAATGTATTTTTCCATTAATTCAAAAAAAAGGAGTAAAAAGACAACAATAGCAGCTATGTTTCGTTTTCTACTAAAGATTTATTTTGACATATTTTTTACATACGAGTAATAACATTTGTCTTCTCTGGCATCGATTTTGTGAATATGCTGCTAAACAGCTGACCTCGAAATTTCATTTTTCAACTCAATGTAAGACTTATAGAATGACAAATATGGATAATGACCATATCCCTATATACAAAACAAAATTGATAATTCAGAAAAGCATAAACTGAA
This sequence comes from Pinctada fucata, assembly GCA_028142955.1. Lineage (NCBI taxonomy): Eukaryota > Metazoa > Mollusca > Bivalvia > Pterioida > Pteriidae > Pinctada > Pinctada fucata. The sequence goes on along the minus strand of AP027111.1, from coordinate 38,481,670 downwards.
GGCATACAGATATTCATGGTAAAACAGGAACCAAAGCAAACAAACAAGAAAATCCACCACATGGAAAGATACGAACTCCAAATTTGGGAGTGAGACCAGGTGTCCAGAAGCTTTTGACTTATATGCCTAAATGAACAAATGAGTTAAAGAAGTTCCTGACAATAATCTCAACAGCACTCACAATAGAGCACTATGTTGAGCATCGACGGACCCCTAGCAAGCTAGAGGTGGGATCAGGTGCCCGGGAGGAGTAAGCATCCCCTGTTGGCTAGCCGCACCCGCCGTCGATGTAAATGCACGATAAAGAACACAGTATATAAAATACATGCACTGTCTGACGTTATGTCTATATAGAAAGTGCTATGGCGACCATGTCAGGGAAATATATTCAAAACACTTACTGTCAAACCCCTCGCGGGGAACTTTTTTACAAGTGATGGGAGAATAATAATAAGAAATGTTAAAATAAAAGCAAAAGCGATTTTAAAGTTTACAAGTAGGTAATATTCTCACGAGGGACGAGACCAGGTACATAGGTGGAGTCAACGTCTCCTGTTTGCATGCAACACCCACTGCTACAAAAGTGTAGACGGAATGATCGATAGAAACACGTCCATGACTTAAGGCATGGTCCATTTGATATATTGGGGTTTTTTTTTTGTCGGAGCAAGATTATTTTTTTCGCCCGGGCAAAATTATTTTTTTCTTGCAAAGTTGGAGCAAGGAATTTTTTTTCTAACTATTGATTAGTATATTAAGAATGTTTATGTTTTTTCAACGGAAATTTTTTATTTTTGCTTAAATTGCTCTAAACATAACTAACTTTTTCCGTAAAATTAACTTGTATTTACTTCTAAACTAAGAGAGATAAAATATTTTTATAATATGATATAATTTTCAGTAAACAAAATGTATAAAGGTCATGTAACATGTAAGAGAGCCTGAGGGGAGGGTCTTCTAGACACATTTTTAAAGTTAGAAATGTAAAGTAGCGAAAAACTTGATTATATTCTTCTTCCAAGATTGTATGTAAATTTAAGACTCTGTGGTGATACATGTATCTGTTAATAGTAATAAATGATATTGATAATGCATTTAAGCATTTAAGGAAGCCCTTTTTTCAGTGACATTTATACTTTTGATATTCTTAAATATTAACTTGCTATTCAAGAAGAAAAGAATGCGAGCGAAGCGAGACAAAAACTTTTCATATAAAGTGAAAACTATGGCGAGCGAAGTGAGCCGAAATAATTTCAGGAATTTTTAGGTTATTCTTCAAATTCAGATTACTTGTAAGTGCAAGATTATTTTTTCTGTCAAACCATAAGAGCAAAATTATTTTTTTTTCGAAAAAAACCCCAAGCCCCCCAAAATATCAAATAGACCGATCCTAAAACAAAGGAGGGGATCTCCAACGCACCAGGTTGTAGCATCAACAGCAAAACCCCAAAACACTCAATGCAAACACACAAAGCAGACAAGCACAGAAAGAGACGCACAAGGGACAAGGAACGTCAACGCACAACACAGAAACATCAAATACAAAGGACTACACATAAACCAATGAGACTAATGGGCAACCGGTGGCGACTTAGGACGGCCATCTGCCATGGAAATAGCAGAAGGTGTGGTTATCCTGGATTACGTGCGCACAACCCTCCCACTTTTCCGATTACCCAGAGGTCTCGAAGAACGTACAATTGTGGTGTAAAACAACCTCCTCACTGTCAGATGACCACACACAAACAAGACCGCAAAACGCAGGGGTCCAAGCAACACAGATGAATATGTAAATGGATATAAAAAGAGGGCGTACGTAATACAATCCGTGCTCATGTATGTTATCACCCGAGGAGTCCGACTGACATTCAGAGAGGACAGGTGGTCGGGGCCCTGTCTTCTCTAAAGAGGTTTGGACAGGGCCCGTCATGGAGTCACGTCGTCACAGTCAGTGAGAGTGCAAGTTTTAAGAATGCGCTTGTACAAGACTGTAGATTGGTCAAGTACCAAGCCTTGTGTCCGTCTGGTGACATTAGGATCATATCCACGGTATAAAAGGCGTTTGATGATTATGACGCATTTTCGATATTGATGTTGTCTATCTTTGATCCTTCTTATCTTGTTAATAATGTCACCATAAAATGCAGGTTGTGAAATACCCAAAGTAATATATTCTGTTGCCTGTATTATTCCGAAGACAATTCAAATGTTGCTATTCAATTTGAAGACGTTTACATTTATACCACTTGGTGAGTGTCACTGCTGGTGGACCAGGAGTCCCCGAGGGCACATGTAGCCAAGTTCGATCAATTTCGGTTGATCGTTTCTTCAACGCATTCTAAATTTTCTGTTATCAAAATTTCTTGAAATTTCTAAAAAGTGGGTCCTGTAGCATCATATCCCACCCATCCTGCTACGTCTTTCGGTACACTTTTTCGACATAGTAACTTTCATTCTTTTTTGGCATATTACATTGTTTAGATATAGGATCACTGATGAGGGTTAAGTACCCGAAACGTGCATGTCTGGTCCACGTTGCCAATTTATCTGTTCTTAAATGATGCTATTCAATTTGAAGACGTTTACATTTATACCACTTGGTGAGTGTCACTGCTGGTGGACCAGGAGTCCCCGAGGGCACATGTAGCCAAGTTCGATCAATTTCGGTTGATCGTTTCTTCAACGCATTCTAAATTTTCTGTTATCAAAATTTCTTGAAATTTCTAAAAAGTGGGTCCTGTAGCATCATATCCCACCCATCCTGCTACGTCTTTCGGTACACTTTTTCGACATAGTAACTTTCATTCTTTTTTGGCATATTACATTGTTTAGATATAGGATCACTGATGAGGGTTAAGTACCCGAAACGTGCATGTCTGGTCCACGTTGCCAATTTATCTGTTCTTAAATGATGCTATTCAATTTGAAGACGTTTACATTTATACCACTTGGTGAGTGTCACTGCTGGTGGACCAGGAGTCCCCGAGGGCACATGTAGCCAAGTTCGATCAATTTCGGTTGATCGTTTCTTCAACGCATTCTAAATTTTCTGTTATCAAAATTTCTTGAAATTTCTAAAAAGTGGGTCCTGTAGCATCATATCCCACCCATCCTGCTACGTCTTTCGGTACACTTTTTCGACATAGTAACTTTCATTCTTTTTTGGCATATTACATTGTTTAGATATAGGATCACTGATGAGGGTTAAGTACCCGAAACGTGCATGTCTGGTCCACGTTGCCAATTTATCTGTTCTTAAATGATGCTATTCAATTTGAAGACGTTTACACACATATAAAGTCGACTTCTTTTTGTGTGCACAATGATATCATATATTTAATTACTTCCCTTGCAATGAATAATCAAAAGGAAAATAATAATAGTCTAGCTCAAAAGAGAACACGTTTTTCCACAAATAGATCAATTTGCGGATATCCAGATGAAATAACACCACAAATTGGTCACCCACAACGCCTTATTTTGGATCAAATTTATAGAAACTGCTTGGTCCATTACACGAAACTTCCAGTTCTGAAGGAGTACTTCCTTCACATTTAAGGTCCTTATAAATCATAACTGATTATTATTCGGGACGTTTTTTGTTTCGAGAACGTAATCAGTAACAACATTTATAAGTTCATCCTGCTATAAAAATCAAGCATATGAGATGTATCACTGATTAAGTGTAAAATTGGAAAAAATAACTCCCTTTAAATTCCATAGCGGAACAAATGAACACATATATACTTAAGCAAAAAAGTAAGGATCTGATTGTAGTTAGAAAAAAACCTAGAAGGTCGAACAATTATCCTTTATTTTATCAGCACGTGACATTTACATGTTATGTTATGTCTTTTGCGAATTTATCTTGAAAATAATGTGCATTAATAAGTTACCTTGGATAACCAGATGTAAAAAAGAAAAATGATTATAAAGATAAAAAAAATTAAGCCAGAATTGTGCCAATTGGGCATTCGACGCGTTAGCCACCAAAGATTTATTAACCTTTTTAACCAGGAGAATCTAATCTTATGCAAGAGCGCAGCTCTGAGCACAAAAATATCTAAGTGCGTTTTTTTTTTCAATGTTAAAGGTCAGCTATATATTTTTGGTACTAGAAAGACATGTCTCTCAGTATTCTGGGTTTTGTTTGTTTTTGCATTACTTATTTTCTTGTAGCAATTAGAAAGATGACTAAACAAAATCATTTTTTGCATCTTACGAACGACTTTCAAATTTGAATCTTACAAACAAATTTCTTAATACACGGCATTTACTTATTACAAGAAATAAAAGCCAAATAAAACGTCAGTTTACAACAATAAAATCGGAATTTAACGGTATCAAACATAACATGAATTAATAGGTATATCGTAAGTCTACCATAGTTAATTAAATATTTATTTTTAATTAATCGCAAATATCCTGTAAAAAGCTTTTTCTCTTAATGTAATGGTGATTACAGAATAACAAGATTCCATATATCATGATAAAAATCAAAGGAACTGTTTAATATTTTTTTTTAATTACACGTTATAACAGTTTATTTTGCGTTGAAAATCGTTCTTTAAAAACTATGACGGCATATCTATATAGTTGTTCCAAGGTCTTAATAACGATAAAAGATGTAAAAAATTTCGAATAATGTTGAGTAAATTACATGAAATCATTATTATATATTTGAATGACATCACATGGTACGTTATGTCTTTTATTGTAGTAGAACGCAGGGCTAATCCATCTATATATGCAAAACGTCTGATAAAATTCTCATCCTTAATTACGAGGCTCACAACATATCAATCAGTCCTCGTACACACTCGAGCTCGAACATTTAAGTGGGACAAATACAAATCGAATGTCATGGATAAGGATGGAAAAGATAAAATTCATCTAATGAACAAATGAACAACATAATAGCTACTGTAAATCGCTCTTTTATTACTCATCTCAAGAAGATACTATCATTTTGTAAAATTTACCGGAAAATAGTATATCGATATAATTAATCTAATTTGTTTGTTAAAACCATAGTAATAAATACACTATTTTTCAATCCATAAAACATTTTGAATTATATACCAATGTAATAGTTTTGATCAAATAAACTTATATAACAGTATTATGTACATATTTAATGGTGTGAGGTTTTTCCAAACTTCATATTTTACCTATATGATTAATTACAAGGAAAAGATGCGTACAACTTCTTGTAACAGCTTAATTTCAAACGTTCAAGATAAGTTAAAAATATCTTTTGTGATTTTCCTATTATCCTTTAATATGATACTGAATTATTTGTAAGTTTAGAGTGTGTAAATAGTCGAAGATTAATTATTTGAAAACGAGTTACTCAGATATTTAAATCCTAATGATTTATTCTGTAAAAATGAGACGAAGAGAATTTCCCAAAATAACACTAATTTCCCGTATGTGCCATCTTTATATATAGTTCTAGTTATCTATTGCGTTGCGCCACGTGGGTGCACTCCATTACCCTACTATACACTGATACTTATTACACTGAACGTGGAAAGACGTTTTAAGGCATAGGGTAAGACAATTAATTAATTGATTAATACAAGTATTATTGTTCATTTCTGTTCTGCTTTAAAGCATTTATTTAAACAAATGTGTTTTGAATTTTTACCAGAAACCAACAGAGTGAAACGATTAAAAAAGTGAATGAATAGGTCATGTTTTATATGAAAATGATGAGATATTTGACCTATAATAGGTTGTATTGTTCTGACGGACATGGATCTTGATTTTCTTGTTGAATCATGTCACAAATTCTTTCCTAAATGACTTGAAAAAAGTTACATGCTGTTCTGTGTTTTAGCATTGGGTGTTTTGGGGTTTTGCTGTGGGTGCTGCAATCTAGTGTTGTTGGAAATCCCCTCCTTTCGTATGCGTATATAGAAAAGCGGATGATACTTTAATTCATACTATGATTAAAAACGTTACGGTTTTGACAATTTCACTCCCATATCTGGAGTTCGCTTCTTTTCATGTGGTGGAGGTTTTTGTTTGTTTGCTTTGGTTCCTGTTTTATCCTGATTTTGTATGCCTTCGGTTTCTGATTTTCTGAATTATCGATTTTGTGCTACATACAGGGATATGGTAATTATCCATATTTGTCATTGACAATATATGTGAATGAAAGGTTGAATCTACTTATTTGGTGTTGAAAACCTACACTTGTCAATCGATACTATAAACGTGACGTCTCGTCATGTTATGATATAATAGAAAACACCAACACAAATCAATGAACATGTATTAAGTACAAACTTTCTGGAAGAATACATGTCAAAATACCTTCTTTTTAAGCTGAGAAAACTTTACAGCGTTCTAGATCGACACATATCTATGACAAAACACTATTGCTGTATATAGAAATATAAAGGATTTTACATGTAATACTTTTCCCTTTATTTTTTATTAGCAACTTGTTTGACTTTATTCTATAAATATGATTTTTTAATCAAAATTTCATATTAGAATTCGTACAATCAATAATCCTGGTTTGAATGGTTTAGTTGAATTCAGGTAGAAACAAACAAATTTGCAGAGAAAAATAAATAAATATTGTTTTCAATTACAGCATAGTATTCAGGTACACATCAAAACAGTTTGTTTAAATAAGAAGGAAGGGAATCTCACACCAGACCTGTTTACAGTACAAACAACAAAACACCAAAACATCCGAAGCAAAAACACATAAAAGACGAGTACAGCAAGAGAAGAAACAGAGACATACGACATACAAGCATTAAACACAAAAGACTACACTAAATGTACGCTTTCAGCATGTTCAGGCTTAAACGATGCCGGTGTCATATAGTAAAGCTTCCCCCCATAGAGATCCTTCCCCCCGGAAGGTTTTCTATAATAGAGAAGCTTCCCCCCTGGGGGAAGTATTTCTATATAGAGAACATTCCCCCTTTGTTACCATAGAAAACCTTCCCCCCTATACCGTTCTTGGTTTGACTTTCACTTGTATTAGAGAACCAGAGACAAACTGTATGGGACTGGAAGGGGGGTATTCTCCATTATAGAAAATACAAGTATACCCCTCCAAATCTAGACAATGTTCGATTCAAAACGTTAGAAATTCGAAGTTAAGATTTGAATTAGCCAAACACGTGTTATTGAAATTTGTAGTCCCTCTTCAAGAGAAATTATTTTAGAAATAGATAACTGTTCTCCCTGTCGTTTGCTAGAAATGCAGATATATGCTGATCATCGCGGGGAGATAATTTTATACGAATTCTAACAAAAACTAAAGAAGATACCTTTAAATCAAAGAACCCATCAATTCAACGAAATGCACTTGATGTGCTTTTTGAAAAAAAAAAGGGTGGGATCTCCAAGCAGCCTCGGTTGCAGCACCTACCCTTTTGTGAAGACATTGTGTAGACAAGCGTAAAAAGAGACGCAAAAGGGACAAATAAAGGTGACTCCCTACTCGAACCGTTATAGGTTTTTCCTTATATACAGTAGTCTGCGTATAACGTTTTACAATGGCTGGTGAGGGACGAACCAGCGCATTGAAAAACACAGACAGAAGATCTTAAATGCCAAAAGAAGCAAAAGATGGTGCAATCTATCAATGTCCACACCAATCATATAGTATAATTTCTTAGTTGAAAATGTGATGAAATTATAAGGGGGTACCCCTATGTTTGTAGCCATAACTTGATCATTTATAAAATTGTATACCTGTATGCGATTTTTTTACCATCTATATACATTATCGTATAAAATGATCCAATTTGAAGAAATTCCATCTGTTGTTTTTTGCACAAAAATGTGATATACTATATATTATTTATCGAAAATATGATAACATTATAAGGGGGTACCCCTATGTTTGGAGCCATACCTTGATCATTTCAAAAACTGTGTACCTGAATGTGATTTTTTCTTCATCTAGATACATAATTTTATGAAATATTACAAAATGAAAAAAAATCATCTTTTTTTTTATGCAAAAAGTTGGATTTAGTACATATTCTTGGTCAAAAATGTTATCTGGAGATATATCATACTTAGACTTATGTTACAATATCATTTTATGTGTTGTATTTCTTCTATATGACTTGTTATCATAAAATAAAACAAAACAAATAAACATATTCGTATCATCACTGAATTTCGAGGGTTCAAAAGCATATGATGGATATTTGATATTTCTCAATTTTTAAGTGTTAGAGTACCTTTCTTTAATGTACTGTATCTTTAATGAAAACAAAATTACATATCTATGTCTGTGTTCATTATGTCATTTGACTATTATGTATAGAAAATAACCTTAAAATACAAAATTCATCTGTTAAATTCACGAGTAGGGACCCACCTTAACACAAATACGACATCGAAATACCAAACACAAAAGACCACACAAAATGGAACTGGACAAATGGGCAACCGGTGCCGACTAAGGACGGTCATCTGTCACGTTAGCATACTTACAATTTTCTTGTTTAAAAAAGACATAATATACTTAATGAAACACTTCGGAGCATTGTCGTGCGTAAATGAAAAACGCATGAGGTCAAATGAATTAATTTTATTTTATTTCATTTTATTTATATATTTATTTTGTATATGGGTGGATGCGTTTTAATTAAGTTAACATTTTTAACTAATACGGTGTTTATATCTTATACTCTAAAGATATTATGTTCTGTTAGTATCTCTCAAATTTAAAAGAAAATCCAAAACACTTTAAATTCTATTTCAAATAGCACTATCTTTAAATTTCCATGGATCTATCATGGTAGAAAGTCAAAAACCAAAGACGATATCAAAAATCCGTATGGCTTTCCGGATTTTGGGGGAAGGTTTTCTATGATGGGGGAACGTTTTCTATATAGAGAATCTTCCCCCTGGGGGATGATTTTCTATATAGAAAACCTTCCGTGGGGTATGAATCTTTATATAGAAAACATTCCGGGTGGATGGTTCTCTATATAGAAAACCTTCCGGGGGGAAGAGTCTCTATGGGGGAAGGTTCTCTATACGATACCGGTATTGTTACAACAGTTTACCATTTTATTGGCTTTATGCTCTGAGCTGCTGCAACGAAATGACATTGTATGTCTGTTTTCTTTTTATAGTAAAAAATGACAAAGCCTCTACAACCAATGACAGATGATGAAACCTCAGAGGTTAAAAGATGTACACATAAACAGACAAATAAAGGAGAAGAAAGGGCAACATGTGAAGATAAAGAAGAAGTAAAGAAAATCAAGGAAAAGGCACCGACTTTTCTAACGTTTGATAATGAGGATGAAGATTCACAACCAAACGAGAAAGAGACAAAAGATTTAGGGGAATTTGAAATAAGCACCTTGGAAACATATCCGAAAGAAAATGTAGAAATCAATATATCTGTTCCTCCAAAATTTTGGAATCCAAAGAGAGTTCTATCCTTATTCATGTTAGGCATAAATATGATGAGAGTAACAGTTATTACAACACTAAGGATGTTTTCAATTCTACTTATGTATTGTAGCAATGGTATACATTTACCAAAAGGCAGAAAGAGAAGAGAGTTTTCTATGAGTGAAAGTCCTAATCGGCGAAATATACGTTACTATGTGAATAGTTTCTTTACGGAAATGTGCAATAAAAAGCTTAGGTATTTTTCACTGAAAAATTTATTTACAGGAATCAGATTCCCAAAATTTCATATACCTTCAATTTTCACCGTTTATCCTGCTTATACATTAGGAGAATACTATAGGGAAATAGAATCAAATCCCCGGATGACATTCAAGGAAAGAATGCAGTATGATATGCTTAGAACGTCAACTTTTTCGAAATTTCCAAGAAATTCACCAATATCCACATTGATGCTTTCAAAAGCAGGTTTTTACTACGAAGGAAATGCCGATGAGGTAATATGCTTCAAATGTGACGTTAAACATCGAAATTGGAAACACTTAGACGATCCTGTTCAAATTCATCGCGAAATATCACCTTCATGTCCTTTCGTATCGAATTTAGAGAATGGAAATCCAGTGAATAATGCCGCGACAGCTAGTAATAGTAATGGAAATAATCAAAGTATATTGTACAGGAGGGAAGACGAAAGGAGAAACAACGATTTTAGGAATGAAACCGGACATGCACCATCAAATTCACGTAATGAAAGTTCTGAACACCGAAGTACAACACAAAATACACATGAAGTCCCTAATGGAATGAATTCAACTCCAAATTTATCTTTTCACAATGAAAGAGAAAATAACGTCTCAAGCTCGTCAGAATCAAGAGTTAGAGTTTCCGAAGTCAATGTTGATAACAATTACGTTACACCTTCACAGACTTCAGTAGATAGAATAAGTCATCCCAGTCTTATCCATAGTTCAACTGGTAATTCTTCTCCAACACAAAGTTATGCACCCAGTAATGACAATGTACCTACGTGTAGATCAAATAATGTCATAGTTCAAAATCAAAATCAAGGCGCATCTTCCCAAAATATTGCTGCTTCACCAGTAGCAACTTCAACAACATCTGTTACTACTAGTAGTAATTCTAGTCCAAGATCAGCTGCCTCTACATTGGAACCATTAGGAATAAGCATTGAGAAAACTAGATATCCTCAGTATGCTGTTCTTGCTACAAGGATATCATCATTTAGAAACTGGCCAGAACACTTGAGGCAAAGGCCAGAGGAATTAGCTAAAGCAGGGTTTTTATATGAAGGTATCTTATTATGATTAATCAAATGATACATGTACATTCCTCTGAATGAAATCTAGATTTGTAGAAATAAGCAGAGAGAAAGAAAGAAAAATGTTTACAAGTAGAAAGATAAATAAACTCACTCGCCCTTTCTATTTATGTTTGTATGTACTCAAACTTTCCTAATGAAAGAACTTTTTCTATCTTTTTTCCTTATGTAGGTACCAATGATTTCACACGATGCTTCTTTTGCGCTGGAGGATTGAGGGACTGGGAACCGGAAGACAACCCATGGATTGAGCATGCGCGTTGGTACAAGAACTGCGTGTTTGTCCGCCAATGTAAGGGAGAGGACTTTGTTAACTTAGTTCAGCAAGGGAAGATTCAAGAAGCTATGGGCAAAGTAAATCGTATTCGATTGAATTAGTAATAAAAAATCAAAGCACTAAAGGTACTGAGTGCGAATAGCCAGAATAATATCACTTCTAATGTATGAAAAAATATTATGTTTTATTTGTTCCTGAACACTTTCGTAGGCCAGTTTATGGACGTATAAAGACAGAACTAAAATGCAAATGCATAATGTTGTCGTAATGAATTGAAAGATGTTGTCTGACAGTGAACATGAAAATTAAATAACATCACATTAAAACTACCCCTCCCCCCCTAGAAAATACAACAATCCAATATGACTATCGATTGATGATTCCATATAGAAGGAAAGAGACGAATCTTATTTTCTAATTTGATTCCCACTCTTGCTTTAACCTTTCATGTTCAATGTTAGGTGTGTGCTAAGAATTTGAAGGAAAATTCACTTCTTTTTTAGTATATAAAACATGATACATCCTAAACGGGAATGTTTTGATCTTTTATTTTTCATAATGGTTAATATCATATTTCATGATGGAAGTTCCTCATTTGTTCGTCGTATACAGATTTTATTTTGTGAAGCGGGGCAAAATAAACCTAGGCCTACTTGAAATTAATATCTTTATCGATAGCACTGTTTCATTTACATATTGTCTACTAAAACAGATAATCATCTGGTAATGGAAAGGGGGTTTCCAACACACAGCCTGTGTTCATCTCAGTAAATACAGATGCAATTTTTCATTAGGTCATGCATGTACATAACACGACAGCTCGATTCATATAGATATAATTCATTGATTCAGACTTTATACCGATCATGACGCTGACGCAGTCCCAAGGTTCATGTAAACAGAGTAACATCGTTTATACATACTCAGTAGACGGGGCTCCCATGAGTGAAGAAATCAGGCAATCGCTATGTGCTATTCGCACAAAAATAATACACACTCAAATGGAAACAGATTTTTTAAATGGAAATTGTCACTTTTTTTATCTAACGAAGTTTATTATCATACAATGGACAACTTACTATTTTCGTTGATAAATCCACTTTGTAAATTATTCTTATTTGTAGCTTGAAGGACGACCGAGTCATAAAAAAGAACAAATTGAGGATGTAATGAGATCAACAGCTGCACTCAGTGTACAAGAGATGGGTTATAACGCAGAACTTGTCAGAAAAGCAATAGAAACTCTTTCGAGGAATCAAGGTAAAAAATCTAAAGGCAGGCACTTTATCAAACGAAATCTACAACGGAATAAGGAAAATAAGACAATAGAAATTAAATCAACAAAAGAAACTTTGAGTTAATTTAAATGAAATTAAGACGTCTTTTCTTCTAAATTTTCCACGAAATATGCTGTAGATACAAAAGTAAAAGGAGCCATATCTTGAATGTGTATGCTATACTTCATTTCATCCCTCAATGATCGGATTCAATTATTTCACTGAAAAATGGGATTTGTGCTTTTCTTGACATTTAGGAAAAAGGCACTCGTATCATTCATACAATGCAGTGTTTCTGATCAAATTTGCAGAAACCTAAATGTTAACAATTGATTATTCATATATTTTTGGCATATGTTTACTTTCAGATCTGAATACAATGACCGCTGATACATTGCTACAGTGTGTCTGGAATCTGGAGGAAGGGGGAGACAATAACATTCAAAATCATACTCAACCAAGTACTGATCAGAGTAAAAAAACTGAAAATGAGTCCCCGTCAAGTCCAACGTCCGACAATACAACAGGTAAAGCTATGTCTAGTTGAATATGACAAAATGGCATCTGACCATAACGGTTGATAATGGCATAAATACAATCAATGACATCATTCATGAGTAAGAAAAACTACTCTGGGAATAAAATATTTGTCGAGAACGTTTATAATTTGCAATCGATTTTCAAATCACTCTTGTTGTAGGATCGAGTCTTTCGAGTCTTTACATTTCATATGTTGATAGATATCTACTTCTGCTTCTATAATCAAAGTATGTTTTGTCTAAAAATCTATAACTGCTCATTGTAACGGAAAATAAAACATGGCTGGATAAAATGAATGAATATGAGCCTTTTCTCTACACACATAGGAACCTAAATGCTTTTAGAACTTTTGGTTTCGGTCTAAATGTCAATTCCTAAACATTATGATATTAAGTCTAAATGGATGTTTTCGTTCCTTGCAGAATCCACTGAAGCTCTACTTGCAGAAAATAGACAACTTAAAGAACAACAGATTTGTAAAATATGCATGGATGAGGACATTTCCATAGTATTTTTACCTTGTGGGCACATGGTCACGTGTGTGAACTGTGCTCCCGCTGTAAGAAAATGTCCTCTTTGTCGTAGATTTATCAAAGGAACTGTAAAAGCTATTTTGTCATAGAGACATTTACCAACTTCTTCAAGAAGGTAAAGAGTTGGAATACTTCTGTATTATTTTTACATTTGAATAATCTTTTCCTTATGACTCAAACATTCATAACCATTGAATCAAGCTGATATGATCAAGAAAGGAGTTAAGATGTGAACTGCTACCTGTGATAACATGGTGATTTAAATGAAAAATTAAGAACTCTCAACATCAGAAAATGACAGTTAAACCCAAAACCGATAATCAGAATCCAAAAATTACAATTAATAAGCACAGGAACTCTTGGAAAAAGACAGACAAGGAGGAAATCCCCAGCAGCGAAAAGAGAGAAACGTACCCTCCGTATACGAGAAAAAGTGGACAAACAGACGGAGACAAATATACAACACTACAGAAATACGATGGACAACACCAACGAAATTAACCATTTCTACAGCGCTCATCCCCCAAACAAACCGTGAAATTTATTTTGGTGGCGAAACCCAAACTGACGCGGCGCCGCATATACGAAACCTGATCATGATCTTAAACAGCAATAGAAATAATCATGACCTGTTGCAGATACCAAAACAGAACAAGTCTGCAAACACCGAGCCTGGACATGTAGAACCTAAACGATAGCATATTGTCTATCCAAACATCATGCTGGAAATTTCAAGGGGTGTATCCCTTCAAGATAAAAGCTAATAATTCCATCGACAGCTGAAACAAAGTAAACCATTACAACAGAACAGAAATGCCGAATTGAATAATTATTTCAAATCAAATTAGTGAACCAAATGTTTGATGTTTACAACGGGATTGGATTTTTTTCTAGAAATAATGACTGTCGATTGGATCTGATAGGTCCGTATGTAATCATTTCTTTGCGACGTATGTAATTGTTGATTTCACATAAGTTCAGCGTAAAGTTAATCACTTTTATAAAACGACTACAGATATCCTGCTACGTCTTTCGGTACATTTTTGGATATATTATACATTACATTATTAAGATTGAGGATAACTGACGAGGGTTATGTACCCGAAACGTGTATGTCTGGTTCATGCTGTAAATTTCTCCTTTCTTAAATGATGCTGTTAAAATTGAAGACGTTTAATATACATATAGAAATGAGTCTCACTCCTAATTGGGAGTTCACATCTTTTCATGTGGTGGAGGTTTTTGTTTGTTTGCTTTGGTTCCTGTTTTATCCTGATTTTGTATTCCTTCGAGTTGTGATTTCCTGAATTATCGATTTTGTACTGTGTAATTGGATATGGTCATTGTCAATATTTGTCATAGGTATCATCATAAAGAATTTTAAAAGTGTTTACTTATCATATATACCATTTCATAAATATTTTTGTATCTGTTTTACTGTTTACATTGTACAATATTTTATTATACACTGCTCTTAAGTGTTCACAAGATACAAGCATGACTATCCGTAAAGAAATCATATATGATAAAGTGGGACATAAACCAGAACATGTATTTTTGTATTGTCATGCTCAACAGTGATGTCCCATTGAAATGAAATCCATTTATCATTATCATATTTGAGTTTCGGTCAATATTAGGTTACTTCGGGAAAACGGATATGAAGATTACCTGCTACGTCTTTCGGAACAATTTTGGACATACTTTGGCTATATTACATGGACATTGTTTAGATTAAGGATCACTGACGACGGTTAAGCATCCGAAACGTGCATGTCTGGTGCATGCTGCAAATTTATCTGTTCTTAAATAATGCTATTGAATTTAAAGACGTTTAACGTGGATCTTCCTTTGAATCATGATTTTGATTAATGTTTTCGAATATATTTTAACTCTTATTCTTTATGCGCCCTGTGATATGGATATATTAAAAGCCAATTTTTAAATTTATATTCACATATTGAATTTATTTTTTATTGTTATATATGCTCGTATTCTTTATGTGCCTTGTGATATTCATATATTAAAATAAAGCCGAGTATTACATTTATATTCACATACATTGTATTCTGAATTGGATATATTTATATTGCTATATGGATGGAGTGATCGAGATGAAAATATTTAATTTTGAGATTCTTATACTATTGTAACAGTCTTTTACAACACATCATCCTTGTTATACCAAACATGATAACATTTCATATTTTGATTGTTCAACCATTATCAGACCATTACTCATACAATTCTTCATGATATGATAAAGTGCCATTTTCTGATAACGAGGTAGATTTTATTTCTTCTCTTTTATTTTGCTAGTCTTTATTGCATAACTCATTTTACAAATTTTTTTCCTTTGCATAAATACGATTTACATCGAATCATATTTTTATTATCTTTGCTTATTTCATTTCTGCAAACAATAAAGGTGTTTTATCATCGCCTCTTCTCACGTTTTGGTTTGCCACAAGTACCATAAGGTTTGTATTTACACTTGCGGGTTATCAATAGTGCATTGAGGTACACTGACACTGTAACAAGATATGAAAGGATTGAAAAGAGGGTGTTCACACCAAAAGGAGTGACCCCTGTCTAAGATTATATTCAGAAAATAATCCTTTAAACGGACTAAAACTGCGCAATAAGATGGGCTGTCTGGTGGGAGCAGGAGCAACAGCTGATATAGATATACAAGGGAGTGTAATTAAACGGCAGAACCTATTCATGAATATAATAAAGCGGTTAATAATCTTTCTATACAGTTCTAATTATCTTAAAATAAATGATTTTTATTTTGGTCTTAAGATCTATAATTCTTTTAAGTTAATACAGTTGTAAGCTCCGATAAAATGTTATGCGAAAGTACCTAGATAACCTCTCTGAACTACGTACTTCTATTTTTAGAAATAAGATTTCCAATTCGTCACTTGTTTACAATAACTATTTCGACAGCACGTTATTCCCACTACCCAACCTATTACTAGAAATGTCAAAATAACGTACTTGATGCCTCATTTGTTCTTACGAAATAGAAAAATACCCATTCTAATATATTTCTTTGTACGTGTAGACGTGTGTATTTGTGCAAGGAACTATAGTGTTTTATAAGCTCTAATCGTGTAATACAAATTGTCAGTAATATTTGTCATGAGTTAATTACCTGTTTTAGGCCAAGGATATTCCTTTAAATGATACTAATATCCATACGGAATAAGCACGAGTTCCTTAACAAGTTTATCCAATGCATTAAAACATGAACACACACCGTCTATCAGAATATCCACATAAATCCGGAAATTCCATCAACTTACGTTTTATTATTTTCACATTTAGTTTAGAATTATCTCCTGCATGTTTTATGTGGAAAAAGACTTCATGTACTAATAACTTGTAGTTCATTGATATATTCCTTTTGTATCATTTTTACACTAACATTCAAATCTATAGCGTTACATGTCGAACAACAAATAAACATCGATACAAACAATATGGAAAAACCTTAACGTGCTTAAGTTTCGCTTTCTTTTTGCAGAGGAATAACACTTCATATTTTGTTATTAGTATCCATGGTTATATCAACAGCGGTTTGTTAGTAGTTATATGATTATTATTCAAAATGGCAATATACACATACTATGAAATGATAAAGTTTTTAAAAATATACATGTAATACAGAAATTTCCACGGAAATGTGAGAATTCGTTTTGTTAGTATCAGTACATATAGCAAACTTAAGTTTATTCAGAAACAAAGCAGAAATAGTTCAATCCGCTGCAATATATGAACAATGGTATCATTAAAATTTATAGTATCTTGTGCATTTGTATATTGCTATCTGATTGAATCTTTGATTTGGACTTAACGAAATCCAATCAAACTATTTCTGGAAACTTTTGAGTATACTTTTTTTTTGCAATCATCGAAACATATAGATTTGATCAAGAATGAATATGTACATTGAAAACAAAACCAGAATACAATGTATATTTCTTTTGAATCATAAGGTAAAATTATGTTACCCATAGATGTATTTCATTTTGCCTTGCAGAGATTAAATAAGCAGAAATGAATTTTGGTTTTGATTGATCTGGGCACCTTCCAATTTACATATTCATTTATATTTATCTAGCTTTCAAACTAGTCTATAGATCGATACAGTGACATAGTCACGAGAGTCCAACTCATCGAAAAACCAAGTTTTTTTTTCTTAATAAACTCTTAAATTCTAATGTAATATCACGGGGCGATTACGCGACCTAGTCAACTGGGATTCCCCTTCATGATTTAAATAGTTTATTACACATACCTGACCTCTGCCTATTTGTACATCTTGAAGTAAAAAAGCGTGTCACTTAAGTTGAAAACAGAAATGTAGGACAAAAACTTTTAATCAAACTTCTCTCTTTGACCATTTCGTATGTTTGTTTCAATTTTCATTTTTATGTCGTAAGACTATCGTGAGAGGGGTTTGACCGTAAGCTTGTCATGAACATCCCTCGGGGCCCCATTTCAAATTCAATAGGATCATTTAAGAACAGATGAATTTGCAAAATAGACCAGACATGCACGTTTCGGGTAGTTAAACCTCGTCAGTGACCCTCAATCCAAACAATGTTTTATTGCCAAATAGTGTGAATGCTATAACTGTATAAGTAGAATCATTCGCTGGTATTTTCTTTCGCGGTTTTATGAAAGTAAATCCTTTTTCATAGACAATGATTCGCGGATTTATCTCAGGTTCCTTTGCGTTATGCATGTGGTACTCACATTTACTGAGACAAACTTTCGCGGTAAATGGCTTACCGCGAAAGTAGTGAAAGTTTAGATTTTTTTTGGATATGCTACTGAATCGACCCTACAGGAAATTTGGAGCCGCGCTCTCTGTAATGTAAAAATCTAACTTCAAAAAAAAGAGGGTGCTACAGAAACTATTTATTTAGGCGCCGCTGAATGAATCACTGATGAGAATTTAATATTCGAAACACGTGCCTGGTGCATGTAAATTGATTTGGAATTTTCTTCAAGAAGGTAGAGAGTTGGAATCCTTCGACACTATTTATACACAGCGAATCATTCAACGTATACAGTATATCCAAAAGTGTACTTAAAGACTTAGCAGAATGTGTGGGATATGATTCTACGGGAAAGTATTTCAGGGAATTTTGATAAAAGAAATTTTCGAATGCGTTGAAAACACGATCAACCTAAGTTGATCGTACTTGGCTGCATGTGCCCTCGGGGACTCATAGTGCACCAGCTCACCAAAGGATACAAATATTAAACGTCTTCAAATTCTATAGCATCATTTAAGAATAGATTAATTCGCAGCATGGACCAGACATGCACGTTTTAGGTACTTAATTCTCGTCAGTGATCCTAATTGTGAACAATGTAATATGGCCAAAGAATGTGAAAGTTATTATGTCGAATAAAGTAACGAATGTCGTAGAAATAAGACGAACCCTTTCTACGGATTATTAATAAGAAATTATGCTCTTTGATACATGTGGCAGATCTGGAATCTATAAATTAATATTCATATGAACATATTCTTAAAATGTGTTTCCAGTTTTCGTTTGTTTCGCTCCTATACGCTTATTTATAACTTTTCTTTTGGAATAACGTTAACATACTGATGCTGATTGTCGTTGCCTACATTTTGTAAATTATACATAATTGATCTTAATTTAAATGACAACTACAGAAGCATACATCCTGTTTCTGGTTTTATCATGATATTCACTTCATGAAATACTATTTAAGCCAAATTCTTAAGATAATACGGAAGTGTTCTTCACCATCTTGAAAAATAAAATCAAACCAATTTCAATACACCAGACACGTGTTTTATCATAACATCATCATCATCATTTGCTTCCTGCTAAATTGATTTTAGACACAGCCCAAATTCATTCCAGTAGCGCCTTTTTATGTTTTTGAATTTCAATCTTTACATTTTGCAAAGATTGCGCGGCTAGGGTCGATTCAATAGCATAGTTAAATAAAATCTATATCCAAAATAGCATCGGAGGGATGGTGCTAGGATGTTAACTTCTCTAATTTGGATATTATTTGGAAAAAAAATGAGGAGTTTCGTAAAGTTCACGGTATATACGTCATTGTGGTTTCAAGAAAAGAAAAAAGAAGGAATCTCTAATAATCCCGCCTTGGGTTGACCGCAGCGGAACTCACACGCACGATCACATAATGAAATGGGCACTTAACATTGACATAAACTCCAAATCGGAGACAACAAGAACATGACCACCTAATTAATAACATTTTGATATGAACGCATAAAACTTGGGAGGCAGATAACATCAGATGCAGAATCAATTAAAAAGAAATCAACATTTACTGAAAGACAATTGATATTTCTCATATAGTGAAAGTAAAACAATCTCATAGTCCTGCCTTGTAGTTCAAGTAGGTTTTTAAAAGAAAGATAAGTACATGTACCCAGTTTTATGCACGTACATCATAAACTCTATGCAATTGAATCGACTCAATAAACAAATGAGGAAGTCTTATACTTAATGTGAATCTGATTACAATGAGATACAATGCTCATTTCCATATTCCAATGCTATTTTATGACACAATAATTGTGGTAATTACTTTATACTCCAAGAAGAGACTTGAAATGTGCAGTAACATGTAATGATTTTGGATTTGAGCATACTCACTTGTGAAAGGTACAATGTATGTAACTACATACTTATAAGTAGAAATTATTCTGCATCTTTAGATAATCTTTCGATGTTAAACGTATTCAAATTCAATAGCATCATTTAAGAACAGATAAATTTTCATCATGGACCAGACATGCACATTTCGGTTACTTAACCATCGTCAGTGATTACATGCAATAATATTATACAATATTACGGAAAATACTTATTTTGGAGAATGTTTTCTTTGCACTTATGGATTGTGTTGACGTTAAATAATGTCGATTTTAATTTTGAACAATTTTTGAATCGATGTCTTGTGTACTTGAATAAAAGCTCTGTGAATACTTTGAACGACTTGTTCACTGGATTTAATTTGCTTAAGGAGGTATTGGACACTTGGACGCCAAATTCATTTTTTTTTTCTGAAATTATATATTACTTGTCTGTCCTTGATTAGACAAACTTACATTTGATTCTATCCACAGGAAAATTTTCTATGAGACTTTTAAATATGCATTTTTCAACGTTTCCGTGAATTTCTTGATGAGTCATAATATTGAAAGTATCATTCCAGTTCTCGTAAAGCTATTGATAATTAATTTTAATTTAACTACCAAAAATTTCATTAATGTATTGCACTTACATATGGAAAAGATGAGATGAATTGTGTTTTAAACAAAGGTAGGATACTGGAATAAAATATGACACTATCGCTCAAAAAATTGCAATTCCGAGCCAATTGACTGTAGATGATAGCTAATTATTAGGAATCCTGTGGATGAATCTTTGTCAAAAACTAACAATTTGGTCAACAATGTCCAGAGCTGATTTCATGATTAAATGAGAAAAATTTAATTTATGATTGAAATATTACACAGCTTTATATTTTCCTATTTTCCTTCCAAAATCATTCATTTTCAATAAAGTGACATCCGCTTTCCTGTAATGTTTTGTCAATGAATTCAACGTGACGAAATTGAACTTTCTTTTTTACACAAGCAAAGTTTCAATACTATACGTTTGTTATTGATGACTTTATTGCATTTTGAATGCAAAGGTTTTTGACGCCATTTTCCCGATAATGTAGAAATGACTTCGTGGTTTGCTCATGGCTAAAACTCCCAAAGTCCACAATTTCGAAAACCGCCATATTTTCTTCAAATGACACCGGAAATTATTCAAACTTCATCAGGATACTCAAATGTGTATATCAATCAGTGTATCAATTGTTTTGAAAAAAGTTAAGACTGAACTTTTCATAGGAAGTGAGAAAACAAATAATGTTGCCGCCATCTTGGTGCTCAAACCCTCCTTAATAACATTTTAATGTAATATGTCACTATCTTAATGTTTCTTTGCCGCCATTGCAACCAGTGGGCTCATCATACCGTCTTTCTTAATTGTGAAAGAGAAAGACTGCATAGTAGTGTTCAATTTTCTAATATTGGTCTCACTATGATCTGACCAAGACTTTGCTGAAAGTTTTTCAATTTCTCGTATCCGCTCATATCGTGTTTATCATGCGATTTTTTGTTCTCAAATGCAATACATACGTACATTATAGGTAAGTATTGATGCTGTTTTGTTAATTACTTTGTACTACTTCGTAATACATGACATCTTTAAAATAATATTTGGATGTCCCCCTCTGTTTCTTTTGAATGTATTTTGATATAAACACCAGATTGGTACTGCTGGGTATATAGAATCTAAAGTCACTCATGACAGATTCTGTGCATCCATCTACCTTTTTTTTACGAAAACGGATAATTATTCGGTCCTTAAATCTTTTCCCATGGGTCTGACTTTTTTGTTTTAGGAGGGTTGAAAGGACTGGGTAAGGTAGGTTTGATATGAAAAAATGAAAATGCAATAACCAGACAATGGAGATAGGTTTAACGTATCCAATGTACAAATAAAGATCTCGCTGACGTTTCAGTTTTCTAATTATCTTGGTGGTCTCGATAGTTTCCGTAGCTTAAATGGCGTTTGACAATACACATAAGACAAAGGAGGGGATCTTCAACAACACCAGGTTGCATCACCCACAGCAAAACCCAAAACATCAAATGCAAAAACACAGAAGACACGCACAGAAAGAGACGCAAAAGGGACAAGGAACGTCAACACACAACACAATGGACTACACATAAACCAACGAGACCAATGGGTAACGGTGCCGACGTAGGACGGCCATTTGCTACGGAAATAGCAGAAGGTGCGGTTATCCTGGATTACGTGCGCACAACCCTCCCACTTTTCCGATTACCCAGAGGTCTCGAAGAACGTACAATTGTGGTGCAAAACAACCTCCTCACTGTCAGATGACCACAAGCTAACAAGATCGCAGTACACAGGAGCCCAAACAACATAGATGAATATGTAAATGGATATAAAAAGAGGGCGTACATAATACAATCCGTGCTTTGCCACCGCGAGCTCATGTATGTTATCATCCGAGGAGTCTGACTGACATTCAGAGAGGACAGATGGTCGGGGCCCTCTTCTCTAAAGAGGTTTGGACAGGGCGCGTCATGGAGACCCTTCGTCACAGTCAGTCAGAGTGCTAGTTTTAAGAATGCGTTGGTACAAGACTGTAGATTGATCAAACACCAAGGCTAGTGTCCGTCCGGTGACATTAGGATCATATCCACTATATAAAAGGCGTTTGATGATTCTGACGCATTTCGAAAGTTATGTTGTCTATCTTTGATCCTTCTTATCTTGTTAATTATGTACCATAAAATGCAGGTTGTGAAATACTCAAAGTAATATACTCTGTTGCTTGTATGGGTCTGAATTTCAAAAGAAGTTGACAATACTTTTTGTAAAATTTCCAGAAAGTCTTTACTAGTTTGTGAAAGCGAAAACCGTTTCATTAAAAGTTTCTTGGTAATTTGTAAATTTCTACTATGAAACGATTAACAAAACATTCATTTAATCTTTTAGGAAAATGAAATTCATTGGCTCTCAATTCAATTTTCAAATTACTCGATAAAGTATATATAAGGGTTAAGGTCTAACAAATTGCGTGTAGATGATATTTCATTTTTATTAGTATAGATTCGATCATTTCCTTCCTCCATAAGTTAAAGATAGCAATGTCGTTCAAGTAATGGTCGTAACTGAAACAGATTGTAGTACTAAATTAAATAAAATAGCAACATCATAGCTACAAAAAGCAAATGCCTATCCAAAATAGTTAAAAATCAGGAAATGATCCTTGTCAAGATTTGATATAACCGTCATTGTGTCTACCACAACGTCTACTTATGTGTATAAACTGTGGTACTATCTGGAAGCTTGGTCGGTCTATTGAATCAACATCCTTATACAGTAATCTAATCATAAAAAAACCCTAAATTGGACAAGTGTAAAATAAAAACTTTGTACACAATTTAATTCACTAAAACATAAAGGGATTGATTTTAATATTTTGCGATCGCATTTTTATGTGAAAACATTTGGTCATGGTAAGCATAAAATGATTCTAAGCAACACCAGGAATTCTATATCTGTACAGAGCAAAGCACATATTTCACCCTTATTTTCGTATATTACCAAATGAAACGTTTCGCTTCTCCACTGCTCATTGGTAGCAGTGTTAAAACACCTTCGACTTCCCTATAGATTCTATCAAAGTTGAAATAAACATCTTCCAATTTGTGAACAGATAGAGCAGCATGGACCAGACATGAACGTTTAGGGTACTTATCCCTCGTCATTGATCCTCAATCTAAATAATGTAATATGGCGGAAGAGTATGAAAGTTATTATGTTCAAAAATGTACCGAAAGATGGATGGGATATAACGCTACATGTGCCCTCGGGGACTCCTGGTCCACCAGCAGTGACACTTACCAAGTGATACAATAACATAACAACGTTTCAATACTGATATTACACGTCTCAAAATTCATAGCATCATTTAAGAACGGATGGAGTTACAGCATGGAGCAAACATGCACGTTTTCGGGTACTGGAGGGATGCCACTCAATATAGACACCGTCGATAGCAGGATGAATAATCGAATATTCTCTGAGCATCTGAACCACATATATTTTTGAAATATTATATGTAAGTTTCACCATTATGACGTCATAGTGAATACAAAGGAACACACTCGCACACGCATGAGAAGGGGAAAGAAATGGTGGACACCACTCACAACCAACCCCCCTTCAAACAGCAGGGAATTCAGCAAATTATATACATTTCTACTAAATTACTCCGTCGTATGAAATCTTGATGAGGAATCAAATTTCGAAAAACGAATGAAATAATTATTCGTTTCATGTTTCATTTTCATTTCGTTGAATAGTTTATATTCATGTCTGGTATATGTCTTTGATGAATAAGAGTATATTTTAAGTTGATGATCTATGCTGCTTGCTTTTTTTCTGTCTAAATTTTATTCATAATTTGTGTTTGGAGATATCGGGGGTTTCTTTTGTGTCCTTTCCGTATACATTTGTAGTGTCATAAATCCCTCTTTTTACATTTTCTTGTTTATCTAAATAATACATATATTTTTTTCTACTTTTTACTTTTCATTTGGTGATACATAGGTATATTTTCGGAAAATGTCACTCAGGATAATTTGTTCCGTTTAAGTTTCACTTTCTTTTTCCGGTCAATCGTTTGCTGGACACCGGTTTAAGGTAATTACGTGATACATATAGATAGCTTTTCCTTGTTTCGATTCCTACCTAATTGCTTTGGATAATTACCTGACAGTACAATTTATCCTTCCAATTTTTTGTTTAGTGAGCTTGTAAGAGTTAAAGAAAGGGCACAAGTAGAGGTAAATTTTATTACTTAACTTAAAGTTTACATTTATTTGTTCTTGAGATATTTGATTTCTTTTTACACCAATTTTAAAATCTTGAAAACTGCATCAATATCAATATTGAAATATTTGACGTGTAATATAATCATAAAAAAATCAGTGCACCATATGCGCATTTCAACAAGTATTACCTTATCAGTAATGCTCGAGACCGAACTGGAGGAAATTCAATTTATGCATTTAATTTTGTACTAGCCTGAGAGTAAGTACAGATGAGGAAGGAAAAAACTTGCACAACACATTTTTTAATGTTCAAAATAAAGAAAGCGAAGGGTCCCATCTCTGACCAATGTACAAACTACGCATATTTACACCTCTTTAGTACTAAAATCAACGTCAAATGATACTTTGTTTTTATTGATTTACAGAAACTTTACATACAGTTTTTCAAAACAGGTATTTCAATTTCAACTTGTCACAATCGGATCTCCATACAAAGTCTTTTCAAATGAGTTAAAGAAGATACTGACGATAATCTCAACAGCACTCACAATAGAGCACAAAATTAAGCATCGACGGACCCCTAGCAGGCCAGAGGTGGGAACAGGTGCCCGGGAGGACAAGACACATTTAAAAAATGAAGTATTTCTTATGAATTTGTCAAAACGATGATGAAATTCCAATTCTTTTTGTTTACTTTCTTCACACATAATATGTACGAAGGCCGTTCCAAAAGTTCGTGGACACACGTCATAAAAATAACATTTGAAGCCGTATGCGAATTAAAATTTCTATAAATGAAAGGGATACATTCAGAACGAGAAAAAATATCAGGTTAAAATGATTTACAAAAAGAGCATAATTGTCACCTTTATAGATGAAGGGTAGATGCTACGGAGCAGTGAAATTTGAGTTGTTGAAAGGAACCTATCCCTTTCGTTATATTGCTAAATAAAATAAGAAAAAATACTCGACTATCAATTAAACTTTCTATATCATTTATACTATTATTTTTCTTACCCACTGCAAAGTTTTAACAAAAATGGACCTGATTTACGACTTTTATGAGGATTTATGCATGATATTGTTGATTAAACAGACCAAAAATTGATGACGTCAGAGTTCTTTACGGAGCACCAGACAGTCATTCATTTTTTAATTTCTGTTGAATAAAACAGAAGGAGACTTAACAGCTGATCGATACACCTTGATACGGACCAAAAACATCAAAACTTATGTTGTTAAGGTGGAAAAATGTGTTTTTATGATGAATAGATACATAAACACGCAATTTTGATAGTAGTTGTACAAAAAAGTAAACGAAAATAAGTAAAGTGATGCCGTTTTCTCCCTTCATGGTGACCTGAATTTGAATGATTCAAAGATGAAAGCACATTATGATATAGAGGTAGAAATGCATATGAAAATAGAACATATCTTCCTTATCAAAATACATGAAAAGATATTTTTGAATTTTGTACAGATGAGAGGTGTTTTATTCTTTTAAAATGTCAAATTTATTCTGGACATCTGACGAGGTCGTTACGTTTTGTTATAACCTTACGTTGTTCAAACAGGGATTAGAAAATTTGGTATTGACCAGTCGTAATGAAAATTCGTATATGTATACAAAATTATCCGTTATAGAAGGAAATCAACATGGTTTTTAGCAGATTTTCTAGATCTTTCCTTAATTTGCGTTGTCCATAAACTTTCGGAATAGCCCTCGTATATACCTGCTAAATAGTATGATTTGATTGAAAATGTAACACGCGGTCGACCAAAATCAATCTACGGAATCTTCTTTGGAAAATATCACGTATTTCAAAAGTATACACGCATTGGGTTTTCATATTTCTTTATAAGTTTATAAGTCCGTTAGAAAAATATTCATAAGAGTGTCTAAGGAAGGGTTTGACAGTAAGTGTTTTAAATGTCTTTTCCGGTCGTAAGCGCACTTTCTATATAGATATAATATTAGGCAGTGCATATTTTTTAAGAAATTGTTTTAATTTTCGTGCGTGAACATCGACGGCGGTTGCGGCTATCCAAAACAGGGGGTGCTTACTCCTCCCGGGCAACTGATCAAACGTCTGGCTTGCTAGGGGTCCGCCGATGCTCAATGTGATACTTTTTTGTGAGTTCTGATGAGAATATCGCCTTGCTCTTCTTTATCTCATTTATGT
This sequence comes from Pinctada fucata, assembly GCA_028142955.1. Taxonomy (NCBI): domain Eukaryota; kingdom Metazoa; phylum Mollusca; class Bivalvia; order Pterioida; family Pteriidae; genus Pinctada; species Pinctada fucata. The sequence goes on along the minus strand of AP027111.1, from coordinate 38,454,643 downwards.
CACACTTATGCCCTTTGCCGTGTGGAGCTGGTAAAAAAAGTTCCCCGCGAGGGGTTTGACAGTAAATGCTTTAAATGTCTTTCGCGATAGCACTTTCGATATAGACATAACCTCAGTCAGTGCATTATTTTTATGAAATTGTTTTTATTTTTGTGCGTGAACATCGATGACGGTTGCGGCTAGCCATTGAGATTATCGTCAGGATCTTCTTTATCTTATTATGAATAATACACATGTCTTTGTCGATATGTTTTAATTTATTAATTCAGTCTCTTGGCTTCAGAAAAGATATGAACACGGATTCTTCATATTTCACAGAAATTTGCATAAAACTACCTAATTTTGAGAAATGAGAAAATGTTATACCTCTTAAACAGTTCTGTATCATATATGCAAATCTAATGGATGAATTGCAACGACTTTCAAAACAAGAGGAACAAAATATAGGAAAACAGAGGATATAAACGATAAATATTTCAATAAAAACACAAACACTCGGATACACAAATTTTCGGCCCTTTTGCTTCCATCAAGTGTAAAAACGACAATATATGCATAAGACTATGTAAAATCCATCTTTGCTTCTCTGGCATTCATTGCAAATGTTTACGTTATGTTAGTCTATTTTTCATATAGAATTTGTCCTAATCTATCGTCGTTTCAGGAGTATCAGATTTTTTTTATTGTACGTATCATCCCTTCCCTCTAAATAGATAAGATATATTTCTAATTCTAATTAACTCAGTTTGTTTCGCGCATTCTGATTGGTTGACAGGACTTCTATAAGCATGTATAACGACGATAATGCCACAAACCGACTCACTTGACACACTTCAAAATGTATTAATGCGTAAATTTGCACGTTACAAACTTTAGCGTTCTTTTTACGTATGACGTCATGATTCTCTGTGCTTTTTGCTCTAATGACGTCATAATGTGACGTAAAGCTGCAAGTTTTAAACTTGTAAACGGCGTTCTCCACTTATAAACAACAGAGCAAGTAAGTTTATTATTGAATAACACTTTGATTTTTCGCCATTGTAATAAACACGAAGCAGTTGTATTCTATATTTTGCAGCGCAATAATTTCTGTTGGTCGTTGTAAGTCCTCCGTAGAACGCCACTTCTAAAGCGATCTTGCGACCCCCTGAGGAGTATGAAGAGTTAAAATATGTCACATAAATTAGAATAGGGATAAACGTACTGTGTTTTGTGGTTCCGACAGGTATATGTTGGATATACTGTTGGAAGCATACGTTATACCATCGGGGGCAAGCCCCGACTGTATAACTGCGTTTCCAACAGTATATCCAACATATACGTGTTGAACCACAAAACACAGTACGTTTATCCTCTAAATATAGTATATAATAATATATAGTATATATGTAATATATATATAGAATAAAGATAAATATTTCGTTTTCATTTATCACGTTTTACAACTTTTTATCCAGTTTAAACAAAATATGACCATGATGTTCTTTTTACATCATCTGTTCTTGAAAGTAGGGGTATTCAGCAAAAATTTAAAATCAAATTCAGGCCTGTGATTGGTCTCGAAAACTAAGCTCCTTTTTAAAACGGTCGCTCAATTAAAATGGAAAACATGAACTGTTGAAAGCCGAATATATTTAACATATACATGTTAGTACTACATGTAGTATATCGACATGCAATAAGGAAAAATCACCAATCCCGCATCGTTATAAAAAACTTGTTTTGAACATTGAATAATTGGAACATTGATCAATTGAAACAATACGTACAGTCGACATCTGATTATTATTCATTTTTCGGATATCAAAAATTAGGGGATAAACGTATTATGTTTTGTGGTTCCGACAGATATATGCTACATATACTGTTGGAAACGCAGTTATACCATCGGGGCTTGTCCATACACAGTATGACGTCACAGAAACTAAGAACAAAGGGAAGCATGACGTCATACGCAAAAAGTGCGCTTAAGCTTGTAACGTGCAAATTAAGGTATAATACATTTTAAATTATGTCAAGTAAGACGGTTTGCGGCATGTATATCGTCGTTATACATGCTTGTAGAAATCCTGTGATCCAATCAGAATGCGTGAAACAAACAGAATGAATTAAAATTTCTTTTCAATAGAGCCCTCAACTTTTTTACTAATCTATGCATTTTGAAAAAAAAAAGTTCGCGGTTCAAAATTCCCTGTAGGATCGATTCAGTAGCATAGTCATATAAAATCATTGTTCAAAATAGCATTAGAGATATGGTGCCTATGGTGAAATGACAAGTTTACGAAATAGCAAAATGATGTCAAACAAAGCTTCTTTAAGGAGTAAATTGATAAAGATTGCTCGATCAGAAAAATACAGGTATATAAGCATTTACGTACTGCATGTACAATGATATCTTGTGAATGACGAAGTACTTTTTTATAAATGTCCCAGATTTTATTCACCTTGCATAGGTTTGTTTCTATTAGTGTAATTTTCGGTATATCTATAATGAAATATATGACATAAAGAGAAAATTCCGTCATTTCTATATTAAACATAGACTTAACCACTCCTGCCATAAAAAAAAATTGAAACTGAACAATAAACTCATGTGATTAAAAAGAATTACGAAACAATATTTTACAGTCGTTCAACTTTTCTATACAAAAATAGATAAAGATAACAAAAAGTTTCGAGAAGAGAACGGATTTACGGGTATTAGGACATGTAACAGTTAGGTAAACGAATCTAAATAAAACAGTCCCCCTTTAATTTAGGAAGCTTCTCTGTAAAGATGATATCGTTGTATCTATGCTATTAATGTATCTTAATTTTTTCCTCGCACAGAGTACAGAGTAAACAAGAAATAGTTACTGTATATAAACGGGAATAATAATAATAAAAAAAATTAAAATTTTTTTAAGAAAGGAAAACATCTCAAAGAATACTTCGCTGCGCTGACCTCATGTCATCGCTTGATTGTAAAGCTTATACATTAATATGGGTGTTATTGTACTCTGTGTCTTCCGAAATGGAAGTAACCGGATGTGACAGTTCTACCGAATGGAAGCGGCGGGTGTTGCATGCAAGCAGGAGATGCTTACTCTTTTACTGTTTTATCCTAATGTTGTATGCAAGCAGGAGATGCTTACTCTTTTACTGTTTTATCCTAATGTTGTATGCCTTCGGTTTCTGATTTCCTGAATTATCGAGTTTGTGCTGTATACAGGGATATGGTCATTATCTATATTTGTCATTGGAGCATATTCAGCAGAGAATCTAAGACGAGAATACATACTGGTACATATGTATGAAGAAACTATATAGAATAAATTGTGCAATTTAAAAACGAAGTCCTTCCGCCAGTTTGATAACATTTAACTTAGAAATACATGTTTATTGAAACAGAGCACGTGCTAGTTAGCACGTTGTGGATTCATCGCAAGCATATTTATTATGCTGTGGTAAGTTAAATATTATTTTATGTCGTATCGCTCGTTTTATCGAAATGTTTAAATTTCATACAATGTAAAGATTTTTATAAAAAAATTCTAATATCTAAAATGTTACTCTTAGACACAACAATAATATGACATGTAAAAAGGGGGATGTAACACCTCCCCGCCTTTTTTTTCTCCGATATCCTTTTGATAAATAATATCAATCAATCCACTTTTTATCCTTTGGAAGTCGAGAGAAAATAAAAAAATAACATAAAATAATAATATAATTCTTATTCAATATGCGTTATTCTTAGACGATGCATGCATTATTTTAGAAACTCTGAAAAAAAAAGAAAAACCGTTCGCTCCCCGATGTTGTATTCATTTGCAATATGCTTCGGGTTTTCTTAGATAATTTGTTTAATGTAGACAAATTGTGAATGGTGTAAAAGTTGTTTTATTTCGAGCAAAATAATCTGGATGAGAGTAAAACGCGAAAATGCAGCAAAATAACCAACACTTGATAACACAGCCATACAGACAAATCACACCACAATAACCACAAATACATGTTTGTTACAAAAAAATTCTCAATGGTACATGTGCATTTAGAAGAAAGAAGGGAATCACCGACAACACTCGGTTGCAACACCAACAGCAAAACCCCAAAACACCCAATGCAAAAACACAGTACAGACACCCAAAGATAGAGACGCGAAAGGGACAAGGAACACTAACTCACACCATAGAAACATGAACACACAAAAGACCGAACATAAACAAACGATACCAATGGGCAACCCGTGCAAACTTAGGACGGTCATCTGCCATGCAATTAGCAGAATGACAAATATGGATGATGACCATATACCTGTATACAGCACAAATCGATAATTCAGAAAATCAGAAACCGAAGGCATACAAAATCAGGATAAAACAGGAACCAAAGCAAATAAACAAAGACCTCCACCACATGAAAAGAAGCGAACTCCCGACATGGGAGTGAGACCAGGTGCCCAGGAAGAGTAAGCATCTCCTGCTTGCATGCAACACCCGCCACTTAAATTCGGTAGAACTGTCACATCCGGTTACTTCCATTTCGGAAGACATAGAGTACAATCTTTGGTTGGGTGGTTCAAATGGTCTATGACAGAATATCATTCACCATTCCGGATAACGTGCGTACAACCCTTCCACTTTTCCGGTTACCCAGAAAACGCACTATTGTGGTGTAAAATAACCTTCTCGTTGTAAGATGAACACACAGACAGCATGACACAGGGGCCCAAGAAACACACAGATGTATATGGTACTTTATATAAAAAACAGAAGGCATACGAAATACAGTCCGTGTACTGCCGACTGTAACGAGATCATGCATTTTATCACCCGAGGAGTCCGATTGACATTCAAAGAGGACAAGTAGTTGGGGCCCTGTCTTCTCAAAGGTCTGGACAAGCCAATCATGGAGTCCTGTCGTCACAGTCAGTCAGAGCGCAATTCTTAAGAATGCGCTGGTACAAGGCTTTAGATTGGTCCAGTACCAAGCCAAGTGTCCGTCGGGCGACAGAAGGATCACAGAAGAGTTTAACTATTTTCTGTCTTTCTGATTTAAGTAATGACAAGAGAATTGAATTACACGAATGTGTTGTACATCAATATAAAATGAAAATTTCAGTATATTGTTTTCAGAAAATGACTGTACCATGGAAAGAAGGAGACGATGAGAAACACGAAGATAGCGAAGAAGACATGGAAGATAGATTTGGTGAAGAAACATTGAAGAAAGAAAATGAGACAGAGGAGGATGCTTCTTGCTTGTCTTCAGATGAAAAAAATGAAGCCCTATTCGTACAGAAAAGTAACGAACAAGAGCTGGCAACATTGAATGTTAAAGATTTACTATTGCTTATGGAGATCTCATCAGCCGAACTAGAGCAAAGCCAATATTTGAACACAATTATAGCAGTGACTTCAATATTTCTGGCAGGCATTTTTAGTGTAACCATCACTTTCTTTTATCTTTCATTCATGCTCTTGGATCAACATAAGAAAGGAATTTGCAAACCACACAGTAGAGAGAATAGAAACTGTTTGAATAAATATTCAGTTGATAATATATGTTACTATGTTAGTAGGTTCTTTAAAGATAATCTAACATTTAGACTTTTTGCATCCAAAAAGTCGTTGGACACCATTTTAGGGTGTCCCAAACTCAATTTACATACATTATACACAGTTTATCCTGCCTATACCTTGGGGGAATATTTCAAAGAAGTAGAATCAACCCCCGGTATGTCATTCCAGGAAAGAATGCAATATGACATGTTTAGAACGTCAACATATTCGCGATTTCCGAGAACTTCTCCAGTCTCCTCATTAATGCTAGCGAAAGCTGGGTTTTACTATGAGGGGAAAGCAGATGAAGTAAAATGTTTCAAATGCGGCAAAACCTACCGAAATTGGAAACAACTCGATGATCCTATTCAAATACATAAGGAAATATCACCTTCATGTCCGTTTGTATCGGGTTTAGAATGCGGATTTCCAACGAGAAATGTCGCATCAGCCAACAACAGCAGCGTCAATGATGAAAGTATATTGTACCGAAGGGAAGACGAACATAGAAATACCAATTATAGGTATGAATCTGGAAATGGATCATCCACTACTGGTCATGAGAGCGCCCTTATTTCTGACACAGCACAGAATTCACAGTATATATGCAACGGAGATGTTTCAAATCAAGGTCAAGCTCATGGAAATGAAGGTGAAAATAATGTCTTTAGCTCTTCTGAATCAAGAGCTAATTCAGTTGAAATAAATTGTCATAATACAAATGTTACATATCCACAGAGATATGTATATAGTTCTGGTCAACCTGACTTGTCAACAGCTACAAATGAAAACACGTCATCATATCGACAGCAATCCTGTAATGTCAACGTACATACATGCAGGTCGAATGATGTGCTAAATGAAAGCAATGATGCTTCATCACAAAATGTCACTATTTCTTCAACAACAAATTCAATCGCATTCAGCAATACAACTACTAATTCTAATCCCAAGTCACCTGCCTCTACATTGGAACCACTAGGAATAAGTATTGAGAAACCTAGATATCCCCAGTATGCTGTTCTTGTTACACGGATATCATCGTTCAGAAGCTGGCCGGCACATTTGAGGCAAAGACCAGAGGAATTGGCTAAAGCGGGATTTTTGTATGAAGGTATGGAATAATGTAAACAGTGATTTTTAAAAATGTTTCTGATGATTCTACATACGCGTTGAGATAGGGTCAAGGGGAAATATATAGGATGCAGAATAATGTCTATAAGATACTTAAGTTTACTAATCAAATACCTATTCTCCTATTCAACCTTTATACATGATTTTCTTTTTGCTTTCAAAATGTTCGATATTTTCAACGTTATTGCTCCCTTTTCAAGGCACAAATGATTTCACGAGATGCTTCTTCTGCGCTGGAGGATTGCGAGACTGGGAACCGGAAGATGATCCCTGGATTGAGCATGCGCGTTGGTACAAGAAATGTGTGTTCGTCAGGCAGTGTAAGGGAGAAGAATTTGTTAACTTAGTCCATCAAGGGAAAATTCAAGAAGCTATGGGCAAAGTAAACCGTATTCTATAGAAATAATACATAATTGTTCGTTCAACATTTACTTCAAGTCCTTTCGTGACAAAGAATAACTCGAAGAACATACTTGATACTACAATTCTAATGCATGCATACAATTAACAACTTCAACTATTCCTTTTGTTTCTATAATGGTTTTCTTTATGTTTTTAGTGCAAAGGATGTAAGGTTCACAAAAAGGAACACTTCAATAGTATTTTGAAATTAGAGGTCAAAAAGCAATGTTAGTACTAAAGTGCAAACTTTTGTATGATATTTCAAACATTTTAAGCTATGTTTTTGTTCTTAATCATGACCCTATTTGTATTTGTAGCTTGAAGGACGTACGGTTCATAAAGAAAAACACTTAGATGATATTTTGCAATCAACAGCTGCACTCAGTGTACAAGAGATGGGATATCCAATAGACATTGTTAGAGAAGCCATTATAAGTCATTCCAAATCTCAAGGTAAACGTATGCATGGAGTTTTAGCACATTGAACGTCACCTTGAATAAATAAATTGCATAAAAATCAAACCTGTGAAATCACCGAAATATTTACATCCCCCTAAAAACCTAAAATATCCATGTTCATTTGCATTTTAGTGTTTTCTTCGGTATTTTATGTTTAATCTTTGGTGTTCCTTGTCCCTTTTACGTCTCTTTGTTTTCGCAATGGGGTTTTTTTTTTGTTTTGCTGTGGGCGTTGTAACGGAGTCATGTTCGAGATCCCCTTCTTTCTTTGAAAGCTTCACAAATTCTGTTTCAATAAAAAAAAATATTTTCAGATCAGACGAACATTACCGCTGATTCCCTTCTAAAGTGTGTATGGGAGTTAGAAGAGGGACACAACACTGATCAGGGCCATGAATTACCTAATAATGATGTGAGGAAAAATACAGAAGGTACAGCCTTGTCAGAATCGACGTCTACCAGTAGAACAGGTAAGTGACGATGGCATATTTTTTTGTAATATGAAATCGAGAAATCAGGAAATTGTCATTATATGTTACGTGCTTCATTAACATTCTGAGAGGTAGGGGAGGTGTCGTTTTATCAGCATTTGTTACTAAATTTGTCAACATTTTTAACTTTATCGATTAATAGTTGCATGTATGTATATGATTATCGTATTATGAACTTGATTCAGGGCAGTGAAATTTTCTGTATTCATCTTAAAGCCTATCTTTAATAGAGTCTAGTTGTGTATATGATGTAGTTTAAAATAATAGACAGGAAGGAATCTTTGAACAACGTGACACTATCGTGGCACCACTACAAAACACCCTATCTCCCAAATGTGAAAAAACATAGGGGACAAGCTCAAAATGGGACATAAAATGGACAAGAAAGAAAAGAGACATCAAAGCACTTCACACTATTGACTAAACATAGCAATCATTGAGACAAATTGAGACCTGATGGCGACGTAGGACGATCATCTGCTACTCTAGAAGCAGATGATGCGGTTCCTCAATTACATGCACACAACCCTTCAGTTTGTCCAATTACACAGCTACAATGCAATATTGCGCAAGTATAAGATAATTAAATAGCATTCATGTATGTATGATTTAATTATTTCCAGAGCCCATTGAAGATCTTTTGGCAGAAAACAGACAACTCAAAGAACAAAAGATCTGTAAAATATGCATGGATGAGGATATTTCTATAATGTTTTTGCCTTGTGGTCACATGGTCACGTGTGTAAACTGTGCTCCAGCTCTGAGGAAATGCCCATTGTGTAGAAAATTTATCAAAGGAACTGTAAAAGCCGTTTTGTCATAACCTGGAGACGTGCGAGCGGGGATCAATTGAATATCGTGTTAACAGAATTGATAATCGTCAACAATATGCAATTATTGACTTTTGATGAGGTCTACTCGTGACTATACATACCTGGTCAGGTTGATAGAGGCCGAAGGCCGAGGTTTACCAAGCCTGACCAGGACTTTACAGTCACGAGTAGACCGAAATCAAAAGTCAAGAACTGCCTTATTGAATTATCAGGATTTTATTAACATTTGTATTGTAATGATAAGCGAAGTCAAAGATCTAACACAAAAATCAACGCACGCGCTAATCCCGAATAGACCGCTTTTGGGAGTTAGCGGTCAACTCACTCTGAGGTACACTTTATCAATCAGCGTCTCCACCAATCAGAAATAAGCAAAATCGGCAATAATTCCTGATCATTTAATAATATCTTAAGAAGCGGCATAATAGCTTTCAAAGATAATAGCACTAACACCAATGGTATTCATTTAATTATTTGCTTCGAAATTAAAAAGCAAAAGCTTAAGAGACAATATATAAATAAATAAGATCTCGAACGATCCATTATAACTATGGCAAGGACGAACGATCCACGATTACTATGGCAAAGAATTGTATGAGTTGAGTACGTTATCTACAATGAAGTCAGTTAATATAATTTTTCCATATTCTCATATTTTTCTTGTATATCCACTAATTTTTGACATAAGGAGATGTACAGCGGAATACACACACACTCATAAGACAGGGGAAGGCAGAGACAATACGGAAGATCGCATATACTTCTAACCATGGTTATACGAATGTTTTCTTCGTTTTGAAGTCATCAATTTATTTGAACAGAAAAGTTGCCCACGTTTTGAGCAATGGTTTAGGTAGGTGACTAAATGCAAATATATGCACAGCCACTGTAATTGACTGAGATAAAGCTTTCAGGACGATTGTTATTGATTTCCGTGTATACAGTGTGACGTCATAACGCCCGATATAGCGGATGAATTTGAATTGAATATGAACAAGTTTAAAATATTTTCCTATGCAATGTAGAAAATTGGAAAAGACGAATTCAATACTAAAATCTTCCCCACTAAGTCCTTACCTCTTTCAGTAACTGTGTCCTGACGATTACAGAATACGACATCAACGACAAGCGACAGAGGCAGGTGCAGCTACAATAGCTCTCTGTCGATTGATGTCACATCGTACACTCAACGGAATATTTCGAATGAAGATTTCTTGTCACATTCAGCGTTGTTTGTGATAATTTCAAAATAGACCACGCATAAACATTACACGGTATAAGAAAAATCCATAAACTAACGCTGTCAACATTTCATGATTTCACCGCGCTGCAACTGACTCAAACGGATAACAGAAATCGGAATACATTCTACAAACAAAATTAGTTCAAAACAGTCAACATCTAGAGAGTAATAAATAACTTTTCTGGTCATATTTGGTCATCATTCCACTGTTAAATTTTTTATTTGTAATACTTGATATATCACAATGCATTAATGTATGACATTTAATTCACACTGAATAAGCGTCACGTTGCCATGGGGACACTCCCGCTGTTCCTGTCTAAGATTAACTCCCCTCCATATTGGTGGACGAATTCGCTTTAAAAATTGAATTGGGAGCTTTCTTTGTTCCATTTTTGGCTTTGAAAGCTCATATATATATATATATATAGAATAAGTGTCTTATTTTGTGTGTTTATGCAGAAATAAATTACAATGGCTAATGCATTTATTTGATAAAATGCGCTAACGCTATATCAAAATAAATGCATCAGACATTGTAATTTATTTCTGTATATACACACATATAATAAGACACTTATTATATAAATCACAACGGACATGCTGCACGCGCTGTAGATGCAATCTGGCGTATTAGTACAACTACCACTTCAACAAATAGACGGTTACAACGAGAATAATCACATAAAACGATGAGTAATAAAAGCAAAACAAGAAAGAAAAAGGACTAACTAACGCAAAAGCAGGATCCTCCACTGGCTTGTATTAGATAATAAAATGTTATTACTGATTGCACTTTCGTTATGTTGGGTAATACTGTATACTGATGTTACTGCCATATGTACCACATCAATGTTTTAGGTATAACTTTGTTACCTTACAGTCTTTGTTAGTTTTTGTCACTTTACTAGCAGTACTTTGCTAGTATTGAGAATTTTGGTTTTCTATTAACCACACTTTTCAAGTATTGCGAAAATTCATGTTACTTTACTGGCCGCAATTGCTTGTATTGGGTATATGAATGTAATACTATGATATGTATATTACTTTAGTAATGAAACCGCATTAACCTTTATTAAAATTCTTCTCCTTATAACGTATGGTGTAAGAATTTATCATTATTTCAAAATGACTATGATGTGGATCCATTTTTAATGCAATGAATGGATATCTTATATCATAATAAAACTTTAGACACATTAGCTACGTTTCATTCAGTCTCTGTATATAGTAACAGTTACTCCCACTTATTAAGTTGGTAATTATTTTTATAACACTATCTTTAGATTTATTGAATGTAGATAAGACACACCTAATTTTATACTTCTATAAATACTGTTTCTTCAATATACTTAAAATCATTAGAAAAGGGAGTATCCCTGCACCACCTAGAGATACACTGATTGAAGACTATACACAATCGACCGAATTTTAAATATTAATTGGAACTACCGAGTATCTACAAACGTCGCAATAGGAAAACACCTTTCTATTATTTATAAAAATGTTGTTTTTTTTCTGTTGTCATATCTTACTTCTTTTTTCGTTGTGTGTGTTGCTGTATAAACGTTTGTTCAGAAAACTGCATTCGAGTGTAGGCTATTTACTTCATGTCTTTCTCCAATTGCGTTTTATCTAGATCATTAAATCAATTTAATCGAAGAGTAAGATATTTATAAATCGAAAACGCCCTGTATTCGATATGGCAGGTAAGCTATAGATATGAGTGAAAATAGTGTTTCTTGTTTCCAAAATACGAGTAGTCATATTATGATATATTAGTACATATCATATAACACACATTGTGTGGTAAATATATAGAGATAAGATGACCATGTGCTTTAGTTAAATTGTTCCTTCTGCGTGGGGAATATTCACAAATTGGTACAGATTGGCGTCTGTCTAGTATTATAAATATTCCCACAACATATTTTCGTATGTGAAAATGTCAATGTGGACATTGGACCATAAACATGTGGGTGCCACCTTATGCTTCATGCGGATCAGTTTTCAAAAATCATTTATTTAGATCTACTTACATTTATTTATAACATTGGACCTTGAAACAAGTCAACAGTTAACAATGCACCCCGTTCCAAAATATGAATGACATTAACCCACGTGAAACACATATACAGTCACCACATTATTTGAGTTACTGAAGTTCATTCAAATACATCATCCCACTAAATAGCTACTTTTGTTCCCACTCATGACGTGGGATTAAAATGTGTACTTGTCATATGCTGCATTTTATCAAAGGAGTATCCCTTATTGACACATAGAGATGTATTAAAATGTATTAAAAGAATGACAATACGTTGATATTAGGATCTAATTCGGTACCTGGTGCGTGTGGGTGTTTTCTGGTTCTTGGGTGGAGGAGCTGAGACGCCTTATTTTCTTTATTTAGCTTATCTCAACTGTCATTTGCAGATTACTGTCCTGTTCACTAAATCCAGAGCACCCTGTTTTGGCAATTCATTCTGTCATCTGAAGAATTTTCCTATAATGACAAATATGGATAATGACCATATCCCTGTATACAGCACAAAATCGATAATTCAGAAAATCAGAAACCGAAGGCATACAAAATCAGGATAAAACAGGAACCAAAGCAAACAAACAAAAACTTCCACCATATGAAAAGAAGCGAACTCCCAATATGGGAGTGAGACCAGGTGCCCAGGAAGAGTAAGCATCTCCTGCTTGCATGCAACACCCGCCGCTTCAATTCGGTAGAAATGTCACATCCGGTTACTTCCATTTCGGAAGACATAGAGTACAATCTTTGGTTGGATGGTTCAAATGGTCTATGACAGAATATCATCCACCATTCTGGAGAGTGGGACATCGTAGTGTATGACGAGTTCCCCATATCGACCGTAGAACTTCCTCAGTGACGATGTTAGTCGGTCACAAACATATCCCTGACTGAGAAGCTTATCTGAAAGACGCCTAGCTCTCAGAACAAAATTAGAGTTTCCGAGAATTGACCTCATCTAGTCGTAACTGGAAATTAACTTCAACTATCCTATCAGCTGCCTTCAAACCGTAATATGAAAAAATAAAATGTCTACGGGAAATTTCCAAGTTAATTTCAAGCCGCCTCCATGTTGTTCTCTGTGTCAACAATAGTAAACAGTGACGTCAAAGCTCCCAACGTCACCCATTTTCAGCGATTTTACTATAGAAAATCCCCGTAGACTTTTTATTTTCCGTTCTATTTCTAACTTAATTGACGTACGCGTACAAACGAAACAATGGTATTTTCTTTTACGACTAAAGGAGTACTATTAAATTGATATCTTTTTGGAAGATGACAGTATCACATGTTGAAGAAAAACGGGAAAACAGGGTGCTCTTGACTTAGTGAACAGGACAGTAGTAACATTTTACACATTAAAAACAATAAATTCGTCAAAAGACAAAGGGCGTTTTTAGTAAAACAGAAACATTTTGGTTTACGTTAATTATTCTTTAAGTAAAACGGGTTTTTTCTGAATCCTTCTCGAAAACAAGCTACATGAATGTTTTACCTTTGCTATTTTACCATGAATGCTATTTTTTCAACAGAGGATCATTAGATAAGGTCACTGTGGTGATTTTCGAAACAAACATTCTTTGATTTCTAAGCTGAAAATGGTTCCAAATGATACCTAATGTACATGTATCTTTTATGCCCCAAAACAGGATTTTTTGTCTTCTCGTTAAAAATACCAAGCTGAGAGAAAACCCGTGCTGCATGTACAACGATCGAAGTAACTATATTGTACTTCATTTGAAAACGTCGAAGTTGCCTTTCTTATACCTACGCTTTTGATCTAGGACACTTCTAATGTTAAACGTCTTCATATTGAATAGCATCATTTAAGAGAGAATAAATTGGCAGCATGGACCAGACATGCACGTTTCGGGTGTTTAACCCTCGTCAGTGATTCTAATAATCTGGCTTGTCTGAAAATGACTTTGGCTTGAAGATACCACTGATGAGGATTTACTAACCGAAGCACTGTCTGGTGCATTAAAATTGGTTTGAAATGTTTTAAAGAAGATCATGAGTCGGAACACTTCAATTTCCTTAGAACAATTTTAGATTTCATTGATAAGGATTCAAATGAGCAAAGCAGCGTTGCTGAACGAATGTACATAATTAGTTCTTTCGGAAATTCTATATCACATTGCATGAATTTTCATGCTATTATCGAACAAGTGCTTACATATACGTATCTTCGACATAAAATTTAAGAGATTCAAAAAGCATTTTAAGTCTGAGAAGGATTCTATGTTTCAATAATCCATGTTGCGCAATACCTTAATTTTATACGTACCGGTATCACTATTACGCCAATGAGATAGGTACAATGACACAAGGTTAACTAAACTTTTGAATTGTCCCATCGGCATTGGGGGTATTCACTTACTAGTACAAACTTTGCCCTAAACTTCTGATTCTGTCTTGTTTTGTGAATAATTCCACTTGTTATCTCCTATTGAGGACATCGGACCGTAAAATATGTGGTACAACCTTATATACATCATATTTAAAAACTGACAAATCATGGGGTCTATACATATTAATAAACACATGACTGTCATTGATACTTGGATCATATGTCATTTGAACATAACAACTTTCTGCAAAGATGAACCAAGATCGTTTAGATTTTTTAACCTAGAATAGAATGAAAGAAACTTAATCTGAAAATACAATGACCTTTCATATAATACCGTTGATAGTCCTTCTATATTTAGATCGGAAATCTCCATTTAAGATTTTTCGCAGAAGATGCCTGAATAGAGCTTGGTATTTTACATCAAATTCGTCGAGCTGAAATTACGGCGGCAAACCGTAGATATATTTTAGATAATTCAAAAAGGAAGACATGAGAAAATTACCTTCTTTTGGCTTGACACTTATTCCAAAAGAATCGACAAAAATTCCAATATTTAAATTGACAATTTTCATCCATATATAACATCACATGCATTTATGTATAATATAATATGTTATACAGGGGAAACCCTTAAATTTTACTTTCTTTTTATCAGGCAATTCACATCAACTATCAAATGGATTTACTCCATGGCTTAGGCATACCGAAAGTTCCATTTGATGTTTAAGGGGAGGGCACTTTTGCCAGCAGAAATCATTTCAATAACATTATTCAGGGCAGGTGAAAAAATGTGGCACCCAGGGTCGGTTATTTCTTTAGATCTACAGCAGCTGTATGTGGTCCGCAAACTTTTGTTTTTTGGTTAAAATTATGATTTTTTGCAAAGTCTGTTTATCCCCTTCTTTCCTCGTAAAATTAAATCATTATAGTTTACTCAGAGTTCAGTGCAAGGGGGAGGGGGCTAATCCTAATATCTTTATTTCATATTCTGTAGCTAAAAGAATGAAAGCATATAGGTCAAAGGGAGTTAACTCATTTAGTTACCTCTCCTTTAAAAGCATAAAATGCTAAGTGAAAAAACCATAACATTTACTGCTAAGTGATACCTAAACTTAAACAAGAACTGTTTCATGCTAAACGTCTTCGAATTCAATAGCATCAAATTTACAGCATGGACCAGACATGCACGTTTCTTGTACTTAACCCTCGTCATTGTTCCTCAATCTAAACAATGTAACTTGGCCAAAGAGTGTGAAAATTATGATGTCCAAAAATGTACCGAAAAATGTAGAAGGATGGGTGGGATATGATGCTACAGGACCAACGTTTCAGAAATTCTAGATTTTTTGATTACAGAAATTTTCGAATACGTTGAAGAGACAGACGATCAAGAAATTAAACATGTACATTTAGAAGCGAATGTGTTGTGCTGTAGTCAGTACAAGGCAGTCGTGGTGAAAATCTTTTCAACAGTCACTTAATTGACGAAGAGATGCGAAGACAGAAGAAATAAAATGGAAGATATACCCTGCATTGCTACCCTGAATTGACCATAGTGGTATACAACGTAGGATTCCACAAACAAGGAACTTCTGATTCAGACAAAACATGTTCAACAACAACGCCATCTTTGGAATGAATAATAATCAAAGTAGGAACAAGTACAAGGAGAAGGTGAATCATTGCAAAAGTTTCCAGTATCATGATGAAATCATGACGACATTTCAATGAATTTTCTGGGGTATCGATTTGTGAAAATCTAGTTCCCCTTGCAACCCCCTCCCCCTTATCTCCATTAGCTTCAACTGACTTCACACAAGGCTAACGGAAATACATTTTTTTCTCTTTCTGAGGAGGAGGGAGGGATGAGCCCGGCTATACATGTAGGTGGCTCCAGCAAACGTATAATGATGAGAAAATCAGACCGACAGGTTCATGTACTATGGTATGAATATATTTAACGACTTAAACTCCTTCTTGTTTTTCTTCTGTGGATGGCGACTAACGTGCATTCAATTGATTTCATAAAGAAAGATAACTCTTCATAGAATGATTCAAAGACGTAGATATAAAACGCAGATATGAAGACTTGCTGAGGAGATTTTAACTAAACATGTCGTGGACCTTTTATATAAACAAACGTTATGATTGTGCGAAGGAATTTTGAAATGTAAAATATTAAAATGTTGGCTCCGCAGAAAGTGTATCTGTAAAGTGTAAGTGTGAAAAGTACATATACATTGTATGAAAATTATGCATCTGCACTAAGGTCAGGTGAGGACGTGAGATGCATCTCATTGTTACTCTATATCTATTTTTGATAATGAGTATCCTCCAGTTGGAGATTCCCCTCTCTCATATTCATCAGAGGTTATCTACGACAGCTGCAAGTTAGGAGATCTTTGCAAAGACCTCTGAAAAACCTTTTGTTTACTCCTCTTTCAGCAGAAACAGATGGAACATTTATCTTAAGGGTGTCGAATGACTTAGAGGAATAAAGAAACAATACTTGAACAAAGAAAGATAAAAAAGTAGAAAACAACATTTGCTGAAACATTTTTTTCGTAATCTATATTTCGTTATCAGTGTCAAATAGCCTTAAAAATGGATAATGAGACAGTACATGTTAAAGGACCAAAAAAAAAAAAGATTTTGAAAAAGCAGAAAATATCATTCGCTTAGAATAATTTCATGCATATTATACTGGTCTTTATTGATGATTCACATCAGTTGCTATTTTCGTTTTAAATATCGTTTTCTTTCTCGTCTTATACTTCAGGTATCTGTATCAAAACATGACATAGATAAAAGTTTTGTAACACTACAATTATGCCTGTAGTTTTATTCGATCAATTCCAGTTAATAAACTTAAAGGAGTAAAACAAAAATAAAAGCGGTAGAATCCATTTTAATATGTATCTGAAGAAATATTCAAGTCAAGGCCAGCGAATAGTTATAGGGTATTTCATTGTAATTGTATGTATATGCTTATAAGCCCTAATGGTTGTTTACAAAATAAAACGTACCATAATACAGGGTGTGGTACACCAATAGGAGATCCTTATTCTTCCCTGCACATGATCTCATTCCTTATTTGGAAGTTCACCTCTGGTCACACGGCATACTCTTTCCTTATATGTTCTTCTTTATGGTTTTCACTCATTTTGTGTGATTTTTGGTTTCGATTATTGTCTTCATATACGATCGGATCCTTACTCTGCCAATCAGCATTATTTCTTGACATTGTTTACCTAATCTAAATTCAAAGACCAATGAATCATCCTTCAAACTGTTACACTTTCTGTAGTCTTACTCATGTGATTATATCAAATAAATTTTAAAAGTAAAAAGTAAGTGCATTTAATTTTCATTGTGTGAAGTTTTAATTTAGCATTGTCTATATTTTTAAAGGGGAGTTTATTCAGTTATAAATGGGAATCTTTTCAAATAATTTTTATATTTGATATAAGGACTTGAACAAGTCCACAATTTCTGTTTAGACCAAACCCAATAACTTCATCATTGTTGTTTCATTGCAGGTTTTTTCCAGGTGTTTCAGAAAACCTCTGTCCACTTTGATTACGAAAATATTAACTCGCATCAAGCAAGGTCTTCAAACAGGTTCTGTAGCAACATCATATTCCACCCATCTTCTACGTTTTCCGGTACATTTTTGTCATAATTTTCATACTCTTTGGCCATACTACATTGTTTGAATTAAATATCACTGACAAGGGTTAAGTACCCGAAACGTGCATGTCTGGTCTATGCTGCAAATTCATCTGTTCTTAAATGATGCTATTGAATTTGAAGACTTTTAACATACTACAAGACAACTTATTCCAGAAATGGAATCAATGAGATCCTAAAGGATTCTAAGGAACTATTGGAAAATTTAAAAGCCACCAATTTCAATCATATAACCAGCATGAGGTCTTTTGACTTTTCCACGCTCTAACTACCATTCCACACCAAAAGCTCAAATAAGTAAAAGAAGATCCTGACGATAATCTCAACAGCACTCACAATAGAGCACCGAATTGAGCATCGACGGACCCCTAGCAAGCTAGAGGTGGGATCAGGTGCCTGGGAGGAGTAAGCATCCCCTGTTGACTAGCCGCACCCGCCGTCGATGTTCATGCACGGAAATGAAAACAATATATACGAATACATGCACTGACTGAGGTTTCGTCTTTATAGAAAGTGCTATGGCGACCATGTCAGGGAAAATATTCCAAACACTTACTATCAAACCCCTCGCGGGGAACTTTTTTAAGAGCTCCACACGGCAAAGGGCTGCCTCGTGGCTGTCGCACGTATGTCGCAAGACTACAAAAAATGTCGAACACTTTTTAACATCCTACACCGGTTTTATGTTCAGACTAATGGCAACCGTAAGATGCCCGCACGGCTGCCGTGGGCAGTCACAAGATAATTATGAGAATATGATAAAAAAAAAGCCTTCAAACTTGCAACAAGATAGTGAGTTAATTTTACGGCTGCCGTGGGACATATGTACAGCAGCCTTGTGTCTAACAAATGTTGTCTAGAAATCGCAAGGATAATGTGCAAGCTGAGATTTCAGTCTGCGACGTTGCGACAAGACTGTGACCAAAAAAAAAAAAATATCAAAATCAAAAAATCGGTCGCACAGCGCCGTACAACTGATGTGAAAGGGTTTTAAACGAGGAAGTATCGTAGATGTAATTGCATTCTTTTAAAAAAAATCGATATGTTCCAGATGTCGTCTAAAAATACTAATATTATATGAATAACAAAACTTATTGTATTTAAAAGTCTAAAATTTCAATACATTTATTACAATTTTGAATGTATTTTATTTCATATTGTTGCTTATTAGTTTTTTGTATAAGATTACGTGTATATATTACTATTAATACATGTAGCAGATGCTTAGTTTTAGTTTAAAAACAAAGGTGACCCAGCTCTGTTACAAGATGAGTTTGGTTCCTGTTTTCTGACTTTGTTTGATTCGGTTTGTGACTTCCTGAATTATCCATTTTGTACTGTGTATTGGAATATGGACATTGTCCATATTTGTCATTACTAGAATTAATTATGATGTATAAAAAAGAGATCAAATTTGAATTTTTGTCAGACTCATGTCGTGCTAGTGATCTATCCAAAATATATCTATAAGAATTATTTTCAACTTCATGTTCGTAACAAACATTGCACATAAACAACTACATGTACACAAAGAAACAATTCGGAGACAACGAGAACAATGAAACAAATTACTAAAAAAATTCAACAAACAAAGGAAAACTAGAAGAACGATGAAACCAAAAAACAAAACACAAAGCTCAAGTGACAGCTAATGGAAAAGGGAGATCAATATACTCCTGGTGTTGACCTTTGCTGATCATCTGCTTTATTAAGGGCAATTATGTTCTTTTCCAGATTGCTAACGCGCAAATTATAAACCAATGTCTTACAAGACGCAAAGTCGCTTTCTCCAAACATACCTTCGAAACAATCGCTGCCACAGACACCAAGAATCTATGACCAAGAATCATAATCTTCGGTCTCTAAAGGGAAAAGATACTTAGCTTCTGACTTCAACTTAATTTACAGATACATAGACGATGTATTGTATATCAAAAATCCAAAATCCGCGGATTTCCTCAGCAGAATCTATCCTTCGGAGCTTGGTTTCAAAGAAACCATGAGACCAATAATTCAGCATCCTATTATGACATAATCTTGTCCTACGACGCTGATAGTCACATGAACACCTCACTCTATGACAAGCGTGACGATTTCAATTTCAGCATCACAAACTTCCTTTTCTGTTTAGCAACATCCCTTCATCACCTGCATAAGGCTTGTTCATATCTCAGTTGATACGCTATGCCAGAGCAAGTACCAAATTTCAAATGCACTTGCTGTGTGTTTTATACCCGTAACAAAACACAAATTATGACATTTATTCTGTATATATGCACCATAGTTATCTGTTTCATTCTTGTTTTCCGAAATTGCTTTTTCTAGGTACACTGTAAAAGGGTGAGGCTAAAATACATCTCACCACGAGTTCAGTTTGCAGGTTAGAACAGCTGTCGTGACATGTTTCTTTAGATCTTATGCATTGTGACGTCACGAATTGCAGCACGTTTCTTTCAATAGTTACTCTCTTAATCTCAGGGAATTACTGTTACATTGGTTGTGCATATATATGTATATGCCACATAATGAATATAATAAAACAAGGGTAATGTGAAGCAAATGGGCAAATAGATAAAAGTAACTATTGTACATTCGTGAGAGACAGGGTAATATTTTGCTTCAGACACAATTTAACAATAAAATGACTACACTTCCACGTCAGTGTCTTGGTATGCTGCACGTCATTTTGTTGAGAAACAATAGTGATTTGTCTGAACAAATTTAAATAAGAGATATCATATGTCTTCTTTTCATTCATAGCATTGTTGATCCTATATTCTTAATGATACAATCTTATTATGATACTCAAGCAGTAAAGAAACACAATTTCAAAGTAACTTCATTATCTTATTCAGATTTCTTCGAAAAATGCAGATATGAAAAGATTACATTATCTAGTGATGTGATATGTCTCAATTGCAAGTACCTACTAGATTAAACCATATTTGTCACTCAACATTTATGATTTCTCGTTATTAAGAAGAATTCCAAAGTGCAACATGTATAACACAGAGAAGTCATTTTTTCGCGGAATTCAGTAATCACGAGAATATGAAGCTCATAGCTACAGGAGGTTGTTTGATGTTTGCTTGTTGATGCTGCAGCCGAGTGTTGATAGACAAAAACCATATTTGGATTTAAAGAGTAAATCAAATAACTTTACTTTTCTGTCATATTTAATGGATTAAGATACAACTGATGATAATGTAGTATTTGAAACATGAAATATATTTGCACGCTTTCTTGATTAGCCTTCTGCACTCCTTGATGAAACCTTATCCAAAAATACATACATGTACATTATATTACATTATAACAATAAAACGGGAACCTACAAATAAAACGATGAATTTAAGTTGCTCTTTGGTCGTGTAAATGTCCTTAAACAGAGGGTAATATTCAGTTTAAATTGTTAATTTCAATCGTTCAATGCCATCTTTCAAAGAGTTTCAATTGTTACGGAAATTGTAGTGAAAAACAATATTACGACACATTCAAATAATTCTTCCAGAGGGAAGAAGTGATACAAAGAAAAACAATCATTAAATCAAGAACATAAATTTCTATGCCTGGCCTCTTGGCGTGTTCCAAATATGAAGATTTCATCATTAGAGCCAGATGGCTTCCAAGTAAGCTTCTCGTTCAAGGTTATATTACACAACGCCTGAAATCATCATTGAGGACGTTCTTCGGTCGCTACGGGGATATAATAAAAGCATATCAGATTCCCCTTTCCAGAATTATCAGTGACATTCTGGATTTTGATGGAATGGCTGTCATCATTACCAAACAAGAAATACTTACCTGATATGTACATCGAGACAATCACCAAATTAGACAAGTTTTCATGGAGCTGTTGCGACGGGCGTTGCATGCAATCAGGAGACGCTGGGCACCTGGTCGCACTTCGGAATGTTATTCATTCCGAGGTTCGCAACCGTTCTAATGGAATTCTAATGATTTTGCCTTGTCGTCTTCTCGACTTTGAGACTGAATAACTGATGGGTACTTCTTTGATGTTTATTCTATCAAGTGCAAAAACGACAATATCTATGTAAACTTTGCATAAAATCCATCTTTCCCACTACGAGCGTACATGCATTACAAATCTTTCAAGTTACTATTTTAGCTCAGTTAATGTAAATATTTTCATTTAAGCCATTTGGTAAAGAGTAGAGGGGATGACTAAAAAGGCCTTAGTGGAGTCTAATCGAACATTCACATGCGTGCGCATCGTGATGAATATTCATGATGTCAATTATAATAATGTTATTTCGTTTTTCCTTTTTGTTCCTTTCTCTACTGCCTGAAATGGACTTTGGATGATTTAGGTTATGAACACTTAGGGTAAGAAGAAAGGTTTTTTTTAACTCAGCTTATTTTTGTAGTTGTTAATCATGATATTTTTCATTAAGAATTAAAACACCGAAAAGAACTGATTTTGCAGTGTGCAAATTAAGTTTGTTCAGAGACGAAAAATGAAGATAATTATGAGTTTTTAGATATCTTTGAAAAAGGAAGCCTAGTTTGAGAAATATACATGTAAATGAGTCATTAAATGCATTTTAAATATTGATCTCTGTTGACAGATATGCAATATTTCCGTCAATCTTTCAGAAAAGTCACTCAAATCATTTAGCCAATAGTGTTTTTACAACAAAAGAAGGTATCTCCTACAAGACTCGGTTGCAATAACAATGCAAACATTTTAATAACCTTATGTAGAAATACACAGTAGACAAGCACTAAAAGAGATAAAATAGTGACAAGGAACATCGAATACGACACAAACACACAAAAGACCACACACAAAACAACCAACGAGACGAATATAAAGTATGTACATCTAGGTAGATAATGCATAATCAGCTTTTTGGTATGTAGAAGTCTATGTAAATACCATTAATAAAGCGATGAAAGAGGGACGAAGTGTGAACGCATTTTAAAATAATAATATCGGAACACAAGAAAACTATTGATGCAAAGCATCAATTCGCCGGTAGAAATAAGATACCATAAATGTGTTAAAGATTTTTTATATTTTTGTCAGATAATACTACATAAAGATAGCGATTCAATTGTGTCTTAGACCATAAGCGACGATTGTAAATTTATAAGTAAATTAAGGTCGAGTTGACTATTAATGTGCAGTTTACCCGCCTTATGATGTCATGCACGAGTTTTATTCGATCTTCTTCTCTTAAGGGTTTATTATTTAGTAATCCCTTCGCTATACTAGTATAAGTAATTGTTTTTATCGACCTTTTTGCTGACATAAATTGAGAGTTACAGCATCGATGTTTTTTCTAAACCTTTCCTATCATAACACATTAAAAGCATTATCTTTCGAGTGACTATCCAAATAAAATAGCATATTCGACTATAATAAATATTGAATTACATCACATCCGGTATGGCTTAAATATCATCGAGTATCCTCGAGATTTATTACTAAGAGAGGCAAGAAAAAAAGCGAAATATTCCGTACGAATTTACATAAGCTCATAGACATTCTCTAAACCTATCAATATAAAACGCCGGTCTCGTGACCGGCGTTAATGAACATCAAATTAAAGGGACGGAAGATAATACAAAACCATGGCAATGGAAACTTCAAGCAAAATGGAAAATGAATGTATAAAGTAAATAGATTAAAACAAAACAAGTCTGCCTTGTTAATAGGAGAGAAAATTCAAAAAGGTGGGTTATTTCATTTTACTGAATAGAAAATATTGGAACTTAGGACATACAAAGTTTTTCCGATGTAACCTTTCATTAATAAGGGCTTTATCTGTACCAAAACGCCGCGTCCTATAATTCTATGTCTATGTTAAGTAGTTGATTAAGATAATCACACCATTTCCTATGAAAACGGCATACGGCAATCCCCTTTTGTACAATTTGTTGTTGATTACAATGTATGATTTTTGACATATTGCAACGTACACATTTAATGTAATAAGACAGTCTTTGTTTGTATCATATATGTTATGATATCTGGATAGATTTCATTGAGTCATAATAAATTTGAATGATTTCTTATGACTATGGTATGGAAGCTTTTCTTTTTTTTAAATAATTTATTTTAACAACTTTGATATTTAGACGTCATCAAGGGAGAATGTTCTACTGTTTTAACATTTTGGTGATGTTCTCCTTCATCTTTTCAAGAATGTGTATGTCTATATTGAATGCTTTTTATTCTGGTTTTCATGTTTTTTTTTTTTTATTTCGAATTGCCTTTTTCACAAGTTCTAATTGGTAACTCAAGGTAGGGCCTAGGAGATCCCCAACATGGCAAGGTTGTATAGTGATCACAGCGGAACATACACACATTAGATAAGAAAAGAAGAAAGAAACAGCAGAAGAATATGACAGCAATCGCACCACATCAGTTATATTAAAACATGAAAACTGAGCAACATCATAAGGAGAAATAAGTTCAACAAAATTATAAGCATTTATTTATACATTTGGCTATCAATTGAATTATTGCGTCATCATTTATAATATAAAAATACTACATATTAACAAATGAATGCTGTCGTGATATGATCATCGAATCGAATTTGGAAAATAAAACTTCAAAATGATGCCTGCTGGGAAAGCCTGATGGGAATAAAAGTAAAGGTTGTATTCTGGTGATGAAATACAGCTGTTCATCTACATGTAAGCATATGCATGAACAAAATTGTGATTGTCCGACTGCAGCACTATGATGGAGCCATCATTGCTCTATATAGTAGATTCCCCATGTTAAAAGCCCATCAGGCAGGTAGAATAATATTCCAATAACTTGGGTTGCCTATTGTGACGGCACTTTCAAGATTTGAATGTGGGTAGAATTTACCAGCGTTAAAACAAATTTGACCCTTTTACAGGCAAGATTACTTATATTTAGAATAAATGTAAACACTTGCTTTTGGTCGTCATGGCTCGTCATGGATGTAAACCTCTGGTTGGACACGTGCAAATTTTTCGAGAATCTCTTCGCGAATTATACACCCATGGACACCAAAAGTAAGACAGACTTTGACAGTCATTTCTTAAATCATTCTTAATTCTTAACAATGTTTTGAGAAAATAACATTTAATCATCAGGCATTTGCTAGTACAATTCGTTTATGGCGCTATAAATGAAGTACTTCTGTTACGTAAGGACACGATATATTATGAACCTAGTTTTCTTTTGACTATTTGTTGAAGCACACCTATTTGCAGGTTCATGATCACATGTCCAAAAACCAATAATAAACTTAAGCAGCTGTAGACGTACATCTGCTGCAGGTGTTTTAAAGCCGACAAATTATAGATGCCAAATGCCTGTTAAATTGGTAATATTAGGCACATGCTTGAACTGATGTTTTAAAAATGGCTTCTTTAAAAGATGGGTTCATCCCGAATATGTGAACGCTCAAATTTTATACAATTGTTAGATTAATAAGTAAAAAGTCGATTTGTGTTATAAAACTAAAGCACGAACATGTTCAATAAACATGTTGTAACATGGTTAGACATGTCGATATCATACTCCATTATCATTGATAAACAATGCATAGAATAAAAGAAATTATAGACGATATGTGATACTATCAAAATGTAGAGTGCATAAGATTACCTACATTTTCAGTGTTGTTTACAACCACGAGTGGTATCCAAACAGATATTAAGATACATAACATCTAGATAAAAACACGTTTTAACTGTTAAATACAATATCATAATGAATCGACAAACTTTGTTCATAACATTTTTTAAAGTTTTTTATGTGCCGTGATTTTACATACTATCCCTAACAGCAGTTCAACGACGGAATTACATGTATTTAAAGGAAGGACTATCGTCTTCTTCGTTAAGAGGAGTAAACTGGAATAAATTTTATAGCAGAGGAAAAGTTTCCTCAATCTTCTTCTATGTTTATGTGAGGCGACATGCGAATATCAAGTATTTCAAATCTCAAAGAAGAAGGAGAATATATATATCCCTAAGTACGTGATGCACCTGTGTACGTGTACGATCACTTTGTCGTGTACATCTTCTGACGTCATTTACTGAGACCAAAAAAGAATACAGACGAGCCCGAAAAATTATTGAATAAATTGACAAAAATGTCGATTTCCTCTGAAACAAAGAGTTTTTTTCTGTGGTTACATTATGAAAATTTTCATTTCTAAAGAGCTTATGCTTTTTACTATTTTCACATCACAGATGTTCTAATATCACTTTCAGGTCTTTCCGTTAGAATTTTAAACGATCGAAATGAAGCATATTTTCCTATGATTTAATAATATCTGTATCCTGCTTTGCAGTAATTAAATGTTATTTTAAACTAGATTTATTTTGATTTGTTTAATCAGGAAACCATAGATCCTGCTTTTATATGCTAATACCACGATAAAATTTAAAATAAATAAGGTATCAGGTACAGCATTTCATTTCACAAAACGTTGATTTTTAAGAGTAGATTGAAATATTTCTTCTTCTTCAGTTTTGCTCGTACCCTGTGAGACAGCCTATGTTAGACAGCCTTTTTCTCAAAGGCAACATCATTCAAACGAAGCGGCCGAATGCGATCTGCGATTATTCTGGAAAATGATATATCGTCAGAAACCCCGAACCTTACGTCATTATCCTGAGGTGTTAGATACTAATAATCAACCCCGGAACGATCCGGAAGGTGTCGCCGATGCATTCGCGAATTATTTTCAAAATGTCTATACTCCATGTCAGGATTCTTATGATTCGAATTTTCAGAAATCCATAGATTCAGAGTTTGAACGTATTAAATGTAATATTTTAAATGAAGATGATTTTCCCGGAGGCATTATTACTCGTGATGAGGTAATTGATGCTGTACGAAAACTAAAAACACGTAAAGCCCCTGGCAATGACAAAATAACCAATGAGCATATTAAATATGGTGGTGATGACGTTATTGACTGTTTGACATTACTTATCAGGTCTTTAGTACGCCTTGGGAAAGTACCAACCGAGTGGAAGCGAGGTCTTATTGTTCCTATTTTTAAGGGTAGCTCAAAAGATAAGAAATTGTGTAGCAATTATAGACCTGTCTCTTTATTATCGTGTTTGCTTAAGACTTTTGAGCATATCTTGAAAGTACGTATGGAAAGTATACTACCACCTGACTTCCCTAACACACAACAACAGGGATTCCAATCTGGTCTCGGTTCTCTCAGAGCATCCTTCAATGCTCAGGAATCAATTTTACACAATATAGAGAATGGTAGCAATGTATATGCTTGTTTCTTGGATACGCGCAAAGCGTTTGACACTGTTTGGCGCGAAGCTTTACTCGTTAAGCTATACAGACTTGGTTTTAAGGGAAAGTTATGGTCACTCATTTCGGATACTCATTCTAATACGACGAGTTCTGTGGTTGTTAATCATACTCAATCAGGTTGGTTTCCGGTTTTACAAGGAGTACGTCAGGGTGGGGTCACCTCTACTTTACTGTATCTGGTCTTTATAAATGATTTAATATGTGAATTAGAGACAACCTCTTGTTTTGGTTTACTTGATTGTATCAGCAACTGTCCGACTCTTGCAGACGACATTATGTGCATAGCTATATCGCCTGTAGGCTTACAGGAAATGCTAGACGTAGCATATACGTATTCAAAGCGTTGGCGATTTAGTTTCAATGCTAGTAAATCGTGCATACTTTGTATAGGAGCAAATGGTAGAAATTTACATGCTACATTCGTCTGGAGATTAGGTGAAGTTGTCATTCCATGTAATGATAAATACAATCACTTGGGTATACTCATAAATACCAGATGTAATGGTAGTGATAGAATAGCGCTTGGTTGTGAAAAGGGACGTAAATCCTACTTTTCCATCAAGAATACGCTCATGTCCCAGACAGGTCCCCTTAGCTTGTCTCATATGTACAAAACAGTAGTACGTCCATCTATGTTATACGGTTGTGAACTTTGGAATGATAGTTCTACGCATGATACTCAGAAATTAGGTATAGTCCAACATTTTGTATGTAAGAATATTTTGAATCTTCCCAAGCGAACAAGGTCAGATATGGTCGAGAGCCTTCTGGGATTGTTTCCCATATTTTGTGAGATTGACGCGCGTAAGCTTCTTTTTCTTGGAAGACTTTGTCGGCTCCAAGAAAATATGAAACCAAAGAAAATATTTTTGTTGAGACTCTTCTCGTTCATTGAAGGTCTGTCAATGAAACAGCGCGGATTTATACCAGATGTCATAGGTCTACTTTACAAATACAATCTGTCTGATTATCTGAAGTCATGGTTACGAGACGGGGCGTTTCCAGATAAGTTGTCATGGAAACGGATAGTCAGAAATACCACTTCCGCCTATTACGCAGAAGAACGGGATACTCGTATTTCCTCTGACCCAGACTTTTCTGTATTTTGTTCCGTCTTTCATGATAATGACCCGGTTACTTTTTGGTCTTTTGCGAAGACTACTGCAGAACTGAATCTATGTAAATTCATTGTAAAACTTTGTACATTTCCACCGAGTGAAACAATTCAGACATGCATAATATGCGATCGTAATTTTGAAAATGTTTTTTATCATGCAACATGTGAATGCCCGGGGCTAATGGATGCCCGCGAGGAGTGGTGGGCGTGAGTTACTGATAATTTTGATCTTGCGCTTTGTGCTGAACTTTGTTCGTATGACGAATTTAATCTCTATTCCATTCTGCTTGGAAGAGATGTGGAAACCTATCTTAATGATATTGAATTAATTGAATTTCGATTTCTAAATTTTAGATTTATAAAACACTTGTGTGGTCTTTATAACCTTAGAAAGAGGTTGATTAGTACATGATGTACGTAGTATATACGCTATATATGTTAGCAAGTAAATGATCTGTTATTTACTCAATTTGAACACTGATAATTCTGGACATTTACTATATATAATTATATATATAATATATTTTTCTCTTCTTTTCTCATAATTGAATCAATTTATTTATCATGTAATGTATTTGTATGTATTGTAAAATGATCTCTTCAAAAGAGGAAATAAAGATTGAATGAATTGAATGAATTAAACGTTATATACCAATCAGCTGTTCCAAAACCAATCAGAGATACCGTACTAAAGACGCATGCGGCTTTTGAAAGTACTTCCGCTTAATGGCAATGAAATGTTGACGAAGCTTGAGTTTGACGTCAGAGGATTATCATATGATTTTACAGACGTGGGACAAACTATTGTGAAATTTCAATTATCAGTAAGAAAAGCACGATTTTTATCTAGTCCACCACTGTTCTCTACCGGTTAGCATTTTGTCTCGGCAATGCTTAAAAACCGTTGTCAAGGAGTAACGACAAGATCGTAGCTACTTGGAAATGAAGAAGAAATAGATTCTTTCGCTTTCTAATGAGTGAGATATAAAAATTTACACTCGTGACGGAAATTTTTCATCTTTTC
Source organism: Pinctada fucata (assembly GCA_028142955.1). Classification (NCBI taxonomy): domain Eukaryota; kingdom Metazoa; phylum Mollusca; class Bivalvia; order Pterioida; family Pteriidae; genus Pinctada; species Pinctada fucata. The sequence goes on along the minus strand of AP027111.1, from coordinate 38,425,009 downwards.
CCACTCGCTGCGCTCCACTCGGGAAAAAGATGTAACTTCCGTCACTCGTGTAAATTTCTGTCTCACTCACTCAGTAGAGAGTGATAGAACCTATTATTCCAGATGGAAGGGATATGATACAAATAAAACACAAACGCTCGTTTACAAATTTTCGGCCCCTTGGCCTTTATCAAGTGTAAAAACGACAATGTATACAATAAGACTATTAAGTAAAATGTACTTGCTTCTCTGGCGTTGATTTTGCAATAAACGACAGAGAAGCAAGGATGGTCTTTACTTAGTCTTATTGTATACATCGTCGTTTTTACACTTGATAAAGTCCAAGGGGCCGAAAAAATTGTGTAATCGAGTGTCTGTGTTATATGTGGTGCTCTTTTAAAATAGTCGATGCTTAATGTGTTCTTAATTTTTATGTAATTTATCTTAGATATTTTACATTCCTTCTGTTCAGAAGAGATATTTTAGGAAGATGATCTCTTAGTGCACAAAACCATATGCGAAGGGAGAAGGTGAACCAGTATCCTTCTATTATCTAGTAGTATTTATTTTTCTTGTAAATATTTTAAATATGGCAGTACATGTGCATTGTAACTTGAAGGATTCGGGTTTCCAAGTGAATGATGCTTCGTTTGAAATGGATTCGGCATGAGAAAATTTAATATTATCGTTACTATTGGAAGTTTCATTCACTTTAATTTGTCAATTCTATTACTAGATTGCTGTCGACACTATTAATCAACAAATTGTTTTCATAGATGAACGTTCAACGATTTATAATTTTTTCAATTGATTTGAGGGCAAAATAATACGGAGTTTAATGTATGAAGTTCCACGCTTATCACTTGGTAAATACATGAACAATTTCAAGTGTGCAATCATGTAAGTAGACATGCGCTTAACAGGATGTACACGTGGGTTTCTACACGTGGCTCTACTTTCATTTTGAACAGCATGGTTAATACGTGTTTCAAAATAGCATCAGGTATAGTAAATTTAATTACATTTCTTTTAAAATTACCAATGATTTATTCCAGATATCAAACCTTTTTTCATTTAAATACAAATGAGTTATAAAATCAAGGAATTAACTTTTCATTTAAATGAAGACTTTCGGATGAAGCAAATATTTTCTGAAAGTATATTAAGTAGACATACGTATATACGTTGAAGGAAATAGAAATCATATTTAGGAGCTCTATATGACTGGATATTGAACATGATGAATTTTACTGTCATGTAATCAAAAACAAAACTCAAAAAAAAAACCCTATATAAAGATTTTAGAATCGGAAAAAGCATGAAGCTCATTTATTGAGTGAAACCGTTCTCCTCCGTCTTGATGATTTATAAAGTATCCGTTTCCGAATGACAAGATTTATGATAACATTTCACAAAATACTTATTTTCAAATTTGAAATATCGTTTTTATACGCCCGTCATTTGACGGGACGTATAATGGTATGGCTATGTCCGTTCATCTGTCCGTCTACAAGTCCGTCTGTCTGTCCGTCCTTAACTTGACTATGCGTCAACGGATTTCTATGATATTTAAAGACTTTGATCAGACTGTAGAGAGGTAGCCGCCTTTAGATTTTCAGGTTCATTCGATTTGTTGTTACGGAGTTATGGGACTAATTAGTTTTGAAATACTGTAAAAATATACTAAAATATTTTAAAATAGTTTTAAAATTTTTTTCTTTTAAAAATTCATTTTGAATGAAATGTTTTAAAAATTATATACCTCAAGAAGAATAATAGGCATAAAAATATTACACGAGAGACGTAAATTTTGTCTTTTACCCAGTGGAGCGTAGGAGAACGAGGGAAAAGATATACAATTTCCTTTTATGTCTAACTCAGTATTAGGTGAGAAAATCTATTTCTTCTATCGTGAAACATAAGGGAAAAAATGAATTCAAACAACATTTCAAGCCATCTAACGCCATGATTTCTGACGACGTTACAATAAGATTCTCTTTTATCATTGGATAATGTGTAGCTTTTCAGACAGCTGATGTGTCTCGCATGGGCTGTCTCATATGGTATGGGCAATAATTTGTCGTTATGGAGTTACGGTACTTCGATTCTTTGGTATTGTGAAAACAAATCCCGATGGGCGTATATCTTGCTGCTTTAATAGCGTAGGCTTTATTTCATTTAGGATAATACTTTAAAAATTGTCATTATCCAATTAATTAAAATGCTTCATAATAAGCTCATTGGCTGAACATCACTTAAAGATAAAGACTCTTTTTTCGAACAAATTGTGCTTATTTTTTTTCAGAAACTTCCACAGCACAATATGGCGATACCATCTAACGAACATGACGAAAGTAAATCCGAGTCAGGAGAGAGCAACAACAATTGCAATAAAACAGTGAAGTGTCAAAAATACTGCCTAGAAATATCTTGCACAAGAAAGTGTAAAATCGACAAGACTGTACCGAATTGTTTCATTCGAAGCTGTCGGATTGTACTTGAAATCAACAAAAAAACACATGGCAGTTGTACAGATCCTGAAATTCAGCATTCGACAGATTCAAATTGTGTAGTACAAAATTTGCAAAAACTCTCGAAAAATAAAACATCAAAAGTAGTAGTCTCTTCTCCTACAGTTATACTAGTGTTGGGAATATTCATATTTCACCTCTTATATGGAATGAAGAGATTACATAGCCGTGGATGCGGTGCATTCCATAGAGTGAATAAGAAAACAGTGTCGGCCAATAAAGAGACGATAAGAAACTATGTTTATACTTTTTTTAATGAAATGTGCAGAAAGACGATCAGCAGTTTTTACTTGAAACGATATAAACACATTCTAGATTTATCTAATATATGTTTTAATTCAACATATACCGTATATCCAGCCAATACATTAACAGAGTACTACAGAGAAATAGAATCCAGTTCAGAAACGTCATTCCAGGAAAGGATGCAATTTGACATGTTTAGAACTTCAACATTTTCAGAATTTCCGAGAAATTCCCCTGTTTCCACTTTAATGCTCGCAAAAGCTGGATTTTACTATGAAGGGAAAGAGGATGAAGTGAAGTGCTTCAAATGTGGTAAAAAGTATCGGAATTGGCAACAATTAGATGATCCTATACAAATACATAGAGCTATATCCCCATCATGTGCCTTTGTTTCTGAATTAGGTAATTCCCAGAATCCACAAAATCAATCGAGCAGAGGCAATCATGAAAGTGTACTGTATAGAAGAGAACATGAGGACATGATTGAGAGAAATGAAAATGCAAATACGAGTGAGCACGCAAGTGTTTCACACAGTGTACATATTAGTAATGAAAGTATACAAAACAATGATACAGAAAACCGGAGGTTACTTTCATATCAAAGAATATGTCAAAATACAGAAATTGGGAATTCTTCCTCCGAGTCATTTGTATATGTACCGAATATTCCAGATACTCATCACAGCCGTCCTGTTCAGGAAATTGCATTTTCGCAAGCAACAATAACAAGGAGTGTAAATGAGGATACCTCTTCCATACAAAATAAACAGAATTCAGAAGCCATATCCGGCCGCACTTCTTACGCTATTGCAAACCCTCTGATACCACAGAGCAGAATTAATCAAGAGAGGTACTCCGCGAGCGCTTTAAGGCAGAGCAATAGCGCATCTGATCACAGGAATATACCAACAAGTAGTGAAAGCAGTACCACTGAAAATCCATCACCTGAAGGCAGCACAATTTCATCAAATCGTCCAGCTACACCAGAAGTTAGTGAACCCATAAATACTGATCAACCAAGATCCGCCGCCTCCACGCTGGAGCCATTAGGAATTAGTATTGAGAAACCAAGATATCCTCAATTTGCTGTTCTTGCTACAAGGATATCCTCATTTAGAAACTGGCCGGAACATTTACATCAGAAACCCGAGGAATTAGCTAAGGCTGGATTTCTGTATGAGGGTAATCGATCATGCTCTTTGCAATAGGTTTTCTTAGATTTGTTTAAACATTTAAAAAATATCAAGAAATTAGATTCTGAATGAAAATACATTTAAAGAGCTTCTAAAAATCGCTTCATCTTCAGAACATTATCATGTATAGAGGATCATTTAGACTTAGATATTAGTGCTGAATCACTATGTCTAATATTGACTTCATGCAGGAGACGCTTACTCTCCATAGGTATCTCCGTTCAATGTCGTCTTGGTGGGATATTTTTGGTGTGTATTGTAAACAAACTCTATGTGTATGTCGATGTATACAAGTATTTGATTATATATTTCATATTTCTAGGAACTAACGATTTTACAAGATGTTTCTTCTGTGCTGGTGGGTTGAGAGACTGGGAACCGGAAGATAATCCTTGGATTGAGCATGCGCGATGGTACAAAAAGTGTGTTTTCCTACGACAGTGCAGAGGAGAATACTTCGTTAACTTAGTTCAAGAAGGCAAAATAAAGGAGGCAATGGAAAAAGTAAGATACGCAAAGAATGCATAACCTTTGAAAAATTTTCAATTGATTGCGTCATATGTTTTTTTTTTCATATAATTCTAAAATACTCCTGTCTCACCATGTCTATTTCATGATAATTTTCAGCTAAACGGAAGGACGCAGAAAACAGAAAGACAAATTGAAGACATTATGACATCTATTGCTGTGCAAAGTGTTCTGGAGATGGGATATTCTCAAGAGAACGTTAGATTGGCCGTCCGAAAACTTAGTAGAGATAATGGTAACCTTGCTTTTATTCATAGGACTTTAAAAAATATTTTATTAGTATTTCTCTTGATTTCTGAACAGTTTCATTTTCCATATTTTATTTTTCGCCGTTTTAGATCAAAGAAGTATAACGGCCGATTCAGTGCTTCAATGTGTTTTGGAAATTGAAGATGGACGCAACTCAAATGAACCTTTAGAGGGAAGTACAAGTCTGCAAGAAACAATTTCCCCAAACCCTAACGCATCAATTGAAACAACGTCTGAAGTCAAAACTGAAGGTATTACATAAACGCAAATAGTTATTATTTATTAATTCCCAAAATACAATATTGAATACAGAACATAATAATTTATGCATACTATATCTTGATAGATAACATCAAAAATTAGAACATTAACATTTTAATCTATTCTTTTTAAGAATATGCAAAGGTCTGAAATTCGTTTTATGGCAATATTTTAACTGTGGTTTTAACTTCATTATACCGATGCGTTATAACAAGAACATCAATTTACGTATCACGTGATACTATGTAAAATTGTGCCATATTAAACCTTATCGTTCAAGCTTAGTTATATTATCCCTTACTTCTAGAAAGTAAGAGACTAAAAGTGGCCACATTGCTCATCTGATAGCGGACAATTTGGTGGAGGCCCTTGAGTAATGTTTTGAGAAATGCTGTGCATCAGTTTCATGTCAAAAAGTTGTCAGCCAATAGGATGCTTTCTATAAAGTTTCGTGAAGTTCTGTGTAGCGACTGATGATGAGAAGTCGAAAATGTGTCCGCCAATCATAGCATTCGGCGGACATATTTGTTCATCGATCGGCACAAAAAATCCTCACAAAATTGGTAAAGGATCTTGGGTACTTGCTTCCTGTAAGGTTCGAGAAATTTCTGCAGTGGCTGTAGATGAGAAGTCGAAAATGCGTCAGCCGATCAGAGCACTCGGCGGTCATATTTGTCGGCCGATGGGCACGAAATACACACACATAGTAGAGGACCTTGGATACTTGTTTCCTGTAAGGTTTCGTGAAATTCTGTCTCGTTGTTGCAGAGAAGAAGTCGGAAATGTGTCAACCAATTATACACATCGACGGCCATATTTGTTGACCGATTGGCACGAAAAACACAAACTTCGTAGAGGACCTTCAGTGCATATTCCCTGTAAGTTTCGTAAAATCCTGTGCAGCTGTTGCAGAGGGGAAGTCGAAAATGCGTCAACCCATCAGAGCCCTCAGCGGCCATATTTGTTGACCGATCAGCACGAAAAACACAAACTTGTTAGAGGACATTTAGTACTTGCTTCCGGTAGGGTTTTGTGAGATTCTGTGCATCGATTGCAGAGAAGATGTCGAATATGTAAGAAATTTACGACGGACGACGAAAGGACAGACTAACGACGCGCTATGACTAAAGCCCCATTTACACTTTCACAGATCGGGCCATGGATAGCTACGGATCGAGAAAAATTTTTGCATCCGTAACTTTCCGTAACAATCCGTAGCTCGATCCGGCACTAGTCGTGACAAGTCGTAGGTATCCTTGGCTATCCGGGATGAGACAGAAATTTTTTGAACATGTTCAAAATTTTCCAATACTCCGCTACGGGTAGATTTGTCGTAGCGGAGTCGTTGGGGAGTTTTAGCAACCCGTAGTGTAGTCGTAGCTATCCGTAGGGGAGTCGTAGTAACCCGTAGCGCATCCGTGGCAATCCGGGCCCATTTTTGTGATAAAAATAGCAATACGACTCTGCTACGGATTGCTAAGACTCTGCTACGGATTGCCACGACTCTGCTACGGATTGCTACGACTCTTCTACGGATTGCTACGACACATCTACGGGTCGCTACGGATAGCCAAGGATTGTGTCTTATATTAACTTCAAATCTATTAGTTTTCCGTTCGTTTTTAGGTCAATATATGAGTTAATACTTCAACTATTCAATTTCAGGTAATGATATAAAGGCATATATAAAACCTTAATACTGTTATAAAACAAGTGAGACCATCTCAATTTGAAAATATTCGGTGTTTTAGTAACTAATTATGGTTTACAAATACATAGGAAATTCAAGCCAGTCTTACCAATCCGTACTGAAGTTTTAGCTATCCTTGTGCGAATCATGGCTATCTGTACTCGAGTCGTGGAAATCCTTAGCAATCCGTACCTATCCGTATCTATCCGTACACGTGTCGTAGCAATGCCTATCTTTCCCTACGCGTGTCTTCGCAATCCATAGCAATATCAGGATGATATCCGTAGCAATCCTTAGCTATCCGTACTCGATTCGTATCAAACCGTAGCAATTCGTAGCAATCCGTACTGGAGTCGTAGGTTCATGGTTCATCGAACATTTTGCATCCCGACTCGCCTGGATAGACCTTTTTTGGAGTCGTAGCGGAGTCATGGCTCGATCCATGAAAGTGTTAAGGGGGCTTAAAGCTCACATGAGAATTACTCGGGTGAGCTAAAAATGAAAAGCTTAAGATGATACTAGTAACAAAGACTCAACAATACTTAAATGTCGGGCAGTCTAGTTTTCTCAACTTTTAAATTCATTTCATTATCATGCAAAGCAACATTGAAAACAATTCTAATTATGGTTTTCATGTTTAAAAAAAAAAACAAAACAAAACAAACAAAAAAAAACAACAACAACAACAACAAAAACAAACAAACAAAAAACTTGCATTTCATTTCTTACAGGCCATTTACATTTTATGAATTATTTATGTAAGAGGATGTATGGGAATCAATGTATATGTTACGGTCAGAGCATTATTAATATTCAAAGAAAAGAGAAAAGAAGACCCTGACGACATTCTCAACAGCGCTCACAATAGAGCACCAAATTGAACATCGACGTACCCCTAGCAAGGTGGGACCAGGTGCCCCGGAGGAGTAAGCATCCCCGCTTGGCTAGCCGCACCCGCCATCGTTGTTCACGCATGATACATGTACTGAAAACAATATCTACAAAAAAATAACATCATTTCAGAGAAAGAATATTTAATTTCTTTTCCATTTCAGATTCTACCAAAACGCTTATAGCAGAAAATCGTCAGCTTAAAGAACAGCAGATCTGTAAGATATGCATGGATGAGGATATATCTATAGTATTTCTACCTTGTGGTCACATGGTCACGTGTGTGAACTGTGCTCCTGCTGTAAGGAAATGTCCTCTTTGTCGGAGATTTATAAAAGGAACAGTAAAAGCTATACTTTCCTGAAAGAAAAGACTTCATGCAAAGCAACATTGAAAACAATTCTAATTATGGTTTTCATGTTTAAAAAAAAAAGCAAAAAAAAACAAAACAAAAAAAAAAACAACAACAACAACAACAAAAACAAAAACAAACAAACAAAAAACTTGCATTTCATTTCTTACAGGCCATTTACATTTTATGAATTATTTATGTAAGTTCATTCGCTGTGAAATTTCTGGTATTTTGCTTATCAAAACATCGTATATTATATTATAGATTTTCTGACTCATTCATGACATCTGTTCAGAAAATGTGTATTGTTTATAAATGCTGGAGAACGTAAAATAACATTGCAGATTATTTATTTATGTTTTACATGTATAAGAATCAGAAATAGTCATTGGAGTTCTGGAAATAGTGCTGATTCTTGCCGAACATAATTATCATGCATTTCCATTTTTATTTTTAATTTACAACGACAAAAGCGCTAGCGCTGCTAGAAATCACTCTCTATTTATCCAAGAGGCAAAGTGATACAGAGGACTATGAACTAATGATGGGAAATGATTGTACTGAATTGTCACCTGCTTACATTTCCGTTGGCATTGATGATCCGGAACAAAATTTTGACAGCCCTTCGTGCCGGAGATTTTTCCCTCGTAAATCTCGATCCAGATTTTTAGGCGAGTTTCGCGAAGCGAGCTCGGCTATAGTGATCGCAGGAACCACGTGACCTGAAGAGCGTGACATTCCCTAGCCCAAAAAATGTATGAATCGAGTGAAGATAAATATATATTTACAGTTTTACTTAACTCCGATCGTGTAGCCCCATGACCCTTGACCTCATTATTCACCATATTTATATAAAGGCAACGTATATTTCGCATTATCATTGCATTCCGCGTTTTAACAGTTGTTTCATAATGTTATAAAAAAAATTAGAGATTATTTAAAAAAGGATACTTTAGGACGCAGTAAACATCAGCCGTCTCGTGTGCACGTGTGTAGAGCAAAGGAGGGATATCCAACAACACCAGGTTGTAGCATCCACAGCAAAACCCCAAAACACCCAATGCAAAAACACAAAGCAGACAAGCACAGAAAGAGACGCGTAAGGGACAAGGAACGTCAACGCACAGCACAGAAACATCAAACACAAAGGACTACACATAAACCAACGAGACCAATGGGCAACCGGTGCCGACTTAGGACGGCCATCTGCCACGGAAATAGCAGAAGGTATGGTTATTCTGGATTACGTGCGCACAACCCTCCCATTTTTCCGATTACCCAGAGGTCTCGAAGAACGTACTATTGTGGTGTAAAACAACCTCCTCACGGTCAGATGACCACACACAAACAAGACCGCAAAAACGCAGGGGCCCACGTAACACAGATGAATATGTAAATGGATATAAAATGAGGTCCTACGTAATACAATCCGTGCTCTGCCTCCGCGAGCTCATGTATGTTATCACCCGAGGAGTCCGACTGACATTCAGAGAGGACAGGTGGTCGGGGCCCTGTCTTCTCTAAAGAGGTTTGGACAGGGCCCGTCATGGAGTCCCGTCGTCACAGTCAGTCAGAGTGCAAGTTTTAAGAATGCGCTAGTACAAGACTGTAGATTGGTCAAGTACCAAGCCTAGTGTCCGTCTGGTGACATTTGGATCATACCAACGGTATAAAAGGCGTTTGATGATTCTGACGCATTTTCGATAATGATGTTGTCTATCTTTGATCCTTCTTATCTTGTTAATAATGTCACCATAAAATGCAGGTTGTGAAATACCCAAAGTTATATACTCTGTTGCCTGTATTGGTCCAAATTTCAGAAGAAGTTGACAATAATTTTTGTAAAATTTCCAGAGAGTCTTTACTAGTTTGTGAAAGCGAAAACATTGTCCTAAAAGTTTCTTGGTAATTTGTAAATTTCTACTATGAAAATCCAAAACATCAGTACATGCTCTGGCATACCGAATGAGCTGTGAAATATAGATATGACGGTAATCTAGGAACATCACCGTCAAGCCAGTGGAAATTTACTATTTTAAATCCAAAATCATCTCTTTTGTCATACACACTTGTATGGATCTCTCCATTAACAATTTTGATATTTAGGTCCAAAAATGGTGTTTCTGTGTTTGAAACGTTTGCCTTGTTTAAAATCAATTCTTGTGGATAAATTACATTTTTATATTTCTCAAAAACAGGATTGTCGATAGCAAGAATATCATCCAGGTACCTAGAAGTACCAATGAAACATTTCACATCATCATTTTTTCTTTGCTTTTGAAGATTTTGGATAAATTCCTTTTCATATGTGTATACAATTAGTACCCATTGGAATCCCTACAACCTGCTTGTAGAGTTTCTCACCAAATCTTACATAAATATTGTCCAAAAGGAAGGACAAGGCAATACACAGGTCACCACATGTCCATGATTTGTATGATTTGTAATCTGCGGCGGAAAAGAAACCCTTCGATTCAGAAGTACAAATGTAAGTTTTCCCCTCTCGATCAAAACACCATTTAATGAGTTTGGACAGTCGATCATTTATTTTGTCGTGAGGAAGCGTGGTGTACATATTAGAAAAGTCGTATGAAGATATCGTATTTGCTTCAAAATTTCTTGATTTCATTTTGTCAATCACATCCCCTGAATTTTTGATAGACCAAAAGAAGTTTACGCCATTCCTGTTCATGACAGTTTCACAGTATTTTGCCACGTGTTCCTTTATAGCCGTGAGTGCTGACGTCAGATTTCATTCGAATATCGGTAATATCCAAAATGAGGTTTTTCCAGTCATTCAGAGCATGCGATTCGACTCCTTCCGATTAACACCATCGTTTGGTATAGGTATCTAAAGCTTCCTTTAGCACTTCGCGACATTTAATAAAATCTATCTTGGATGGGATTCTATACTTAGGTCCTTTTTTGAGAAGACCACGGAGCTGCCTATCTTGGATAATTGAAAAGTCACCTGTAATAATATGACCAGCTGGTTTATATAGATATGCAGACGTTGCACATTCTCAAGAAGCAGGACATGATTCAAGTATTGTAGGATCTTGTGTAACTTTGTTGTAGTTAAAAACGAAATTTCGAATAGGTCTCTTATATTTGTAACAAATAAGAGGAGGTTCTAAATTTTCAAAATATTGAGGAATGGCACGTTGTACGCGATGATCCCGAAAAATATTAGAGATGTTCAGAAGATCAAATCCTTTGTTAATAAATGGAATTTTTATGAATCTTCTTTTAGGGGAGGTGTTTTTAACCAAAGGATATAGTTTATTTTGTGCGAATGCAACAATGATATTTAGCCTGAATCAATCAGTGTTTCTTAAGAATGCAACCAGTGCTTCATCCAAGATAGATTTTAATTGAACTGCTGGAACTGAAGAGAGAGCATGTAGCAGTTCATGTCCGCCGCCGTTGCGTGAAATGATCAGTAGATCTTTGAGGGTACGATGTACTCTAGCACTTTTTCTGAGTTTTTTGTTTCTCCTTTTACCGTGAGACCTATGCTTCCTTTTAGTGTTAGGGCGGATTGAAAAAACATTAATATTCGAAGAGGTCGAAGAAATGTTTCCTTGTCCATAAATCTGATCGTTTAGACCAAGGGGGTACGCAGTTTGTAGTTTGGTTATCCAGGCAAGTTCAGCTTGTAAGCGGCGTTTTTCAATTTCAGTTTTACTTTGAATTTTAAGTTTTTAGAATGACTGAACTGGAGTAATTGTTATATCCGAAATTGAATGATTGTATTTAACGAAGTGATTATATAGAAAATTTCTTTGTTTTTTCTGACGCGAGTTTCTTATCTGAAACGAATGACTTCGAAAACGAGATTTTAAGGCCTGGCCTGTTTCCCCTACATATTGGGCGCCACATCCCTTGGCGTGTCATGTAATGACATAGATGACATCTTGATACGATCAATCAATGTTCTTATCAATCTCGATTTTAAAGGTCTGCCCATTAACACTAGATTTAATTGTAACAGTTGTGGAATTGCAATTGATGAGCAGACACATACCGCATCTTTTCCCATTGCACCTGCAAATGGTTGAGAACCCTCTATGTTTGTTGTTAAGGTGGGTCCCTACTCGTGAATTTAACAGATGAATTTTGTATTTTAAGGTTATTTTCTATACATTATAGTCAAAATGACATAATGAACACAGACATAGGTAGGTAATTTTGTTTTCATTAAAGATACAGTACATTAAAGAAAGGTACCCTAACACTTAAAATCAAATATCCATCATATGCTTTTGAACCCTCCAAATTCAGTGATGATACGAATATGTTTATTTGTTTTGTTTTATTTTATGATAACAAGTCATATAGAAGAAATACAACACATAAAATGATATTGTAACATAAATTTAAGTATAATATATCTCCAAACATTAGGATACCCCCTTATAATTTTATAACATTTTTGACCAAGAATATGTACTAAATCCAACTTTTTGCATAAAAAAACAAATATTTTTTTTTCATTTTGTAATATTTTATAAAATTATGTATGTAGATGAAGAAAAAATCACATACAGGTACACAGTTTTTGAAATGATCAAGGTATAGCTCCTAACATAGGGGTACCCCCTTATAATGTTATCATATTTTCGACAAATTATATATAGTATATCACATTTTTGTGCCAAAAACAACAGATGGAATTTCTTTAAATTGGATCATTTTAAACGATAATATATATAGATGGTGAAAAAATCGCATACAGGTTTACAATTTTATAAATGATCAAGATATGGCTACAAACATAAGGGTACCCCCTTATAATTTCATCACATTTTCAACTAAGAAATTATACTATATGATTGGTGTGGACATTGATAGATTGCACCATCTTTTGCTTCTTTTGGCATTTAAGATCTTCTGTCTGTGTTTTTCAATGCGCTGGCTCGTCCCTCACTAGCCATTGTAACACGTTATACGCAGACTGCTGCAAATAAGGAAAAACCTATAACGGTTCGAGTAGGGAGCCACCTTAAATGTAGAGCCTGCAGATGGAGAAGTGGGTGAAATACGTCTACGGGGTTTTAATTTTAGAGGTGATAGAAGTACCTGTGGTGAGGAAAAAAGTTTCTTACTAGAGATTGCTTATATTAAGTTTATCGACTATACTGTACCACGTGACACGATCCTGTAGGTGCTTACCAAGACGTCCGCATGAAAACTAAGATATTGTTCTCAGTGGGCAAGGCAACGCAGAACGTTCGGTTTTTTATACTTTCGTGCAATATAGATAGGCTACTTAATCACAAAAAGGGGAATATGATGCAGTGTAGGGATGCCTTAGCTGTTTTGAGTTATTGCCAAATTAAGAGAAATGATATCTTTTTCGTAAGACTGAAAAACGATCGGCTTGATCCATGACCAGTCCATGAAGATGAAAATTAAAGTAGAAATGCTGATCGTGTGTGTGTATTCGCTTTATTTTGGTTCTTTCTTTATCTTTTATATTTATTATAGAGGATCCATGCATATTTCTTGTCAGATAATCGACAGTACCTGGGAAATAGTTGATTCTCAGACAAGAGATATGCATTTTAAGACTTCTCCGTTGCGCTGTAACTAGTAGACTTGAAATTAGGATGACATAGGCCTACAAGATAGAAGATTTTAGAACAGTTTCAAATGCAACAGATATGCAGATCTATACACGAAGAAAAAATAAACGTCTATACTATCAGTGGCGGATTCAGCTTTTTAGGTAGGGGGGGGGGGGGCGTAAAGAATTGGCAAGGGGTCTGGGTACCGCTTAAGTCCCCAGCGGGTCCAGGGCAAAGCCCTGTTGGGGGGGGGGTGCTCTGGAAGCTCTTGAATGTCAGCTTTTTAGGACCCATTTTTGTGACTGTAATTAATTAAAGAATGAAATTTGATGCATTTAACAATTATATTTACTATCAGGTAGATAATATGAAGTCAAAGAAGCTACAGAGACAAATAATTCAGCATCCTATTTGGACATAATGTTGTCCTACGACACTGATGGTCACATGAACACCTCACTCTATGACCAACGTGACGACTTCAATTCCAGCATTACAAACTTTCCTTTTCTGAGTAGCAACATCCCTTCATCGCCTGCTTATGGCGTGTTCATATCCCAGCTGATACGCTATGCCAGAGCAAGTACCAAATATAAGGATTGTTCTGAGAGCTAGGCGTCTTTCAGATAAGCTTCTCAGTCAGGGATATGTTTGTGACCGACTAACATCGTCACTCAGGAAGTTCTACGGTCGATATGGGGAACTCGTCATACACTATGATGTCCCACTCTCCAGAATGGTGGATGATATTCTGTCATAGACCATTTGAACGATCCAACCAAAGATTGTACTCTATGTCTTCCGAAATGGAAGTAACCGGATGTAACAATTCTACCGAATTGAAGCGGCGGGTGTTGCATGCAAGCAGGTGATGCTTACTCTTCCTGGGCACCTGGTCTCACTCCCATATCGGGAGTTCGCTTCTTTTCATGTGATGGAGGTTTTTGTTTATTTGCTTTGGTTCCTGTTTTATACTGATTTTGTATGCCTTCGGTTTCTGATTTTCTGAATTATCGATTTTGTGCTGTATACAGGGATATGGTCATTATCCATATATGTCTTACACTAATATTAACTCTTTCTTATTTCAAAATGATAGCTTTACCCGTGATTGGAAAATTTTAGGTGGCCCTACGCCACCCCCCCCCCCCCTTGAATCCGCCACTGACTACAGCATCCATGCTGACATAGGTTCATAAATGTTTTATTCCCAAACATTGGAAAATGGCTTTGTTCTATCAACTGATTATTCAATATTTAAAAATCCCATAGAATATATTGATATCATTCTAAAATGAAGAAACTAAACTCGTCATCAGTTTCTTCGGAGCTTTGATTTTTGCAAAGTCTCCCCCCCCCCATAAAATAAAATGGTTGCTGCCTAAATATCTCGTTTGGTGATGAAAACAGCCATTCAATCGCAATCAAGAATGTCGTGGATCATTCTGGAAAAGGGTATCTGATATGTTTTTATCATATCCACGTAACGACATGCGACAGAGAAACTTCCTCAATTATGATATCAGATGTTGTGTAATATAACCTGAACAAGCAGCCTACTTGCCAGCCGTCTGGCTCTAACGATGAAATCTTCATATTTCATATCGAACATGTTATGACCTACCGTATCAGTTGAGAGCAACATCAAACCAAACACAACATTACATCCATGTGACAATAAGGGTAATCAAAAACAAAACGTAAACTTTGAACTTACGTGAGAATGAGACGATTAACATACATTCAAAGCTTGAAGTTCCTTTATAACAGCATTCTGGCCTCTTCCGAAGAAAAACTTTGTTCACTTATCTATCGAACAATCCAACAACCAGTGATACATATTTTTTTAATAGGGTTGTGAATGCAGGGAGATAAATATTGTTCATATCATGTGATGATTGAAGCAAGCTTGTATCCTTATTTTCGAGGCTTAATGGTTGTTCTACATGAAGAAAAACGATGTCAAAACAATTCCATTTTCATTAAATTATGAATGCAAAGATCGGAGTGCATATAAACAGGTACCCATAAGTTATTCATTTTAAAAGTCAAAAAGGCAAGGCAAAATCATACGAATTTCTATTGCAACAACTGCGATTCAGCGTTCCAAATGGAGACCACGTGCCCGGGGATAGACAGCGTCTCCTGTCTGCATGCAACACCCGTCACAACAGCTCCATAAACATTTGTCAAATTCGGTAATTGTCTTAATAAATTATTCCTTTCTTGGTCAAAACAATTTTTCTTTTATAAGAAATTTTGCAAATGTAGGCCTTTTTGCTTTGATATGGAATGAATGCAAGTCGTTGCCACTGCAACGATCGAAATAAAAAGTTAAGAAAATACCGTTGTCATGGATTGTTATTGCTAATCTTATCCGAAATCGACAAAATTGCTTTTAATATATACACAAGATATAATGATAATTCAATGAATTTGGTTTTATATAAATTCTTGAAATTTTACCAAATACGTATGTAAAGTTACCATAAGGTATTTGACGCAAAAATGTACGAAAAAGGCGAAAAATGGACATTAGAAACAACAACAGAAAATCAGGCAAGTTCTTATTTGTTTTTCCTTTTTGTACTTGCCTTGTATAGTGATAGGGAAGCTCCTCTATATGTGAACATATCAGATTATCATCAATCGTGTAATCATTTAAGCCGCAATCCTGACCTTAAGTGTCCATTTTTCAAAGTCTTATATTTTGAAGATTGGAAATGGACAAAATATTCCCAACAAGATCATCCAACAGCGTCGATTACAGCGGAATATACGCCACTATTACAGCAATTACTGGGAACAACGAGACACAAAACAGTATCCACTCATAATAGAGCAACGTAATTAAAGCAGGCATATATTTGTCATATAAACATAGACGATAAGTAACAATGAGTAAGCAGATGATGGAGACAAATTATAATCATGTGCTGACTTTGGACAGCCATCCGCTGTATATTAAGCGAACGATGCGCGTATTTAAATCATATATGACCTGTCCCATAAAGTAATTATCTTTGCACTTCATGTGTTGTTAGAGGATTACCATGGAAAGAAGGATAACTATGAATTTTAAGAGATGCATTTAAACATTAGTGAGACCACATACAAGGATGGTTTCTTTTCTCGTGAGAAAGTTCCAGACTGATATAATTTTTTTTCAAAAAAATGTAAGCGTTCTGATTGCATGTGTAAGAATCTGATTTCAGGCTTTCTGTTTGACTTAAATAACCCAAACGTGCAGGTCTGGTCAATGCTGTAAGTTGATCATGTGTTTGTCATACAAAAATTGTAGTTTGTTTATAGAGTTTGTATAGATTAAATGATAAAATTGAAACGATTGACGCACTTCTGAACAAAGCGTGAATACATGGCATGCATGTATTTATTTTGTATAAGTTTTTTTCAGTATTTGCTTAATCACACTTGTTTGCAAATTTTTACTCCTAGTTTTTGGTTATAGACGACAATAGACCACGTCTAGAAATTTAGAGATATTATCGAGAAAAGAATTTCTAAAAAAACAAGTAAAGATTTAAACTGTATCCGTACATCTGCTCCAGGTGTTTTGATCATCAACAAACCATCGATACCTGTGAGATCGATAAAAAAAGATGCATGCTTACACAGATCTGAAATTGCTCTTATCCTTAACATGAGATAAGTGAACTTTTGAAGAATATGATTGTTTCATTTGGAGGAGAAATACAGGCAAAATCTTTATAATTAAAAGTTGATGTATCATAGTATACGATTTTGAAAACACAAACTGTGTTCTTATCTCTGTATTTTCCATTCAAAATTACAAATATAGATCTAACAGTCTTCATGCTTTAACAAGCTTAGACAACTTCAACGTATTGTTTATGGCCCGTACTTAATGCTAAATCGGCAAGGAATAGAGTAGAAGAGTACATATACGTGGTATGTAATTACATCAATGAAATGAAATATCAAGTGTATAAGAAAATTCTGAACAATCATTGTTTAAGAAGATAAAACATGTATTCATCAGCTGAATGAAGTTGAAGGTTTTCACTTAATTGCAGATGCATGATTTATCGACCAGCCTTTTTGATAACAGTTTAAGAATATTGTACGTGCTAGTTACCAAGGAGTTACCAAGGAGTCATTACAGAAATCCGTAATTATAAAAGAACTTGTCATTTTCTCTTTCTGTGAGTGTCTGCTTTGTGTTTTTGTATTGGGAGTTTTGGAGTTTTGCTGTCGGTGCTGCAACCTAGTGTTGTTGGAGATCCCCTCCTTTGTTTCATAAGGAGGGACTCTAAAGGCGTTTGCGTCTTTATGAAAGTATTGACATTTTAACTTTCCTTACGTCTCTTTTACCTTCAATCTTAAATTACATTAATAAATGGAGACTAATAGGAAAACTAATGAACCATGGATACATTTGTGAGCGGCTGACTTTGTCACTGAAAAAAGGACAATATAAGGACTATATCAAATTCCACAACATTTCGTTGTCCTCAATATTGGAAGGTTATTTAACCATCCAAATCACCAAATTTAACATTTTTACCGGAGAAGACTTTTTGTTTACAAGACCTGAGTGACGGTTGTTGCTAGGAAACAGGAAATGCTTCCTTTCCAGGCACCTGATCTGATCTCCATTGGGGATTGAATTTTACGACGTCGCAGAATGTATTATTTGAATCTCCATAGAAGTTTTTGTAGAATCGAAATTTATCGTAGAAGGGTCTGTAAAAATCAATTTGTGCGGCGCCGCATACATGTGAATTTCGACTTTTCGATTTTACAGTCCTTCGTTTGTTTTGTGCAGGTATCTGACGTAAAAGCATTGGGACGTCATTAAATTCTTTTGAAAACATCATATAATTATTTAACCCTGTTTCCCTGAATTTCATGCTGGTTTCCAAAGATTTTGATGACGTCACAATGCGTTGACGTCAGATACCTGAACAAATGGGGAGTAACTCTGTATTTCGAAAAGACAAAATTACTCTGCCATTGTTGTTGCGGTTCGTATATTCGCAAATTTAGCAAGGTGCACCCACGATAAACTGAATGCTATGGAGCGTGCATAGGAAGATCTGTAACTAGCCTAGCAGCTTCGATTTTGACTCTTTATCGAATCCTGTAAAGTACAATCCAGTGGCGGATTAAGAGGGGGCAGCAACTTTAAAGTTGTGCTAAACACTAAATATATTTTTATCGGCTCGCCATATTTAATAATTGACCATATGCCTACTCACAGCATGCTTTGTATTCTGCTTTCTTTGCTATTGCGTATTGTGATTGAAACTATTACTAGGCAATTAATGCCATCTTTTAGAGGCCAAAATAATTGAATATATGAATGACAAATATGGATAATGACCATATCCCTGTATACAGCACAAAATCGATAATTCAGAAAATCAGAATCAGAAACCGAAGGCATACAAAATCAGGATAAACAGGAACTAAAGCAAACAAACAAAAACCTCCACCATATGAAAAGAAGCGAACTCCCGATATGGGAGTGACACCAGGTGCCCAGGAAGAGTAAGCATCTCCTGCTTGCATGTAACACTCGCCGCTTCAATTCGGTAGAACTGTCACACCCGGTTACTTCCATTTCGAAGACATAGAGTACAATCTTTGGTTGGATGGTTCAAATGGTCTATGACAGAATATCATCCACCATTCTGGAGAGTGGGACATCATAGTGTATGACGAGTTCCCCATATCGACCGTAGAACGTCCTCAGTGACGATGTTAGTCGGTCACAAACATTTCCCTGACTGAGAAGCTTATCTGAAAGACGCCTAGCTCTCAGAACAAAATCCGTATATTTGGTACTTGCTCTGGCATAGCGTATCAACTGAGATATGAACACGCCAATAACAGGCGATGAAGGGATGTTGCGACTCAGAAAAGGAAAGTTTGTAATGCTGAAATTGAAGTCGTAACGTTTGTTATAGAGTGAGGTGTTTGTGTGACCATCAGTGTCGTGGGACAACATTATGTCTAAATAGGATGCTGAATTATTTGTCTCTGTAAAGCTCCGAAGGATAGATACTGCTGAGGTAATTCGCGAATTTGGATTATTGACACATCGTCTATGTATCTGTAAGTTAAGTTGAAGTCAGAAGATAAGTATCTTTTCCCTTCAGAGACCAAAGATTGAATGAATTCAGCTTCGTACGAGTAAAGGAAAATGTCGGCAAGGAGTGGGGCACAATTGGTCCCCATTGGAATTCCGACAATTTGCCGGAAGACCTTTCCTCCAAACACCACAAAAATGTTGTCGATCAGAAAGTTTAACATCTGAATAATATCTGTTTCAGTGTACTTATTTTCAGAATCGGACTTTTCTTTTACAAAGTAGGGTTTGTCAAAGTTAACAACAATAAATTTGTATTCGCGATTACCGTTCTTACTTGTTAACGCATTACTTATACTTTTTGCGAGTCTTTCTTTCAATTTCGAATGTGGAATTGTAGTGTAAAGTGTCGAAAACTCAAAGGCTTTGATCGAATGGACTCTACTAAAATGAGTGGATTTCAGATGTTCTAAAAGTTCCTTCGAATTCTTTAAAATCCACATCTGGTTGATTCCACTGCGAGAATATACTGTCGAACAATATTTTTGAAGCCCAGATTTGATTTCAGATAAAACTTTTGTGAGTAAGATCGATACAGATTTGGTAGAACATTTTGAGGAACCAAGGATGAAACGTTGTTTGTACGGATTCTTATGCATTTTAGGTATGCAGTACAAGTATGGTAAATCTAAATCTAATTTGTTAGTGTTGAAGCCAAAGGAAGCAAGAGCTGATTTGTGGTTATCTATTATTTCAGAGGCAGAAAGGTTTGTTGGGGTGTGAGTGGGATTTCCAGGTGTCGAATTTAAACCCAACTCTTTTACTAGACTGTCGAAATAGTACTTTTTGCAAGTAAATGTGTAATTATTTGAGGCTTTGTCCGCTGGTGTGATGCCATAATGTTCTTGGAGGTAGGTAAGCTCTGTGATAACGTCGGGGTCTTTAAATATAGACTCGAATCTGGTGTTCACAGTTGATTATAATCGGTTAATTCTAGATAAAAGTAACCCTCTGATGGATTTTATCCATTCGGAAAGGGTGTCGAGCTGTACATCCTCTTTCTTTGCCCAACGTCTTGCATATTCCTCACAAGAGTCCATGATGATTTTGACATTTTGATTCCATGTGAAGGACATACTTTCTCTGTATTTGGGACCCTCTTTTAACAATTCTCTCAACTTGTCGTTCTTGACTATACTAAGGTCACCAGTAATAACGTGTACACAAGGAGAGTAGTTGAAATCCGATGAAGAACATTCGCAAGGAAGTGGATGTAGTGAAGGATTACTTAAATCAATACACTGAAAGAATCGTTTGTAATTGTAAATCTTTGATGCAACTGTTGGTGTATAGCTATAGGAAATACAAGGAGTTCCTTTTCTTTTGAAATATGGTGGGATATCATGCAATGGCAATCTATATTTCAAAAGTTTTGACGATCTTTGTTGTGATTATTTCAAACATTTTCGCTATCGCTCGCCAGTTTTCATTCACATTCATATGATAAATTTCAAATTATACAGCTTTCCGATGTATCCCTTCTCCCGGGAATTCCTTTCGAATATGAAAAGATATCGGACTTTATGTATCATACTGAGCATACACTGATAGAGGATAGAGAAGGTAATTTTCCGACATTTTTACTCCATCTCAGCAAAACATTCACTCGATAGTCATCTCTTAATCATAAATGGAATTAATTTGACAATCATTATTCAAGGATTCAAGCGTGAGAAATTTCAATCTCTTCAACACCCCCTCTATTTGGGGAGGGGGGGGTAGCATGTCAATTATCAACTTTAGTTTCGGAACTTTCGTCTACAAATGCTTAGATCAAATGCAATGAAAATGTCCCCAAGATATTGAACAACTATAACAGTTAAATCTTCATTTAACATTCATATTTCTAAATTGGATCTTCCTACATACATGTATATACTGCTCACAAAAACTGCACAAGTCTCCTTACAAATTTCAATACATTCCTAATTCTAGCAACTGCTCAACTACAATTTTGTCTAGACACATGACGTCAACACTCACTGCCTTGCCTTGTCCTTCCTCCTGGACAACATTTATGTAAGATTTGGTAAGAATCTCTACAAGCAGGTGGTAGGGATCCCTGTGGGAACCAATTGTACGCCTCTTGTTGCAGATTTATTTTTATACACGTTTGAAAAAGGGTTTATCCAAAATCTTCAAAAACAAAGAAAATATGAGGATGTGAAATGTTTCATTGTTACTTCTAGGTACATGGATGATATTCTTGCTATCGACAATCGTGTTTTGAAAAGTATTAAAATCTTACTTATCCACAAGAATTGACTCTAAACAAGGCAAACGTTACAAACACAGAAACACCTAAATGCCAAAATTGTTAATGGAGAGATTCGGACAAATGTGTATGACAAAAGAAATGATTTTGAATTCAACATAGTAAATTTTCACTGGCTTGACGGTGATGTTCCTTGATTACCGTCATGCGGTATCTACATTTCACAACTCATGCGGTATGCTAGAGCATGTACTGATATTTTGGATTATCATAGTAGAAATTTACAAATTACGACGAGACTTTTATGTCAAGGTTTTTGCATTCACAAACTTGTAAAGACTTTCTGGAAATTTTACATAAATCATCTTCAACTTCTTTTGAAATTCGGACTCATACAAGCAACAGAGTACATGTATATAACTTCAAGTATTTCACAACCTGCATTTTATGGTGATATAATAAACAAAATAGGGGATCTCCAACAACACCCGGTTGTAGTTAATCAAAATCAGAAGGATCTAAGGTTGTTTGGTGATGATGACAGCTATTCAATTACGATGAAGAATGTCACTGATCATTCTGGAAAGGGGAAACTGATATGCTTTTATCATATACCTGTGGCGAACTTCCTCAATCATGTTTTTTATGGTGACATAATTAACAAAATAACAGGGATCAAAAGTAGACAGCATCACAATCGAAAATGCGTCAGAATCATCAAACGCCTTTTATACCGTGGATATAATCTTAATGTCACTAGACGGACACTAGGCTTGGTACTTGACGAATCTACAGTCTTGTACGAGTGCATTCTTAAGACTTGCACTCAAACTGACTGTGGTGACGGGACTCCATGACGGGCACTGTCCATACTTATTTAGAGAAGACAGGGCCCCGACCACCTGGCCTCTCTGAATGTCAGTCAGACTACTCGTGTGATAACTGGGGCTCCTTCGTTTTGCGGTCTTGTTTTTTTTTGTGATCACCTAACCGAGAGAAGGTTGTTTTACACCACGTTCTTCGAGACCTCTTAGTAATCGGAAAAGTGGAAGGGCTATGCGCACGTAATTCCTGATAACCACACCGTCTGCTACTGACGTTGCCGTCCTTAGTTAACGCCGATTGTCCATTGGTCTCGTTGGTTTATGTGTAGTCATTTATGTTTGGTGTATCTATGTGATTTTGCGTTTATTGTAACATTTTCCGTCTGATTCTGTGTGTGTCTACTTTGTGTTTTTGCAGTGGAAGTTTTGGGGCTTTGCTGTTGGTGCTGCAACCGAGCGTTGTTTGAGATCACCTCCTTTCTTTTATTCTATGAACAAAATTTTCTTTTTAGCTGGGCTTTGTCCTCGCCCCTCTCTGAAATTCTAGATCCGCCACTGCAACCATGCAAAAACTAGCAAGCACACTCAAATATCGGAAAAATAAAAGGTTATTGTATAGATTTTAGATAGGGATGCCTAGTATTGCTATTATGTAAGAGAAAAAGAAGACCCTTACGACAATCTCTACAGCACTTACTCTAGAGCACCAAATTGAGCATCGACAGACTCCTAGAAAGCTAGAGGTTAGACCAGGTGCCCGGGAGGAGCAAGCATCCCCTGTTTGGCTAGCCGTCGATGTTCACGCACGAGACTGAAAACATTATCTACAAAACATACCCTGTCTGAGGCTATGTCTATATAGATAAAGCCATGGCGAGCATGTCAAGGAAAGTCATTGTATGTGATTTTTCATTGTGAGTCGCTTTCTCAAGCGTTCACAGTTGCTTGGTGACGACAGCATGGCAAATTTCGTATCTGAGGTCTATATATACGTTAAGATTTCAAAAGTTCGAAAAAACACATTTTCTCTTGGTTATTCTGTTCCACGTTGCAGTGATTTTGATAAAGTTTTTATACACGTTATCCATTAATAAACATAAAAGAAGTACCTAACTGTTATTCAGTCTCAAAGTCGAGAAGGCAAGGCCAAATCGTGAGAATTCCCATTGGAACGGTTGCGAAACCCGGAATGAACAACAAGTGCCCGGGGAGAGTCTACGTCTCCTGATTGCATGCAACACCCGTCGCAACAGATCCATGGAAACCTGTCAAATTCGATTATTGTCTCGATGTACATTTTGATGTACATATCAAGTAAGTATCAAGTTTGGTGATGATGACAGCTATTTAATTGCAATGAAGAATGTCATTGATCATTCTGGAAAGGGGGAACTGATATGCTTTTATCATACACCGGTGGCGAACTTCCTCAATCATGATTTTTATGGTGACATAATTAACAAAATAAAAAGGATCAAAAGAAGACAGCATAACCATCGAAAATGCGTCAGAATCGTCAAACGCTTTTTATATTGTGGATATGATCAGAATGTCACCAGACGTACTCTCGGCTCGATACTTGACCAATCTACAGTCTTGTACGAGTACATTCTTGCACTCTGACTGACTGTGACGACGGGACTCCATGTTCAAACCAGGGCCCCGACCACCTTTCCTCTCTGAATGTCAGTCGGACTCCTCGGGTGATAACATATATTAGCACGCTACAGCCGGCAGAGCACGGACTGTATTACGCACGTTCTCTTTTCATATCGATTTATATGTTCATCTGTGTTGCTTGGGCCCCTACGTTTTACGGTCTTGTTTGTGTGTGGTCATCTGACAGTGAGGAGGTTGTTTTACACTAAAATTGTACGTTCTTCGAGACCTCTGGGTAATCGGAAAAGTGGGAGGGTAATGCACACGTAATCGAGGATAACCACACCGTCAGCTACTTACGTGGCAGATGGCCGTCCTAAGGCGGCACCGGTTGCCTATTGGTCTTGGTGGTTTATGTGTGGTCTTTAATGTTTTATGTTTCTATGGTGTGAGTTGGTGTTCCTTGTCCCTTTCGCGTCTCTTCCTGTGGATGTCTCCTCTTTGATTTTTTGCATTGGATGTTTTGAAGTTTTGCTGTAGGTGCTACAACCGAGTGTTGTTGGAGATACCCTCCTTTCTTTCAGCCGTTGTGTAATATAACCCTGAACAAGTAGCTTACTTGAAAGCCTTATGGCTCTTATAATGAAATCTTCATATTTGGAACATACCCTAGCATATCGTATCAGCTAAGAAACAAAAACACCATAAGCATGAGAAAACGGAATGTTGCTACGCATGAAAGGGAAGTTAGTTATGTAGAAGCTGAAATCGTCACGCTTATCATACAGTGAGGTGTTCAAATGGCCGTTTGCGTCGACAGATAGAAGCATATCCAAGTACGAAGCGGATATGTTACTCTCTGTTGTGTCCTTGATCTCTAATGAGTTAAAGAAGATCCTGACGATAATCTCAACAGCACTCACAATAGAACACGAAATTAAACATCGACGGACCCCCAGCAAGCTTGAGGTGGGACCAGGTGCCCGGGAGGAGTAAGCATCTAATTCATGATAGTCTAGGTGCCAAATGGAAATTTTTGGGGGAACCCTAAAAATTGGTACGCACAAAATGTTTTTTGAATGAAAGTGATGTCAATACCTTTTACTTTGATAATCCGGCGGAGACCTCTCTGGCATTCTTGGGCATTTCGAAATATTGGAGCAAAAGTGAGATTTTTTTTTCAAAGAAATACCGTTGAAAATTGGAAAAACGCAATTTCTTTCCATGCTGTAGCTAGAACTACAAATTTAGTATCAAAAGAGCGGCAATGTCATTTTCTTTAAGTCTCAAGCTCAGTTTATCAATGACAAATATGGATAATGACGTCCATGAAATGGGGAACACTACGGATTTTCGATGAAAAATCGTTGAAAATTTGGAGAATATCATATCTTTTTTCATGCTGAGGAAAAAAATAATGATCTGGTACCGAACGCACAATTAGTTTATTGCCTTTCATTTTAAATGTCAGTACAAAAATTGGGAAAATATGAATTTTGAATAAAAAAAAAATCACTGAAATTAGGATATTACAATTCTTTTTTCATGCTGTAGTTATAACAACTTTGCGGTACCACAAGAACAATGATTGTATTGATTTAAATTCAGAATCCCACGCAAGCAAATTAAATATTCTTGTTTTGGTTTAGGGTGTTTTTTTCTGAAAAAAGATTTTAAATTGTGAAAATTCAATCGATTTGAAGAAATTCTGGAATAACGATTTTCGTATTAAATGATTGCATATTGATCATTTTAGATTTGTACTCTGTTATTACCCTTTCGGTAAGCAACACTCATGTATTTTTGTGTCGCCTGCGAAGCATATCGATACTTAGGGATCACTTTGACCCGTGTCCGTCTGTCTGTCTGTCACACTTGGATGTCACACCCTAAATAAAATTATTCCTAAGTGTTGCTAGGTTTCGCAGTCGACACATGCATTCCTTTGAATGATTTTCTAATCTAGGTATATCATTCCTAATACCATAAACGTCCTTGCATTATCTTATAATATCACGCAACATTTCACGAAAAGAATGTTCCATTTAATTGCATAATTCATACATTGCTTGTTTGATGTTGTGTGTGCTGTTACCTGTCCGTTTTGTGTCGCTTTCTGTGTGTGTCTTCTCTGTGTTTTCACTCGAGGTGTTTTGATGTATTGATGTTGGTGCTGCAACCCAGTTTTCTTGCAGGTCACCTCATTTCTTATTGCCTTTTCGTTTCATCAATATGCAATTGTAATACTTGTGTGAAACTACTTCTAACAAAGAACCCCTCTTTTATGGTTGATCAAAATATCGTTGTATGAATGCCTCCTTTGCATTGAACTCTGAAAATTCCCTTACAGAATTAAAGAAATTTGAGCACAGAATTTGTCATATATGTTGGTTATGCAACTGCAACAAATCAACAGGAGAACAGATAGAGGTACATAATTTGTCACATGTGTTGGTTATGCAATTGCAATAAATCAACAGGAGAACAGATAGAGGTACAGACGCGATTGACAAATTATTATTACAATAGGTCTCAACATTTATTTTATTTTAACTTTTTCAGCAGATCCAGGTTTGATTGAACTTCATCTTAAGAATGTTTGCTTATGCATTGCAAAAATAAGCTTTTTTAACATTCATCGAAATACTTCAATAAACTGTTGATTGTAATGGTCATCCAAGAGTTTTGAACTCTAACTGCCCTTTCTTTAGACCGTACACTGAACCTGACATCATATACACTGTCTAGATTCTCTTAACCCTAAATATTCTCTATGGATATGGTGGCCTCAGTCACCATCTTTACAAGACCTGAATTAACTTCTCTAAACAACCTTTTTCTCTTCAATACCATCACATGTCGTGATCTGTTCTCAAATCTACTCTCTCAATACCTTCATCTTTAGTGACTTCAGCAGGAATCTCATGAGAACCTATGATGTGTAGAATGCGAGTTCTTAATCAATTGATGGATATCAAGTTGCTTTCTCAATCAAATTATTGCAAGTACATGTAATATCAATCAGTTGCACTTCATTTTCAGAGATGTAGCTTTCCTGACTGAATCTTTTATGCCATTGTGATGGTAAGTAGGGGTTAGTCAAATATCATTTGAATATGCTCTCTGCAAAGTGATAGCAATTTCAAGTTCATAAAATAGGACCAGGGGCACTGCGATCCATCGATTGATACAAAAATATTGATGAGCAAGGCCTGGAGTGCTACATCATGTCATAGTTTTGTATCGAAATATCACTGATTTATTTATATTTTCAATGATTTAACGTTTTTAGACGTTTTGAGCGACGTGTTATTCAGAATAGGACTGTGAAATCAAAAAAGGCTTTCCTGATTTGGATTCACCATAAATTTGACAACTTGGTAAAAGGACACTAGGAAGGGTTGTGTGCAAGAATCGGGAATACATATCATTTGCTACTAACGCATTGGATGACCATTCTGAATCGGCACTGATTTGTCTCGTTGGTTTATGTGTGAACTTTCGTGTTTAATGTTTGCATGTCGTGTTGCAATTTGTCCCTTTAGTCGATGTGAAATCGTTTGTGTTTGGTGTTTTGACGTCGTAAGTGGTATCTATTGTCCATATACTTCTCTTGTTGTCTTTGTCTGCTCTGTATCTTCGCATAGGGGTATTTCGGTGCTATGGATGCTGCCCCAGTCTTCATTTAGATCCTTTCCTTTTCATTCAATATTCAAAGGTTCTGTGAAAGCAACATCGATTTCGCCAAATGTGATCGAAGATTGAATATTTCAATTATATTCGCTAAAAGAAGATTGATGATTGAACGACCACTTCTATGTACATGTGCATGTATCTATGCTCTTCAAACGGAAACAGTTTTACACACAGAAGGCTTGCTTGAATACATGTAGGGTTTAAAAATTCAATACAAGAATCCATGAATGTATAAAATGGACAAAGTTATTTTAGAAATAATTTGTTTAACTTTTCCTGGAGGTGACCTTTTTAAAGAATTTTTCCGAAACCATATGACCATCCAATGCAAAAGCACACTTTTCTCCTCCAATATATGTACATGCCATTGATGTAACATGAATTGGTGTGTCTGCTTTGACTGGTTCTTTTTTTCTTTTTTGTGTGGATGTTATTGTACATCTTCTTGTCCTCTTTTATTTGTCGATGTTCAGTTCTCTTATGTTCGGTGCAAGCTTCCACTTGAAAAACGTTTTTTCCTACATCTCTTGATCATTATATCATGCTTAAGTTGAGTCGATACGTGTTTCGTTGTTAAGAAGTCTGTCACAAGGGTAACCCAGTTGGTCTACTTTTGTATGTGATGGTGTCACCTGATGGCGGATAAGGACGTTAAACGATAGTAAATTTAGGGGAACATCAGAACTCCATACCCATAAATTGTGATCAAAATTTGTTTTGTTGACCTTGAGAAAGTCTTCGTAAATGTGAGTGATATTTATCGCGTAGGACGGACACTGACGGATGGAACAGTATGAAAATAGCTCACTTGAAGTATAATGAAAAAAAAAAGATGCAACAACCAGAGTATATTCATATATGAAATCAACCTCTGAAATCGATAAGGTTCAAATTTTTGATTTGTTAGTCGTTAGAGTTCTTCAATTATCTTTCATGAATCAACATCATTATTCAATCACATAAGGAAGAGCGTATAATATTTACATTACTAGTAGATTCCAAATGTTGAACGCCCATTAGGCAGCTAGAACTATATTCCAATAACTATCGTGATGTCACGTGCAAGTTTTGCATGTAGGGTGAATTTACCAAAGCGAAGATTCATTTGACGCATTTACAGGCAAAATGTGCGATGTTAATGCAAATAAAAATGACCGATAATTAGGATTAATGTAAATATAAGTAATGACTGTCTTACTTTGTAAATATAAGTAATGACTGTCTTACTTTTGGTGTTCATGGGTGTATAATTCTGGTTGGTCACGTGCAAATTCCGTGAATCGCTTCGCGATTCACGGATTTGCACGTGACCAACCAGAATTATACACCAATGAACACCAAAAGTAAGACAGTCATTTCTTGATTAAACAGCACACATTTACATGCCTCCAATGTTTTATTCTAAGTGTGAAATTGGTTATGTGTGCATTTCTTTTTTTCTCATTTTCTCTCCAATGTTTCCTTCGTCTTCGATGCAAGCGAATTAGCCCCGCAAGCTTGACTCGGGGCTTCTAACATTGATACAGACTCCACCACCGCCGCTCCGAGACAAATGGCGCCTTCGACATAATTACCGTCTTTGATGTTCTTTATGGCTTTAACTGAGTCCATAGCAATGCCAGCAACAGGGGAAATATAACGCACAACATGTCTTACCACTTTGTAGGCAATTGCGGCTTTGTCTACTGTTTCGAGATTGCTGAAAATGAAGTTTAAAAATGCAGAATTAAAGGAATACATAGTGATATGCATCATTCAAGAGTACTTATTTTCAAAGAAAGGTGACAAAATTCAATTACATTTTCTGCTTTATCATGGTGGGAAATCTCGCAGCGCAGTACACTAGGTTTTTCTTTAATTTCATGTGATATATATAATTAATCACAAAAAGGGGAAGGTGATGCAGTGTAAGGATGCCATGGCTTTTACCCAAAATAAAAGAATGTTAAACGTCTTCCAATGCAATAGCTTTTAATAATGCTGAATAAAACGACCGGCGTGATAAATGTGGATAAAAGTGAAAGTTGAACGCCGATCGTTTTATGCGTTAGTAAAAGCTAATACATGTAGCTATGCCATTTTAACACTTCATCATACTTCCTTTTTGGTTATAAACGATATCTATTGAATAAAAATAAAGCAAAATCCGACTGCTCTGCGTTGGGAGATTATCCACAGTGTTTATGCGGATTAAGGATTCTAACATTGATGAAGCTGCCGCCTCCGCGACAAATGGCCCCTGCCACATTACATAGAGTACCGACATCGATGTTCTTTCTAGCCATAGCTGAGTCCATAGCAATGCCAGCAACAGGGGAACTATAATACACCACAGATCTTACCACTTTGTAGGCAATTGCGGCTTTGTCCACTTCTTTGTCCATTACGTATCTAAGATGGCTAAAATGAAGTGTAAAAATGCAAAATGTAAAGTTATACATAGTGGTGTGTATTAATCAAGAGTACTTGACGCCCAAAGAAAGGTGCCACAATTCAATAAAATGTTCTGTTTTATCCGAATCATGGTGATTATGAGAATGCGTTCCAGTCTTTTCACTGAAATGATGCTCTACCTATCTTTGCTTGTTATATATTTTTCAAGAATGTATATACCTTTCGATTATTTTGGAAACGGAATTAAAGTTGTGTGCTCAACTTAAATAAACTGAACTCAACTGAGACGATATGTAAGAATTGAATTGGAGTAAATGTGACATGAAATATTTAGTATTGTAACAACGAAATGTTCTATTTCTTTCACTGTGAGCTTAGTATTGGTCGTACAGAAATAAAACTTTCACCATTAGTCATGTGGGTTCTAGATATATGCGAGGGGTTTGACAGTAAGTGTTTTGAATATTTTCCCTGACATGGTCGCCATAGCACTTTTTATATAGGTATGATGTCAGACAGTGCAATGCAAGTATTTTTTATATTGTTTTTATTTTCGTGCATAAAGATCAACGGCGGGTGCGGCTAGCCAACAGGGGATGCTTACTCATCCCGGGCACTTGGTCCCACCTCTAGCTTGCTGGGAATCCGTCGATGCTCAATTTGGTGCTCTATTTTGAGTGCTGTTGAATTGATCGTCAGAATTTTCTATAACTCATAATATGAATTTTATTCGGAACATATTCTGACAAATGAGACAAAACTTTCTCCGACTTCCAAAGTATGTTGCGCGGTCAGTAGACCCGTAATTTTCATTCAAATAACATTTGTCAGTTTTCGAGCTTCCCTTCATGAAAAAGGATAAAGGCATGTTCTTTAACCAAGTGTAGTTAACTTGAGAAGAAATAGTACAACACCGAACAATTCGATGTTAAACGTCTTCAAATTCAATAGCATCATTGAAGAACAGATAAATTTGCAGCCAAACATGCACGTTTCGAGTACTTAACCCTTTATCTGAAATCGTGTCAAATTTTCGAATTCTATATTGGTTTTGACCTTCTAATAGTGATCCTAATGCCTTTTTGAAATGTCTCCTAATTCTCTCAAATATCTCTCAGCAAAATAAGAATAATAACAAAATCAAAAGATTTGCCTTTGTTCTATACAGAGCCGTAAGTCCTGACCTATAGCTAGCCGTCTGAATGGCTTAAGGTCAGGGTGGCGACTTTTAATATAAATCGGGTAGAAGAAAGATGGATATGTCCACATATAGAGGAACATCTCTTCGAACTATCCAGACCAAAAAAATCAAAGTTTGCCCGTCCCGTTTTTTGGCTATTAACGTCCATTTTGGCCTAACTTAACATTTTTGTCTTTTTAGAGATTGCCACATCATAACTTTACATACCTCTGCAATGCATGAAATTTCAAAAATTCATATGTTCCCTTATTTTTCGGGATTCTTATAGCTTGTGTATATATTACAGCCTATTTTGAGAAATTCTTATAAAATGAACAGTTCTAAGGAGAGTATCTTCTTATAAATACGATTTTGCTGGTTGCAATGTCAACAACTCGTATTTTTCATTAATAGCTAAAACGTCGCCAGGTGCACAATTTTTTCTACGTATAGAGCTAATCCTAAAGCAGGCAAACCAATATGTACCCGATTTATTTTTTTTTAGCAAAATGACTGTTTCTATAAATAGCACAATAATTTATGCAAAAACTAAACATTTTGACCCAAGAACATAGAGTTTATTCGAAGTTCGAATATCTGATTTTCTTGCTTTTGTTGAGTATAATGAATAGTATATATTCCGATGTTTGAATCTTTAGAAGCAGAACTCATGTGAAAGTGAAATTTTTTACCTATTTTCGGTAATTTTGCATTGAAAATATATATGTTTTCCCAAAAATACCCATTTAGCAATGAAAATATCAAGGAGTATTAATTTTTTTTCTGAAATAACATAACACACTTAGCTTACACCATATATCGTCCATGTCGGCTTCAAATATTACGTGATATGAAAAAAGAGTTATCTCCCTGTAGTCGCAATGTTAAACGTACATCCAACAGCATCATTTAAAACCTGATAAATTTTCAGCATGGACCAGACATGCACGTTTCGGGTACTAAACCCTCGTCAGTGATCCTTAGTCTAAACAATGAAATATGGCCAAAAAGTATGAAAATTATGTCCAAAAATGTACCAAAAGACGTAGCAGAATGGGTGGGATATGTTGCCACAGGACCCACGATTTGGAAATTTCAAGAAATTTTGTAACAGAAAATTTCAAATGCGTAAAACCCTAACCTAAAGACATGCATGAATTCAAAGGATACTTCCGTATTATCTTCATTTACTGATGAGAATTTAATATCTGAAACACGTGTTTGATTCATTTATAACTCATTTATAATTTTCTTCAGAAATCTTTTCCGTATTATTTATATTTACTGGAAAAAAAATCGTAAAAACTGAAATTTGTTTAATTACGCTTACTTCTAAATTTGCACATAAAGGTAAAAGTAATACTTACTTTTACTAAGAGTTACACCTTTCGATGTTTTCTTCTTAAATAATGACACAGGACTGATTTTTGGAAATATATATGTATGTATAATATGTAAATGTAATTTTCATGAAACGCTAGGCCAGTTCTAAGTAAAACCAAAATTGAAAGAAATTACCTTGAGATATGGCTTTATTCAAATGATGTTATACCCATACCAAAAGCAGACAGAACAACATCTATTTTCATGCCCCATGCAATGCTGAAATTTATGATACTTGTTAACTCAGCATTTTTACTGTGATCTTTAGGCATTCGGTCGATAATATAAGTTTCGGCAAAAACAGGAGGGCCTATTCGAAAAAATTGATGATTGAACTAACCATTGAATGTTCAACTGAGCCGTTAACTGCCCTTAACTGAGCTGACGTCCATTGCCCCCCCCCCCCCTACACGACAAAAAAAAAAAAGGAAACGAATGTTCCCAGTGGGAGGGTTGTGCGCACGTAATCCAGGATAACCACACCGTCTGCTACTGACGAGGCAGCGTTTGCCCATTGGTCTCGTTGGTTTATGTGTAGTCATTTGTGTTTTATGTTTTTCTGAGATTTGACGTTCATTGTACTACTGCGTCTCTTTCTGTGCGTGTCATTTTTGTGTTTTACAGTGGGTGTTTTGGGAGGTTGCTGTTGATGCTGCAACTAGGTGTTGTTGGAGATCCCCTCCCTTCCCTTTAGCATGTTAAAGAACGAAAACTAAAATCGCATTTCATAATAGGAATTAAATAAGAAAATATATCCCAAGATTTAAGAAGGTTTGAACTACTATTTTTAATGTCACGGGCGGATCTAGATATTTTCCAGGAGGCGGGTCCAGCCCGTTAGTGTAAAGGGTCTAGCCTATGATTCTGAAAGATCACACGAGGGCACATGTCACTGAGTTCGATCAACTTCGCATGATCGTCTGTCTCTTGAGTGCATTCAAAAAATTCTGTTATCAAAAATTCTTGAAATTTCTAAAACGTGGGTCCTGTAACATCATATCCCACCCATCCTGCTACATATTTCGGTACAATTTTGGACACAATCAATTTCACACTCTTTGGACATTACATTGTTTAGATTGAGGATCACTAACGAGGTTTAAGTACCCGAAACATGCATGTCTGGTCCATGCTGCAAATTCATCTGTTTTTAAATGATGATATTGAATTTGACGACGTTTAACATTAAATAAATTTATCGTGACGCCTTACCGGTCGTCATTCAATTTTTCCAAATCCAGATGGTAATATAAATTCCCTATATTAACAATCTGAATAACATTCATTTCTTATATTTACATTTTGCATTTGCCGTTTTCATTCAGTAAAAACAATCCTTTCAAGTTTGAATTTCCCGCTGTCTTTGGAAGCTTTACTAGGAATGCGTATCTTAGGAAGCAGCTGACTGTGCCAAGAAGTAGTGCCATTATGTGAGACGTAATTTGACTTATGACTTTGCAGAAATTACGCAGTATACATCAATTATCAAGTAATTGTTTTCTTAATGAACGAGTCACACGATGAAAACTATTTCCTTATTCGTCTCCCATCGTAAATTTCTGCGCGCGCATGTTCATCGAATTATATATAAGATATGAGGATAATGATATGTACATCGTCAATATTCAGCATTTACAATTTCATCATAAACAATTTTTTTGTTTGTGAAACATACATGCGACCGTTGACAGCCTTTAGAATAGGAGATGTATTATGCAAACTGAAGGTCAAATCATAAGTCAAAGTTTTGAGAGAAAACTGGGTCCTGATTATCTGTCCTATCCGAAAGTTGGTCAGACTTCTCTGGTGATAGATCTTGAACTCGACTTAGGAAGCAGAGCACAGACTGATATACGCATGCCATAGAATGTCTTGTTTATGTCGCCACCTTGCAGTGATAAGTTCTATGTTTATATAACTATTGTGCGTCTATCGAAAGCCTCTGTGTATTCGGATAACTGGGAGGGTTGTGCGTACGTAATCAGGATAACCACACCATTTGCTTATAGCAGATTGCCGTCCAAAGTCTGCGCCGGCTGCACATTGGTCTCCTTCCTTTTATATGTTGTCATTAATGTATGATGTTTCTGTACGTCTGTTTCGATTGTCTTGTATGAGGTTCTAGTAATTATTGTCGTGTATTTTTGTTGTTTGCAGTTTTGTCAGATGTCATTTACGTATCACATTCTTGTGGGTTTTTTTTTTTTCGCTGGGTGATTGTACAGTGGTCATGCTGGAGATCATCCCTTTCCTTTATGACAAGGTTGTTCCAAAGTAATTACTAAAATAAGTTTCACTAATGCAGAAAAAGAAAGTCAGATGACGCAAAATTGGCATTCCGTTACGATCAATTGATTGGTGTAAGTTTGGTTGTTGTAACAATCATACACGTAGTATGTCTAAACAGGTGCGGATCTAGAATTTTACCTCAGAGGGGATCCAAACTATGGTCATGAAACTTGATGAGTATTTTTTTTATTCATGAATGAAAAGGGTGTCATTTTGCCTCTATGAATTCGACCCTCCCTTCCCGTCTAAACTGCCTCAGTAAAAAAAACAAACAGATAATGAATGAGATTTTATTTCTTCATAAAAAAAATTAAAAACTTTATGGACAAATACATTATACAGTGACGATTCCTTTGTTGAAGAGGGAAATACTCATGCATTACAGAATGTTTCCTTTTCTTCATGTTTTTATCCATAAATCTCGAAGAATGCAAGCTTCTATTGAAGAAATACTTTTTCAATCACCTTTTTCATCTTTACTATTTTAGGAGATGTTTCTGTTTAAAAATACTTTATTAAATTGGAAATGCTTCTGCATAAAATATTTTGCAAAAACTGTTATTAATTTCTGTAATTTGTTATTGAAAATATTCATTTATATTTGGAAATACAAAGGTAAAATACCGCTTTATGAATAATTCTTTTTTTCGAAATATTGCAAATCAATAGAAATTCAGTAAAACCTTTATTACAGCACTGAAAGAACAGTTTGTGCGAGAGAAAAAATGGGAAAACATATCACAAATCTTTGATATCCGAATAGAATTGATGTCATAGATATATACGTTACATGCTTCTTATGTTTTGTGTAGAGAATTCAAATAAAGATATGAAAAACCAAAAAAAAAAAAAAAATAATAATTGCAAAATTGTTAACACTTGGAAGCTGGGTGGGGAAGAGCTATTTCACAGCTGTTATCGTTACTTCACAACGATAAGAACTTCGAGAACATCTTTGAGACAATATTATGCAAATATGGACTTGGTCGAGGCTCTGTTGTGGTTGACTTATTCAACTCCATAGGAGGACCTGTTGAAACTGGTGGAACTGAAATTGGGCGTGTTATAGTTGATGTAACCTGTGCTTTCACCATAGCTCCAGAACTCCTACTTAATGTGTGTGACATAGCTTTATTTGTGTTTTCAGTTGTTTAACCTGAGTATGTTTTTAGAGAATTTTCTGATTTGTGTCCAGTTACTGTCATTATTTGCCGACTTGGTATTTAAGCTGCATCCAAAATATGCACCGTTGTAGCATGCAATGCATGATTTATATATCGCATCGACAATGATGCTGCCTCACTTATATCTGGCATCATGTTGCCCTATTTGTTGTGGCCAAGAACAATGTTGTAGTGAACGTTTCCCTTCGGCTGATCTTGCATCTGTTGAAATAAGAATGGACAATCGGGAGACGCTGACTCTCCCCGGGCACCTGGTCTCATTTCGGAATGTTGTTCATTCCGGGATTCGCAACCGTTCCGATGGGAACTCTCACGATTTGGCCTTGTCTTATACGATGTAACTATAGCATCTTTCCTTTTTTTCATACATTCTTACCTTAACACTGCAACTGTCATCCTGATGATTTTTAGTTTGTTCATCCCGAATTTTCTCCACAAACATGAAACCCTCGGCATCTTGCCCGACTGCAAAGTGTGACCTAGCTCACAAGATTTCCCAGATTTTTACGGCCCCTCCGACCGAAGTGCATCATAATGTCAGCAAAAACCTCTGGGAAGAAAGAATTTGAATATTGTCATTTTACTCCATAATTCCATCTTTAATAGGACCAAAGTGGTCGAAAAACTACGGAAGTATAGAGGGGACGTGTGCAAATATTTTATTATGTCGTGGCCATGAGATAATAAGTCGTGGCCACGACTTATCATCTCGTGGCCACGACTTATTATCTCGTGGCCACGACATA
Organism: Pinctada fucata; assembly: GCA_028142955.1. Classification (NCBI taxonomy): domain Eukaryota; kingdom Metazoa; phylum Mollusca; class Bivalvia; order Pterioida; family Pteriidae; genus Pinctada; species Pinctada fucata. Next base: position 38,387,876 of record AP027111.1, on the reverse strand, counting down.
ATCCTTTGTTTTTATTGGTTGATTATCTCGTGCGCACGACTTACTAAGTCGTGGCCACGAAATAATTAACCAATAGAAATCTGTACATGAAGTTTATATCTAAGACTGATTTTAGATATTTATACATGTATAATCCTTTTGTGGTCTTATTGTTTCTCTTAGCTCAACTGAACAAATATTCAGAGCGCCATTGTTATACCTTGTTACGTGTGCTAGCACAAAATTTTAAACTTGATGTTACATTTTTACCTTATGATCTTGACGTTTGACCAACTTCGCACATGATTTTTTTCTCCTTTTCTTCATATTATCCAACATTTTGATTATTACATTTCACACAAAAGGAGAGGGGGTCAGGCACTCTCCTCCCAGCGCCTTCTTTTTGTATAGATATCTTCAAGGGCGTAGAAGCAGGTTGGTAATATGGCATGAATATAGTAATTTAGCATGAATTTAAAAGGTGATCTTTCTTCAACAGAACAACTGACCATATATCCGATTCTTGTCCTTTTAATTCATTTTTTGTTTGTTTGTTTGTTGGTTTTCTTTATGGGGAAGGGGGGAAGGGGCTAGTTAAATTAAATGTATCCCCTCCTACTATGCAAACAAGATAAAATTACATACATGTACAATATATCATTATGACACACCATTGTTTCTGACCAGTGGCGGATCTAGGATGTCAGATAGGGGAGGGGAGAGGGCAAGGTCCAGTTTCAAAGAACATTTCTACGGAAAACTGATGAGCGAAAATAGAAATAATTCTAATTCCTTCCGCTCGGTTCCTTGATAAATGACTTATATGATTGAAAGATGATTGGCAAACATTTTTCAGAGTAAAGATGAACATGAAATACAATTACACGTGTACTATCTAATTCCTTTATCAATGTATTTTGGGTCTCTACATAAAACTCAAAGTCCTTGCATATTTTAAAAAGAAATTCGTGGGAATGGGGGTGCATTGGTAAAGCTCAACAATGTGAAAGTGATAGTAACCGAATCCAGCGAGCGACAGCATGCCAACAATTTTTTTTCAAATACATGTACTGACAGAAAAAAATCGTTATTATTTAGATTTTCAATGTTTCAATGGCGTAGCTCTGCCTGAAAAAGTGGAGGGGCACAGCATCCAAAAATTTCTAACAAGCAAAAAAAAAGGGGGGGGGAGATTTTTTAAAAAATGGGGGTTTCATGTTCTGAATGCAAAAAAAATAACATTTCTGGTGCAATTCTAAATTTTAAGTAGATGAATAAATGTCTGGCGAGCGGTAGCGGGCCAGGAATTTTTTTTAGCAAAATATTGACTTATCAGAAAATACTTTCTATACCCTCTATCATTAACAAGTACATGTAATAATATTCTACATAGTTTGAGTAAAATGATGTATAAAGGATGGATCAGAATGGCGAGCGGTAGCGAGGCAAAGAAAACATTTTGAATATTGACCGAAAAATTGTAGATTTATGGTACAAAATGTTGCTATTTTAAACAATATTAATGCATCATAAAATTTTGTGATTGAAAAGTGGGGGGGGGGGCACACTTATTAAGCATGGTTGTGCCGCCCCGCCCCCCACTTTTCTAAGTGGGGGATGTGCCCTCCCCCCATCTCCTACGCCCTTGATTTTAATAGCAATTAAATTAAGAACGTTTGAAATAAAATATTGACCGCCAAAGGGGAGGATAGGGATCGACCCACACGACCGCACTAGATTCGTTATTGATCCATTCAAGCAGAGCAAAGAAAAAATAGTGCATGAGCTGAAGATGAGCATGATATAAATAACGGTGATTGGGCGGCCCCACTGTCCTCCTCCTCTAAATCGGAGTTACTGTTCGCAACCAACACTTACATGTATTCAAAACATTGAACTGTAAGACTACACCAATTTATCAACGTTTTAAGAAGAAAAAAATGAATAAATAAAACGTAAGTAAACGTAAAATAAAACTCCCATATCAAATTTAAAATTTGCTGAGTAAATCTGTCGAAACCCCATCGCGGGAGAATAGTTTCGCCCCCTGGACCTTGACATGATTATTCGATCGAACGGACGCGACTATCAATACTAGTAATTCTTCTGCATTATTTACAGAAAAATGGTGTGTCTATCCGGAATTTGTGAGCACAACCCATTGTTTATCTGATACATACATAGGTCTCTTAGAGCCTAAGATGTATTAACACGGGAAGCCTTTCAAATAAGCTCAAATTTCATCTGAATTCATTCATAAAAACAAATATATGTAGTGATTTTTTGTCACAAACAAGTTTTGCAAAATAATGTTTCATATTAAAGTGGAGCTTGTGTCATGACGAAATCCCTAAAAAGTTAGTTTAACCATATTTGATTGTTGAAGAAATATACAAAAGCCATGACAGCGAACACGAAAAAGCCAGGACATTCAACTTTTTTTGGTTTTTAATTTTCGTCTTTCCGCTTCGTATTGCCGTTTTATTTCTCGAGAAAAAAATGGACGAGAGCATGGAATTTAATCAAAAGAGTCGAAATCTCTCAATTCAATGAAAAGTAGACATTCAGTCTTATAATATATTTTAAATGTGTAATGAAAAGACACGTATCTCACGATTATCTACACGTCCGTTTGTTTAAAAAAATATGAAAATTTGCCGATTTCGCTAAGTACGACAATGACTCTTGGAATATTTGTCCGATGAGCTTATATGACTTTAAAAAGAAACAATAAAACGCATGTATAAATTTCTAAAAATAAACTCAGTCACTTTCTTAAATATTTATATATTCACTAATTTCATTGGTTTATTATTTCGTGGCCACGACTTAGTAAGTCGTGCGCACGAGATAATCAACCAATAGAAACGCAGAATTATGTCGTGGCCACGAGATAATTATGTCGTGGCCACGAGTTAGTAAGTCGTGGCCACGAGATAATAAGTCGTGGCCACGACTTATTATCTCGTGGCCACGAAATAATAAAAAAATCGCACATGTCCCCTCTATGCTTCCGTAAAAAACGATCATTTCAGATTTTCATGATTTTGAGTGTCTTAGCCAAGTTTGACACCCTGATAGTAAAAATAACATTTGTTATTGTATACGACAATCCGTTACCATGGTAACCACCCATCCTATTTTGATTAGTATAACATCTCCAATTTGTTTTCATTGTAATGAGGAAAGATTGAATTATCTGAAAACAGTATCATTTCAGGTGTGAGTGCCTGCATCATTTTGTAGATACCTCATGAAAAGTGCTAATTTACGAGTTTGTGAATTTTGGACAAATTACGCATATTTGTCTTGAAAATTGAAATATTTGGAAATAATTTTCTTTTAATTTTTCTTCTTCATTATGAAGTTCCTGTGTTACTCTGTCAAAGGATTGCATTTAATCTTAATCTTATTAGTTAATTTTAAAACAGTTGGGTTACAAACTTCCCTCATTTGTCTCATTTTTACCACTTGTATTGGGCCAAACAAGTCAGTGCGTTACCATGGCAACCGTTACATGTATGAATGAGAATGATCTCAATTTTGAATACAGGTCTTATTTTGACAATAATTTATCAAAATCACTAAAATCTGAGTTGGTCATTTGAACACCCCTATAAAATCCTTTACTGTAGGTTTTACAGAGAATGGCTTTTTTAAAAGACGTAAAATTTGATACATGTTACTTGACAAATTTTATTTATTATTGATATTTACTTCATTACTTTTCCTGCAATTGTTTTGCAGTCTGACCTTCTCAGGAAATCATACAACTTCAACATGTCAGCATCAGGAAAAAGGAAGAGAATGGGAGATGCTCGCGTTTCCCTGTCTCTTCATTTCCATTGTAACTACTGAGTAAAATACATAAAAAAAAAACATTGTAGATTGTGTCTAGGCCTATAAATTAATGCTTCAAATTATTTTCAACAGCGCTTTTAAAAGTTATACTGTCATTGTATACATAAAACAAAACATTTTTACCAATCAACAGAAATAAATTACTGTATTAGATCTAAATACTTTTGAAATATTTGTTCGATTCCTTGAAATTTTGTCCTCTAATAATATCTACATCAGTTCTCAAAGATTGCAGATTTCGTTGAATGCATTGTCTATACGATAGCAGTGCTGTTTTCTTGTAAAGTTCCCCTTTACTGTTCCTAAGCTATATGTAAAATTTCCCTAGCAGACGATCAAGTTCTTGCAATTCTAACCCTTCGAAATCGGTGTTTTCATTCTTCGATCCTAAGTAATCACGAGAAACATTAAACATAAAATTAAATTACGTAACTTGGATTTGAAATTTCTTTCAAATTTAGAGCTTAGATTTTCAAAAGATGAGGATTTTGAGGATGTTGTCTATTCGAATGTCAGTTATGTCCAAAATGAGGTTTTTCCAGTCATTCGGAGAATGCGATTCGTTTCCTTCCGATTCACACCATCGTTTGGTATAGTTTTCTGAAAATAACACGGAGCTGCCTGTGCTGGATAATTATGCATTTTAAAACATTTTTATCTATCTTTCAGTTAATTCAGTTTCATTTATTTTCAAACTTTTGAAGGGGACTTCTAGTAGGTGTACGGATATTTATTAGTTGTATCTGATAGTAAGTACATGTGTACATGTGCACTATTGAATTTATGTGATTTTCCTTCTCCATGTTTCTAAAGAATACAACATGTACATTCATTGTTATGTAATTATCTTATGTTGACCTTAAAGAGATAAACAATATAACATTGTGTAACGTTTTCTTTTTAATAACATACAAAAATTCCTGATTAAACCCTAGATTGCAAGAGCTCGTGAGATATTGAGAAACGCTGCTGTTAACTACTTACTTGAGATCGATTGGAGTTTTTTTTTTTTTTGGGGGGGGGGGGGGGGGTGGAATGGGGACATTGCTGTGATACATGTCGTGGATTTATTTGTGTATTCTATTCAACTATTTTTGTGCGTGAACATCGACAGGGGATGCTTACTCCTCCCGGGCGCCTGGTCCCAACTCTGGCTTGCTAGGGATCCGTCGATGCTCAAGTTTGTGCTCTATTGTGAGTGCTGTTGAGATTATCGTCAGGATCTTCTTGAACTCATCTGTGTCACACTTATGCTCTTTATCGTGTGGAGCTAGTAAAGCAGTTTTCCGCGAAGGGTTTGACGTTTAGTGTTTTAGATAGTTTTCCCTGACATGGTCACCCTAACACTTTCTATATAAACAACCTCAGACGGCGCATGCATTTTAATGTTGTTTTCATTTTCGAGCATGAATATCGACGGCGGGTGCGGCTAGCCAAACAGGGAATGCTTACTCCTCTCGGGTACGTGGTCCCTACTATAGCTTGCTAGGGGTCCGCCTATGCTCAATTTCGTGCTCTATTGTGAGTGCTGTTGAGATTATCGTCAGGATCTTCTTTAACTCATTTGTATTAAACCAGAAACTGAAAGTCATTGATACGAGAGGAGACAGTTATGAAAAATAGTGAATACGGAAATTGATTAGATAAGTATCTTTGAAATTCTATTTGTTATTGTTATATCAGTTAATTGGAATTTTAGATGATTTGTTGCATTATGTTGACATAACATTATAATCTGCCCATTATCAACATATTGATTAAATCATTAATTTTTTTATTCATCTATCTATTTATTTGTTTGATTTCAAAACAACATGTGCTCATTTCAGCATATTTTCCATAACTTTTGTTTAAATGTATATACTTTTTTATTGCAGCTATTCGGGTGTTTTCTGCTGTGTTGTCATTACATGGTTGTCTTGTTGGATATCCCCATGTCGTTCTATCAGGAGACAAAAGGAGAAAAATATCGGCATGAATTTTTATGATCTATTAGTCCCCTACCGGCAACACCGAAGGGGACTCTTAGTTTTCTCTCGGTCTGTCTGTCTGTCCGTCCTTCCGTCTGTCCCATTTTCGGTTTTCCGTACTTTTTTTCGCTGTTGTTGCATATATTGAACTAATTTTTGGTATGTGGGTATATCTCAATGTGATACAGATCAAGTGTGAGTTTGCTTTTGATTGACCTATTTTTACAAGAGTTATGGCCCTTGGACTTAGCAAATTTTATGAAAATTAAAGTTTTCCGGATTTTTTTTCGATGTTATTGCATACATTGAACTCATTTGTGGTATGTGGATATATCTCAATGTGATACAGATCAAGTTTGAGTTTGTTTTTGATTGACCTATTTTTACAAGAGTTATCGCCCTTAGACTAAGCAAATTTTATGAAAATGTCAGTTTTCCGGACTTTCCTTTGGTTCTTTTGCAAACAATGCCTTGATTTTTGGTATATGAACGAGTTAAAGAAGATCCTGATGATAATCTCAACAGCACTCACAATAGAGCACCAAATTGAGCATCGCCGCACCTGCCGTCGATTTTCAAGCACGGAAATGAATACAACATATAAAAAGCATGCACTGTTTGAGGTTATGTCTATATAGAAAGTGCTATGGCGACAATGTCAGGGAAAAATATTCAAAACACTTACTGTCAAACCCCTCGCGGGGTACATACATCTCAGTATGATACAGACCAACTTTGAGTTTGGTTTCCATTGGCCTGTTCTTACAAGAGTTATGACCCTTACACTTAGCAAATTTCATAAAATTTTCAGTTTTCTATACCTTTTCATGCCTGCTATTGCAGATAATGAACTGCTTTTTTTGTATGTGAATACATTATAGTGTGATGCAGATCAAGTTCGTTTAATTTAGATTGACTCATTTTCACAAGAGTTATTGCCCTTGGACTTAGCAAATATCGTGAATTCAGTTTCCCAGACTTTTCATGGCTGTTGTTGCAGATAATGAACTGATTAATAGAGATGTATGACATAAATTTATATCGCCGCACACCATTTTTTCATAGGTAATGCACTTATTCTGTATATTAATCTGTCCAAATATACCATCCCCATAGAAACAGACGTGTCCACAATATTGTTTAATACATGATAAAAAAAAGAAGGTAAATTTAAAGTACTTTTGCTTTAAAGAACCCTTCTTTTGTGATTTATTCATAAAATACATAAATCTGCACTAATAAGATACGAAAAGAATAAATGCCTTAATAAAGCTGAAGCCTTAACAGAGCCAATGTGTCTTTATCAATATATTTTCAGAAGTTTTTAACAGCGACTGTTTCGGCAAAGCAAAATGTAAAAAATCGATCGCTTGACTTTTCTGGTTGCTGTCGCGCTATTTGGCTTATAAATAGTTTTATCTGTTGGACGAACATATTCCAGTCATATGCTTTTATGAACTTCCAAAGTCCATCGCGAAAATTCAGAGCAAGGTTGTTTCCATTTGTTTTGAGGAATTTCCACAAAATTTCTCTTGAATCAAAGGACAGCGTTTTCAAATTATATTTTTTCAAACTTTCCCAAAGTCTTTTAGCGATAACCGAGAGTTTTGTCCAATTTGTTTTTACATATGATCCGCACTGAATTTTCTACCATAGAATTCACCATTAGATCCATAACGAAGGTGCCGACGGATTTTCTCGTCATTTTATGGGCTGTTGTGTTGACAACGTTTTTGATTGTACCATTTGCAAGGTCTTCTCGCAGCAGGTTTCCAGCTCTCTTCGCGAATACAATCGATTTTCCTTTCAATTCTTGATTCAATGTCTGAAGAAGTGCTATTTCCACTTTCTTTCCTGCAAAAACTTTCGCATAGCTGAATATTCCAAAGATGTTCGCATCTACTGCTAAGGAAAAAGTTGCGCTCCAAAAAGCGTTCATGTCACCATTGCAGAGGTACTTTACAGCAAGGACAACGTCTATCGCATGGCCAACTGGAGGGCAGACAATACCCACAATAATTTTTCCAATTTTCAAAGTGGATGACTGTTGATATATTACTATAAGATTACATTGATGTAGAATGACTTGAGAGATTGACCAAAAAACAAAATTAAAAAATGTTGAGATTTCTGTGCACATTGTCAATTTAATGGGCTAAAACGGGCTATAACCTTCTTGAATGAATTTCACGAATATTTCTTATCTGTGGATGCATCATGACGTCGTACCGAGATTATGGATCAATACTTTCGTGCTCGTTGCAATATGTTTTCGTATAATTATTAAAACAATTAAAATCACTAGTGAAAAAAAAATAAAATAAAGAGCCTCTAAAATTTCTTATCTCTTCTGCATGTACCGCAGATCATTTGGACAATGAGAAAAGTGCTGAATCACTATGTCAATTGATACTTATTGTCCATGGTTTTCCAACTTATTTCCTTCTTGATGAAAATTTCAACCAACTGTACTGCAACAGAAATGTTTGTCGGATATTACATCCTCATTAGTTGTGCTTCAAACCAAAGTGTCTTTTTTCAGACATAGCGACATTTATTCTATTAGCGCCCATTTATTTGGTTTTTCTTATCTTTATCTGTACTTTGTAAAATTTATGGATGTTTTCCTATCGAATTTTTTATCTGTACTGGACCCTACAGGAAAGGTGCCGCGCGCTCTCTGTAATGTAAATGTAAAAATCTAACTTCAAACAATTAAAGAGGGCGCTACTGAAACTGTTTATGGTGGCACCGCTGAAAGCATCACTGATGAGAATTAAATATTCGAAACGCGTATCTGGTGCATGTAAATTGATTTGGAATTTTCTTCAAGAAGGTAGAGAGTTGGAACCCTTCGACATTATTTTAAAGATTATGTTTTTGTCCTTTAGAATATTGGTGGTTTCACAAGAAACAATAATAAGTAGGCCTAGGATATCTTCAACACGACAACAATGCAGTTATCTTGACGGGACACACGCTCATGAGATGAGACAATTTTCAAAACAACTAGGACAACCCTATCAAACCACTGAAAAAGCAATTATACTACTGGTGGAGGACAAGTGGCATTCTATTTTTCAGGGTTTTTTGCTAATAAAATTTGTAATTGATGAAATATTTGATTGAAACTTTGGATGAACAATGGTGTACCCTTATCGCACCGTATTATATAGTACGATTTTCTCTGAAAAAATCGATTATTTTGCACACTTATTGCAAGATTGCAGTGGCAGCTACCGCCTATTTGGCTCCTATTTCTTACAACTGAAATATTTCAGTAATCTTTACTTGATAGTATGGTGCCATTTTTATGAAAAAAATCCAAAAACAAACGAACACATTGATAGATTGAATACACCTACCCTCTCCCAACCCCCAGAATTCATGTCAATAATCCTCTTCTTGTTATTTTGTACAAATCTGGCGAACGAATAAGATTTTTTTTCTCATAATAAGGAAAATATATGTGTAAATGCCTTCTGACAAATTTTCGTGTCATTAGGCGGTAACTGGTTCTGGGCGGCCACTTGTCCTCGACCAGTACATATATGATAATGAATAACCTCCCCAGAGTCATCAACACACAATCTACAATTTACGCTATATGAAATTCTTATTTCAGCGCAGTACAAGTTCAAATGGTTCAAAATTATACAAGTTCAAAATGGAAGCCTTACCTTCTCGACTTTGAGACTGAATTACAACTGTTAGGTACTTCTTTGATGTTTATTCAGAAAGATTCATGTATACTATTTTGGCCAACTTATCGAATTTGGTACATAAGACTTCTGAGGATGAGTGTTGTGTACATTGTGTCTTGATCTGAAAAATAAAACAGTTAACTTATTATATGTCATATATGGTTCTTCTGGAATTATTGATAAAAGCAAAAAAAAAAAAAAAAAAGAGAGAGAGAGAAATTCATTCACAGTTTCCACACTAACAAACAGGGACAATGAAAATACTTCCACATCTATAAGTATATATATATATACGAGTTTAAAGAAACAATGCAAAGACTTTCACTAAAACACGAAAAAACAACATATAATTTAAGGAAAGAGTCTGATGTGCATCCAGTGTCGAATCTGGACGACATAGAATAATATTTATGGTTTTTTGTGGTGTAGAAATTCAGATGAAAGATATCAAAGTATCTTCAAAAATACATAACCGTTGTATAGGTAAAAGTCATGGTATTGTTAGGGGGTATAATAAAGACAAAAATAAAAAATGATGCAAATCGCTACACAAACACTGTGTAAAGAGAAATCAAAAGAAGATTGGGTCTACGGAAAACATTCCGTACATATCTGGCTCAAATGAGCTCATGATCACTCACCACAGAGAGAGCTGACCAATTTTCAAATTGGAAAAATGTCTAATCCACATAATCTGACTATTTTCTCTTCAAAAAGCTAGTATATCCGATAATGCATATACAAGGGTTTGTGTAAATTCACTATCTTCTTATCATAAATTCCGATTTCTAGACGATCCGTCCACAAACCATTCCGTCCACAATAATCCGTCCCCAGACGATCCGTCCACAAACCGATCCGTCCACAATGACGGAGACGATCCGTCCACAATTAAGTTTCAATTGACATTTACCAAGTATACATGTAACAGGGTGACCGAGACGATCCGTCCACTATTCATCTAAGTGACGGAGACGATCCGTCCACCATTGACTTTCAACAGATATCATTTTGAGTGACGGAGACGATCCGTCCACTATTTAAGTAACGGAGACGATCCGTCCACCATTGAGTTTCAACAGATATCATTTTGAGTGACGGAGACGATCCGTCCACTATTTAAGTAACGGAGACGATCCGTCCACCATTGAGTTTCAACAGATATCATTTTGAGTGCTGGAGACGATCCGTCCACTATTTAAGTAAAGGAGACGATCCGTCCACCATTGAGTTTCAATTGATATTTGCCAAGTAAAACGGGGTGACAGAGACGATCCGTCCACTGTTCAGTTTCTATAGACATTATTTATTGATGTAGACTTCGTCTACCGTATTTTTTTCTATAAAGGTATTTTGAAGCGACGGAGATGATATTAGATGAACTGTCTACTGTTACATACTATCAGGTTTAGTAACAAAATCTCAAACAAATTTTATTGCCTGAAAGTGAATTATATTGAAATGAATCGAAATGAAATACGATATCATTTTCTTCACTCTCTCTACCCCCCTACCTCCCTTTTCTTCTCTTTCTCTCTTTTTTTCTCTCTCTCTGCCTGTCTCTCTATCAGTCTGTCTGTCTGTCTCTCTCTCCAATAAGTTCTAGCTAGAATATTTCTTTGAAGCCAATAAGATGCTTGTGAAGATAATTTTATTGGTTAATTTATCATTAGTTTACAGTATCCTACTAATATTCACAATGGCATATTACATACAACTTTACCATATCAGTATACGGTGGACGGATCGACTATTACAATATATTACACGTCATACTAAAGGATACTAAAGGATACAAAAACACTGTAGACGGTTTAAGTATGAGTATATGGTGGACGGATTGTCTTATACTAAACACACATATACATACGTTAACGTTCAAGTATACGGTGGACGAATCGTCTAAAACAATGTACATGCCTCTTTACATACATAACATACACAACGGTGGACGGATCGTCTTAGACCCCACTTGTCTTATGGGTATATATGTGTTTGTGGACGGACTGTTTTGTGGAAAGATCGTCTGGGGACGGATCGACTTTAGGCACGGTCCATTTGATATTCAGGGGGGGGGGGGGGCTTGGGTTTTTTTTCGAAAAAAATAATTTTTCTCTGAATTTTGATGAAAAAAATAAATTTGCTTATGGTGTGACAGAAAAAAAGAATCTTGCTCTTACAAGTAATCTGAATTTGAAAAATAACCATAAATTCACTTAAAATTCCTGAAAATTTTTCGGCTCGCTTCGCTCGCCTCAGTTTTCACTTTATAGAAATTTTTTTGGCTCGCTTCGCTCGCCATGCTTTCCTTCTTTAATGGCAAGTTCATATTTAGAAATATCAAAAGTATACATGTGACTGAAAAAAGGATTCCTTGAACTGTTAAAAGCTTAAATACATTATCAATATAATTTATCACTATTAATAGATACATGTATCACCATAGAGTCTAAAATTTATACACAATCTTGGAAGGAGAATTTAATTAAGTTTTTCACTAGTTTACATTTCTAAATTCAATTTTTTTTCTCTAAGGAGACCCTCCCCTCAGGCCCTCTTACATGCTACATGACCTTGTATACATTAATTTTGTTTACTGAAATTAAATCACATTGTAAAAATCTTTTATCTCTCTCAGTTTGGAAGTGAATACAAGTGTTACATAAGAATTTAGTAATGTTTAGAGCAATTTACGAAAAAAATAACGAATTTCTGTTGAAAAAAACACAAGCATTCCTATTACCAGGTATACACATCAATAATTGTTAGAAAAAAATTTCCTTGCTCCAACTTTGCGAGAAAAAAAAATTTTTGCCCCGGTCCGGGGCGAAAAAAATAATCTTGCTCCGACAAAAAACCCAAGCCCCCCCCCCCCCCCCAGAATATCAAATGGACCGTGCCTTACCTGTGGACGGACTGGTCTGTGGACGGAACGTCCTGTTACCAGGTACATTGCAATCAATCCTTCCAGTTTCAAGGATATTCAAGATGGCCTTCAGGGTCAAGTCACGTAAGTGAGCGTCTCCCTAAAATATGGCCATTATGATCTAATAGTGGAAAAAAGTGACTTTCTACGAAACGTTTATTCAGCGGTAGATACTGTGTGTCATATTTTATAGAAATCGGAAAATTTTATGCAGCGTTTATGCGGTGAGAGACAATTTTGCATTTTTTTTTGTTACGTTGATTTCTAATCACGGAGTATACAGGTGTACACATGTGTACATTTCAATATGGACAAGTCAGGCGGATCTGATACATGTACATTTAAACCTGGTGGGAAAACAAGCAGTCCTACGTCTGAAGGTATGATGACTTCTAAGAATTCCAAGTATTTTAATTCTAAAAAGTCATCGGGGACTCGGGGTCCTCCAACAAAGCGCCCAAACAGTGAAGTAGCCAATACGAGTGCAGAGGAAATGACACTCATTTTATCAGAGTTGGGGTGAAATAAAATCTGACATGGAAAAAAACAGCGATATAAAAACGATAATTACTTCCATAGTCACAGAAATTATGAAGGTCCACAAAGAGGAGTTTAACTAGAAAGGTTTCTTGTTGCGGTTGCAACAAGAGGGTCTTCCTCCTATACAATTTTTGGTTTGGAAATATGAAGGACGTCACATTACATGTATTTATATTATATATTTAAGTTTTCAAATAGCAGTAACATCAAATTTTCAAACCGATAATTGTTGGTGAGCAACCATTTGATTTTGGGGGGGGGGGGGGTAATTCTATTGCCAGCCGGTAAAATTTTTTTCAGCAATTTTCTGAGCAGGCCATTTTTTCAGCCATTACCAGAGTCGGAGAAAAATTTTCGCCGGTTCTTCGGGCCGGATTTAAACAAATTGTCAAATGTTGTGAATGTCTGTGTAAGTTAAACTCCCCGCTGTTACAGAGTATGAGTTAATAACCGTTCCTTCAGATGTCTCTTTGCAATTAGCGAATTTCAGACAGATTGTATGATGTTTAAATAGAACCTTTTCTAGATTTTTGTGCCTATGCGTATTAGGTCTCTGGTAGATACAGCTATGTGAACAGTTTGTATTTATATTAATTAATTTTTTGACTTTAAATTGTCTGGCACAAAGGGCCAGCAAAAATTTCCATATCATGCAATGTATCCTTACTTTTGTATGGTCCGGGAAAAAAAATTGCCGGCCCTTTGGGCCGGAATATTTTTTTCAGCATTTTTCAGAGCCGGGATTTTTTTTTTTGCAAATTCTTCCTGCCCCCTTCCCCCATAAAAAAGGCGAGCTCGTAGCTGTAGAACCAATTTTCTTGAGAAGAGAAATGATAATAACAAGTTACGTTCAATATATATACATATATAAATACCATGAGGTTCTCGCTGTGCAGGTTCAAATTTGGACCCCCTCCTTCCCTTTTTTCAAAGTTTATTTTGAATTTCCATCATGGCGACATCGTTCAATATAAACAAAACTGTTTTCGAAAAACGAGGGGAGGGAAGAATGTTGGAGAAATTGTTCATCAATTTGTAAATAAACCAACCGAAAATTATGTTCGAACGTTTGCTAGAATTAGAAATTAAACTTGATGTTCAAAATATAGTTATTGAAGTTTAGAAACAGGTTTGTAGGTTAGAAATCGGAATCAAACTACCACTTTTTGTGTGTAAATTCTGGTTTGTAGCTGATCTCTTCTAAATTAATCAACTGTTTTAAAATCAAATTGTGTATATCGAAATGTATTTATGAAATGCATATTCATCATTGCCGTGAAATCGGAATTTGAAAATCTCAACACTGCTTTTCTCGAGTCGGACTCGGACTACCAATTTAGTGTGCGCCCGATCTGTTGGCGTGAAGGTGTATCGAAATACCCAACTCAAAATTTCGATGCTCATATCTTTTCAACAGTAAGAGATAGGAAAAATCAGAAAGACTTAACAAGACAGATATATGGATAAAAAATAATAATATTGAAATTTTTAGGAAACTTCATAAGCTTAATTTTTGTTTGCTATTATAAGCAAAAAGTGTCTTCCTCCTATGAACTTCTGAATTTGGAAATATGAAGGACGGTGAAGGACGTCATCGTAATAAATCGTTACAGTGTGCATCTAGCATTGCATATCTTGCATGGCTGTCGACTTTCAAAAAGAATGGAAATTGTAGATAGCAAAATACGAGATATTTAAGCTTACCAATAGCAAAACATGAAATTTTCGGTCCTTTTGAGTAATTCGACGCTCCCGTCAAATATTTGAATCTACTAAAAAACATGATAAAAAAAATAACAGAGACCAAAAATAAAAAAGACCAATCTAGCTTTTACTCCAAACGTAACGTTGGAGAACTTTCATTGTCCTAGTTTACAGGGTTCTTGAGAAATCGCTGATCCAATTTTCCACGGTTACGAAAACAATAGGTCTTCCGACGGAAGTCGGAAGACCTAATAAAAGGCTGAATGAAATTGAAGAGAAAAATGACAAGAACAAGGGGCATTTACGGGAACAGATAGATGGTTTATCTATGGAGAATGAAGTTTTAAGGGAGAAATTAGCGGAGAAAAACAAACAAATAATGGAATAAAACACAACAATTTCTGACACTATCGCACAGGAGGCCCAGGTTCGCTCTAATTACAATGAGCAGTACTCGAGAAAGTCCAACATAAAGATTTACGGAATGAAGGAAGAAAAGAAGGAAGACACACCGGAGGAATTGATCAGGATGTTGAGTGTTGTAGCGAACATTGTTTTACGCGAAGATGAAATCGTTGCGGCTCATCGTATACCTGGTATAGCAGGGCAGAATCGTCCGAAAGTAAGGAACACTTAAGTGAAATCCCGTATCATGAAAAAGAGATCCGTAGTAAAGAAATCAGTGCACGACCTTAGACTTGCAGACGATGTTACGAAGTTAAATTCCTCGCTCATTGACCGCCTGAATGCACACGATTCCATTGAAAGCGCGTGGTATTTTAATGGGAACATTTACGGGAAAGCTGTTAACAGTGACCGGCGCATTCAGTTCGATACATATGATGCGTTCCCAAAAAAGTGCATAACAAAGCATAATTTTTTTCTAAACATTTGATTCTGTTTATCTGACATTAATTGCATAGATTTTCTTGATTCTAATATGTCTTGAAATTTATTGCGTTGTATACATGTATGTGAAGAATTTTGAATTTAACTGCCGGATTATGAAATCCGGATCGCAAAGACCGAGTTTGGTTTACAAACCTCGAAACGTACAAACTACTACTTCCGTTTTGACGAAATTTTTGGGTAAAATGGTATTTTTGGAAGAAAAACCATTAAAAATAGGAAAAAATTCAATTACTTTTTCCATGCGGCAGCTAGATAAACAAAATTGGTACCAAAAGAACGACAATTTAATTGTCTTTAAGTCTCAAGCTCAATTTACCAATCTTCTTGTCAATAAAATGGGGAAAACTATGGATTTTCGGTGAAAAATCGTTGAAAATTGGGAAAATACAAATTTTATTTTATTTTGTAGCTAAATAAACAATTTTGGTACCAAACGCACAATAAATTTATTGCCTTTCATTTTGTATAATAAATAATACAGAAGTCAGATTCGCAATTTGCTGGTACGAAAAATTTGGAAAAATAACTACTCTTTGATGTAAAAACGCTGACAATGTGCAAAATGCAATGAACTTTTTTCAAAATATAGTTAGTATGAAGTACAGCAATTATGGTACCAAAATTTGTTTTATTGTCTTTTATTCTGAATTCGTATTAAGCAACTTGCTCATATATAGTGTGGGAAAAGACCAATGGGGGACCAATTGGGGAGAAAACTTTGATTTTGAAGGGTATTTTCCATTAAAAGTTGGGACTTTGAAAAATGCAAAACTTTATAAAATAAAATATAGAACAAAGATATGTGTTTTCAAGTCAACACTTTTTTTAAAACAATTTACTGGTACATGGTGTCTTGTAGCGAGCTTTTGAAAGACGTGGGTGAAATGAGAGACATTGTTCAAAAGAAAGCGGCTGCTGTCTATGATACATAACGTGCATGTCTGGTCCACGCTGTTATTTAATCTGCTTTTAAATGATGTTGATGAATTTGAAGACTATTAACATTTGTACCACTTGGTGTCACTGCTGGTGGACCAGGAGTCCCCAAGGGCTGTAGCCAAGATCGATCAATTTCGGTCGGTTATTTCTTCAAACGCATTCGAAAATTTCTGTTTACAAAATTGTCTTAAATTTCTGAAACCTCAGTCCCGCAGCATCATATTTTAGTCATCTTGCTACGTGTTTCGGTATATTTTGGAAATAATTATCACACATTTTGGCCATATTTCATTGTTTGGATTGAGGATCACTGACGAGGGTTAAATACCCGAAACGTGCATGTCTGGTCCACTTTGTTACTTAATCTGCTTTAAATGATGCTAATGAATTTGAAGACGTTTTTAAAACATAGATGATTTCTGCCAGGGTTGTGTAGTTGTTTTCAATTATTGAAGTGGATCTTAAAGACCTGCTGAGTCATGACGTTGCTCTAGTCCCTACGTCGATGTTGAAAAGATGACTTCGGTTTTGCAACTTCCAAACTTTGCAATGTATTTTTTATCTAAAGACAATGCATGTATTTTATATATTCTTTTCATTTTCGTGCGTGAACATCGACGGCGGGTGCGGCTAGCCAACAGGGGATGCTTAATCCTCCCGGGCACCTGGTCCCACCTCTAGCTTGCTAGGGGTCCGCCGATGTTCAGTTTTGTGCTCTATTTTGAGTGCTGTTGAGATTATCGTCAGGATCTTCTTTAACTCATTCGAAATATGTTCTTAAAATAAGCTCCAGGTTATTCATTCGACAAGAGTGCCTAGGAGCTGATAATCGATTGATGTATGCAGGACTCTCATTCATGCAGAATTAATATCTAAAGAAAACTAAACATTTCAGATGTTCAATAATAAGTGTTCTAACTATTTACCTTCTTTAAGAAAGTTTTACACCAATTTAGATGCACCAGACACGTGTTTTGGATAGAAAAATCCTTTTCAGTGATGCTTTCAATTAAAGTGACTTCATGGCACAGCCAAGATCCTCTCCAGCAGCGCCCCTGGCCATATTTTCTGAACTTAAAATTGCTATCACTTTGCAGAGAGCAAATTTAAATGATACTCAATTGACCCCTACTTACCATCACAAAAAGGACATAAAAGATTCAGTCAGGAAAACTACATCTCAGGAAATGAAGTGCAACTGATTGATATTACATCTACTTGCAATCAGTTGATCGAGAAAGCAATCCGATTAATTAAGAACTCACATTGTACACATTCTGGGGATGAAGGTATTGAGAACAGATCATGATGATGGGCATCATCAACATATGATGGTATTGGAGAGACAAAGGTTGTTATGTGGGAAGTTTTTGAAGTGGTGTTCCGTGTCAAATTTCAGAGAAGTTAATTCAGATATTGAAAAGATGGTGACTGAGGCCATGATATTCATAAAGAATAACTATGGTTTAGAGAATCTAGACAGTATATCTGATGTAAGGTCCAGTGTACTATTGAATTAAATGCGCTATAAGAGTTCAAAACTCTAAGATGACCATTGTCACCACCAGTTAATTGAATAATTTCGATAACATGTCAAGAGAAACTTATTATTTTTAGCCATGCATAAGGAAACATTCTTAAGATGCAGTTCAATCAAACCTAGATCTGCTGAAAGAGTTAATTTTTTTTAAATGTTGAGACCAATTGTGATTATATTTTGCCAATCGCGTCTGTACCTCTATCTCTTATCCTATTGATTTGTTGCAGTCGCACATGAAATCTGAGTTGTGTAACAAACAGATGTGACAAATTCTGTGCTCATATTTCTTTAATTCCTTGAATGTTTTAGAGTAGAGAATTGTCAGAGTACGATGTAAAGGAGGCATTTTGATCAACCATGTAAGAAGGGTTCTTTGTTGTTAGAAGTAGTTGCACACAAGTATCACAACTGCATGTTGATGAAACAACAAGGCAATAAGAAAGGAGGTGATCTCCAACAAAACTCGGTTGCAGCACCAATATCAACACATCAAAACACCTCAAGTTAAACCACAGAGAAGACACACACAGCAAAAGAAAACAGAGAATTTAGAGTAGAAAAAAGGGTAAAAAGAGAGTGCAAATCTAAAACTATCAATATGTAATAATTTTGATACGAAAATTGTTGTTCTAGAATCTCTTTAAACCGATAATATTTTTACAATTTAAAACTTTTTTTCAGCAAAAAAAAAAAAAAAAAAAAGAAAATCAACAACAACAACTAAACTAAACAAAAAAAAAAAAAAAAAAAAAAAAAAAAAAAAAACAAAAAACAAGAAGATTCCATTTGCTTGAGTGGAATTCTGAATTTAGATTAATGAAATAATTTTTCTTGTCGTTGTTCTACCTACAGCATGATAAAAAGCATTGCAATATTCCATTTTCAGCGATTTTTCATTCAAAATGCATTCTTTTCCCCATTTTCGTACTTGAAAATTGCTAATCTGATATTTAGAACAATTTTGGTACCAAACGCACAACCAAAATTGTTATTTTATCTACAGTATGAAAAAAGATATGACATTTTCCCAATTTTCAACGGTTTTTCATCGAAAATCCATAATTTTCCCCATTTTATGGACGAGTAAATTTATAAACTGAGCTTGAGACTTAAAGGCAATGGCATTGCTATTCTTTAGATACCAAATCTGTTGTTCTAGCTACAACATTGACGAAGTAATTGCGTTTTTTCCAATTTTCAACGGTTTTTCTTTGAAAAATCACACTTTTTCCCAAATATTTCGAAATGCCCAAGGATGCCAGAGTGGCATCCGCCGGATTATCAAAGTAGAGGGTATTTACATCACTTTCATGCAAAAACATTTTGTGCGTAACATTTTTTTGGGTTCCCCCTAAAATAGCCATTTGGCAATTAGACTATATGTGTAATCAAGCGTACTGTATTCACCAGAAAAGTCAAAATCCGGCAGGTAAACATTTCTTTATGAAACCTGTGCCACTAGTCCGGACGATCAGGACTCTAAACGAAGTATGTAAGAGTCCTATCAGCGAATGTATTCCTCTTTCAAATGATATGCATGGTTTACAATATTAAATTGTTTAGAATGGACTTATTCTCACTTACACAAATAGATATACCTGGAGAAAAAAGAATCCATTAAAGCAAGCAAGGCTTGATTTTTTTCTGATTTCAGAGAATTTATCAACAAGCATCACTGCATGTGATATTGAGCCAAGCTTTAGATCAGACCACTCCCCAAGTCGCTTAAAATTGAAATTTCATGACTTCATGAGCTCGCTACAGCCGGCAGAGCACGGACTGTATTACGCATGCCCTCTTTTTATATCCATTTACATATTCATCTGTGTCTCTGGGGCCTCTGCGTTTCGCGGTCTTGTTTGTGTGACGTCATCTTACAGTGAGGAGGTTGTTTTACACCACATTTGTACGTTCTTCGAGACCTCTAGGTAACTGGAGAAGTGAGAGGGTTGTGCGCACGTAATCCAGGATAATCACACCGTCTGCTATTTACTTGGCAGATGGCCGTCCTAAGTCGGCACCGGTTGCCCATTGGTCTCGTTGGTTTATGTGTAGTCTTTTATGTTTCTATGTTGTGAGTTGGTGTTCCTTGTCCCTTTTGCGTCTCTTTCTGTGGGTATCTGTTCTGTGTTTTTTGCATGGGTGTTTTGGGATTTTGCTGTGGATGCTGCAACCTAGTGTTGTTGGAGATCCCCTCCTTTCTTTCAATTAAGGTAAAGGTCTATGGAAATTTAATAACTCCCTCCTATATGATGAAAAATATGTTCAAGAAGTAAATGATTCGATAAAAAAGATAACGGAACAATATGCAATACCTGTATACAACAAAGATAATTTACACCAGATACCAAAGAATGAAATTCAGTTTACAGTAAATAATCAATTATTTTTAGATGTTCTTCTAATGGAAATAAGAGGAAAGACTATACCTTATGCTTTTTACAAGAAGAAGGTTACAAATGAAAAGGAAGAGAGACTGTAAAATGATATTAAGAATTTAGAGAGAAATTTATCAGAAATAAATCCTGAAGAACATGATATTAAAAGGAAAGAATAACAAGCAGTTAGGGAACAAAAATTGAAGGGCAGCTTAATTAGATCTAGAGCATAATGGCTATTTGAGGGTGAAAAACCTACTAGATATTTTTAGGACTTGAATCACGTAGCTATACGTCGAAAATAATTCCAAGGGTTGAAAAGCCTGATGGTAGTAAAATAAGTAATCAGAAAAGTTTACTAGATGAAACAAAAATGTTTTATGAGAAACTTTATTCTGAAAATTTAAATACGAAAGATATTGATAAAGATGCATGCATTCAGCAGTATAATGTACCTAAATTATCATATGAAGAAGCAGCTAGATCTTTAAAAAAACATGCGGAATAATACAGTGAAACCTGTCCAATCCGATAACCTGTATATTCCGATAGAATTTTGTGGTCCCAAAGAATTTTCTTTCTTTTCCTATATATAATAACCTGTGTAAACCGAACACTGCCTACTCCAAATACCGATATACATTTTTGGTCCCAGTGACATTTTATACATGTATTTTACACTGTCTAAACCGATATGTTAAAACAACACCTACCTTGACCAACCCATGTTTTGATTAATTATCACCCCAAGCTAATCAATTAAAACTTATAATAGCTCACAGGACTCCATTTCTCTTATTTGTAACCTGCCCAAGCCATGGCCAGTGTCTTAATTGTTTGTATTATGATGAGATCAATTTGTATATAAACTTATCACCAAGTACAAATATGAAAATTCCATAGCCAATTCCATCTCACTTGAAATCTTTTTCATGGAGTAAACATTTAATGTAACTTATTATAACAGAGATGATAATTTTCATGAGAGTTTTCAAAGTTCATTGTAGACATGAAAGCATTACTAGCTTTTTCACAGATTTATAGTGAATTTTTCACTAGGAATATAAAGATAATTTGAAGAAATTATCAGGATACCTTAATTCTATTAAACCTGTGTAATCCGATAACCTGTCTATACCGATATTTTTTCTTGGTCCGAGTCGATATCGGTTTAGACAGGTTTCACTGTACTAGCTCCGGATCAGATGGTTTTTCGGTAGAATTTATGAAGATGTTTTGGAATAAATTAGGTTAGCATGTGGTACGTTCACTTAATTACGGCTTTGATACAGGGAATTATCTACCACACAAAAGGAAGGAATTATAACTTGCATACCAAAAGATAATAAACCAAAAAATGTCAGAAGAATTGGAGGCCTATAACCCTGTTAAACACTATGTACAAAATAGGATCTAGCTCAATAGCAAATAGATTAAAATCAGTTTTAGATAAACTTATAAGTAAGGAACAGACAGGATTTATGACTGGTAGAGAGATAGGAGAAAATACTCGGTTGATATATGACATATTACAATTCACAGAAGAAAATGATATTCCAGGACTTCTCCTTTTTATAGATTTTGAAAAAGCTTTTGATTCCGTCTCATGGAAATTTATGGAAAAGGTTCTTAAATTCTTTAAATTTGGCTCATCTTTAAGAAATTGGATTAAGTACTTTATAATAACACTAAATCAAGAGTAAATATTGGAGGGTATCTTTCTGACTTCTTCTCTCCAGGAAGAGGTTGTAGGCAGGGAGACCCAGTTTCATGCTATTTATATATTTTATGTGCTGAAATCCTTTCAATAAAAATAAGAAATGAACCTAGGATAAAAGGAATAACAGTAGACAGGTTTGAATTCAAAGTATCCTAATATGCAGACGATACATCCCTTATTTTTCATGGGTCTGAAGAATCACTAAATACTGCTCTGAATGTACTTAAATGGTTTGAAGGAATTTCTGGATAAAAAGTCAATTTTGAAAAAAAAACACAAGTAATTTGGATAGGGAAAAGAAAATACAGTAATGAAAAACTATGTTCCCAGTGGGGGTTGCAATGGGGAAAACATAAATTTACTCTCTTAGGAATTGATTTTGATGTAAATTTGGATACAATTTGTGAAGGCAATTACAGGAAAAAAAAATAGATAAAATCAAGTCAATTATTAACCAATGGGATAGAAGACAAATTACACCAGTGGGTCGAATCTCAATTATAAAATCAGTATTAATATCACAATTTAATCATCTCTTCCTATCTTTATCAAACCAAAATGAAAAATTGTTGAAGGAAATAAATCACATAGTATTATTTGATTTCCTATGGAATCATAAAAAGGAAAAGGTCAAAAGAGATGTTATTACTCAAAGTTTTGAAGGTGGTGGTCTGAACATGATTGAATTGAATTCTTATATCATAGCTCTAAAATGTAGAAAGTCTTTCACATTTGTTTTGGGACTGTCCAATAGTATTCAGATTAATGCAAAGCTTTGCACAGTATTGTGCACATGTTTCAATTGACATTGAACTAGATAAAAAGAAATTTCTCCTTGGCCCTTATTTGCAAAAATTAAATGCTAATGATTTAATACTGATGCACCTTAAATTTTATAAATATAGATGTTGATGCCTACAACATGACCTATCTCTAATTATTTTTTTTAAATCATATTTAAAATACATGTATGCTTTACAAAGAGAAAAGTTAAGAAGAAGTGGTAAAATGAACATCTTTAATGAAAATTGGCGGGAATGGAGGGCTTTTTCAGAAAGTTAAGGTCCCCCCCCCCCAAATAAGATAAATATATTGTTTTGTATGATAGATCCTTTTTTTGGGGTTGTATAACTATGTTTCTGTTTTTGTTTTGATACTCAACTTCTGTAGAAATACAATCATTGATGCAAAAAATATTATTTTCTCTAATATTGTTCACAATTTGAGAGATTTCATATCTGATATGATTTAATACTACTTTTAAAAGAAATGCACACAAGCAAAACTATCTACTACTTTTCAACTTAACTTCCTTCGTATCTGTTTATCTACAACTATATACTACTTTCTTACTTTTCCTACTTCTTATCTATTTATATTATAAAAAAGTGCTTCTTCTCTACTAAGTATATGAGAAATTGCAAGCATTATGAATTGTAAAATGAATAGTAGTGCAATAAAAAAAAAATAATTCCAGTTTCATGGAAGTTGAAAATTATATCATTGTCGTAATGTTTTGCGGCACAATCGATACTGAGATTCACTGCTTAAAGCCCCGGTTACACTGCACTCCACGTTCAAATCACGTTCACTGCTGGACGTGGTCGTATGTGGTAAATTTTGCAACGGCTGTGCTTTGTACGGGGTATGACCGCCGGCGGCTGTTCCACTGCTGAAACAATGCCTAAGCACGACCAACCATGCACGTCCAAACACGTCTAAGGCTAAAAGCGTTCGTGTTACATGTAAGACGCTTTACACACGCTTTATTACCCGTGATACCAACGTGGAACACCCGTCAAATGACCGTGATCAGTGTATTTAGTAGAAAAACGAGCTTTGATAAAATACTAAGGGTGATTAAACAAACCTCTAGATTTTTTTTCAATTTTGACACACAAATATTCCTATTTTCACCCCAATTTACAATTGACAATACATTCTAGTGACATGATATGATCATTGACCTTATTTGGGATATAGACAACATTACTGCTGTATCATTTTCTGTGTAACATTTCATGTAAAGATGAAGTTTGAACATCTTTGTGTATGAAATATCCCTGAACATTACATTTTACGGCATCTTAATTACGACCAAAACAAATAGTCTTCCGTGAAGAGGACGTTGTTGTTCGCGCTGACGTCGAGCTTTAGACGAACTAAGGTCGATTTATAGACGTGGCAAGACACGGGGAAAAGTGTAAACGCTATTGCAAGCGATAGCATAATTAACTAAAAATTCTATTCTGCGGACAACCAAGGACGCAAATATTTAGCGGTCCGTAATGGTCAGAGCACGGTCATTTGAAGGATGTTCTGCGTTCGACACACGAGGAATTGGGCCTTAGACGTCGTTGAACGTAGTTAACCGTGATTAGACAGTGTTTCAGTAGTGGAACAGCCGCCGACGATCATACCCCGGGCGAAGCACAACCAGGTGAATAATTTACAATTTACGATCACGTCATGACTTTAAAAGGCGTTATTTGGACGTATGAGTACAATGTGACCGGAATTTGAAGGTACATCGCGGCGTAACGGCACGAAAAACTTTACGAGAAGACATAGCCTGAAAATTTGTCTACATGAAATTTAAGATTTGATCAACCTTTGATATAATTTTCATGTAATTATTCAACGAAGTTTTCTAGATTTTAGGCCTCAAAGACGGCATTGACGTTCTAATTCGAAAATGTGCATTTTCTGAACTAAAATAAATTTAATCTAGAAATTTGACCAATGAGGTTAAAAAGAGAGATCGAAAATATTGTTGCCATGTTGAGTATTGTATTTCTACCGATTATTATGTATCTTGGGGAAAATTTACAATTTTTATCGCAATTTGGAACTTATCTTTCAAAAATGCGCACACATTCAAAGGGCAAAACACGACTTGCTTCATTTCCACTTTCTCCATTAAGTTGTGGAGATCATCAAGGCCCTTTTTACACGTAGAAGTAGAGAATGTGCTGAATTCGAATATATTGAATCATCGATAGGTCTTCTTGGTAGATTTTTTGCAATTTAAAATTTAAAATTTGTTTTGCGTGTCTTCGGCATCAATTTTACTCGCAACGTCAAAGTCACCGCGTGTTCAGATAGCATGTATCAGCATGATGTCAAGGAGTATGCGGAATATTTAATTTTCTGTAACGGTCTTCTTTAAAACATCCAGAAACCCAATTTTATTTTATTTTTTAGATAATTAAGCATCAATTATATGGGCCGTATTCGAATTTCGAACTAGACCTTATATCTTAATATAAAAATAAATTTAATCTCCGTACATAACATTTTTTCTTCAAATAATTTAATTCTAGTCGTATCAAGGACTTTGATTGGTCTTTGGAAGCATATTTTACCTTCATAAATTGGTTTGCTTAATGCTGGACACGCTCACTTCCGGAAATGCTTGCCGGAACTAATTTCGACCTAAAACTACCGTAGTTGCACTGATTTCCCGTACAAACTAACGTGTACGTGACGTAAAACCCATTGTGATGTCAATACAGCCCCGACCAGTCGAAAGTTTAATATTCACTTTCAATTCGTAAACGAATTGAAAGCTTTTTGAAAGCTTAGCTTTCAAAATTTCATCAGCGATTGCTTTCAAAATTTTGAATACTCAAGAGATGACGAAATTTCGTCAGTGATTTTTCGTTAACTAATTTACTCAGCGATTCCCTAGCTTTCAAAATTTTCGTCAGCGATAGCTTTCAAAAATTTTGAAAGCTATAGTTAACGAAATTTCGTCAGCGATTAGCTTTCAAAAAATTTGAAAGCTATAGTTAACGAAATTTCGTCAGCTATAGCTTTCAAAATTTTTGATATGCTTTGCACTAATTAGTTACCTGAATTTACCTGTATTTGTATTACCTGTAAAGGTATTCCATCTTTATGTGTGTATATGAACAACTTCCATTTCATCTTAAACCTTAATGTATATATTATATATACCAGGAAATTTACATCTGACCGGCCAAATTCTGACTAAATGAGGGGAATTTTTATCCAGTGAAACCCTGGCTTCTCCGTGACTGTAGGAAGCTTTTTGAAAGATATTTCACAATAGGTGAATTTTTAAAGTGCCACGCCGATAAAGAGACGGCTTCTTTCATCTAAACTGTGTAGAGGAATTCGCCCGAGGCGTGCTGCAGCCATTGCAAAAACAATATGGTAACCGAGCGTTCAAAAAGCTTTCAAAATTTTCGTCAGCGATAGCTTTCAAAATTTTCGTCAGCGATAGCTTTCAAAACTTTCGTCAGCGATAGCTTTCAAAATTTTCGTCAGCGATTGCTTTCAAAATTCTCGTCAGCGATTGCTTTCAAAATTTCGTCAGCGATTGCTTTCAAATATTTTGAAAGCTCCGAGATGTCGAAAATTTGAAAGCTCATAGCTTTCAAATTTTTCGTTAACTAAGATTAGTTAAAGAAATTTTCGTCAGCGATTTTTAGAGCTTTCAAAATTTCGTCATCTCAGTAGCTTTCAAAAAATCGCTGACGAATAGTAAACGAAACTTTCGAATTTAGCTTTCAAAATTTCAAAATTTCGTCATCTCGACGTTAAACTTTCGACTGGTCGGGGCTGTATATTCGCACCAGAAGACGGTCAAATTCAACACAAAATGGCGACCTGTTTTCGTTAAGTTACTGTGTACAACCCATATGTTCCCCATTATATGAAAGCCGTTCCTCTTTTCGGAGGGTCTGCGATGAAAACATCATACGGAATAGACGACCCAATATGTAATAAATCTAGTTTATTACAAATCCGGTCGTAAATTACAAATCCGGTTGCGACAACGGACGGACATGCTCATTACTATTTCATCCGATATGTTTAGGCAGGGTATACTAAAAAGATTCCCTCTTGTTTATATGTACATGTACTTTATGATATCGGAAAAGGGTTGGAGAGAGGCGGGCAATTTAAAATATATGTTGTGATTTTAATTTCATGCTCGTTTTCTATCATTACGTTCAGCCGCCTCGATTGTTGTTATATATTATCAAAATGAAATTTCCATTTCAATCTCCGACTTCAAGAATTCCTCAAGAAGGCAGTACGATATCTTTTTTCCGATAACCCCCCCCCCCCCCACAAAAAAAAAACAAACAAACAAATTGCACATATGTAGTCTCTTTGGTAAGACCTTACGTGGATCGAACATTTTTAACACTGTAACCTTGACTCCGGAGTATGACTTACATGTGAAAATTTTGGTTTTCCATATACAATGTACTCTTATTATGTTGCGAAGCAAAATCCGGTCAATGAAATGACGAAATCCGCGTCCTTTTGTCCGTCCGTCAACAGTTACGTTATATTCTGCTGATATAATACTCATTGGATCAGTTTTATAAAACAGACCATCCTGAGACAAAGTTTACGCATCGATAAAATATGACCTTGAGATAGAAAATACATTTGTGTTTTAGTCAACCGCGGGAGACAGAAATATAAGGAGCATTGAACAGCAACTGTACATGAAGATAAACAATGATGGAATGGACCCTGCGTGCCAATATGTGTTTGTATTATCTTTGAATTAGTGACCTTGACCTTGAAATTCTTTCATCTTCATTTAATTTTTTCAAGGGGCATGGGTCATACACTTCGCACCGGAATTCCTTGTGCCATGATCTTTCAATGAAAATTGGACCTTTGACCTAGTATCATTGACCTTGAAGTTTGACCTTTTCAAAATCTTTAAACTTTTAAAATTGAAACAGCTTCAATGTTTCACCCAAAGATTCTTTACGTCTAGAGTGGGGAGATTAGATATGATGTTGTGTTACCCATCAAAAACAAAGAACCAAACGATATCAAAAGATTTTTATTCTATATTACAAAACAATTCCAGTTTGCTCTGCTTGCTGATATATATATATGTATATATATATATATATATATATATATATATATATATATATATATATATATATAAAAGCACAAAAAAAGGTACAAGCGACCACGACACTAAACGTGTTTAAACCCAAGTACATACAAGTACAAGATACAAGTACATATTCGTGTATCCAGAGGGCTCAAGGGATGTACTGCCCCTTCCGCTTGGTTTAAACACGTTTAGTGTCGTGGTCGCTTGTACCTTTTTTTGTGCTTTTATATCTTTTTTTTTCCAAGCGACGTGCATTCGCCCTTTGTTGGGCTGATCCGACATTGTCTGAATAGTGAACGTGGTTGTTTTCACCTCTTTTGTGCTATCTATCTATCTATATATATATATATATATATATATATATATATATATATATATATATATATATATATATATATATATATATATATATATATATATATATAGAAAGCACAGAAAAGGTGAAAACAACCACGTTCACTATTCAGACAATGTCGGATCAGCCCAAAAGAGGGCGAATGCACGTCGCTTGGAAAAAAAAGATATAAAAGCACAAGAAAGGTTCAAGCGACCACGACACTAAACGTGTTTAAACCTAGCGAAAGGGACATTGCATCCCTTAAGCCGTCTGGATACACGAATATGTACCTATATACAGTCGGAACAAGGGACAGTACGTCCCTCATTCCGATCGGACACAAGTACATAAAAAAAAAAAAAAAACATACACACACTCTCATGCTAGTCAGAACCTGTACTGTACTGAAGCTCGAAAGGCTATAACTAGTACACAGGTAGGTAATATTCTCAATCCATGAACCGAAGCAGACTAGTGAACGTGGTTGTTTTCACCTCTTTTGTGCTTTATATATATATATATATATATATATATATATATATATATATATATATATATATATATATATATATATATATATATATATATATATATATATATATATATAAATCTTTGTCTTACGTCATAATCGAACTTCCAGACACCATGTATTCATAAATTCTTAAAGAAAATCACCGCTTTGCATATCATTTGAAAAGTGAAGAGAACATTAAATTTATTTTATAAGACAGCCCCTCCACCTTTTCTGTCGGACACGCCCCCCTTTCCCAAATTGTGCTAAGAAACAAGCAACAAGGAGAGCGAGAGAAAGAGTGATCAAAAGTAAAGCCTCCTCTGTCCGTCTATACGGTACAATATAGAATTATTAACGTCTTCAAATTCATTAGCATTATTTTAGAGCAGATAGATTTACAGCATTGACCAGACATGCACGTTTCGGATATTTAACCCTCGTCAGTGATCCTCAATATAAACAATGTAAAATGGCCAAAATCTGTGAAAATTATGTCCTAAATATAACGAAAGACGTAGCAAGATAGCTGGGATATGATGCTACAGGACCCAGGTTTAAGAAATTTGAGAAAAGTTTGTAAACAGAAATTTTCAAATGCGTTTGAAGAAACGACCAACCGAAATTAATCGAACATTGCTACATGTGCACTCGGGGACTCCTGGTCCACCAGCAGTGACACTCACCAAGTGGTACAAATGTTTAACGTCTTCAAATTCATTAGATACGGATGGAGGAGGGTGGATGAAAGAACATTAATTTCCAACGTAATATTTGAAGAAAAAATTGCATTCATATATCATTCCCTAGAAATAGTCAAAATATAACCTTACATCCCTAAAAGTTTCTGGCTATCATTGCAAGCATGTCTAAATTTATACATTGACTGAATTTAGACACTATGAAAACTACATGTTTAAAAATTTTGGCTCGCTATGCTCACTAGAAAATTTTGAAATATCATGTAAGTATTTTTTAAAAAAGCCATTATTTGCGCCCTATCAAAAAATGTCGCGCAACGTAACGTGATGTTACAATCAAGTAAGGTTTATGACGTCATAGTGTAGATGTGCACGTAAAAAAAAATCGAGGGTTAAACCTGCGTACACATTTGATTGTGATGAAAGCCAACTGGCCCTCAAGGATACAGGCTGTATCAATATATCCTTGCATTCAGCGGGCAATTTTTTTCTACGCAAATTGTTGTGGGTCATGTATTATTTTATTTTTACTTTATGTGTAGGTGCACATGTGCTTAGTCATGTTATTTAATGATTTTATAATAATTCTTTCTAGATTTTACTATGTCATGTATATTTCATTAGATAATATTCCAGTATGTTCTTTGTTACATCATTATCATCACATGGCTGTGATTTCTAGAATTTACTCTATTGTTAATCATTTGTAATGAGTCATTGTTCTAGAAGCTTCTGGTAAATTCATTGGTATTAAGTATAAATACCTCCGAGGAACTGTGTTGAGGGGGCATTCGTACACATTCGTAGACACAATTATTTGTTGAGACTTTAATCCATTTAACAATGTTTGGACACCGATCTTTCGAGAACATTTGTGATTACCGGAAACCATACATTCGATAGACTTTGTGGACCGTAACGGACACTTTGATCCGGACAATGTATTGTAAGTTGTAATCATTTTAAATATATATATTTTGTACATAATTAAACTTGTAAATTTATATTCTCTTTGTCTAATTTTTGCTGGCGTTTTGGGGTATTCTGACCCATAACAGAAATGGGGGCTCGTCCGGGATAGTAATCTCTGCATATTTGCACTTTACGTAAAGTTCGTTAAAAAAACAAAAACAAAAAACAAAAACCAAAAAAAAAACAAAAAAAAAAAACAAAAAGGAAATCAATCATGGTATTTTCGGTCAGTGAATTTTTGAAATCGCCGACTGTAGATGAGTTCGAATCATTGAAAAAAGATGATTCGATTGGTTTAGGTCTTCACTTGAAGTTAGATATAAAATCTTCTATGAGAAAACAAGAAATTATAAATATTGTGGCTATATAGCTTTAAGCTGAGGAAATCTTTTCGTCATACGATCTTCCTGTTGAACCTGTTTCAAGCGAAACCAAAATGTCAAAATTTGAGTTTGAATTAGAGAAATTGAAATTACAATTACAATTTGAAAGAGACAAAGAGAAAAAGAAGAAAGAGGGAAACAGGAACGCACGCACGAGAGAGAACTCCAGTTTGATCTAGAAAAGTAAAGTTAGAGAAAAGCGTTAAAGTAATCCTGTTCCTTCGCCTGTCAAGTCTGAATTCGACGCCGCCAAAAACATCAGATTAGTACCTAAATTTCAAGAAAAGTCCGTGGACAAATATTTTCCACATTGTGAGAAAATCGCGGCCAATCTGAAGTGGCCACGCGATTTTTGGCCAACTTTGTTACAAAGTGTACTTATTGGCAAAGCGGCTGAAGTGTACTCGGCGCTCAGTATTGCTGAGAGTTCAGACTATGACAAGGTCAAGGACACGATTTTGAGAGCATATCAGTTAGTACCTGAGGCGTACTGACAAAAGTTTAGAAAGTACAAAAAGTTTGAAAATCAAACACATGTTGAATTTGCTCGAGAAAAAGAAGATTTATTTGATCAGTGGTTTCGATCTAAGAAAATTCCCAATTCATTTGACAACTTGCGTCAAATCATTCTGATAGAAGAGTTCAAAGAGTGTGTGCATCAAGATTTAACGTAGCTCGCGGTTTTAGAACAAAATTGATTACCTACCCTGAAAGTTTGCATATGAAAACTAGAAGATTCAAACCTTCACTCGTGAAAAAATGAATTCACTTCACCGCCGATTTAACATTTTATAGGCTTCCAAAAATGGCACATTTCATTGTATAAAATAGCAATTTACGTTACTTCCGTGTATTATCATGCTGACTTTGCTTTGCTTTCATAGAAATTTTCTTTCTTATTTTGCGGTCAACTCCCTTAATTAAATCTTATTCATAAACGGCATATATTTCTGAATCGATTTATAAGAAAACATGAATATGTAAACAATTTTGTTTTCAAGTTATAAAAGTATGAATATGCAAGAAAAGAGTGTAAACTCCGAATAAAAAGTGACGTCGCGGTCATATAAACGTTAGGTATTTGCTTGACGACGTTATCTTTCTTATACCACGAAGAAAAAATATCCTCTCGACAATTACAATAAAGTGCTGATTATACACCCGCAACAGAGCTGTAAGGGGGGGGGGGATATGCTGGATTCACCATTGTCGTCCGTCTGTCCGTCCGTCCGTCTTTCAGTCCGTAGACAAAAGTTTGTTATCGCAGCTCTTCCCAAACCAATCGATGAATTTCAGTGAAACTTTACACAATGCAGATAATGATATGTAGATGTGCATGAAGAAAGGGAATTGCTGTCGGAAAAGTAACACCTGAGTTATGGCCCTTGGACTTAGATTTTTCATGCAAGTTATCAATGACAAACCTTGTCATCACAACTCATTCCGAACCATAGATGAATAAGTGAAACTTTACACAATGAAAGATCATGATATGTAGATGTGCATGAAGAAAGGGAAAAGCTACACCTGAGTTATGGCTTAATTGATTTGATTCGATGAGGGAGGAGGATTCTTTTTTTTTTTTTTTTTTTTTTTTTTTGCTAGCAGGATTATGATTTTTTGATTATTAGCATATAATACACTTTTTGGGACGAGGGAGAGGGGGCTAGTACGGATTAATGTATATATGTTGCAGGAAAGATTTCACGTAATTCCTAAAATTTATAAGATTTCTTGTGTATATAACTCCTGTATCTGGCCATGTATTTCATGTAATTCATGAATATTTACACTTATTTCCCAACCAGTTCCGTCTAATTTTGACTCATGAAATCAGGCCATAGTAATCAAATATTTTGTTTTACGTCTAGAATTTTTTATAAAAGGACCCTCCTGCCAGGCATGTGTTTTCGACCCTCCTGCCGGGCATGACAACACAAACACATGATCAATATGAAGGAAAAAAGATATTGTTTGGCATCAGTCAGAACCAAAGGTCTTGCCAACTTATCAACACATGAAGCTATGACCTGTAAAGAAGTAAACATGTCATATATAATCCAAAACGAAATTTGACGCAAAAAAATATAATAAAAAGTACTTCATTAAGGCTTTATGAAAAAAAAATCAATTTGTACGTACTGAGATGCATAAATACTCGATTTCAACACGAATCAGATCGCATTGATCAAAAAATAAATTAAAAAAAAATCAAAATGCATTGCACTGGTTCAAATTTAAACCCAATTCGAATTTTTATTTTCATAAAGTGCGTTTTTTAGCTCACCTGAGCGAAGCCGTCAACGCCGTCCAATATGTGGCTTTGAAAAATATTATACTAGTACGTTACAAACGTGATAATTCAGGCTTTTTTTAATTCCGGGAGGAAAGAGGCCCTGACAATTTCTATACAAGAAGCACAGGATAGACATAAAAACTACGCTCACTATTAAAAAAAATGTCGGATCGGCCTAATTCGACCAAAGAGCTACAATGTAATGCACATCACTTTTATCAAAAAAAAAAAAAAAAATTATATATCTAAAAAGCCCAATGAGGTATATAGTGACAACGACAAGATTTATAATCAAATTTTCAAAGCTCTTGGGCTTCACAGAGACTGATCCTTGCTATTATTTCAATCAAAGTTTTATATCAGTGTGAGAGTGCTTGTACGTGGGGGGGGGGTGAATTTAGCCAATCATGTAAAAAAAACTGAAAAGCGCCAAATTGTACTGAATTATAAAGTAAAAAAAATACGATCCATGAATAAGAATTATTGTTTCTTTCTGTTTTAATCATCGAGATATATTGTACAGGCCGATTGACACTCTTGTCCGTGGCATGTATTTCGCTTTTTGTACGATTTTATTTAATAATAAGTCTTCAGTTTACGTCTACTAATTTTCAGCTAATGATAGTTTCGTTTATGATATAATTTAGTGCGGTTCTTTCCGATATACAATGAATAGAACGTTTCTTTTAATTTGGCGGCAATGTAATGCAGACAGCGTCGCGTAGTAAGCGTTGTGACGTTACAATTAAAATGTGCACCACTATTCCTTTGAACCATGTAACTTGCGTACTAAAAGTCCAATTACGACACAAACCCGCGAGCTACGTTAAGAACTCATTTGGAAGACAAAAATGTTAAAACTCTTGAAGAAGCCGCTGTTTTGTATGATACGTATGCTCTCACTCATAAAAAACATTTTGTGTCAAAAACTCAATCTAGCGATAGCGCAAAAACTTCAGATTTTCAAAAGAAATATTTACAATAGTCTCAGTCGTTCATTAGTTCCCAGTCACCATCTCAAGGTGGTTCTACGTCCGGTCCAAGGTCCGAGCGTTCTGAGGCATCCCCAGGGGTGGGGTCGCTTCCTACATGCAATTATTGTAAGAAAAAAGGTCATGTTATTGGTGAGTGTTTGAAGCTTAAGAGAAAAAAGAACTTAAGCCACAGACCTGTGCGTCTGTTAGAAATGACAGGAAAGCCTTAGATTCGATTTGTTCTGACACTCCTGAGATTCAGGATTCTAAGTCCAGTTCTGATGATTTTATGGAGGATCATTATAAGCCCTTTTTGTCACAGAGATTTGTTTCACTCAGTGATTCTAGCAAAGCGTTGCCTGTTCAGATTTTGAGAGATACTGTTGCTGCCCAGACTTTATTGTTAGAGGGTTCATTGCCTTTTTCTGAGAACACTTTTACTGGTAGGTCAGTTTTATGACAGGGTGTGGAGCTAGGCGTCATTGATGTTCCCCTTCATGAAATTTATTTGAAGTCAGACTTAATAACTGAACCTGTTATCGTAGGTGTTCGACCTACTCTTCTCGTTCAAGGCGTTTCCTTGTTGCTTGGCAACGATTTAGCTGGCGGCAAAGTTGTAGCCGATCCGTTGTTTGTGAGAAAATCACGTCCGATGTCGTGTCCGATGATGAAGACGACGACTTGTACCCAGCCTGTGCAGTTACCAGGGAGATGGCCAGGAACAGACTGAAAGAGGCTGAGAGTACTCCTGCACTTAACGAGGACCATCCCTCCAAAAATATAGACCTTTCTGACACATTCATGTCTACCATTGATGACAGCGTACCTGAGACGTCAGTACCACTTCATGTTGACAAGTTTCCGACAGTACCTAGTGATGATTTCCATCCGCCATTAGACAGTGATACAGATGCCTTAAGCCGTGAGCAGCTCCTCTCCGAGCAAACTAAAGATCCAGAGATCATACGACTAAGCAAGAGGGCCCTTCCCCGAGAAGAAGCGGACAAAGTCGGAGAGTGCTTCTACATACAAGATGGCATCCATATGCGGAAATGGAGACCACCCGATGCACCCCCTAATGACGTGTGGCGGGTCGTTCACCAGATAGTGGTTCCAGTAGCATATCACGGGGACATCATGAGTTTAGCTCACGACACACCCATGGCAGGTCATTTAGGTGTCAATAAGACTTATAATAGGATTTTAAGTCACTTTTACTGGCCTAAGTTGAGAAAAGATGTGTCTGAGTTTTGTAAGTCTTGTCATCATTGTCAGATGGTAGGTAAACCCAATTAAGTTATACCACCTGCTCCCCTCCAACACAATCCAGCCCTTGAGGAACCTTTTAATAGGGTGTTAGTTGATTGTGTAGGTCCTTTGCCTAGGACTAGGTCAGGGAATCAGTACTTACTGACAATTATGTGTACTTCGACTAGGTTTCCTGAAGCCATATCTCTTAGGAATATTAAGGCAAAGACCATAGCTAAGGTCCTTACAAAGTTTTTCAGTTCGTAGGTGCTCCCATGGCCATTCAGTCAGATCAGGGTTCGAATTTTATGTCAGGGTTGTTTCAGCAGGTTATGCATGAGCTAGGTATCAGGCAGTATAAGTCTTCTGCGTACCATCCTGAGTCCAAGGGGGGGGGGGGCACTTGAACGCTTTCATCAAACCCTTAAAACTATGATGAGAACATATTGTCACCAGCATGGAAAAGACTGGGATGAAGGGGTTCACCTCGTGTTGTATGCGGCACGGGAAGCGGTTCAGGAGTCCCTGGGGTTCAGTCCCTTTGAGCTAGTTTTTGGGCATACGGTCAGGGGGCCATTGAAGTTGTTGAAGGAAAATGGTTGACTGAGACTAGCGATTTGAATCTCTTAGACTACGTGTCTAATTTCAAAGAGAAATTATATAATGCTTGCAAATTGGCTCGAGAAAATCTCAATACAGCACAAATGAAAATGAAAACATGGGATGACAAAGATGCTAGAAACAGAGTTTTTAAACCAGGCGATAAAGTTCTTGTATTTTTGCCTATCCCTGGTCATCCTTTGCAAGCTAGATATTTCGGTCCTTATGAGATTGAGAGTAAAATTAGTGATGTTAACTATGTGGTTAAGACACCAGGTCGGCGAAAAGAAAAAAAGAGTGTGTCATGTAAACATGTTGAAAGAGTATTTTGATAGAAGTGACCGAAATTTTGTAAAACCAGTTTCCACTTTGGCCAATGTAAATACATTAGAAAATTGTGTTGAACCTGAATGTAAAGAAGAGACTGTCGAAAAAGACTCCGCTCAAAGTGTCCGTTTGAAAAATTATGAAATTCTAACAAATCCGGAAGTGAAACTCGGACAACTGACCGTGCATCAAAAAAAGGAAGTGCACCAATTAATGCGGGAATATACGACCATCTTTCCGGACGTTCCAAAAAAGACTGGTACGTTTTTCATACCAAAGGGCATTACTTTATATTGGTATAGCCCATCTGGAGTCGCAAATGCCGATATTTCTAAGGCTCTCTCAGTAAGCGGGACCTGCCAATAGCCTTTGAGATGCAGTTTCCTGCCCAATCATTTTATTATCATCTACTTATGAAAACAGACTGTTTCCTTGGATCTAAAATCAATCAAACACCGCACTACATTCGTAAGTTCGGAGTGTTTCGCAGTGATATGTCTGCCAGAAGAAGTTATGGCTGCCACCATTATTTAAACAGCGAACGATCGTCTCTCTATAACTTTGGAATAAGGACCAAGTTGAGCATATTCTACATGCACAGTTAATTATTTAGGAGAAAAGAAATGTTATCCTTGAAATGATAAGCAAAAATCAACAAATTGTATTCATTTGTGTTTGAGGGAACCCCCGGTTCTAAAAATAGTGCTTTAAATAGAATTCCGTGAAAAATTGTGTTGATCGATGTATCAACAAAATTTCTCAGCCAATCAGAATCTTCGTTTCTTGAAACTGATGATGGAAATTAAATTATTTGTCTGTCACAACCAAAGAATTGCAATGACATGTTGGCACGGCATGTCATGGATTTTAGAGATATTTATTTTGTATGCAAGTGCAATATGAAGTACAGATGTACTAGTATGTAAATCTACCTCAGTTTTTTTTAAAGTTGCCATGGTGTCTGGAAAATTTTATTATAGGACGAGGCATATTTGTAGGCTTCGTTACCATGAAAACAGTTACTCTTTAATCTGAAATTACTTTGATTATATTCTTTCAATTCTTATTATTTGTTAAGTGTTTTACATTCATCTCGGATTCCTTTTGTCTATAAGATTAAATAATAGGCCAATGGCTCTTTTTTGGGCACTTAAATACCCTTCTTTGGCATATCTTTACTATTTTACCAGGTAGAAAATTTCATAAAAGCACCATTTTGTGAAGTCCAAATTATAGTTAATATCCAATTAGTATCATCTTTGAACTATACGTTAATATAAAAATTTGATTAGGCAAATTTGTCCTTTTATATTCAAAGCGGCATCAAATTTAGCTGATATGGCAACAATTGGCTGAAAGGATTCGATACGATGAATTAAAACAAAATCTATATCAGATTATCTACGCATGATATTGGAACATAAGTTCATGAATACGTATATTAGAGACTTTTTTGAAATATGGCGTTTCCAATGCCATTAAACTTTAAATGACCAGATTTGACGAAAACTCCTATCCTGATTTTCATAAAATAAAGGCGCCGATATTTCAGAAATTTGAGATATTGATTTTATCAGTCATATGCCATAAAATGATTAATCTTATACTAATTTCTTAGTAATATTGATAAAGTTTCTTCACATCTTTTAATATCTAAATTTTTGGTTAGTATGAGTGTATTTTGATAAAAAGGGATAAAATATGTATTTTGTTTGTTTGTTGTTGTTGTTTTTTTCTTTCTTTTTTTTTGACAAAAATATTTTCCTATTATATTGCTATAGTTCAATAAATTCTAAGATTTGTCTTTCTTATATTCATGAGCTTTCATGAAAAATTTGACCTACGAAAAAATCATTTAAATTGGAATCAATCATTTTTTAAAAAAAATTCAATATATTTTGGAACATTTGAGTCTCAAAGTAGAAATGACCTCGAACATCAAGCCAATTACCTTGAACGTTTTTATTGGTTTTATGTAAAAGAGTTAAATTAAGTCATATTTATCCATGTATATATTTTGACATTCTTATGTAAATCTAAAGAGGGATAAAATCAATTTCAAAGATTAAATGAAAGAAGCAAAAAGGTCTAATGTTGCCATGGTAATAAAGGTTCTTCTGTATCATGTAGTTCAAGTTTTATGTCGTTCTTCTCTCTTCCCTTTGAAAAAACCACAGACCAATTGATTTCATAGCACTGCAGCCCGTACAAAGCCAATTCCCCATCTTCAGTTTAGGTTCACAAATGTTCTCCATGGCTCTTTGCAGGAAACCACACATAAATCCGTTAGGGTTTCTTCTCAATACCACTGCTGTTTCTCGCACAAAATTTGGGAAAAAGGCTTTCCAGTAATCTTTGGTGTGTTTTATTGTTGTATAAATGGAACCTTTGAGGAAACCATTTGCGTTCATTGAACTGAAGAAAAGGTCCTTCAAAACTGATTTCTCGAAGGAATCCTTTGCCAACTGCCTTGCCTTTGAGTCGACGACTTTCCTTATTCCGTCATGTAGTAGGTCTACCTCAAGATCCTTTAAAAATGAAACTGTAAATGGATAATTGCCCATTTTTATTTTCTTAATAAATTCTTTACATTTCAGAAGAGTTCGGACTTTAATGAATTTGTTTAATCCAAGGGTCAAACCATCAAATGCTAGAGAGAGCATTGCACGCTTAAAAGCTTTCTCGTCTTTGGTAATCACGTAGTCCGTTAAAGCAACCACTCCTCCAAATATCAAACCATTCAAAGGATTACTAGCTGTAATCAGAGCTTTTGTAGTTCCCAAAGCTAGACTTTTGGCATTCTCCATTGTGTTTCTGAAAACAGAATAAAATTGGAGTTATCAATTAATTAGTTTTATTTTTAGCCCGATTCAAATTTTCGTCTGCGAAGAATTTACGTCCTGACAAATATTGATCTTTCTGACATGCAAATCTCTTCTTAAACCAGTGAAGTACGCAAAGGACTCTTAAGAAACCCAAAATCATTTATTTATAATAGAATTATACATTGAAAATCTAAACATTTAAAAAGCTATTAGAATAGGAGCTTGATGTAGCTCTGAAATAATTTCGATAATGTCTCTTGTTCTCTACTCAAAAGGCCGTCAATAAATGTCGTAACGTCATAACATACATGTATTCCATTTTCACAATTTCTTTGTTGAAAGGCAATGTTCGAAAAGTATGCAAAATTGTATAATTCATACATGTATATACCTGAAACTTCAAGGCCTTAATAACGACAAAATAGATCAGAATTTTAAAATAAAGTGTTTTACGATTTACATGTAGATGCCGTGTAGGTAAATTCAGGCTTTTGAACCAAATAAATCAATTAATTCTATCACAAACGGCGATTTCCAACATTGCTGTCCATTGAGTTACCATCATTCCTATTTCCAGTTACTATAATCATGCGTTGTCAGGCATTTTTGCGTTACTATCATCATCGATGATTTTTTAATCTGGCATTTTCTCGAATATAACGTTGAAACAGTAAACTTTAATGGTATAATTGGAATTTTATATCAATTGTCTTCAAGTTAGCCGCTTCAACTTTGTGTTTATACATCGCAATACAAGACAATATTTGGAAAAAGACGATTCTGCCTATTTTTGCGTCCGCCATCTTTGGATGATAGGGACTAAAGTTACTATATCGGTTTAAGACCAGTGATAAACAGAAAATGACAACAGCATGAAAGTATAGACAAGTTATACATATACTAAGAAAAAAAAGGGAAACAAAAAATGAATAAGAGTTATCTTTCTTATACTATGTAACGTTCAAATAAGAAGTACTACTTGTGTGAACATGTGTGAAGAATGAATAGTTCAGGACAAAATCCTGTGAATTCTACAAGAGTAAAGGTTTGATATGACCTTAAGAAAAATGTTTTGACCTTAAACAAAGGTCACTGATAAAACATAAGTTTTGGGGATTATTCTCAACAAGATTGATCTTAACCTGATAAAAGCTCAATATCTTATCAACAAAAGTCTGTTGTGACCTTGAAATCGAACGGATGACCTTGGGACAAGGTGAAAGGACTTGATGCAAGGAAAATTTGTGCCATGTTTGAACTCGAAAGGTCACACAGAGTCTGTTTTATAGCCAAAAGTTTGTTGTGACCTTGAGAATGAGAATTTGACATAGGGTCAAGGTCGAGTTGAAAGGACTTGATTTAGCAATTATATGTATGAAGTTTGAACTCTAAAGGTCAAATAGTTTTGTTCTTTAGGCTAACGTTTGTTTTGAACTTGAGAATGAGAATTTGAACTTGGTTCAAGGTCAAGGTGAAAAAGCTTTGCTCAACAATTATGTTTATGAAGTTTGAACTCTCAATGTCAAATAGTCTTTGTTCTATAGTTTGTGGTGACCCTGAGAATCACAATTTGACCTTGAAACTAGGTCATCATCAATTGACTTCATATAAATAACCTACCATCCCAATTTCAACTGAAAATCTCAAAAACTGTAGAAATTGGCACTTAATTGGCACTGTGCCAATTTAAAGTTCCATCTTCCAACTTGAAATAGCGCGAAATCCGTAAATATCTTAGAGCATGTAATCGTTCAAAAGTTAATACGTTTCCCAAATACCGATATGAAATAAATTTCGTTCAAATAGCACAGTTATTTAAGGAGTTATAAGAGTTTAAAGATTTGACCTTTTATGACTTCTAGTGGGGGCATATGTGAACTTTTCGACAGGAAAAAATGTTTTATAGTATGATCTTCCTTGAATTCCTCCTTTATTAGACCTTCCTCAGAACTGAAATGTTAAACTCCGAATAAAGAAGATGTAAAAATTAATAGTTGCTTTAATACCTTATTCACTTCAGAAAATAAGTCAAAAGAGTTTATGTCTACCTTTAGACTCTTATTTATCTATCCACAAAATAGAAGAAAAAAATAATAAATGAATAAATACCTTTCATGTTTACGAAAGCTTTAGACTCCATGATCTATCAATTTTAAATCCTTTAGAATAACTATTTCAAACAAAGTTGCACAATAACATTGAAATGAGAAAA
This sequence comes from Pinctada fucata, assembly GCA_028142955.1. Lineage (NCBI taxonomy): Eukaryota > Metazoa > Mollusca > Bivalvia > Pterioida > Pteriidae > Pinctada > Pinctada fucata. The sequence goes on along the minus strand of AP027111.1, from coordinate 38,346,415 downwards.
TGTCTATGAAAAGAAAATGACAACAGCATGTAATGCTACTAAGAAAAAAAGGAATAAAAGAGTTATCTTAGTTATGCCATGTTAAGTTCAAATAAGAAGAACTATTTGTGTGAAGAATAAATAGAATAGGACAATAACTGTGAATTCTACTAGGGTGCGTTTGTTATGACCTTGAGAATGATCAAAGACTCGCAAAAATTATGAGTAATGCGTTTACAAGTAAGAACGGTAATTGCAATTACAAATTTATTGTTGTTAACTATGACAAAACCTACTTCGTAAAAGAAAAGTCCGATTCTGAAAATAGGTACACTGAAACTGATATTATTAAGATGTTAAACTTTCTGATCGACAACATTTTTGTGGAGTTTAGAGGAAAGGTCTTCCAGCAAATTGTCGGAATTCCAATGGGGACCAATTGTGCCCCAATCCTAGCCGACATTTTCCTATACTCGTACGAAGCTGAATTCATTCAATCTCTGGTCTCTGAAGGGAAAAGATACATAGCTTCTGACTTCAACTTCACTTACAGATACATAGACGATGTGTTGTCCATCAATAATCCAAAATTCGCGGATTACCTGAGCAGTATCTATCCTTCAGAGCTTGAAGTCAAAGAAACTACAGAGACAAATAATTCAGCATCCTATTTGGACATAATGTTGTCCTACGACACTGATGGCCACATGAACACCTAACTCTATGACAAACGTGACGACTTCAATTTCAGCATTACACAAACTTTCCTTTTCTGAGTAGCAACATCCCTTCATCGTCTGCTTATGGTGTGTTCATATCTCAGTTGATACGCTATGCCAGAGCAAGAACGAAATGAACGGATTTTGTTCTGAGAGCTAGGCGTCTTTCAGATAAGCTTCTCAGTCAGGGATATGTTTGCGAGCGACTAACATCGGCACTGAGGAAGTTCTCGATATGGGGAACTCGTCATACATGATGTCCCACTCTCCAGAATGGTGGATGATATTCTGTCATAGACCATTTGAACCATCCAACCAAAGATTGTACTCTATGTCTTCCAAAATGGAAGTTACCGGATGTGACAGTTCTACCGAATTGAAGCGGCGGGTGTTGCATGCAAGCAGAAGATGCTTACTCTTCCTGGGCTCCTGGTCTCACTCCCATATCGGGAGTTCGCTTCTTTTCATATGATGGAGGCTTTTATTTGTTTGCTTTTGTTCCTGTTTTATCCTGATTTTGTATGCCTTCGGTTTCTGATTTTTTGAATTATCGATTTTGTACTGTATACAGGGATATGGTCATTATCCATATTTGTCATTTGACCGTGAATCAAGGTCACAGATGAAAGATAAGTATTTGTGGTTATTCTTTTCAAGATTGATTTTACTCTGCTCAAAGGTCAATATTTTATCAACAAAAGTCAAATCGAACAAATGACCTTGGGTCAAGGTCAAGGTGAAGGGGCTTGATGCAAGGAATATTTGCATTAAGTTACTCTTAAGGTCAAACAGTCTTTGTTTTATGGGGAAAAGTTTGTTTTGACCTTGAGAATTGAAATTTGATCTTGAAACAAGGTCTATTGTTCCCGAGGGTAGTAGTCGGGCAGTTTTTTGCTTAAATGGATAGTACAGAGGAGACCTACAAAGTAGCTTGGGCGTCGCCCACTATAAAAAGGCCCCAACCTGTTGCATCTACAGACACATACGTAACAGGTGTATAATTTAGGTGTCCCTAGAACTAGTTTACATGTTATTAGAGACGAAACATTTGTAGTAAGTAGAAACCATGAGTTTTGGTATAAACATGCAGATGGGAATATTAGAATCAAGCCCTGTAAGATTGAAGTTGTTGATAAACTAAAAGAGCACCAACTTTCATCAAGCGATTTCTACATTTCTAAGTGCGGCATGAAGAACTGCAAAACTTGAAACATCCTAATAGAGCTGTCTGATTTGAGAGACGGTAAATACTAATGTACTTTGTGCGACGAACAGAGACATTTAAAAAGGGCACAGTATAAAACATTGACATTGCGCATTTTCTGTTCCCAATATTCCAACGTCAAAAAATTAACAGATCACGCAGATTAATTCTAGAATATTCATTCTTTAAATATATATTTTCATGCAACTGTTTTTAATGCGTAGCGAAATTACCTTACTTAGTTGTCATTCCTAGATGATACATGCAATGGTAATATACGGATAAAAAATCTGGTAATTACATGCGCCGCTTGAAAATAAAGTTTATTTACCTTGTATTTTATACGGAAGCATAGAGGGGACATGTGCGATTTTTTTTATTATCTCGTGGCCACGACTTATTATATCGTGGCCACGACTTACTAACTCGTGGCCACGAGATAATTATGTCGTGGCCACGAGTTAGTAAGTCGTGGCCACGACTTATTATCTCGTGGCCACGACATTATTATCTCGTGGCCACGACTTATTATCTCGTGGCTACGACTTAGTAAGTCGTGGCCACGACTTAGTATCTCGTGGCCACGACTTTGTATCCCGTGGCCAAGACTTAGTATCTCGTGGCCACGACTTATTAACTCGTGGCCACGAGTTACTATCTCGTGGCCACGACATAATTCTGCGTTTCTATTGGTTGAGTATCTCGTGCGCACGACTTACTAAGTCGTGGGCACGAAATAATTAACCAATGAAATAAGTGAATTTCTAAATATTTAAGAAAGTGACTGAGTATATTTTTAGAAATTTATACATGCGTTTTATTGTTTTTTTTTTTTGTTAAAATCATATTAGCTCACTGGACAAATATTCCAAGAGTCATTGTCGTACCTAGCAAAATCGGTAAATTTTTATATTATTTTAACAAACAGACGTGTAGATAATCGTGAGATACGTGTCTTTTCATTACACATTATAAATACATTATATAAGACCGAATGTCTACTTTTCATTAAATTGAAAGATTTCGACTCTTTTGATTAAAAAAAAAATTGGTATTTCCGCATTGTATTGTCGTTTTATTTCTCGAGAAAAATATGGACGAGAACATGGAATTTAAAGTTGAATGTCCTGGCTTTTTCGTGTTTGCTGTCCTGGATTTTGTATATTTCTTCAACAATCAAATAGAGTTAAACTTTATTTTTAGGGATTTCGTCATGACAGAAGCTCCACTTTCATATGAAACATTATTTTGCAAACCTTGTTTGTGACAAAAATCACTACATATATTTGTTTTTATAACTGAATTCAGTTGAAACTTGGGTTTATTTGAAAGGCTTTCTGTGTTAATACATGTTAGACTCTAAGAGATCTATATATACATCAGATTAACAGTGGGTTGTGCTCACAAATTCCGGATATATACACCATTTTCTGTAAATAATGCAGAAGAATTACTTGTATTGATAGCCGCGACCGTTCGATCGAATAATCATGTCAAAGGTCCAAGGGGCGAAACTAACCTCCCGCGATGGGGTTTCGACAGATTTACTCAGCATATTTTAAATTTGATATGTGAGTTTTATTTTACGTTTACTTACGTTTTATTTATTCATATTTTTCTTAAAACGTTGATAAATTGGTGTAGTCTTACAGTTCAATGTTTTGAATAAGTGTTGGTTGCGAACAGTAACTCAGATTTAGAGGAGGAAGACAGTGGGGCCGCCCTATCACCGTATTTTATATCATGCTCATCTTCAGCTCATGCATTATTTTTTCGTTGCTTTGCTTGAATGGATCAATAAGAATCAAGTGCGGTCATGTGGGTCGATCCCTATCCTCCCCTTTGGCGGTCAATATTTTTTCAAACGTTCTTAATTTATTTGCTATTAAAATCTAAATAATTACGAATTTTCCTGTCAGTACTGTTATGGGTCAGAATACCCCAAAACGCCAGCAAAAATCAGACAAAGACAGAATATAAATTTACAAGTTTAATTATGTACAAAATATATATATTTAAAATGATTACAACTTACAATACAATGTCCGGATCAAAGTGTCCGTTACGGTCCACTAAGTCTATCGAATGTTTGGTTTCCGGTAATCACAAACGTTCTCGAAAGATCAGTGTCTAAACGTTGTTATATGGATTAAAGTCTCCACAAATAAAGTGTCCCAGTATATCAGAATAGATGAATGAATCGTGTCTACGAATGTGTACGAATGTCCCCTCAACACAGTTCCTCAGAGGTATTTATATCTAATACCAATGAATTAACCAGAAGCTTCTAGAACAATGACTCATTACACATGATTAACAATAGAGTAAATTCTAGAAATCACAGTCATGTGATGATAATGATGTAACAAAGAACATACTGGAATATTCTATAATGAAATAAACATGACATAGTAAAATCTAGAAAGAAACATTATGAAATCATTAAATAACATGACTAAGTACATGTGTACCTACACATAAAGTAAAACTAAAATAACACATGACCCACAACACCTCCCCCCTTAAAAAAAGTTTGAATGTCAATGAAAACTTAGGTGGTTAATTCTGCAAAAATCACTCATGAAACTCTCGATAGTGCATCTGCAATCACATTGTCTTTTCCTTTGATATGGTTAATAATGATATTGTACTCTTGCAACAATAAACTCCACCTTGTAAGTCTTTGATTCTTGTTTGACATTTTGTGCAAAAATGTGAGAGGGTTGTGGTCAGTATACACAAGAATGGGATGTAAAGTAACATTCAAATAAACATCAAAATGTTGTAAAGCTAACAATAATGCAAGACACTCTTTTTCAATAGTAGAGTAATTCTTTTGACATTTTGTCAATTTCTTTGAAAAATAACAAACAACTCTATCTACACCATCATCATTTTCTTGAAACAAAGCAGCCCCGATTCCTACGTCACTGGCATCAACAGTAAGCTTAAATTGCTTATCAAAATTTGGAGCTGACAGGACAGGACTATTCATAAGAACACATTTGATTTTCTTAAAAGATTCGTCACAGTCATTGGTCCATGCAAAATTCACTCTCTTTTGTAACAGATTGGTAAGTGGACCAACAACTGACGAGAAATTTGGACAAAATTTTCTGTAAAATCCTGCCATTCCCAAGAATCTCATTATCTCTTTCTTATTGGTAGGAATCGGGAACTTTGAAATAGCTTCCACCTTGGCCATGATAGGAGTAACAAAACCTTGACCTACTTGGTGACCCAAATATTCTACAGTCGCATGACAAAATTCACTTTTCGCAAGGTTCACTGTGAGGTTTGCTTTCGCCAGTATGTCGAAGAAGGTACGCATGATGCGGAGATGATTATCCCAGGTGTCGCTGTAGATGATGACGTCATCGATGTACGCCTCGCATCCTTCGAGATGATTTAGGAGCGAATGAATCATCCTCTGGAATGTGGCTGGTGCGTTTTTCATACCAAAGGGCATTACTTTATATTGGTAAAGCCCATCTGGAGTCGCAAATGCCGATATTTCTCTGGCTCTCTCGGTAAGCGGGACCTGCCAATAGCCTTTAAGCAAGTCAAATTTGCTGACAAATTTTGCACTGCCAATTTTATCGATACAGTCATCGATTCGTGGGATCGGATAAGAGTCAGTTTTGATGACTGAATTGACTTTTCTAAAGTCCGTACACAATCGGTAAGTTCCGTCTGGCTTCGGAACCAGAATACATGGGGAACTCCAATTACTATTGCTGGGTTCAATAATGTCATTTTCAAGCATGTATTGAATTTCTTTCCGCATGTATTGAAGCTTTATCGGGTTTAACCGATAGGGATGCTGTTTGATAGGTGACGCATCACCCACAATGACGTCATGATGAGATGCATTCGTCTTTTTTGGAACGTCCGGAAAGATGGTCGTATATTCCCGCATTAATTGATGCACTTCCTCTTTTTGATGCACGGTCAGATGTCCGAGTTTCACTTCCGGATTTGTCAGAATTTCGGAATTCTTCAAACGGACACTTTGAGCAAAGTCTTTTTCAACAGTCTCTTCATTACATTCCGGTTCAACACAATTTTCAAATGTATTTACATTGGCCAAAGTGGAAACTGGTTTTACAAAATTTCGGTCACTTCTATCAAAATACTCTTTCAACATGTTAACATGACACACTCTTTTTTCTTTTCGCCGACCTGGTGTCTTAACTACATAGTTAACATCACTAATTTTACTCTCAATCTCATAAGGACCGAAATATCTAGCTTGCAAAGGATGACCAGGGATAGGCAAAAATACAAGAACTTTATCGCCTGGTTTAAAAACTGTGTTTCTAGCATCTTTGTCATACCATGTTTTCATTTTCATTTGTGAGGTTTTGAGATTTTCTTGAGCTAATTTGCAAGCATTATATAACTTCTCTTTGAAATTAGACACGTAGTCTAAGAGATTCAAATCGCTAGTCTCAGTCAACCATTTTTCCTTCAACAACTTCAATGGCCCTCTGACCGTATGCCCAAAAACTAGCTCAAAGGGACTGAACCCCAGGGACTCCTGAACCGCCTCTCGTGCCGCAAACAACACGAGGTGAACCCCTTCATCCCAGTCTTTTCCATACTGGTGACAATATGTTTTCATCATAGTTTTAAGGGTTTGATGAAAGCGTTCAAGTGCCCCCTGGGACTCAGGATGGTACGCAGAAGATTTATACTGCCTGATACCTAGCTCATGCATAACCTGCTGAAACAATCCTGACATAAAATTCGAACCCTGATCTGACTGAATAGCCTTGGGAGCACCTACGAAACTGAAAAACTTTGTAAGGGCCTTAACTATGGTCTTTGCCTTAATATTCCTAAGAGGTATGGCTTCAGGAAACCTAGTCGAAGTACACATAATTGTCAGTAAGTACCTATTCCCTGACCTAGTCCTAGGCAAAGGACCTACACAATCAACTAACACCCTAATAAAAGGTTCCTCAAAGACTGGAATGGGTTGGAGGGGAGCAGGTGGTATAACTTGATTGGGTTTACCTACCATCTGACAACTATGACAAGACTTACAAAACTCAGACACATCTTTTCTCAACTTAGGCCAGTAAAAGTGACTTAAAATCCTATTATAAGTCTTATTGACACCTAAATGACCTGCCATGGGTGTGTCGTGAGCTAAACTCATGATGTCCCCGCGATATGCTACTGGAACCACTATCTGGTGAACGACCCGCCACACGTCATTAGGGGGTGCATCAGGTGGTCTCCATTTCCGCATGAGGATGCCATCTTGTATGTAGAAGCACTCTCCGACTTTGTCCGCTTCTTCTCGGGGAAGGGCCCTCTTGCTTAGTCGGATAATCTCCGGATCTTTAGCTTGCTCGGAGAGGAGCTGCTCACGGCTTAAGGCATCTGTATCTCTGTCTAATGGCGGATGGTAATCATCACTAGGTACTGTCGGAGACTTGTCAACATGAAGTGGTGCTGACGTCTCAGGTACGCTGTCATCAATGGTAGACATGAATGTGTCAGAAAGGTCTATATTTTCGGAGGGATGGTCCTCGTTAATTGCAGAAGTACTCTCAGCCTCTTTCAGTCTGTTCCTGGCCATCGCCCTGGTAACTGCGCAGGCTGGGTACAAGTCGTCGTCTTCATCATCGGACACGACATCGGACGTGATTTTCTCACAAACAATCGGATCGGCTACAACTTTGCCGCCAGCTAAATCGTTGCCAAGCAACAAGGAAACGCCTTGAACGGGAAGAGTAGGTCGAACACCTACGATAACAGGTCCAGTAATTAAGTCTGACTTCAAATAAATTTTATGAAGGGGAACATCAATGACGCCTAGCTCCACACCCTGTAATAAAACTGACCTACCAGTAAAAGTGTGCTCAGACAAAGGCAATGAACCCTCTAACAATAAAGTCTGGGCAGCACCAGTATCTCTCAAAATCTGAACAGGCAACGCTTCGCTAGAATCACTGAGTGAAACAAATCCCTGTGACAAAAAGGGCTTATAATGATCCTCCACAAAATCATCAGAACTGGACTTAGAACCCTGAATCTCAGGAGTGTCAGAACAAATCGAATCTAAGGCTTTCCTATCATTTCTAACAGACGCACAGGCCTGTGACTTAAGTTCTTTTTTCTTCTTAAGCTTCAAACACTCACCAATAACATGACCTTTTTTCTTACAATAATTGCATGTAGGAAGCGATCCCACCCCTGGGGATGCCTCAGAACGCTCGGACCTAGGACCGGACGTAGAACCACCTTGAGATGGTGACTGGGAACTAATGGACGACTGAGACTCTTGTAAATTTTTCTTTGGAACATCTGAAGTTTTTGCGCTATCGCTAGATTGAGTTTTTGACACAAAATTTTTCTTATGAGTGAGAGCATACGTATCAGACAAAACAGCGGCTTCTTCAAGAGTTTTAACATTTTTGTCTTCCAAATGAGTTCTTAAATCTTGATGTACACACTCTTTGAACTCTTCTATCAGAATGATCTGACGCAAATTGTCAAATGAATTGGGAATTTTCTTAGATCGAAACCACTGATCAAATAAATCTTCTTTTTCTCGAGCAAATTCAACATATGTTTGATTTTCAAACTTTTTGTACTTTCTAAACTTTTGTCTGTACGCCTCAGGTACTAACTGATATGCTCTCAAAATCGTGTCCTTGACCTTGTCATAGTCTGAACTCTCAGCAATACTGAGCGCCGAGTACACTTCAGCCGCTTTGCCAATAAGTACGCTTTGTAATAAAGTTGGCCAAAAATCGCGTGGCCACTTCAGATTGGCCGCGATTTTCTCAAAATGTGGAAAATATTTGTCCACGGACTTTTCTTGAAATTTTGGTACTAATCTGATGTTTTTGGCGGCGTCGAATTCAGACTTGACAGGCAAAGGAACAGGATTTTCCTTAGCGCTTTTCTCTAATTTTAACTTTTCTAACTCAAACTGGAGTTCTTTCTCGTGCATACGTTCCTGTTTCTCTCTTTCTTCCTTTTCTCTTTCAAATTGTCTTATTTTTTCTTCTTTTTCAATTTGAAATTGTCTTTCTTTTTCTTCTTTTTCAAATTGTAATTGTATTTTCATTTTCTCTAATTCAAACTCAAATTTTGACATTTTGGTTTCGCTTGAAACAGGTTCAACAGGAAAATCGTATGACGAAAAGATTTCCTTAGCTAAAAGCTCTTTAGCCACAATATTTCTAATTTCTTGTTTTCTCATAGAAGATTTTACATCTAACTTCAAGTGAAGACCTAAACCAATCAAATCATCTTTTTTCAGTGATTCGAACTCATCTACAGTCGGCGATTTCAAAAATTCAGTGACCGAAAATACCATGATTGATTTCTGCTGGCAAAAGTTTGGAGAATTTTCCTTTTTTCAAAAAACGAACTTTACGTAAAGTGCAAATATGCAGAGATTACGATCCCGGACGAGCCCCCAATTCTGTTATGGGTCAGAATACCCCAAAACGCCAGCAAAAATCAGACAAAGACAGAATATAAATTTACAAGTTTAATTATGTACAAAATATATATATTTAAAATGATTACAACTTACAATACAATGTCCGGATCAAAGTGTCCGTTACGGTCCACTAAGTCTATCGAATGTTTGGTTTCCGGTAATCACAAACGTTCTCGAAAGATCAGTGTCTAAACGTTGTTATATGGATTAAAGTCTCCACAAATAAAGTGTCCCAGTATATCAGAATAGATGAATGAATCGTGTCTACGAATGTGTACGAATGTCCCCTCAACACAGTTCCTCAGAGGTATTTATATCTAATACCAATGAATTAACCAGAAGCTTCTAGAACAATGACTCATTACACATGATTAACAATAGAGTAAATTCTAGAAATCACAGTCATGTGATGATAATGATGTAACAAAGAACATACTGGAATATTCTATAATGAAATAAACATGACATAGTAAAATCTAGAAAGAAACATTATGAAATCATTAAATAACATGACTAAGTACATGTGTACCTACACATAAAGTAAAACTAAAATAACACATGACCCACAACAGTACATGTATTTGAAAAAAATTGTTGGCTCGCTGTCGCTCGCTGGTTTCGGTTACTATCACATTGTTGAGCTGATCCAATGTACCCTCATTCCCACGAATTTCTTTTTGAAATATGCATGGACTTTGAGTTTTATGTAGAGACCCAAAATACATTGGAATGAGATAGTACATGTGATTTGTATTTCACTTTCATTTTAACTCTGAAAAATGTTTGTCAGTCATCTTTCAGTCATATAAGACATTTATCAAGGAACCGAGCGGAAGGAATTAGAATTATTTCTATTTTCACTCGTCAGTTTTCCGTAAAAAATTTCCTTGAAACTGGACTTTGCCCTCGCCCCTCCCCTATCTGAAATCCTAGATCCGCCACTGGTCACAAATTAATGTGTGTTGTAATGATATATTTGTATGTAATTTTGTTATCTTGTTTGCATAGTAGGAGGGGATACATTTAATTTGCCTAGCCCCCTCCCCCTTCCCCCTAACCACAAAACAAACAAAAAAAAATTAAAAGGACAAGAATCGGATGTATGGTCATTTGTTCTGTTGACGAAAGATCACCTTTTAAAATTAATGCTATATTACTATATTCATGCCATAATATGAATCAAGGCAAAGCCTATTTGTGCGAGCGGAGAGAAAATACATACGATTATATAAAATAAAAAAGATCTTTCTTTTTTATTTTCACTACGATGGTTTATCTTATCTTACAAAACTTTCTGTTTGATGATTGCCAAAAAAGGTAGTATAAGGCGAGTGGAAACACGGAAGCATTTGTAAAATTGATCTAGACCAGCAGATGAACTTTTAAGTGGGGGGGGGGGGGTGGGGGTGGGGCTTAAAATATGGTTCTTTAAAAATATAGTTCTTTATAATTCATTTTTTATTTGTAAGAATAATGTTTAGGCTAGCTGAAAATAAATTACTTAAGAACAAAGGAAAAAACAAACATATTCCGACTTCTGACAGTACGAAACCACCCGAGACGAGAAAAGCAATCAGAGCGAAACGTCTCGTTTAGAACAGGAAATGTCGGATTTCCCGTGGTTACGCCGTCTTGTTGATGCTTTATCGTTACCTGATTTACGAAAAATGTTTTCAATAAATTTAACTTATAAACAAAAATTGAGTATAACATATACGTCTACTTGGAGTCGAAAAAAAAATTTAAATGGCAATATCCAGCATCTCCGCAGCAACTCTGTCTGTGAGGGGACGAAATTTTTTGAAAGCATAGTAGTACATTCTCATTCTTTGATTCAGCATATTTTCTGAATAAGATATGTGTATACGCGTTACCATAAGGGCGAGCTTCGCTCGCAAAGGCCCTTCGGGCCTTTGCAGCGAGCTCCGCTCGCTATTACCAACCTGCTCATACGCCCTTGAAGATATCTGTACAAAAAGAAGGCGCTGGGAGGAGGGTGCCTGAACCCCTCTCCTTTTGTATAAAATGTAATAATCAAAATGTTGAATAATATGAAGAAAAGGAGAAAAAAAATCATATGCGAAGTTGGTCAAACGTCAAGATCTTATGGTAAAAATGTAAGATCAAGTTTAAAATTATGTACTAGCACACGTAACAAGGTATAACAATGGCATTCTGAATATTTGTTCAGTAGAGCCAAGAGAAACGATAAGACCACAAAAGGATAGTACATGTAAAAATATCTAAAAATCAGTCTTATATATAAACTTCATGTACAGATTTCTATTGGTTAATTATTTCGTGGCCACGACTTAGTAAGTCGTGCGCACGAGATAATCAACCAATAGAAACAAAGAATTATGTCGTGGCCACGAGATAATAAGTCGTGGCCACGAGATATTAAGTCGTGGCCACGAGTTACTAAGTCGTGGCCACGAGATAATTATCTCGTGGCCACGAGATAATAAGTCGTGGCCACGAGTTGGTAAGTCGTGGCCACGAGTTGGTAAGTCGTGGCCACGAGATAATAAGTCGTGGCCACGAGTTGATAAGTCGTTGCCACGAGATAATAAGTCGTGGCCACGACTTATTATCTCGTGGCCACGACATAATAAAGAAATTGCACACGTCTCCTCTATGCTTCCGTAATTTTAACAATTGGCAATATTTTTTTCCTCTGGAGAATTGTCAAATGTCGACCTGCAAAGTTTCATTTGAAAAAAATATAAACATAAAAGACAATGGTCGACAGTTGGCATTTTTGTTTCTCGGGAAAATTGTCAACTGTCGACCGTCAACTGTGACTGGAAAAGAAATATAAACAGAACAGAAAGGTACAAGTGACAACGTCACATTAAAATCCAGCAGAAAAGTCCGTCCCTTGAACAAGCCAGACACAAGTACATATCTTACACACTCACATGCAAGTCAAAATCTGCAATGTACTGTATATATTAGTATTTTGAGCCATCAAATTGACGCTACGATGTGTAAATATCGGACCTGCTTCAAACGAAGACCTACCATTTCCTCCAAATGCCCTTGTGTCTATCTTTTGATAACACCTTATAAAGTTACCTTATATATTTTTAACCAATCAGCCATCGACATAGATACAATTAACAAGGTTTTACGTCATCGTCGATCACGTAATTTAGGAAAGAAATACTTTCCGATGCATTTTTTTCAATTTATAGACATAAAATCCATTATTTACTTTGTGCTGCATTGTCATAATGCAGTGTATATTTTCTATTGCTTGATCTATGTACATGTATTTAAAAAAAATAGATTCACATATCGTTTTTTACCTTATGCCATACACTTTACGTCTCATTCCGTTTAACGAAGTTCGTTCGTACGACAACCGTTGCTCAAATCAGATAGCTCTAATAACAGACACTTCTTTCTCAAGTAATCTCACAAAACAAACATTTAACTCTCATAGTTTTGAAAACCTAAATTGCATGACATCTAATGTTGTATACGGAATAGAGTGCTCACTTTGTGGATTGATTTATGTGGGTGAAACCAAAGGTCAGCCCCGAACCAGAATGTCAGGACATCGGTCAAAAATAAGTAATAAAGGAAGTCAACTTCTTTATCGACATTTTGACCAGGCCGATCATTCTGTTTTATCTATGAGAGTCAGAATCCTGGAGAAAATATATCACCCTACAAACAATCCCAATTTGAGCACACCTTTCCGTCGCAACAAAGAAGAGTTCTGGATAAAAAATCTTAACACTGCAGCGCCCTATGGGTGCAACGATAATATCAGCAGCATAGGAAACTTAACAAGTCCCAGTTGTCAATCGGTAAATGTGACTATCTTATTCAACAGACCACAAAGAAGACCACGAAGTCATGGCATTCGTAAATATAATAGGCCTGAGATACATAGTTTCTCCTTCGATGACTTGGTTCCATTTTTGAATGAGCTCTAGGTCTGCATTATATTCGTACCAAATATACTCTGTTCCTTTACGGAAGTTACACGAAATATACGAATATACGAAGGACCTCACATTTACCGATACACGTTCCCCAGAATACAGACTACAAGGAGTCATCTTGGACATTTCTACTTTTCGTTTATTTCAAGCAGTTAGATCAGATAAATCAAAGGAGAAACAAACCGTCCTTTGATTAAAGTAAGATTTGCAAACAAAAGTATTGATAAATTTAATCTTGGTAAAATTTTGAATCACAAAACTGTCAAAGAAAAGATCCCACCATATTTCAAAAGAAAAGAAACTCCTTGTATTTCCTATAGCTACACACCAACAGTTCCATCTAAAATTTACAATTACAAACGATTCTTGCAGATATATTGTTTTATATATTGTTTTCATTTATGTGCATGGACATCGACGGCGGGTGCGGCTAGCCAACAGGGAATGCTTACTCCTCCCGGGCACCTGGTCCCACCTTGAGCTTGCTAGGGGTCCGTCGATGCTCAATTTGGTGCTCTATTGTGAGTGCTGTTGAGATTTTCGTCAGGATCTTCTTTAACTCATTTGCAGAGTATTGATTTAAGTAATCCCTCACTACATCAACTTCCTTGCGAATGTTCGGATTTCAACTACTCTCCTTGTGGACACGTTATTACTGGAAACCTAATTATAGTCAAGAACGACAAGTTGAGAGAAATGTTAAAAAAAAGGTCCCAAATACAGAGAAAGTATGTCTTTTACATGGAACCAAATGTCAAAATTATCATGGACTCTTGTGAGGAATATACAAGACGTTGTGCAAAACAAGAGGATGTACAGCTCGACACCCTTTCAGAATGGATAAAATCCATCTAAGGGTTACTTTTATCTAGAATTTACCGATGAAAATCAACTGTGAACATCAGATTCGAGTCTATATTTAAAGACCCTGATGTTATCACAGAGCTTACCTACCTCCAAGAACATTATGTCATCACACCAGCGGACAAAGCCTCAAATAATTACACATTTACTTGCAAAAAAATACTATTTCGACAGTCTAGTTTAAGAATTGGATTTGAATTCGACACCTGGAAATCCCACTTACACCCCAACAAGCCCTTCTGCCTCTTAAATTAAAAAATAACCAGAAATGAGCTCTTGCTTCCTTTGGCTTTGACACTAACAATTTAGATTTAGATTTACCATACTTATACTGCATACCTAAAATTGATAAGAATCCGTACAAACAACGTTTCATCGCTGGTTCCTCAAAATGTTCTACCAGATCTGTATCGATCTTACTCACCAAAGTTTTATCTGACATCAAATCTGGGCTTCCAAAATATTGTTCGACAGTATATTTTCGCAGTGGTATCAACCAGATGTGGATTTTAAAAAATTCGAAGGAACTTTTAGAACATCTGAAATCCACTCTTTTTAGTATAGTCCATTCGATCAAAGCCTTTGATTTTTCGACACTTTACACTACAATTCCACATTCTAAATTGAAAGAAAGACTCGAAAAATTATAAGTATTAATGCGTTTACAAGGAAGAATGGTAATCGCGAATACAATGTACAAATCTATTGTTGTTAACTATGACAAAACCTACTTTGTAAAAGAAAAGTCCGATTCTGAAAATAGGTACATTGAAACTGATATTATACAGATGTTAAACTTTCTGATCGACAACATTTTTGTGGTGTTTGGAGGAAAGGTCTTCCAGCAAATTGTCGGAATTCCAATGGGGACCAATTGTGCCCCACGCCTTTCCGACATTATTAGTTATACAGTGTTTTACAGGGGTGATACAGAAATATATTGGGTCGATGAAAAAAGTTGTATTGGGCGAGGCGAAGCCGAGCCCAATACAACTTTTTTCACCGACCCAATATATTTTTGTATCCCCCCTGTAATACACTCTATAACGAATTTATCCCACCGATGGCTTTTGGTTTGTGTATGTTACGTCAACATATTTTAAAGCATCTCAGTGACGTCAAAAGCGTAAAGTGTCTTTGTAGAAGCAGGATATTAAAATGATATCCTGTCAGTAACATAATACAACATAATATTAGGTTCTTCTCGACCAATCAGATTGCAAGAAATTTGCCAGAGGTGGGATAATTTCCTTTACTCGTACGAGCCTGAATTCATTCAATCTGTGGTCTCTGAAGGGAAAAGATACTTAGCTTCTGACTTCAACTTCACTTACAGATACATAGACGATGTGTTGTCCATCCATTATCCAAAATTCGCGGATTACCTGAGCAGTATCTATTCTTCGGAGCTTGAAGTCAAAGAAACTACAGAGACAAATAATTCAGCATCCTATTTGGACATAATGTTGTCCTACGACACTGATGGTCACATGAACACCTAACCTTTTTGCAAAGTAAGTGTACAAATTTCAGTTAAAAAAACTAAAGCGCCTCACTGAAATTAATTTTGGCTGAAAATCTCGTTGGCTGGAAGCATCACTGATCGGTCTCCTTCCATACATGTGTTGTTATCAATGTTTTCTGTACGTCTGTTACGATTGTTTTGTGTGGTGTTTTAGTGGATGTTGTTGTGTCTTTTTTACGATATAGAGTTTGTATGATGTCATTTATGTATTACTTTCTTGTGAGTTTGTTTTGCTGGATGAATGCAAGGTGGGCATACTGGAGATCATTCCCTTTTCTTGATGAGGATTTTATACTATCCGAAACACGTGTCTAGTGCATTAAAATTGGTTTAAAATTTCCTTCAAGAAGGTGAAGAGTTGGAAAACTTCCGTCTTCACTGATTTAAAACCTATATATTTAGTGTTCTTGAAATGTACATAATGGAAATTTTCTTTGAGATGTTTCAGTCATAATAAACATAATTTTTATTTCATCATTCATCTGTTAATACAGAATCCGTGAGAAGGAGTTTGTCTGACAGTCATCATCAAAGAATTACATGTCTAAATAAGACTTCTAAATTTGAAATACATCCTGAATATTTCACGCTCCTCGTATCATCTTTGTTTGATTTCGAATAGTCCGAATGTCAGTGAATAAAAATCAAACTAAACCCTCAAAACTAGGCACACAAAATGATGAAAAAGTACAAAACCAAACAAAACACTGAAGGTATCATCAATTTTAGGAAAAATGAATATCAATTGTTGCTAGCAACATCCGTCACGTCTAGAAAAGCCAAATCCGTTGAATGTGTCAAATTAAAAAGTAATGAATGATATTACCTCTAGAAATTGCAACAAAGTTTAGTCAGTCATATTTCTTTTCATAGCAGAGTTGCAGGAATTTTTGAAGATCGTTGTATCAGCTTTTTTTTGTAACTAATTTTTCATTTCAAGTAAATATTTCAACTTAGATTAAATACTTTTTGATTGACATAATTATACATTTAAATGCAAAGTAATACCTCAAATGCACAAATTAAAGAGTATCTCATAATCATTGAAAACTACGGAAGCGTATTAGTACCAGATTGACACGCCTTATTTTTATCTATTTTATACACTTTTTTTCTGTAAATTTTACACTTTTTTTCTGTAAATTTTACACTTTTTTCTGCAAATTTTACACTTTTTCTGTAAATTTTACACTTTTTTCTATAAATTCTACACTTTTTCCTGTAAATTTTACACTTTAATGTGTAAATTTTACATTTTTTTCTGTAAATTTTGCACATTAATATGTAAATTTTACACTTTTTTCTGTAAAATGTACCCTTTTTTCTGTAAATTTTACACTTTAACAACCTATCCCGTAAGGGGTATCAGCCACTAGTACGCCCTATTCTCGCCATCTTTTCCGATTCTTCGACTTGCGAAACTATATATTATAATAGATGAAATACATTGTGCAGATAAATGAAAAAAATATAACAGATCAATGATTTATGAAATGAACTGCAACAGATTCCGATACATAAAAGATTAAAATTAACTCAATTTTAATCTCAATAATCGATCAATTAAGGAATAAAAAAGATGTAATAAAGCAGGAACACGTATAAACAATCTAACAACTAATCATATCAGAAGTCCACATGTAATAAGATGGCTATTTGAGTCTTGGGAATCCTCAAAGGGGATTAACATGTCTCCAAAGAATACATGTCATGCAGGTATAATGTTCGTCCTCATTAAATACATGTAGTCAGATTCACGCCCCCCTCACCCAAAGAATCTGGGTGGGGTTACAGAGAATTTTTCAATTGAGGTTACAGGAAATATATATTTTCCAGCTGGGATGGGGTGTTGACTTTTACACCCCAAGAGTAAAAAGAGAATAAGTACACAAAGAGGAAAATATAAAACTCTATGAAAAGAATAATTAAAAGAGCGGTTTATTTCAACTTATTTTAATCGCATCCTGACTCTTAGTTTCAAATAACATTTCATTTCTTGCATTCTGAAAATTGCATTAATTTTCGTTTAATTAACTAAATTACAGTGGCGTCGTTCTGATTGGAAAAGGGGAGGGCACATCTGTGAATGTTTTACACAAAGGTGGGGAGGGGTTAGATATAGTGTTAAATATCTGTGTGTCTAGTAGAGTTAAAATGTACTTATACGTAGATTTAAAGTAAATAACTGGCGAGCAGAAGCGATCGACCTGCATTTGGACTTGAATTGTCAGAAAAGGCTATCTATTTCCTCTTTTTAAGTATAATCATATTTGGAGTTTATACTCTATTTAATGCCTTTGTATAATATATTATTTAAGAAATAAAAAATGACAAGCCGGGCTCTATTGTCTCATAATGCCCGAGCGTCTTCAGCCAATCACATTTATTACCGAGCCGCGTCAGCGGCGAGGTGATAAATGTGATTGGCTGAGGACGCGAGGGCATTATGAGACAATAGAGCCCGGCTTGTCATTTTTTTATTTCTATTCTAATGATGACCATCGATTCTTGGTAAAAACCAGTTCCTGCCGGTTTATCTGCTTTCAGAAAATGGGTAGGCGTGGCTTATCGCTATAGGGCCTATATTGGAGAATAGAGCCCGGCTCGCGTCTGTTGTCTTAATAGGGAAAACGAATCAAGTCATATTAGAATCGCATTTATATGGATGCGAAATAACTCAGATTAGTTATACTATTTGAAAGAAAATATTAATTGGCGAGCAGTAGCGAGCCAGAAAATTTCATGACAACTGCCTTCTAGCTTGCTGTTCAATTTCGTGCTCTATTGTGAGTGCTGTCTGATCTTCTTTATCTCATCGAAGATTTCCTTAACATATTGTTGTTAAAATAACAAAAAAAAAACAATAGTGATATGTTATAGTATGTATTTCCCGAAAAGTGGGAAGAGGGGCACAAACAAAGTTGTGCCCCCCCCCCCCCGCTGCTCCATTCTCTTACGCGCTCCTAATTTTTACACAATTACGCAATACAGGAAGAGAAAGCACGCTTCGTCCTCTTAAGTCAGCCCCTATATACCATCGTCGGCACGAATCACAGGATCACTTTTTTTAATAAAAATACTACCGGTGTTATATAGTAGTTTTTCCCCGTGGTACAAAAATGTAGCCCCCCCCCCCCGGGAAAAAAAACCCTGCTATATAGTAGATTTTTCCTCGTTGGAAAAACTGCTATATATTAGTCTTTCATAGCAGATTTTTCCCCTTACCGCTACTGATTTGTTTTTATCTTTTTTTGATTATTTTGCAATCATTTCGATTTTCGATGGGTTATGATATGGACCCAACTCGAAAAGCTCACTCAGTTTGTCTTATATTATTTGTCTTTGTATCTGTCTGTTTGCCTATCTGTGAGTGTCTGTCTTTATGTATGTCCTTTCCTTTCTGTGAATAAAAAAATTGTCTGTTTATACGTATGTCTCTTTACATGTCTGTATCATTGTGTCTGTTTGTCCGTCCATCTGTGTGTGTCTGTCTGTTTTCCTTTCTGTCTGGATATCGTCCAGTGTGTGTCTGTCTGTGCGTGTACCTGTGAGTTTTTCAGCCTGTATCTTTATGCATGTATTTATCTTTTTACTTGTCTGTATATGTGAAAGGGTGTTTGTTTGAGTCAGTCTGTTATTTTGTGTTTAGGTGTCTGTCTCTCTCTTAGTTTGTCTTTCTTCTGTAAACGGAAATTTTCTTAAATGCTGTGACAAATTGAGGTGATACTGAAAATCATAGTAATGTGTAGTAGAACGGACCTTTATAAGACTATTATTGTTATATATTTAAGTAAATTTACCTTTAGATATCTCTTTTAGCTTCAATTATTCATTTCAAAAGACATTTTTCGATCTTCTGCTTCCATTTTGTACATTCCGCTCACTCTCATTGGTTTAGAATGTTAACTTTTGTCCAATTAGAGCGCTCGTTGTAAGGCCTAGTTCGGCATACTTATCACGTGATTACGGGTATATATACCCAGCGCAGAGTAAAAATGTTCACTCTGTCGGATTTTCTGGCCACATATAGTCATCTTCTGACTGGTAATACGACTTAAACACTTAGTTGGCTTTAAACACTTAGTTTTTCCTATTGAACTTCTAAAGTTCCCATTTATTTCGTATTTTGATAGGTGTCTTTTTCATTTTACTTTTGAAAAAATTATTTTCGAAAGTCCTTTTTATTTTGAACGAAATTGATACTTTTTATTTATTTCAATTAAGTTTAAGGTTATTTTGATATACGATTTGAGGCATTTATTTTGTGTACCTGACTATTTGATAACATTATTTTGTACAATTTTATTTAGTTATTGTTGAATTTTACACTTGTTTGTTTTATATACGGAAATACCGTCATTGTTATTAATAAATATTGAAACTTCATGATCTTATGTGTCATTTAGCTAGCGCCACAACTCGCCTGCTGCTACATTGGCGTCGCCGGTAGGATAGATTTTTTATAAATCTTCCAGAAAAGTGTTGCTTTTGGAGACAGATTTTTTTTATTATCATTATTAGGCTTTTGATTCGTGTGTTGTATTTCATTTTATTTGAATAATTTTTGTAGGAAGTCATAGATTCGTACGTCGAAATGAACGAGAAAGAAGCATTAAGTGATTTATTGTCAAGGGTCAGAGAGGAGGAAGAAATGTTAGCTAGAAATACGCGTCATAGATTGCGAATTATTGAAGATACCGGAAGTGACGATGGGTCTGATATTCTAGTGTATCAATCGACACCCAGACCGACTATGTCACGTCATGCATTTGATTTTGAAAGTATTGGTGCGAGATGTCAAAGTAAATCTAGAAATGAAACAGATCTTGAGAGAAGTAGTAGGATTCGTGATTCGCAAAAACGCATTTCTTGAATAGAGATGTAGATAGAAAAGATGATTTGACTAGGGGTTGTGATCGAGTCGATGAAGGCTTTCAGGATTCTCGATATTGTCGTAGAGATCAAGACTATTCTTTACCAATGTTTGAAAACGTCCGAGGCACTCGAAGGGATCATAGTAATCCTCCGCCGATGTATGATGATTATAGCTCGAGAATGCGAAGTAGGATTGTGTCATATAGTGATAATTTATCACTGCGACCTTATATGGATCGCGATAACGATGACGCTAGAGATAGAAGTAGAGGTAATTCACGCTCTAAGCGCGCCGAGAAAAATTCGACGGTAAAGGAGATTTGTCAGATTTTCTTGTTCAGTTTGAACAGGACGCTACCTGGAATGAATGGACCGAAAGCGAGAAAGCTACGCAAATACTTATTTGCCTTGATGGTACCGCAAAACAGATACTAAGCGAACTAACTGCGGACAAGATAGGGAATTATCAAGCTATTAGGGATTTCTTAGTCAATAGATTCAATCCGAAGGAGCGCGAAACGGCCTACACAGCCAATTGTGTCTCAAATGAAATTCATATGAAATGAGCATCATGTAAATTTCACATGAAAGTTCATGTGAAATTCATATAAGTTTCACATAAGATTTATGTGAAAAATATTTCACATGAATTTCACATAAATTTCCTTCACATGAATTTCACATGAATTTTCTAATTGATCTTCACAGGAAACTGAATTCACAAAACATTCATGTAAAAATCTTCACATGAATTTCATGTGAAAAATTTCATGTAAATTTCATGTTTGTGCTCATTTCACATAAATTTCATGTGAACTTTCATGTAAAGTTCATGTAAATTTCATATGAATTTCATATGAGGCACAATTGGCTGTGTATATCGATGCGAATTTAAATCGCGCCGAAGGCAGAGAAACGAGTCGATTCAAGACTATGGATACCAGTTACGCAGATTAGCACTGAAATAATTCCTACTCAAGATTAGCTCTAAAGGGTCAAGGACGAATGTGTGACTACAGTTTAAACCTCTAAGTTAAGGCCAGTCGAATAGGTCAAGGTCAATGCGAAATATATCAAGTGTTTTAGTGTAAAGTTTTGATATCAATGTAATATATAAATCTACTATAACATGGGGGGAAAGTCTACTATATTGCAGAATTTCCCTCGTGGAAAAACTACTATATAGTAGATTTTCCGGGGGGCGGGGGAACTATATAGCCATTTTCCAGGGGAAAGTTGGCTATGGGGAAAGACTACTATATAACACCGGTATTGTTCACTGATATTTATAATAGTATAGGGATTGTATGATATTCAAGATCAGTTACTGGTATTTTTTTATTAAAAATGCATTAGTGTGTTTGTGAGGGGGGGGGGGGGTGTTTGTGTTTCCTGGAGCATTTTCGATAAGATGCACACTCGCGATAGTAAAATCAAAATATTGAATTACTATGGCCTAAGTATCACAAGCGAGTTGAACCATGTAAACTGGCCAACAATAGAAAACGAAAGAAACATACAGAGACACAATGCTTTATGCATTTATCAAAGGTTCCAATATACAGTATTAGTTTTGTATTCGAAGAAATGGCCAGGGTATTTCTATGTGTTGAGACTTAACAGCAATTCTCTGTAAGAACCAAGAATTTCAAGACATGTTGGCATGGCATGTCATGGATTTTTGGTATGGAAGTTCAATATGAAGCACTAGTATGTAAATCAACCCCAGTTTTTTTTCAAAATGGTTGCCGTTGCCATGGTAACCGTGTCTGAAATTTCAAAAATAGGGAAAATCTATAGGAAGAGGCATATTTGTAGGCTTCGTTACCATGGAAACAGGTACTTTTTTATTCTGAAATTGCTTCGATAATTTTCTTTAAATCCTTATCATTATGCATATTTGTAAAGTTTTTTACATTCATCTCGGATGCCTTGTTGGAGATCTCCTCCCTTCTTGTGTATACAAGATGAAAAATTGGGCCAAAAAAGGGTATCAAAAGGCTCTGTTTTGGGCACTTTAAGACCCTTTTTTGCATGTTTTTACTGTTTTACAAGGTTGAAAATTTCATAAAAGCACCAATTTTTGAAGTCCAAATTCTAATTATCTAATTAGTAACATCTTTGAACTATATATAAATATGAAAAATTAATTGGACAAATTTGTTCTTTTATATGCAAAGCAGCATCAAATTTAGTTGCTATGGCAACAATCGGCTGAAAGGTTTCCATACGATAGATTTAAACACAACTCTATCAAACTATCTACACATGATATTGGAACAGAAGTTCATGTATACATCTATCAGAGGGGGTTTAATATAAAAATGACCTTGAAAGAAAGGAGGGGATCTCCAACAACACTAGGTTGCAGCACCCACAGCAAAATCACAAAACACCCATGCAAAAAACACAGAACAGATACCCACAGAAAGAGACGCAAAAGGGACAAAGAACACCAACTCACAACATAGAAACATGAAACATAAAAGACTACACATAAACCAACGAGACCAATGGGCAACCGGTGCCGACTAAGGAAGGCCATCTGCCACGTAAATAGCAGACGGTGTGGTTATCCTGGATTACGTGCGCACAACCCTCCCACTATTCCGATTTCCCAGAGGTCTCGAAGAACGCACAATTATGTTAAACGTCTTTTAATTCAATAGCATCATTTAAAACCTGATAAAATTTACAGAATGGACCAGACATGCACATTTCGGGTACTAAACCCTCGTCAGTGATCCTCAGTCTAAACAATGTAAGGTGGCCAAAAAGTATGAAACTTATTATGTCCATAAATGTACCAAAAGACGTAGCAGAATGGGTGGGAAATGATGCCACAGGACCCACGTTTTAGAAATTTCAATAAATTTTGCAACAGAAAATTTCAAATGCGTTAAAGAGACGGACGATCAACCAAAGTTGATCGAACTTGGCTACATGTGCAAAGAATGGTGTAAAACAACCTCCATTACACCATCTAAAAATGGTGTAAAACCTCCATTACACCATATATATATCACAGATTACGAAGCTCACCTCGTGACAGCAAAATTCAATTCAAACATATTTCTTAGTACATGTATATTGGCTTTTAAAGGCAAAACCACTCAAGGAGAAAAAGTAGGTCGAGGTCATTTTATGAAAGTTTGATCAAAGATACATCCAATATGCAAGTTTCGTACATGTAGCAGTTATACTTTGCTCAATATTGGCTTTATAGAGCAAAATCACTCAAGCGGAAAAAGTAGGTCAAGGTCATTTTATGAAAGATTGATCAAAGATACATCCAATATGCAAGTTTGGTACATGTATCACTTATACTTTGCTAAATATTGGCTTTTAAAGGCAAAATCATTCAAGCAGAAAAAGTAGGTCGAGGTCATTTTATGAAAGTTTGATCAAAGATACATCCAATATGCAAGTTTGGTACATGTAGCAGTTATTCTTTGCTCAATATTGGCTTTATAGAGCAAAATCACTCAAGCGGAAAAAGTAGGTCAAGGTCATTTTATGAAAGATTGATCAAAGATACATCCAATATGCAAGTTTGGTACATGTATCACTTATACTTTGCTCAATATTGGCTTTTAAAGGCAAAATCACTCAAGCGGAAAAAGTAGGTCGAGGTCATTTTATGAAAGTTTGATCAAAGATACATCTAATATGCAAGTTTGGAACATCTAGCACTTCTACTTTGCTCAATATTGGCTTTTAAAGGCAAAATCACTCAAGCGGAAAAAGTAGGTCAAGGTCATTTTATGAAAGTTTGATCAAAGATACATCCAATATGCAAGTTTGGTACATGTAGCACTTATACTTTGCTCAATATTGGCTTTTAAAAGCGAAATTACTCAAGTGGAAAAAGTAGGTCAGATGCTGCATCAGATGCATGGGTCCATCTCGGCATCCAAAGATGAATCACTTGTGCAAGTTTGGTTACTGTAGCATTAGTACTTTGTCAGATACTGAGCTACCCCAAACTTCTTATCCAAATCACTCAAGCGGAAAATGTAGGTCAGATGCTGCATCCGATGCATGGGTTCACCTCAGCATCCAAAGATGAATCACTTGTGCCAGTTTGGTTACTGTAGCATCAGTACTTTGTCAGATACTGAGCTACCCCAAACTTCTTAACCAAGTCACTCAAGCGGAAAATGTAGGTCAGATGCTGCATATGATGCATGGGTTCACCTCAGCATCCAAAGATGAATCACTTGTGCCAGTTTGGTAACTGTAGCATTAGCACTTTGTCAGACACTGAGCTACCCCAAACTTCTTAACCAAGTCACTCAAGCGGAAAATGTAGGTCAGATGCTGCATCCGATGCATGAGTTCACCTCAGCATCCAAAGATGAATCACTTGTGCAAGTTTGGTTACTGTAGCATCAGTACTTTGTCAGATACTGAGCTACCCCAAACTTCTTAACCAAGTCACTCAAGCGGAAAATGTAGGTCAGATGCTGCGTACGATGCATGGGTTCACCATAGCATCCAAAGATGAATCACTTGTGCCAGTTTGGTAACTGTAGCATTAGCACTTTGTCAGATACTGAGCTACCCCAAACTTCTTAACCAAGTCACTCATGCGGAAAATGTAGGTCAGATGCTGCATCTGATGCATGGGTTCACCTCAGCATCCAAAGATGAATCACTTGTGCAAGTTTGGTTACTGTAGCATTAGTACTTTGTCAGATACTGAGCTACCCCAAACTTCTTAACCGGACGCGGACGCAGACACTGACGCGGACACGGACGCGGACGCGGACGCGGACGCGGACGCGGACGCGTGGGGTTATAGCATAAGCTCACTCAACTTCGTCGAGGTGAGCTAAAAATGGTGTAAAACCTCCATTACACCATGTAAAAATGGTGTAAAACAACCTCCTCACTGTTAGGTGACCACACACAAACAAGACCGTAAAACACAGGGGTCCAAGCAACACAGATGAATATGTAAATGGGTATAAAAAGAGGACGTGCGTAATACAGTCCGTGCTCTGCCGGCTGTAGCGAGCTCATATATGTTATCACCCGAGGAGTCCGACTGACATTCAGAGAGGACAGGTGGTCGGGGCCCTGTCTTCTCTAAAGAGGTTTGGACAGGGCCCGTCATGGAGTCCCGTCGTCACAGTCAGTCAGAGTGCAAGTCTTAAGAATGCGCTCGTACAAGACTGTATATTGGTCAAGTACCAAGCTTAGTGTCCGTCTGGTGACATTAGGATCATATCCACGGTATAAAAGGCGTTTGATGACTCTGACGCATTTTCGATACATATGCTGTCTACCTTTGATCCTTCTTATTTTGTTAATTATGTCACCATAAAATGCAGGTTGTGAAATACCCAAAGTAATATACTCCGTTGCTTGTATGGGTCCGAATTTCAAAAGAAGTTGATCATAATTTTTGTAAAATTTCCAGAAAGTCTTTACTAGTTTGTGAAAGCGAAAACCTTGACCTAAAAGTTTCTTTGTAATTTGTAGATTTCTATTATGAAAATCCAAAACATCAGTACATGCTCTAGCATACCGGATGAGCTGTGAAATGTAGATACCGTATGACGGTAATCTAGGGACATCACCGTCAAGCCAGGGAAAATTTACTATGTTGAATCCAAAATCATCTCGTTTGTCATATACACTTGTATGAATTTCTCCATTGACAATTTTGATATTTAGGTCCAAAAATGGTGTTTCAGTGTCTGTAAGGTTTGCCTTGTTTAGAGTCAATTCTTGTGGATAAATAACATCTTTATACTTTTCAAAAACAGGATTATCGATAGTAAGAATAACATCCAGGTACCTAGAAGTACCAGTGAAGCATTTCACATCATCATGTTTTCTTTGATTTTGAAGATTTTGAATAAATTCCTTTTCATATGTGTATAAAAATAAATCTGCAACAAGAGGCGCACAATTTGTACCCATAGGAATCCCTACAACCTGCTTGTAGAGATTCTCACCAAATCTTACATAAATGTTGTCCAAGAGGAAGGACAAGGCACTACACAGGTCGCTACATGTCCATGATTTGTATGATTTGTATTCTGTAGCGGAAAAGAAACCCTTTGATTCAGATGTACAAATATAAATTTTCCCCTCTCGATTATAGCACCATTTAATGAGTTTGGACAATTGATCATTGATCTTGTCGTGAGGAAGCGTGGTGTACATATTTGAAAAATCGTATGAAGCAATCGTATTGGCTTGAAAATTTCTAGATTTTATCTTGTCAATCACATCCCCGGAATTTTTTATAGACCAAAATAAATTTACATCATTCCTGTTAAGAACAGTTTCACAATATTTTGCAACGTGTTCCTTTACCGCCGTGAGGGCTGATGTCAGATGTCTAGACAAACTTGTAGTTGAGGAGTTGCTAGAATTAGCAATGTATCTAAATTTGTAAGGAGATTTGTGCAGTTTTGGCATGCAGTATATTGTAGGAAGATCCAATTTAGAAATAGGGATGTTGAATGAAGAAATTTCAGTGCTATGTTTGCTCAAAATGTTAGGGACACTTTCATTGCTTTTGATATAAGTATCTGTAGACGAAAGTTCCGAAACTAAAGTTGATATATAGTAAAGTTTTCATATGATTATGGTGTTGTTTGCTGCTTTATCTGCAGGAGCGAAGACAAATTTTTCATGTAAATTACGTAATTTGGATTTAAAATATCTTTCAGATCTAGAACTTGGATTTTCAAAAAGATGAGGATTTTTGTGGAAGTTGTCTATTCGAATGTCAGTAATGTCCAAAATGAGGTTTTTCCAGTCATTCAGAGAATGCGATTCGACTCCTTCCGATTTACACCATCGTTTGGTATAGTTATCTAAGGCTTCCTTTAGTACTTCGCGACATTTAATAAAATCTATCTTGGATGGGATTCTATACTTAGGTCCTTTTTTGAGAAGACCACGGAGCTGCCTGTCTTGGATAATTGAAAAGTCACCTGTAATAATATGACCAGCTGGTTTATATAGACATTCAGATGTTGCACATTCTCAAGAAGCAGGACATGATTCAAGTATTTTAGGATCTGATGTAACTTTGTTGTAGTTAAAAACGAAATTTCGAATAGGTCTCTTATATTTGTAACAAATAAGAGGAGGTTCTAAATTTTCAAAATATTGAGAAATAGCACTTTGTACACGATGATCCCGAAAAATATTAGAGATGTTAAGAAGATCGAATCCTTTGTTAATGAATGAAATTTTTAAGAATCGTTTTTTAGGTGGGATGTTTTTAACAACTGGATAAAGTTTCACTGTGTACAATCCACGACGGGTACGGATGTTTCGCTTCATTTTCCGGTTTCACTTTGAAGCGGAGATTTTAAGTACTCAGGTCTTAAAATCTCATTTTATGTTGGTTTCCCAAAAACATAGCTTGGAATTTTTTGTATGGATGGTACCAGGAGAGATGTAAGTTTGTTTTACAACAACATGTCAGATCAGATCCACTGAATTATTAAAGCTAAACACATAATTTTGACGCAGAATGTATCCAAAGTCACACTGAACGTGCTATTTTCCAGAAAATTTTGCATTAATCTCAGTCAAATTGCAAACATTGATATCAAAATAAGATTTTTATATTTAGAAATAACAGCAAAGTCATTGCATTAGCAAATCGTTTGTAAAATACTCCAATATTAGCAGCAAAATGGATATATTGGTGTTTTGACTGTACGTGTTTGAAAAATACGTACTGTACGGTTTATATAATATGTACTGTACGGTTCAGTTTATATTTAGTCGTTTTACTTCATAGGTCTCAGTTCATTTACCATCTTCGCGAGCCAATGGTATAGATCCGCCGTGCTCCTCAAATTTGAGGAGCACGGCGGATCTATACCACTGGCTCGCGAAGATGTTCATTTACCAACTACAGCGAATTTGCGATTAGATCCTTAAATATTTTTTTTCTAGAACTCGAGGGGAATGTTATTTTCAACAGGTCACTACATGTATTTATCTTCGATCTTCAATGTCTTTTTTTCAGTGCAGAGTAACAATAAAATGAAACAAACGTAGTTCAAATTCAGCTTATCGAGAAAGACAGGTTACAGACGGTTATGTATCACACTTCCAAATTTGTATATCGGGCAGAATATGTACAAATATGGTGCCTTTGGGACAAAGGAGCAACTCCAGGACTTTATACTAAAGAGGCTGATCACGGGAGAAATGTGGAAATAATGTGAACTTTGTGTTTTCCTATAAACGAGACAAAAATAATAACAGCAGCAAATCTTAAAACTAGATACCATTTAGTAGAACAAATGTTGAAAAGAAGATGGAAGATGTTGAAAGGATTGAATTAAAAAAAAATGAAATTTACTTAGTCCAAGGGTGGAAATTTGTTAATGGATAAAAACAATGAAATTCAAACTTGAATTGTATCTCCTCGGCTGTTAAAGATTACAGAAAATTTCTGTGAATTTCTAAGTCCAAGGGCAGCCTTTCTGTCAAATAGGATCATTGTGATATCTACAAAACTCAAATGTAATAGATGTGTGTATGACGGTCATTTACCGCGCAATTAGCAAAAAGATGTTGTTATACGGATTACGTGTGCGCAGCACTCCCACTTTTTCGGTTATTCAGAGGTCTCAAAGAATACACAATATTGATGTAAAATAATCTCCTAACTGTAATGTGACAATACAAACAAGACAGCATAACACAGGAGCCCAAGCAACACATAGATGAATATGTAAATACATATATAAATAGAGGGCGCACGAGATGCAGTCCGTGCTTTACCGGCTGTAGCGAGCTCGTGTTTGTTGGTTAAAATATAGGAATCTGTTGAAAACGTACGAAAAATGAAAGTCCTATCACTTATCAATCAAGAGGAAGTTCTCCTTTTTTTAGGGAAGAAGGTGTTTGTCAAGGTCAATGATGAGGGCATCTGTTGAACTGTACTGTCCACTTGTATGTTAATAACGCTTCCTTCAAAGTTAAAAGTTTATATGATTGGATCGACGAGGGCCTATTGATTTTACAGTCTTTGCTGTGATTGTAGAAGAGAAGTGGAGAATGGAGTTAAAACCATAGGAGCTCGGCCCCAACAACCTTCAAATATACACGCAACTTAAGAAAAGGAGGATGCGGTTGCAGATCCTTTACGTCGAGCTCCTGTGGTTCAAAAATCATTGTGGACGATAGAAGGACTGGTAGTGATGGTGGTCAAGTAGAGAACATTGAGGGCTTCTAAGGCGTTTTGAGAATTCGTACAGAAGTTCATTCATTTATTCATATAAAATTATACAAAGGCGTAGCTCTGCCTGTAAAAGTGGAGGGGCACGACATCCCAAAATTTCTAACAAGCCAAAAGAGAAGGGGAGAGGAAGAGATTTTTAAAATATGGGGGTTTCATGTTCTGTATGTACAAATTTTAACATTTCTGATGCAATTCTAAATTTTAAGTATATGCATAAATGTCTGGCGAGCGGTAGCGAGCCAGGAAATTCTTTTTGCATATTATTGACTAATCAGGAAAAACTTTCTATACCCTCTTTCATTAACAAGTACATGTAATAATATTCTATATAGTTTGAGTTAAATGTCCTCATGTACATTGATAAAGTAATATGTATAAAGGATGGATCAGAATAGCTAAATTATTCAGAAAGAAACATGGTTGTGCCCCCCACTTTTCAAAGTGGGGGCATGTGCCCCGCTGCCCCCTCCCCCCTTCTCCTACGCCCTTGAAATGTCTTATACAGTGATGATGATCATTTGTTTTTGTGAAGCAAAATGTAAAAAAAACAATGTTACGA
This sequence comes from Pinctada fucata, assembly GCA_028142955.1. Lineage (NCBI taxonomy): Eukaryota > Metazoa > Mollusca > Bivalvia > Pterioida > Pteriidae > Pinctada > Pinctada fucata. The sequence continues at coordinate 38,316,034 of AP027111.1, read as the reverse complement.
AGAGAAAACTAGTCAGGTTCCCGGGACGCCTTTTGGTTTTTTTTTTTTTTTTTTTTTTTTTTTTTTTGTAAAGAGTAAAAGGGATCACGGGAACCTTACTTTACCAAAACATCCACCCTTTCCAACGAATTATCCGGCATTGAACATATCGGTAGTTAATCTCTGTGATACATCATGTCAATTTCATTGTTATATCAAAAATACTAGAATTAATATCCATGCAAAAATGGACAATATTGTATAAAACTCTCAAATTCTGCTATTATAGAATATATGAAAAAAAATCGACGACATTTTGACCTTTATATACATTGGTCAACAAAATCAAATTCATCAAGACGCAATTCCAGGAAGAATGCGAAGCAATATTTCTCGGTTGAATTTTCTAATTTTCTTATTTCATTGTGCGATTTGACATGTTCCTTACTACTTCATACAAGATTTAAATGAAATTTATATTTACTTTCTGGTGAGTTGGGAGTCATATTTCAATATCATGATTCTCGCTAACAAGTTTTGATTGAAGGAGAGGGTTTGTGGAGAGGAGAGGGTTTATGACTTATTTGGTTGGAGCGGACCGTCGGTTCTTAATGTGATAACTAAACCCATCAACAGATTAAATGTCTGTTTTTACATGTACTATACTCTCAAAATGATGACTGTGTATCATTCTTTGCAGTCGCAACACGATGAGAACTTAGTGCATTTAGTGTATCACATGATAAATCCTTGGACCGGACACTATCGCGGTTTGCTTTCCAGGGCTTAGCACCATAAATATCGGAAAATTCTCAGACAAAATTTTGTCTTAGACTTAAGAAAGTTCTCAGCTGAGAATCAGCCTCAAGTCTAAGAAAATTTTACACCACGATCAAATTTAAGAATATTCTCCAAAGTTAAGAATTTTCTCAGCTGAGACAGCAGTTGCTAATGACGACGTCATCTTCAAGACGCACTTGTTACGGGATGTCATGCATGTTTTTTCCCGCTTTTTATGATGTGAAGCTATTTCTCGTCAAAACGTTTTAGATCACAAAACGGAAGGTCGCAAATACTTCTAAACCAAGATTATACGAATGCTTTTACTCACTTTTTGATTGTTCTTTATTGTTTTAATTGGGCAGAAAAGTTTCCCAAGTTTTTTTTACAATGGTTTAGGTGTAGTTGTGATCTTGCGTACTTATTAACTTAAAGACACAGTGTCCCTAAAAATTTGTTTTATTGAAAACCTAAAACTTATTTCGAAGGGTCAAGATTGAGAAAAAAGGAGCCATAAAAATTTATTTGAAAATATGCAGTAACGACCATAATATTGTCGAATTTGCGAAATTAAATCTCCATAATTATACCTCTATTGTGAAATCGCAATACATTGAAGGTCACGCTAGTGGAATGAATTAGAGCTGCGCAAACGGCTTTTACTGCGAATGTATGCGTCAGATTCCCCTAAAAATTTGATATCATACAAATGAGAATGTAAACTTTCAGATATTCTTAATATCAAATGGCCGTGCCTAACTATTTACCTTATATATTCTCTTAAACAATAAATTCAAACCGAAAAATCTGTGTTCACCTTATAATTTTGCAGTTCGCTTCGCTCGCCAATCATTGAAGTAAAATGACCAATTGGTTTTGAAAAAGTGGGTAAATGACCCTTTTTCAAAAATTCATGTATTTGATCTGAAATAGATGGCACAAACGTAAAAAAAAGTTCAATCCCACGTACATGTACATGTATATTGTGCAATGTTTAACATTATAACTGTGTAAAAATATTTGCTCACCATTATTCTAACTACATGTATTGTTTTTCATTTTAGATAAAGATACATGTACTGTGCAAAACTGACCTCACCGGGCCAGGGCTTATTTTAATCATCCGATTTGCTTGATTGAAGTAGCTCCACCCGATCCCGGAGGCCGGTATTTTGCTACGATTCTAACTTTTGCGTTGCTCGTTAGATAGGCTATATGCTTTGAGTTTATGATAATATAATTTAGTGAAACATTTATCAAGTACATTTAAAGATTTGACTAATAGAGATAACGGACAATACATGTATTTGCATGAATAAGGATCCGTCTATGCGATTTCTACTACAGAAAATTTACAAAAATGAAATTAGGCCGAATGGCGATCAACTGACACCAGCAGGGGCGTAGCTGCCTATACGCCATCACGCTATGCGTGCACATCGCGGAATTAGAAAAAAATATGCATGGATTTTTCAGGGAGAAAGAGAGAGAGAGAGAAAGAGAGCTTTTCTATGCTTACTAGATTGTCTCCCATACTTTTTACACTTAAAAATATCGCCATCTTCTTTAAAATTGCATATTTTTTTTAGCAAAAATACCAATTCCTTTTGGTAAGTCTTTTTGACATTCATGTGTCTGAAATTAATCATTATCAGTGGTACTTCAAGTAATTATGATTCAAAGATGACAAAATAATTGAAAAAGAATAGCGCCCATATGAAATCAGACAACTTTTTCGTCAGAAGTGAACGGCATCAAATTTTTATAGTATTTTCTATTCCGAGGCATTATTAAATGAAAAATGTCACCAACTGCTTGCCTCCATATTTTTTTTCTAAACATTCACAATGATAAGATAGGTTTTGAAGTGACGTGTTCAGTGTTTGTGCATCTGACTTAATTTCACTAAACTTCTTCCACGTCTATTAATGAGACGATTTTCACCTTGAAAGATGGATTCAAGTCACAACTGAAGTACATATCCGTGTAGGAATCAGGCAGATGAAATACCTTCACATTTTTTTGCAAAACTTTACTATTTCGAAATGCGCTCAGATTAACCCTTCCCGAACGAATTTTCTACATATTTTGATGGTGAAAAAAGTTATGAGGGCACCATATATGGTTGAATTGTACAGAGAAAATTTCCCGCCATTTTCCCTTCATAATCCTTTATAAATGAGGTGAATATCACACTTCACCATCGCTACCCTGAGAAATGAATTGACATAATATTATGTTGACTTGTACCACATATATATATATGTCTCAAACAGAATAAAACGTTTTGTAAAAAAAATTAATGTATCACCCATGCCTGATTCTTACGTGGACCTATACACTTCAATTTTTGCAGTTCCTTAATATTGAGAGTAATTTCATATAAAAAAATAGTCTCAAGTTTGTGAAGATTTCATCTACAAAGCAAGGATTTGGGATGAATATTGAAATTCAAATTTTCTCGGGGGAGGCCCCCCGAACACCCACATGCAGGAGGACCCCCTCCCGCACCCTCCCCCTCTCGGCGCTACGCGTCTCAAATGAAGCCTTTGGCTTCATGTTTGATATATTTGGCCAGCTCTAGCTACGCCCCTGTCCAGGGAAGCGATACCTATAAAATAATTTACTGTTGGATACGGCAAGCATATCTTATTAATACTGGAGGGCTCTCTTGGATGAAGAGCCTTTTTAAAGACCTTTTAGAGACCCTTTCACGTTAAGATTTGACTCACTTTTGAAGAAAGATGAAATATTACGTCATAGCGCGGTATGACGTCATATGGTCAAAACGTCGCATATAAACACACAAGTGATGTTTGTTTACGTGAAATGGTCCATTTTATCTTCCGTTTCTACGTATTTTTCTGTTGCTATGGCGGCCATGTTGGAATTCTTAAATAAAAATCAGACTTAAGTCTAGTTTGAACTGTACTTAAGAATTTCGAGAATTCTGAGAATATTGAGACAAAAAAGTCGTCTCAAGTATTTTATGGTGTACTTTTTTCTGAGAATTTGTTGATTTGAGAAAATTCTTAGATTTAAGACGGAATTTTTGTCTTAAGTAGTTTTATGGTGCTAAGCCCAGATCTATGTAGCTTGGAGAGCACTGTAGGTGTCGCCACTTCTTTTTAAATAATCTAAAGATTTATAGAGATATGCTATTGAGGCAATGTGATGCATTTAATAAACCTTTTAGAATAATGCTTGTTTGTGTGGGTACTATTCTTTCGCAGCGTTGCCTTTGGAAGGTAAATAGTGCCCTCGCTGACCCTCGGGCACTATTCCTTCCAAAAGCAACACTATGAGAGAATAGTACCCACACAAACGGGCATCAATATGTAAAAAGTACCCACGAAAATAGGAATGCACCGGGGCCCATGAAATAAAACGACTAAATATAAACCGTACAGTGCATATTTTATAAACACGTACAGTCAAAAAACCACATGTCTATCTTTTTCTGCTAATAATCGAGTATTTTACAAATGATTTGCTAATATAATGACTTTGCTATTATTTGTAAATATAAAAAATCTTATTTTAATATCAATGTATGCTATTCGACTGAGATCAATGCCAACTTTCCTGAATAATTGGACATTCAATGTGACTTGGGGCGTTGACTGCGGCAAAGTTCTCTGTTTAACTTCAATAATTGAATAGATCTGATCTGACATGTTATTGTAAAACAAACTTACATTCCACCTTGTACCATACATACAAAAAATACCAGCCTATGGTTTTGGGAAATCAACATAAATTAAGGTTTTTGGTCCTGAATATTTAAAATATCTGCTTCAAAGTGAAACCGGAAAATGAGGCCAAACATCCGTACCCGTAGTGGATTGGGCACAGTGAGTTTATTCTGTGCGAATGCAACAATGATATTAAGTCTGAATCAATCAGTATTTCTTAAGAATGCAACCAGTGTTTCATCCAAGATAGATTTCAATTGGACTACTGGAACTGATGAGAGAGCATGAAGCAGTTCATGTCTGCCGCCGTTGCGAGCAATGATCAGAAGATCGTTGAGGGTACGGTGTAATCTAGATCTTATTCTGAGTTTTCGGTTTCTTCGTCTTCCGTGAGACCTATGCTTCCGTTTAGTGTTTGGGCGGATTGAAAATACATTAATATTAGTTGACGTCGAGGAAATGTTTCCTTGTCCATACATTTGATCGTTTAGGCCAAGGAGGTACGCAGTTTGGAGTTTTGTGATCCAGGCAAGTTCAGCTTGTAGTCGGCGTTTTTTATTTTTCCGTTTTACTAAGATTTTTAAGTTTAGAAAAAGACTGAACCGGTGTAATAGTTATATCCGAAATAGAATGATTGTATTTAACGAAGTGATTATAAAGGAAATTTCTTTGTTTTTTGTGATGTGAGTTTCTTATCTGATACGAATGACTTCTAAAACGAGATTTTAAGGCCTGACCTGTTTCTCCAACATATTGGGCGCCACATCCCCTAGCGTTTCATGTTTTACACCATAATTGTGCGTTCTTCGAGACCTCTGGGAAATAGGAATAGTGGGAGGGTTGTGCGCACGTAATCCAGGATAACCACACCGTCTGCTATTTACGTGGCAGATGGCCGTCCTAAGTCGGCACCGGTTGCCCATTGGTCTCGTTGGTTTATGTGTAGTCTTTTATGTTTCATGTTTCCATGTTGTGAGTTGGTGTTCCTTGTCCCTTTTGCGTCTCTTTCTGTGGGTATCTGTTCTGTGTTTTTTGCATGGGTGTTTTGTGATTTTGCTGTGGGTGCTGCAACCTAGTGTTGTTGGAGATCCCCTCCTTTCCTTTATGTTATAACATAAATGACATCTTGGTACGATCAATCGATGTCGTTTTCAATCTCAATTTTAAAAGTCTGCCCGTTAACACTTGATTTAATTGTGGAATTGCAATTGATGAGCGGACACATACCGCATCTTTTTCCTTTGCACGTAGAAACTGCTGAGAACCCTCTATGTTTGTTGTTAAATGTAGAGCCTGCAGATGGAGAAGTAGGTGTAATTCGTCTACGGGATTTAAATTTAAGAGGTGAAAGAAGTACTCTGGGTGAGGAAAAAAGTTTATTACTGTTAAAAGTCGATGATGGGAAAGTTACTGTAGTGATAGAGGGTAATCTCAAAGAAGTAAGTTTAATACGAGGCGACCTTAAAAATGCCAAAGTGAGATGATCAAAGAAGGGTGAGTAGAGATCCTGCATGGAAGACACTACAACAAAGTCAAGTTAGAGAACAAAATGGAATTAAAACACTTCAAACATCGGGTCACGGGGAATCGTATGACCAACTCCACACTGCAACACGAAATAAGTGTAGATTGAAATCATTTCAAGGTCACCCACTGAATTTCCAAGGTCATTAAACTTTAAGTGACCAGATTTGACGAAAAATCCTTATTTTTTATAAAATGAAGGTGTCAATATTTTAGAAACCTTGAAATATTGAACTTAGCAGTTATTTGCAATAAAATGATAAACGTATCACTAATTTCTTAAAACTATTGATGACGTTTCTTCACATCTTCGAATATCTTAATTCTTGGTGAGTATTTTGATAAAAAAAGGGAAGAAATCTGTATTTTCTTGTTTTTTGACGAAAAAATATTTTCCCATTAAATTTCTCCAGTTCAATAAATTCTAAGATTTTCCTTTCTTATATTCATTTACTTTCATAAAAATATGACCTATGAAAATATTCAATCAAAAAATAATTAAAATCGATAACAAAAAAATTAAAATATCAATATTTCATGCAAAATTTGAGTCTCGAAGTATAAATGACCTTGAATATCAAGCCAATGACCTTGAACCTTTTAATTGTTCTTATGTAAAAGATTTAAGTCATATCTATACATGCATGCATTTTGACAATCTTATGTAACTCTAAAGAGGAATAAAATCAATTTCAAAGATAATATGAAACAAGCAAAAAGGTCTCATGTTGCCATGGCAACGGTCTTTGGCGACAGAATTTAGGTAAAACTCTTAAATTACCCACTCCAATTTTTCGTTCATTTTATTTGTCACTAAACATATATTTCCTTTGATGAAAATCATTGGTCTCCTATTGGTGCCTTATGTGATATTTAAGATTGAAAATGGTCAAAAACACACTAAATTGGCCATTATTTTCACCTCTTTTTTCGCTTCATTTTGACTTATTTTGACTTCATACAATAAGCTTCCTGTAATAAATATCACACAACTAAGTGTACTAAGTAAGAATGGAAGTAAGGAAGAATAGATTATATAAAGATGAACAAGCTGTTACAGTGGTATCCATGGCAACGAAGTCTCCGGAGATGGCTTATTTCATGGTCCCAACAGTGCTATAAATAGAATGACCTCGTTACCATGGCAACCAGAGGTCACATTGGCCAAAAAGTGGTCATTTTCATGGTCAGTACTTAATATATACCCATTATACCGAAAATCATCAAAATCGATGACATGCCGTGCCGATCGATTTTGGTCCTTACAGAGAATTGCTATTAAATATTTTGTAGAAGGCACAGTTAGTGAAAAAAAAAACTTGGAATTTTGGGGTCTATATGAGTTTGGAAGGATGTGAAGAAGAGAACTGGACATCAGTTTTAGCCATTGATTCATATAGTAAACAGCCATAGAGGATGAAGGCGAAACGAGTACCGTGCGTCCTGGGCTCATAACGTCAGTAATGACGGAGGGGTACTTCACATTCTTCGGGAATTATCTGAAAATTCAGATGTTGAAAATTCAAATAATAGAAGCTACTAATGTTCTCTTTCAATTCAGTATAAAATGATGTAGATCATGTTTTGAGAACATTATGCTGTATACTGATGTTCTCTTTCAATTCAGTATTAAATGATGTAGATCATGTTTTGAGAACATTATGCTGTATTGACCTCACTACTTGGGCTACTGAATCCATTGAACGCATGCGTTCGACTGCCATTTTCACATTGTTCGATACTGATTTAACGATTTAAAAACGGTTAATCTGGTTGTACTGGTTTTTACATCTTTTGTAGGTCTAGATGCTAGGTCTGGTCCATAAAGTTATGTAACCTGCTTTAAAAGTCTAATGACTTCAACATAAGCATGACGCGCATACATGTAATTTTTGTGCCTTCGGACCAGTGCGCGAAAACTATATTGGAACCATAAGTATATGTTTCCTTCTGGGAATGCCCTCCTACCCTGCTTCTATAGGGGTGCTCCTTATTCATAGATGGTATCTGATGCATATGTACACACTGACATGTAAGAGATGTAAATGTATTGCTCTGAAAATGGCTAGTTCTGACTGGTTTTGATCTTTCGCCAATATTTTCGCTGGCAACCACTTTGATTTCGGGTCGCTTCAACATTTCAACCCGAAATTTAGTTGTTTTCCTGATTTTACATCCAAATTCACATCGGAGGCGATCATCATTGGTTTATAAAGAAAGAAAATTAATATTTTCAACAAGATTTTATATCATAACACTTGTCATTCGATCTGTTTGCATAAATCAGCAATGTTCGCTTACATAGTTGAATTTATATATAACCTAAGGGTCTTGGCAATGCCCTACACAGTACTACGAATGCATCATCGCGATACTTTTTATAATAAAAGACTACAGAAAAAAAGTGTAAAATTTAGAGAAAAAAGTGTAAAATGTAGAGAAAAAAGTGTAAAATTTACAGAAAAAAGTGTAAAATTTACAGAAAAAAAAGTGTAAAATTTACAGAAAAAAGTGTAAATTTTACAGAAAATTTTTTTAAATTTACAGAAAAAAGTGTAAAATTTACAGAAAAAAGTGTAGAAAATAAATAAAAAAGAGTATCAATCTGGCACTAATACGCTTCCGTAGAAAACATTCCAACATATTATATTATTTCAATTCTAATGGCTTAATATGCAAGGACCCCTATGAGGTCTCGAGGTGATCAAATGGAAACTCCATAAAGGTCACAGGGAGGGGGGGGGCTTTACTTCGAGATGCTGTACATATCACTTATTTCCCAAAGAGCTCCGAATAAAGAAATAGAATTAAAAAGGAGTGTGAAAAGTATGACGTAAAGAATAGTCAGTGCAATGTGTCCAAGAAGAAACTTTTCAACATGACCCGGTTGCAGTACCAACGGCACAGCAACAATCTTCAACAATAAAGTCCAAGATTCGATACAACAATAGTAAAATCAAACTTTTCATTTCCCAAATAAGATTTTGTAGATAAATATTCGGTCGACCATGTGTTAAATTTTCTATCCAATCGTACCTATCAACCGGTATATTTTCCTATTTTTGATAAAAGTTAACTTTAGAAAGTGGAAATACATCATACTGTCACAAAAAGTGATAAAAAAAATCTTATTTTTAATATGTCGTGGTAAGACCGTGTATGAAGACCCGATCGTAAATGAAAATTCGTGAATTGAAGAAATGTGCATTAAGTTTTTATAAAATTATAAAAAGTTTCTTTTGACGCATATTTTAGTACTACAGATATGTGAAGTCCAAGATGCGATACAACAATAGTAAAACCAAATAACGACTAGAGAGATATGGTGCTAGCTCAACTATGGACCTCCGTACTTAAGATTATCTAAAAGATCAAAAGGAAAGTTTCATTAGAAATAAAAGTCCTTGATAAAATGAAAGGCAAATTAAAAAAAAAACTTATATCAAAAGTCCAAATTTCATGTGTAATAGCTCAAACACTACGATTGAATCATTAGACAATATATATTTGTAATTATAGGTGCACACTGAGTGATTTGAATGTCCTATTTCCAACTCTTGTACATGGACCAGAGAGAACAAAATATGCTTTCCTGGTTACACTCATTTATTATTTCGACAAGTGCTCTGCACTGTTTCATTAATTGTTTTAATTGGGGTTTTTTTTGTTGGTCAAATTTTTCAAATAAAAAAATTCGGGCATTATTCTGGCATTATTTCGGATAGGTACACTACAGTATTTGCTATGTGCATAGCAGGCGACCGTCTTAAGAATAGAACAGCCTTTAATGTGTGGTCATTTCTATATTGCTTAAGATGTGCTTCTCGGTTGGTAGTTTATGTGAGTGTCTTTGATTCTTGTAGATGTGGTTGTTTGATGTTCATTTTTGTTTGTATCTTTCCGATTTATTCATATATCAACAATTTGCACAGAAAATTAAAAACAAGTCCATTAGACTAGGATAGAGCATGAACAATGATGCACAGACAGTGAAAACTCAAACTTAACAAAAATATACAATTATTATATCGTTGATATCGTATAATGGCCATCAACGATCAACCGATCAGAAACTAAAGAACCAGAACTAGAAATAAGAGGCGATCCCCATTATCATCTACATGTCGTTATATGCCTTTAAGTTACGTTTTAGCGACAAGTGTTGTCACGCCGTTACACAAAGAAAGAAAATGTTATGACTGCCCTTGAATGCGATGGGGGCGCAAAGGCAGCTACTTATCTAACTTGAATCTTGTGGATGTAAAATGAATTGCATATGTCCTTGTTGATCATAAATCGGACAAAATGCTTCCATATCACAATGTTTAAAATTACCAGAACATAGATAGTACAGTAAAAAGCTTTTTTTTCAAAATTATGAATGTAAATTTGTCGTCTTCTTTAAAAGAAAACAATAATTTTGATTGAAATTTATATGTTGAAATTAAATTTAGCTGTAATAATGTAATATCGAGCAAACATATCATACTTTAAATTGCAGTGAATCGCTAATAACAAAGTTAGGGGGGCAGTTTATTTGTCCGGTACTCTTAAGTTTTTCAATCGATCCCTTTCAAACTTTCTTAAAAATACATTGACATATCAAAATATCGTTTCTGTTCATTAATTTCAATTTTACAAATTTATCCTAGAATACGGGCTCATTCATCGATGTAATTGAAATTAGAAAAATCAATTTGATCCAAAAATTTCTTTTGATACATTCACATATCCAAATATCGTTTCTGCTCATTAATTTCAATTTTACAAATTTATCTTAGAATATGTGCTCATTCATCTTTTTTCTCATTTTTTTCGTCTACTGAGAGGAGTCAAAAATTAAAAACCATTAACGGAATGAATGACAGACAGACAGATGACAAGGTTTAACAGAACCTACGTATATCATTTGATCCCTTGACACAAGAGGATAAAACAGTGATATGAAACACAAAATTCAGATTTTGCACAGCACGAAAGTGATTGATGATAGCTTACTGCAGTAGAAGAAACTCAAGAAGTACATAATGACATTTAATGGTATATAAATATGAGCTAATTATTCAATAATGCGGAAGGCATCCAACTATGTAGCTTCTTGAAGAAAATTTCAAACCAATTTTCATGCAACCAGACACGTATTTCGAATAATAAATTCTCATCAGTGATGCTTCGAGCCGAAGTGCTTTTCATAAGCAGTCCATATTAATTTTACTAGCACCCTCTTGCGTTATTTTTAGAATTTAAATTTCTGTATTTACTTTACAGGGAGTGCGCGGCTCCAAAAGATCCGTAAAAATATTCAAAGATAGATAACTTTTCCTCTAAACATCATCTATTTCTTTATAGAATTTATTTAGGTTGGTGATACTTGCAATCATGTTTGGTCATTCCATTGCCTCTACATATATACTAAGTATAACGTATACGCTCCAAAAGATCCGTAAAGTATTCAAATGTTAAACGCCTTCAAATTCAATAGCATCATTATAAACGGATACATTTACAGCGTGGACCAGACATGCACTGTACTCAACCCTCGTCAATGATCCTCAATTTAAACAATGTAATATGGCCAAAGAGGGTGAAAATTATTATGTCAAAAATGCACTGAAAGATGTAGCAGGATGGGTGAGATATGATGCTACAGGACACACGTTTTAGAAATTACAAGAATTTTAGTACCAGAAAATTTGAATGCGTTGAAGAGACAGACGATTAACCGAGTTGATCGAACTTGGCTACATGTGCCCTCGGGGACTCTTGGTCCACCAGCAGTGACACTCACCAAGTAGTTCAAATGTTAAACGTCTTCAAATTCAATAGCAACATTATAAACGGATAAATTTGCAGCATGGACTAGACATGCACGTTCCGGGTACTCAACCCGCGTCAGTGATCCTCAATCTAAACAATATAATATGGCAAAAGAGGTTGAAAATTATTATGTCAAAAAATGTACCGAAAGATGAAGCAGGATGGATGGGATATGATGCTACAGGACCCACGTTTTAGAAATTTCAAGAAAACTTCAAATGCGTTGAAGAGACAAACGATCAACCGAAGTTGATCGAACTTAGCTACATGGACCCTCGGGGACTCCTGGTTCACCAGCAGTGATACTCTCCAAGTTAATCAAATGTTAAACGTCTTCAAATTCAATAGCATCATTATAAACGGAAAAATTTGCAGCATGGACCAGACATGCACGTTTGGGGTACTCAACCCTCGTCAATGATCCTCAATCTAACAATGTAATATGGCCAAAGAGGGTGAAAATTATTATGTAAAAAAAGATCACTTTTCCTCTTTCTTTATAGACTTTATTTAGGTTGGTGATACTTACTATCATGTTTGGTCATACCATTGCCACTACATATATACTAGGTATAACGTCTATGTAAAAAAAACTTGTGCTATTAAGATAATACTCACGATCTCCGAATATTAATTTTTGAAAGTCCTCCGATGGAACGATCGAACAGAACAAGTCGTATTTATGTACTTGTGCCTCTAACTGTAAAAAAGACCAATGAATAAATTATGCATGACTTTTTAAAAGTCAACTTGGCACTTGTTCATCTATTTCTGCGTAATTGGTACATTGTTTTCTATAACTAACTTGAACCTCTAACAGTATGTTCCAAGTTATACGTCAGATATAAAAATAAGTTTTGAACGTGTCCTATCAAAATGATAGATTTCTTTCGGTTCTCATAGATTGTTGCATTGTCGAAAAGTTGTTTAGGAAGATTACAATTATGCAGACATAGTGTTTCGTTTTGGAAAATCGTAATTGAAAGCATTTATATCATAAATTATATTTGTAAGGTTGAAATATAAGAATACTCTATACATATAAAGCCCCTTTGTATATGTGTATCATTGCTTTTGTACATAAAGTAAATCGATCACTTTTAAAAAATTCCCAATCAGCCGATACGCCAGTCGGCACTTGTCTTTGAAGTTTAAAAACGAAATCACGTGACAAATGTTTTCAATATGACGACATTGGTCCACGTCATCAAAAACGCGTCATACTGACTGTGTCGCGTGTGTAAACAAGAATGGCGCAAGTGATATTTCATGGCAATAGAGATAACGTTTCAAGTAAACGCTTAATCAAGTCAATTTTGTGGCATTTTGAAATAAATCTGGCGTTGTCAAGGTAAACGTCTTCAAATTGAATAGCATCATTTAAAAACAGATAAATTCACAACGTGGACCAGACATGCACGTTTCGGGTACTTAACCCTCGTCAGTGATCCTCAAATCTAAACAATGTAATATGCCAAAAAAGTATGAAAGTTACTATTTCGAAAAAGCGTACCGAAAGACGTAGTAGAATGGGTGGGATATGATGCTACAGGACCCACGTTTTAGAAATTTTAAGAAGTTTTGAAAACAGAAATTTTAGAATGCGTTGAAGAAACGATCAATCGAAATTGATCGAACTTGGCTACATGTGCCCTCGGGGACTCCTGGTCCACCAGCAGTGACACTCACCAAGTGGTATCAATGTAAACGTAAGGTCAGTTTTTCGCCGGCAATCTGTTTACCTGCATTTTATCGCTTATTTTCTTTTAAAATCCCGGCTGGGAATGACTAGGAACAATCTGAAAATATATCAGTGAAGTCACCAAAACCAAAAATTGTATGCCGATCTTTGCCCTAAGGAGTTTGTGTCACCTTTCAAACTTCGATATGCTGTTCGGGCGTCCATTTTCCATGTCAACGTATGTAAACTCGTTTGTAAACAGGGAATACATGGTACACATGTACCCGAGTCGGCGCTGACAAGTGGTTAGATATGCCAAAATGAAACATGAAATTGGCACAAAATTATGTGCAAGCTATCAACCATCATACAAAAATTCAAAATTTCACTTAAGTTGGGTGTATTCTGAGTCCGTAATGATGAACTGTAATTAAAATATGGTCCTAGTTATAGCATTTTTTTGCAATTTATAGAGTACTTACTGACTAAAATTCTATATAGGTATCATAATTGGGATTCTGTTGAAAGGATTATCATTGAATTTTGACCAGAAATGCAAAGGTGAGCATTTGTGTCAGCTTAAAAAAAATCGATGTATGTACAATTTTCGATTGATATTTAGCAGGGCTGAAAAATATGAAAAAAATATCTTTGAGAAGAATTTAAGTTATTTGTAGTGAATTATATCTGGGTATCATGCGCACTCTCTGTAATGTAAATGTACAAAACTAACTTCAAAAAATTAAAGAGGGCGCTACTGAAATTATTTTTGGTGGCTCCGCTGGAAGCATCACTGACGAGAATTTAAAATTCGAAACACGTGTCTGGTGCATGGAAATTGGTTTAGAATTTTCTTCAAGAAGGTATAGATTTTGAACTTTTCAACATTATTAATATAAACACTTATTTCACTTGCAGTGTGGAGCAGTTGAAATCGTTCCCCGTGACCTGATTTTTGTCAAGTGTATCAATTACTTCTTTCCAGCTCTGCCACCTGAACGAAACTTTGTTTTGGCCTTTTATCAATGTGACATCATATATATTTCTTTTTGCTATTTCAGAAATTAGCCATTTCAACGATAAATATCACCGAAATTAAAGGAGTTTAACATCTTAGAACCATCCTTCCAATGCCATTTTGAACATTGATTTTATTTGGATATGCTACTGATTCGACCCTACAGGAAATTTGGAGTCGCGCACTCTCTGTAATGTAAATGTACAAAACTAACGTCAAATAAAGCCTACGCTCACGCAGCAAGATACGCCCGTTGGGATTTTTTTTTCACAACACCAAAATATCTAAGTCCCATAACTACATAAGGACAAATCGGATGAACCTGAAAATTAAAAGACGGCTTCCTCTTCAACGTCTGAGCACAATGTACAAATATCATGAAAATCTGTTGATGCACATTCAAGTTATTGCGTTCCATGCACCTTTATTTTGCCCTTAGCTTAACATGTATGAGCATATAACCCCCCCCCCCCCCAATTACACATAATTTCTGGATTATGTGACGAAAATTTAAGAACCCGTTATATATGTGAAAGAACATCCTTTCTACTTGAAGAATACAAAATTCAAAATCATTTTGACCAGAAAAAGCTTTTTAAAGAATTTTTAACTATATTCAGTTTATTTTTTCATTGTATTTAAAATATCTTAGTCCCATAACTCCGTAACGACAGATTGGATGAACCTGACAATCGAAAGGCGGCTTCTTCTTCAAAGTATGATCACAATGTAGAAATATCATGTTAATCCGTTGACGCATATTCAAGTTATTGTGTTTCATGCGCTTATATTTTGCCCTTAGCTTAACATATATGTGCATATAACCCCCCTCCCATTACACATAATATCTCGGTTATGCAACCAAAAAATTAAAAACACGTTAAACATGTCAAAGAACATCCTTTCTACTTTAAGTATACAAAATTTCAAGATATTTCGATCAAAAATCGATTTTTTTAAGAATTTTTAACTATTCAAGTATATTTCCATTGTATTTAAAATATCTAAGTCCCCTAACTCCGTAACGACAAATCGGATGAACCTGAAAATCGAAATGCGGCTTCTTCTTCAAAGTCTCATCACAATGTTGAAATATCATGTTAATCCGTTGACGCATATTCAAGATATTTCGTTCCATGCGCCTTTATTTTGCCCTTAGCTTAACATGTATGTGCATATAACACCCTCCCCCCTCCCATCACACATATCTCGATTATGCGACCAAAAAAATAAAAACCCGTTATATATGTCAAAGAGAATCCTTTCTACCTCAAGTATACATAATTTCAAAACATTTCGACCAGAAATAGATTTTTGAATAAATCTTAACTATTTTAGTATACATTTGTATTTACACTGTATTTTAAAATATCTAAGTCCCATAACTCTGTAACGACAAATCGACTGAACCTGAAAATCGAAAGGCGGCTTCCATCTCCATAGTCAAATATTCAAGTTATTGCGTTCCATGCGCCTATATTTTGCCCTAGCTTAACATGTATGTGCATATAACCGTAACCCCACCCCCCCCCCTTTCCCATGACACACAATATCTCGATTATACGACAAAGAAATTAAACACTCGTTAAACACGTCAAAGAACATCCTTTCTACTTGAAGTATACAAAATGTCAAAACATTTCGACCAGAAATAGATTTTTAAATAATTTTAAACTATTTTAGTATATTTTCAATGTATTTTAAATATCTAAGTCCCATAACTCTGTAACATCAAATCGCATGAACCTGAAAATTGAAAGGCGGCTTCCTCTCCACGGTCAAATCATAATGTATGAATTTCTTGAAAATCCGTTAACGCATATTCAAGTTATTGCGTTCCATAAGCGGACGGACAGACGGACGGACGGACTTCGCCATACCATAATACGACCCGTCAAATGACGGGCGTATAAAAATTAAAGAAGGCGCTACTGAAATTATTTTTGGTGGCTCCGCTGGAAGCATCACTGATGAGAATTTAATATTCGAAACACGTGTCTGGTGCATGGAAATTGCTTTGGAATTTTCTTCAAGAAGGTGTAGAGTTGGAACCCTTCAACATTATTGTAAAATAAACTATATTTAAAAGGGGAAGGGCCACGAAACCACTAAATCGGCCGTGCAATTTTCCTTAAGATTAAATTTAATGAGAAATACTTGATATATCACATAAAATATACTGAATATTTCCGCTTTTAATGAAAGGGACATATCACCAACTGAAGCATTGTAGGAAGTATTATGACGTCATCAAGTGACGTCAATTTGTCGTTATTGAGAAAACATGGTAAAAATTCTCGAAAATGTGTCTTTAGTGGAGAATTTCCATGGGGCCACATGCGTCGAGAAACATTAAACCTTTAAGGCAAGAAGATATAGTGATTACCTTTTATTTATGAATTTAACATGTTTCTCGATACATGTGGCCAATGCTACATGTAAGTTTTGAAGCAATTTTACGGAAAATTGCCGATTCTGGGATTTTCAAAGGACTTAAATGACAAATATTGATAATGACTATATCCCTGTTTAAAGCACAAAATCGATAATTCAGAAAATTAGAAAACGAAGGCATACAAAATCAGGATAAAACAGGAACGAAAGCAAACAAAAAACCCTCTGCCATATGAAAAGAAGCGAACTCCGATATGGGAGTGAGACCAGGTGCCCAGGAAGAGTGAGCATCTTCTGCTTGCATGCAACACTCGCCACTTCTATTCGGCAGAACTGTCACATCCGGTTACTTCCATTTCGGATACAATAGAGTACAATCTTTGGTTGGATGATTTAAATTGTCTATGACAGAATATCATCCACCATTCTGGAGAGTGGGACATCATAGTGTAGAACGACTTCCCCATATCGACCGTAGAACTTCCTCAGTGACGGTGTTAGTCGTTCACAAACATATCCCTGACTGAGAAGCTTATCTGAAAGACGCCTAGCTCTCAGAACAAAATCAATATTTGGTACTTGCTCTTGCATAGCGTATCAGTTGAGATATGAACACGCCATAAGCTGGCGATGAAGGGATCTTGCTACTCAGAAAAGGACAGTTTGTAATGCTGAAATTGAAGCCGTCACGTTTGTCATAGAGTGAGGTGTTCATGTGACCATCAGTGTCATAGGACAACATTATGTCCAAATAGGATGCTGAATTATTTGTCTCTGTAGTTTCTTTGACTTCAAGCTCCGAAGAATAGATACTGCTCAGGTATTCCGCGAATTTCGGATTATTGATCGACAACACATCGTCTATGTATCTGTAAGTGAAGTTGAAGTCAGAAGCTAAGTATCTTTTCCCTTCAGAGACCAAAGATTGAATGAATTCAGCTTCGTACGAGTAAAGGAAAATGTCGGCAAGGAGTGGGGCACAATTGATCCCATTGGAATTCCAACAATTTGCTGGAAGACCTTTCATCCAAACACCACAAAAATGTTGTCGATCAGAAAGTTTAACATCTGAATAATATCTGTTTCAGTGTACTTATTTTCAGAATCGGACTTTTCTTTTACAAAGTAGGTTTTGTCATAGGTAACAACAATAAATTTGTATTTGCGATAACTGTTCTTACTTGTAAACGCATTACTTATACTTTTTTGCGAGTCTTTCTTTCAATTTAGAATGTGGAATTGTAGTGTAAAGTGTCGAAAAAACAAAGGCTTTGATCGAATGGACTCTACTCAAATGAGTGGATTTCCGATGTTCTAAAAGTTCCTTCGAATTCTTTAAAATCTTCATCTGGTTGATACCACTGCGAGAAGAAACTGTCGAACAATATTTTTGAAGCCCAGATTTGATTTTAGATCAAACTTTGGTGAGTAAGATCGATACATATTTGGTAGAACATTTTGAGGAACCAGCGATGAAACGTTGTTTGTATGGATTCTTATGCATTTTAGGTATGCGGTTAAATCATGGTAAATCTAAATCTAAATTGTTAGTGTCGAAGCCAAAGGAAGCAAGAGCTGATTTACGGTTATCTATTATTTCATAGGCAGAAAGGTTTATTGGGGTGAAAGTGGGATTTCCAGGTGTCGAATTTAAACCCAACTCTTTAACTAGACTGTCGAAATAGTACTTTTTGCAAGTAAATGTGTAATTATTTGAGGCTTTGTCCGCTAGTGTGATGACATAATGTTCTTGGAGGTAGGTAAGCTCTGTGATAACATCAGGGTCTTGAAATATAGACTCGAATCTAATGTTCACAATTGATTTAATCGGTAAATTCTAGGCAAAATAACCTCTGATGGATTCTATCCATTCGGAAAGGGTGTCGAGCTGTTCATCCTCTTTCTTTGCCCAACGTCTTGCATATTCCTCACAAGAGTCCATGATAAATTTGACATTTTGGTTCCATGTAAAGGACATACTTTCTCTGTATTTGGGACCCTTTTTTTAACATTTCTCTCATCTTGTTGTTCTTGTCTATACTAAGGTCACAAGTAATAATGTGTCTACAAGGAGAGTAGTTGAAATCAGATGAAGAATATTCGCAAGGAAGTGGATGTAGTGAGGGATAACTTAAATCACTACACTGCAAGAACCGTTTGTAATTGTAAATTTTAGATGCAACTGTTGGTGTGTAGCTATAGGAAATACAAGGAGTTTCTCTTCTTTTGAAATATGGTGGATTTTTTCTGTGACAGTTTTGTGATTCAAAATTTGACCCAGATTCAATTTATCAATACCTTTGTTTGCGAATCTTAATTTAATGAAAGGATGGTTTGTTTTCTCCTCTGAAGTAGAAATGTCCAAGATGACTCCTTGTAGTCTGTATTCTGGGGAACGTGTATCGGTAAATGTGAGGTCCTTCGTATATTCGCAGATTTCGTGTAACTTCATTAAAAGAACAGAGTATAATTTGGTACGAATATTATGCAGGCCCAGAGGCTCATTCAAAAATGGAACCAAGTCATCGAAGGAGAAACTATGTTTCTAAGGCCTATTATATTTACGAATGCGATGACTTCGATGTCTTCTGTGTTATCCGCCCCTTCTAGAAACAATGCTTTGAACCGTCAAATAGGGATTGGGCTGCAATGTATCAGTGCAACAATGAAGACAGATTTTCTAAAGGCATTAATGTTTTGGAAAATTGAAATAAAATATTCTATAAATGTAATCGTTAGTTGAATTTTGTGTTAAATAAAAGTAAGACGTATCGTGGTTAAATTGATTTTAAGATGGAAATGAAGAATACCCTTTTTCTACAAAATTATTTATGTATGCATTTTGTAAAATGGAACCTATTTTTCGAGACCAGGAATTATATATCGAGAGGAAACGATAGGGTCAGATTGTCATGGAACGAATAATACACTTTAAGCCTGTGCAAATATTTTGACAAAGAATTTTTATTAGATCATTATTTGACAGAAACGAAAGGATACAGCGATACATATCAGGGTATTATAACATATTATGAGCCTAAGAAAAAAATGACATTTAAGGACAATGACCACATCCCTGCACACAGCACAAAATCGATAATTCAGAAAATTAGAAACCAAAGGCATACAAAATAAACTACTACGTCTTTTGGTATATTTAGGACATGATTTTCACAGATTTCGGTCATATTTTATTGTTTAGATTGAGGATCACTGACGAGGGTTTATGAACCGTAACGTGCATGTCTGGTCCATGCTGTAAATTTATCTTCTCTAAAATGATGCTAATAAATTTGAAGACGTTAAACATTTGTACCACTTCGTGAGTGTCACTGCTGGTGGATCAAGAGTCCCCGATGGCACATGTAGCCGAGTTCGATCAATTTCGTTTGGTCGTTTCTTCAAACGCATTTGAAAATTTCTGTTTACAAAATTCTCTTTAATTTCTAAAACCTGCGTCCTGTAGCATCATATACCAGCCATTTTGCTACGTCTTTCTGTATATTTAGGACATGATTTTCACAGATTTTGTCATATTCATTGTTTAGATTGAGGATTACTGACGAAGGTTTATTACCCGAAACGTGCATGTCTGGTCCATGCTTTAAATTTCTCTGCTATAAAATGATGCTAATGAATTTGAAGTCGTTAAACATTTGTACCACTTCGTGAGTGTCACTGCTGGTGGACCAAGAGTCCCCGAGGGCACATGTAGCCAAGTTCGATCAATCTCAGTTGATACGCTATGCCAGAGCAAGTACAAAATATACGGATTTTGTTCTGAGAGCTAGGTGTCTTTCAGATAAGCTTCTCAGTCAGGGATATGTTTGTGACCGACATGATTTTCACAGATTTTGGTCATATTTCATTGTTCAGATTGAGGATCACTGAGGAGGGTTTATTACCTGAAACGTGCATGTCTGGTCCATGCTGTAAATTTATCTGCTCTAAAATGATGCTAATTAATTTGAAGATGTTTGAAGATGTTAAACATTTCAATACAACGGGTTACAACGAAATAAACAACAACACTAACACGATTTCAACGCGTACGGATTTACCAACAATCAAAGAAGACATCAAAACGTGAAAGCTTATACATATTTTAAGTTAACATTAAAACAAATGAAAACTTCTACAGAAAAGGAGTAATTATTGTTAATATCTACAGTTTGTACAATTGAATCATGAAGTAAGTGACGACCATTTGATACTGAAGGAGGGGGGGGAGTAGCAATTTTTTTTTTCGGGTCAGAATATTTATTTTCAACGCAGAGCCGGCCGGTTATTTATTTTCCAGTAACTCGAGGTTAGATTATTTATTTTCAACCTCTAACAATCCTGACAAGCAAATAAAAGAAATTAAAACAATTAAAGGAAGCCAAAAAGTTTTGTCTGCAAATTCCAATCATCTGTATGACTTCAACTAAATTACATGAAATTATTTGCAGAGTGCTGCCATCTATATGAATAATTATGTACATTGTGAGTGCTGTTGAGATTATTTTCTTTCACTCATATGTATCACTTGCATATTCTATATCATAATTTTACAACACATGAAAAGAGGCCCGGGGTAAGCCCAAGAAAGTTTGTGTTTAGTCAAGTACAAATTCAGGTAGATAATTTGCAATGTATCATTCCGATAATACTTGAAGCTTAGCATATTTGTTCAAATGCATTTTATCCATAAATTCTTATGTTTAATGAAAAATGCATTGTAATATAATATTATAATAGACTTATATATATGGCTTAATAAAACTTTATATGAAATATCTTAAAATAGGAAAGGCGAGCGATGGTGAGCGAAGTGAGCCAAATTTTTTTTGTAAGTGTGTCACTAGCGAAACAAGCTATTTGTTTAAGTATATGGGGAGCCGAAATATTTTGAACTCTTAAGAAATGTTGGTCAGAATATTTATTTTTCTGCTACCAAGAGGGTAAAATTATTTATATTCAACATTTTCTGGGTCAGAATATTTCCATAAACTGCCACCTGCCCCCCCCCCCTTAGGATCAAATCGTCGTCCCCTAATCTAGGCCAACTTATTACCAAACATGTATATGTTTGGTATGCCTTCGGTTTCTGATTTTCTGGGTTGTCGATTTTGTTGTGTATACACGGATATGGTTATTATCCATATTTGTCATGTGAAGTATGTTGAATAAAACCTGTTGCTGTGAAATACGAATACCCCGGTGGCATCTTTCTTAATTTTAACATCATTTTCTGGTAAGTAGGGTAAAAGTCAATGTCAGGGTCACAAGGTTAAAAATATTGGTATCAATGGAAAAATCATGTGAAATATCCAAGCCCTAGTCTATCGATTCAAAAGTTATGCCAAATGTTTAAGTTTTTGAGAAGTGGGTCAAAGGTCAATGTCAAGAGGTCCAAAATATTTGTTCATTGGAAAAGTCTTGGCACAAGGAATACAAGTGTAAAATATGAAACCCTATCACTTACCATTCAAAGGTATGCCCAATGTTAATTTTTTTGAAAAGTAGATCAAAGGTCAAAGTCATGAGGTCCAAAAATTTTGGTTTTATTGGAATGGTCTTGTTACAAAGAAAACACATGTTAATATGATAAGTTTTTGCCACGGACAAACAGACAGACAGACAGATGGATAGGCCAAAAACTACATGCCCCGAATCTTTGATTCCGGGTGCATAAAAGTTTCAATGTAGCATTAGTTTTAACTATGGTCAATTCTTCCAATATATTGAGACAAGGCAGCTCCGGAAATCCATTGTGAAAGATAGTTCAACTGGTTTTCGAAAAAAAATAACTTAATTTTCGAAAAAAAATCCAATACGTCTCTAATCATTACGAGCAAACAATCGTTAACTCTTCATTTCATGTTAGCAATAATTATCTGGAAAGATGACTTGAATCTACACCGGCTTGTTTCAAAAAGTTAACTATATTTTGTAAATTCTCCAATGTAGAAGACCAAACAATTGTGAAATCCTCCTAATATATGTTAATTCGTGTCTTGAGAAGCTTTGAGGAGACACAATTTGCTTTTCGCGCATATGGTGCATTGGAATGTTCACTATAAAAATACATTTCAATATCATTTCATTCGCTTAAAGAGACATGTCCTTTTGAGTTCTATATACGATGAAATTTACATGAAAATATTGCAAAAAATGATCTGACTTTTTAAAAAATAATGTCGAATTATCAAATTAAATAAGTCTTAAAGGGATATACTTCAGATCATCATTGATCAGGGATTAATATCTCAAGTTTGCGTTTCAACGAGCTCGATTTTGTGTGTCAAATTTTGTCTACCAATTCATCTTTTGAATTATTCGAATTACGTACGTTATCTTTCATTCAAATTAATTATCCCAGACAATTTAACCTTTTGTCCCTCTCATCGGGTTTGTTCCTTGATAGCACCTATTAAATTACAAAAAATAATAGATGATAATAAAATGTGTATTCAATATTAAATAGAATGCAAATTAATACTTCAACAAAAAATGGAGTTATTATTGCAAATGTTTTCAGCTTGTACCATTATTGAACCATTGGATTTTTAGAAAAGACAATTTGTGAAATGTAATCTAGGCCAACTTATTAACAACATGTAATGTACATGTATACCGAAATGTTTTATTGTAGCTTCATAAGTTTTGAATCATTGTCATTTTTTTCTGTATGTTGAGCCATTCAAATTTGGAAAATGATTTGAATCTAGGCCAACTGATTTTCAAAATCTAACTCAAGGATTGTAAAATTCCCAAAATGTCCTTTCTAACGAGCGCACAAATTAGTTTTCTTTTCTATTCATTCATGTCTTATTTTGCTCTTATTTTGACCCAGAGCATGACTGATAATATATTAACGTTTTTAAATGATTACTTTAGGACGTATTCAATTTCAATTTTGAAGGTTTACTGGGGGACTGGGTTGAATAATTAATGATCATGTAGATAAAGTTGTTTCTGTAATATAATGCTATCTGAAGGTATAGAGCTGGAACCCTTCGACATTATTATCCTCTCTGTCTGTTGTCTACTGAGTGAAATTGTTGCTGTTTGCTCTACCTATCTTTTGTTTGTGTCTATCAAGGTTTGTCTTTCATCTCTATGCCGATTGACAATTACTTTGAGCCTCTATGCTTTGAAGATTATAATCCTTCGATTATCGGTATGGTATTATTTATTCAATTATTCATAATGCATATTTAAAGAGGAATGATTTCAAAAGAAAATGCACGAGACTCAACAAATGGCTTTAATCTAACCATAAACATTTAAAATGACATTATACACTTAAACAGTATCCAAATATTAAATTGCATTTAAGGTCGATGTAAAATTTGATATACAAACGAAATATAATTCATGATTTCGTGATTATACCGAGAACTTAGTCATTTGAACTTTAACATTGGACCCGAAGGGAAACATTAAAAAACATGTCCATTAGACTAGGATAAAGCATGGACAACGATGCACAGACAGTGAAAACTCAAACTCAACAAAAATATACAATATCGTAGATATAGTATAATGGCCATCAACGAACAGTCAATCAGAAACTTTTATTTCTATGATTTTGAATTTTACTGATTTCCCGCTTTTTCCTCGAATTACAGACATTCTGACCATACGATTTTTTACGACAGGTTAAATCTGTTGACCAATGTTATATTCTTTCATTGGATATAAAAAATTATCCCTGTGTTAGGGGTGTTGATTAAAATTTCACATTTAGCAACTTGGTTGCTCTACTGAAAGTAGAACATTAGTTTATTCACAAGGAAGAAACGGGAGATCCAACCAGACCCGATAAAGGGTTAATTTCGCGATGTCAAAAGTTCGCGGTTTTCTGAATGTAACCAAGTGCGGTCGTTTTATTTTCGCGGTATCGAGGGTTGCAAAAACAATATTATATATGCGTTTGATATAAAGATTTTGTTGCGCAAGTAAACGTGGAGTTTGATTGTTGTTTGTATTCATGTTGTGTAGTATAATTGCCACTCAGGTAATTAATGGCAAACTTGTAATTAGTGATAATTACACAGAAACGGGTTTATATCAATAAAATAGCACGGACATGAAGATTGAAACTGATTATTTTCATTTTTAGTACGTTTTGCACATGAAATCAAATTTTCGTCTGTTTTTAATTAATAGATGCAGCCTTAGTATTATTTTCGATACATTACTATTACTTATTAATAGCTATTCTCTGTAAGCATTTGCATTTTAGTAAGGACGCATGGCACGGCATGTCTCAGATTTGGATAAAGTTTGTACATAAGGTTGGGTCTGACCCAAAATTAAAATATCATCAAAATTTTTCTTAATATCACATCCGGTTGCCATGGAAACGGATTTTGAATATTGAAAAATGCATTTTTGGGTGTTTTTGAAGTTACATACATAATTAATGCAGCATAATCTAAAACAAACACTGATGAATATTTAAGTTAAGTAATAATAACGTTGGGTTTATGGTCTTAGCTATACGTTTCCATAGCAACAACACAGGTGCCCTATCAAAATAGCATTTTTGGCATTTTTTCAAAATTCAACGATAAATTACATACATTTTTGAGTTTTTTATGCAAATAAAACATAAGCATTCACATTGGGACTTTTTTCACTAGATCATTGAATTTTAATTCAAAGTGATGAAAATGAATTATTGTATTCAAGTAGATCTTTAATCACACGAAAGATTTTTTTCTTTAAATATACAGGAAATAGCCCGTTGCTACGGGAACGATTGTTTAAAATTGCACATAGGCCCACTTTGTGTCCTTGGATACGGGCATCAAAAGTTAAGTAATCTGAAATTTTTCAAATCTAAAATAAAGTTTAGACTTTGCTTTATCGTATATGTAAAAAACGTTGTGTAAGCCTGTTTCATTCTTTGAGAAAAAGGCTTCGAAAAACAACAAAAAAATGCTTATTTTTATAATATATGGCCAAATTACTATAGCAACCATTTATCATTTGAAATTTTTGTATTGTATTTTGATTGAGGCTTACTTGATCTTCATTGTTTTTGAATTTGAACTTCCTAAGATTAATAAGTACTGTTTTATGAAAATAATAAAAAAAAATGGTTGCCATGGTAAAATATGTTCCCCATTTCACATTTCATGAAAATCGGAGACCATGCGTGCCGAAATTGTTTTAATGGTTACAGAGAATTGCTATTAATAGCAATTCTCTGTAACCATTTAAACAATTTCGGCACGCATGGTCTCCGATTTTCGTGAAATTTCACATATAAGAAGGGACCAATGAAAAAAGAAAAAAATTGACAAAAAAAGTAATTCTTGGTCATCTGGTTACCATGGCAACGGCCTTTAAAGTTAAGAAATTTGCAAAATTGAGCTAATTTGAAGCTCTATAATTTGGTCTATATGTGACATCAATGGAAGATTTTTTATGCATACTAAAGATTAGGACATAAAATTTTAAAGATGCTCACTAGTAGTGTCTGATGTTGTGAAAAAGGCTGGTTACCATGACAACATAATTAGCTAATTTTGTTATATTGATTTCAAAATGCTGTTTTTATTTTCAAATCTTCCTTCTCTCTTGATTGGTATATGATAAGGAAATAGGAATTATTTTATAAAATGAGCAAATTCAAGATAAACCCACTTGTTGCTATGTACATAAGTTACCTTGGCAACGGTGACTATGGTCTTTAATATTACTTATTTTGCAATTTCAGAGTAATTTTTAAAAAAATCTACATCATGATGCCGTGTCTTGCGTTCTTCATAAAATTTTAAATGCTTACAGAGAATAGCTATTAATAAGTACAACAATCTATTCAGCTTTACATGTGTAATAGCCTTCAAACGTCTGAAATATATAGGATTCTTTTCTTCTATGGTTTTCTTTTTATACTAAACAAAATAATTACGGTGGGGTTATATTCGCGGAAAATTCGAAACTGCGAACATAGCGAACTTACCGCAATCATTTCCCCGTTACATATACATATACATTTAATATTATAGAAGGCAAATGATTGAAGTAGATCCGTAAAGGTATGCAAGGAGAATTCACTTTACTTCTAAGAAAATGGAATGATCTTAAGCATGACCACCCTGCATCCACCCAGCGATACAAACCCATATGAATGTTAACATATATATATGACATCGGACAAAACTACAAACCACAAAAAATACACGACAATAATCACCAGAACATCATACAAAACAATTGATACAGACGTACAGAAACATCGAACATCAATGACATCACATAAAAGGAAGGAGACCAATGTGCACCCGGCGCCAACTTTGAACGGCAATCTGTTATATGTAAATGGTGTGGTTCTAAACATCATTTATTTCTTTACAATATATACTCAGTTTGGCGATACCTACAATTCTATTTTGACATTCCCTTACCACTACATGTATACTAAGTATAATTAATTGCATAAAACAACCGAAGCTTTTTAAACGATACTCACGATCTCAAAATATCAATTTCTTCAAAAGTCCTCCGATGGATAGACCGCACAGAAGCAAATGATATTTTATGCAATTGTGTCTCTAAGTTTATAAAGACCCTTGAATAAATTATACACGACTTTTTAAAAATCAACTTGGCACTTGTTCAACTATTTCTAATTTATTGATACATAAGGAGCAGGTTCGGTAACATGGAAAATTGGTCCTAATTTTAGAATGTTTTAGATTTCTATTGTATTTCGTATCAAGGAAGTTAAATGTATGGTTGTTTGAAATACCAAATAAATATCTTAATTTACGTGAAATACACCAAAAGATATGGCTTCAAAATCGGCTTTGTTTGTCTTAAATGATGCTATTGAATTTGAAGACGTTTACTATTTAAGTACTGAATTGCTGAAAAATCGTAAGAAATAGGCATAATTCTGGTCAAAATATGTGAAAATAAGTAGGGCGCCAGCCCTCACCCATTTTCATATAAAAAGTTAAATTTGCAATTTATCTTTCGATCTACATAAACTTTTTGTTGGGTGAGGGTTGGCGCCTATATTAATTTTAAAGATTTATGCAGAAAATATGGCGATTTTCCGTCATATTCCGCCATGCAGAGCAAATGGCATCACAATGTGACGTCATTACTAACGCACATGGCGTTTTGACAATAAATATATTTACTTTCTATTTCGGCAGGGATTTGAGATAAATTCTTGTCAAATGAAATTCATATGTGAAATTTCATACCTCCTACTTAACCATGAAAAGATATTTTCAATCTCAAATTTTCAGAAAAGAGGGCCATTCACCTACATGTAGGTCAAGTTCACTACGTTAATATTTTCGTAACAACAGAAAGGTCTTATCATAAGAAATAACTATGTGAAATTTAAAAGAGGTATCACTTACCAATCAAAAGATAAAGCAAATCTGAATTTTCTTGAAAAGTAGGTCAAGGTCACAAGGTACAAAAATTATGGTATGTTTAGAAAAGGTCTAGTCACAAGAAAAAATCATGTGAAATATCAAAGCCCTATCACTAACCAATCAAAAGATATAATCAATCTTAATTATTTTAGTAGATTTAAAGCAGGTCAAATATTTAGGTCAAGGTCAAAAAATCAAAAATTATCTTATGTTTAGAAAGAGCTTCTTACAATGAATTCACATGTGAAATGCAAAAGCCCTATCACTTGCCAATCTAAAAATATAGCCATTTTTTTTCAAAGAAGGTCAACTATCTAGGTCAATGTAATGAGGTCAAATACTATGGTACTTATTGAAAGGTCTAGTCACAAGAATAATGACAAATACCCTTCTCCTACAACATTTACTTTTGTATGCATTTTCTGAACTGGAAGCAATTTTTTAGACCTGGATTTATTTATCAACAAGAAAGGATGGGGTCATATTGTCAGTAGACAAATTATACATGTTTATCATGCGCATATATTTTGACAAAGACTTTTTATTGGATCATTGCTTGACAGAAATGAAAGGATATGACAATGATGCTCTTCACAACCACCCTGCATACATATATCAACAGCGATTCATATTAGGGTATATTATAACATATATATTGAGCATAAAGGAAAACGACTTTTAATACAAACAGATTACAGCGAGATAAAAAAAAACAACACCGACATGAATCAGATATACCAACAATCAAATGACATATCAAATCGTGAATGTTACATATCTTAAGATAAAATGAAAGCAACTGAAAACTTTTACAGAAATGGAGTACATGTAATTATCGAAATATCAATAGTGTGTACCATTTATAACATGAAGTAAGTAAGAACAAACCATTGATGTTCGAAAAAGAGGAATGTAATCTAGGCCAACACATTAAAATACATGAAATGTATATTGAATAAAACCTGTGATTGTGAAACATAAATGCCCCCGGTGACATATTTGTTAATTTAAACATCATTTTCTGTTTAGTAGGTTAGAGGTCTATGTCAGGGTCACAAGGTTAAAAAAAATATTTGTATCAATGGAAAAATCATGTGAAATATCCAAGCCCTATCACTCACCATTCAATAGTTTTGCCCAATGTTAACGTTTTTGAAAAGTACGTCAAAGGTCAAGGACACGAGGTCGAAACATTTTGGTTTCAATGAAAAGGGCTTGTCACAAGGAATACACGAGTGAAATATGAAACCATATCACTTTCGTTATGCAGAATGTTTCTTCAACGCATTTGACATTTTTTGTTACAAAATTTCTTGAAATTTCTAAAACGTGGGTCCTGTAGCATCATATCCCAACCATTCTGCTACGTCTTTTGTTACATTTTTGGACATAATAATTTTTCATACATTTTGGCCATATTACATTGTTCAGACTAAGGATCAATGACGAGGGTTTAGTACCCGAAACGTGCATGTCTGGTCCATGTTGTTAATTTATCAGGTTTTAAATGATGCTACATGTATTGAACTTAAAGACGTTTAACATTTGAACTACTTGGTGAGTGCCACTGCTGGTGGACCAAGAGTCCCCGAGGGCACATGTAGCCAAGTTCGATCAACTTCGGTTGATCGTCTGTCTCTTCAACGCATTTGAAAATTTCTGTTACAAAATTTCTTGAAATTTCTAAAACGTGGGTCCTGTACATTTTGTAGCATCATATCCCACATATTCTGCTACGTCTTTTGGTACATTTTTGGACATAATAATTTTCATACATTTTGGCCATATTACATTGTTTAGACTTAGGATCACTGACGAGGGTTTAGTATCTGAAACGTGCATGTCTGGTCCATGTTGTTAATTTACCAGGTTTTAAATTATGCTATTGAATTTAAAGACGTATTTGAAATTTTTTGTTAGAAAATTTCTTGAAATTTCTAAAACGTGGGCCCTGTAGCATCATATCCCACCCATTCTGCTGCGTCTTTTGGTACATTTTTGGACATAATAATTTTTCATACATTTTGGCTATTCAGTTGAAATAATTGTTACTTTTATTACAAAACTTTGCAAAAGCTTCGTTGGTTCGCCGTCGTCGCTTGCAAGTCATCTATGAAAAGCCATAATTTTAATTGATTGCCTTTTAAGAATTCAATTACAGATATGCCCGTCAATGTCGTTTCTGTACCATAAATCGGGTGATTCTTGCATAAAAAGATAAAACTTCTATAATAATTGACCTTGAAGTATGGACGTATATATGAAGGTCGATTTTCAAGGTCAATCCTTGCAAGCAACAAAAGCTTGGATTTCAATCTTCACCGTGACCTTTGGTCGAACGACAGTGGCAGATTTAGAGGGGGTACGGAAGGGGCATCATTTTCCCGGCAAAATTCGCCCCTCGACCCCCTTGACCCCCGACAAAGGGGGCGCTGGATCCGCCATCTGTTTGCCATCTTATCAAAATAAGACCTTCCTTGCGCTCCTAACACGGAGCACAATAGGAACACAATAAAGTCTAAATTTTGGCCATTGTTGAAAAATGAAACTGAACACTGAACTGTTTTTGTGCCACGTTCCTGAACAGGCGTAGCCCTGGACAACAGCTTGAAGTAATTTTGGCAAAGGTAATTATAATTTCCGGCACGGTAACTACTGAGCCACACACAATACCATTACGACGTATTAGGTAAACTTAAGAGTTTTCAAATCCCCAAATTGCTATTACTGTATAAATAAAAAACAAAGAAAAAAAAAACATACCAAACAAACAGAAAAGGCCCAAATATTTATCATTTAATGGTTTCTTTTTTGCTCAAACATTTCAATCGGTTTTTGCGTTTTTTTTCTATATTTATAACTCATTTGTCTAAGTACTGCAACATGGAACGTCTCAAAGTTCATTTCAAGGAACAGACTCAAACGGAGTGCAACCTGGTATCAAAATTGAGGTTAGCATTGACGAAGCAATAATGGCATTAGGACGAAAATATGTGGCACAATGAAAGATGTCATAACCCATGGTATAACGACAATTATACATTGACGAAGGACAAATGTAAAATACAAGGAAGCATCATTGCATAAAGAAGAAAGAGAAATACAATAAAGTCAATTTGAAATGAAAGCAAGACAAATGAACATGGAATATTCAAACATTGGATGAAGCAACATAGCATGAAGCATGTAAGCAAGTCAAAAAGCATTGTGACCCTTATCCCCCTCCATAAGAGCAGCTTGTTAGGGTATTTGGTATGTGCAGATGGTTGGTGTAGAAGATGATAGTAGCTGGTTATCGAAGGTAGTTAGGGCAGGTGGTCAGAGTAGCTTGTTCGAAATGTGGTTAGGGTAGGTGTTTAGGATAGGTGGTTACGTGGGTAAGGTAAGGTGACTAGAGCAGGTTGTTAGGCTTTGTGATTTATCCGGATGGCTAGGGTAGATGTGACAATAGGCGGTAATAGTAATGATAGGTGGTTAAATTTGGCAACTGATTTTATATTTAAGGTAGGAAGTTGAGGCAGGTGGTTACAATAGGTTACGATAGGTAGTTAGGGTATGTGGCTAGAATAGGTTGTTAGGGTATTTGGATTGTGCAGGTTGTAATTTTGGTATATGTGGTAATTGCATGTTGTTATGTCAAGTAGTCAAGTTAGCTGGTTCGGAATTGCGGTTAGGTGTTAAGGACATGTGGTTACGTAAGATAGCAAATAGAGGTGTGAGGATATGTTCTTAGGGTAGGTAATCAGCTCACAAAGTAAGGATAGGTGGTTCGGATGAGTGGTTAAGTCAGTTGATTCGGGTAGGCTTTATGAGAAAAGGTTAGTATAGTGGGTTATTTACGTCATTAGGCTTGTGGGTTAGGATAAGTTTTTAGAGTAGGCGGTCATGGTAGGTTTTACGGCGGGATATTGTATTGTAGGGTTGGTTATAAAGGTAAATGGTTAGGATGTGTGGTAATAGTCAGTTCATGTAGATGATTAGGGAAGTGGGTTAGGATAGTAGGTAAGGAAATATGATACAAAAGTTTAGGTAAGAGTATAGGGTTAGTAAGGTGGTAAGGATAGGTTGTAATGTCAAATGGGAAGGGTAGGTGGTTAGGGTGCATGCTTTGGTCAAAATAATTTTTTAGGGCAGATGGTTAGCTTAGGTGGTTTATTAGGTAATTTATTAAGGCAGATAGAGTAGAAGTTAGGATAGGATGTTAGAATAGTTAATAATGTGATTGGTTGGCCTGGTACTTGGGACGGTAGGTTCAGATTGATTGTCGGGTAGGGGTAAAGAGTTGTTGGTGAGGGTATAGTTGCTAATAGAATGTTATTGGAGTAGGGGGTTATTGTCAACTTGCAAGAAGGTCATAGGCGGCACAGGCTTGCAATATAACCTTGCCGTCATCGCTGTTTTCCTACGCCATTTCACGTAATGATAATACTCGAGAGGCATCGCAGGTACGGCATGTCGTCATAGTGACGTCATTCGGACTTCTGACGTAAACAGTGCGAAAAATTCAAAGGCAGAGACACGTATTTCAGTGTTTATGGGCGAGTAAATGGCCAATGAAAGAAACGATTCTTTTTTTTATGTTGGAAAATTTTTACAAGACTGATGTCTAAAGACGGTAGGTTTCGATTTATAGCTAGATTTTGTATCTTTACTGGAGACTTCTCGCTCAGCTGATCGTGTTGGTAACGTACGAATGAAGAAAGAATCCTTGATACTGCATAGTATTGCATCGAAATTAAGCATTATAACTTGCAATACTTAATTTATAAATATGAAGCTCACGTTGCAGTCTGCAAAAATCTTGCAGACAAACAATAGGCGATGACGGCAGAGGTATCTTTCAAGGTGAAGAAAAGCGGAACTTAAATCGGACGCATGCATTTAGGAGATTGGGTTATTGTATGTGGTTAGATTAGTTGGTTAGGTTAGTGGGTTAGGGTAGGCGGTTAGGACATATTGTTATAATTGAATAAATTTGAATGTACAAATATCGTTATAAAATATACATGAATTTCCACCAGTTCTCTTAAAGAAAAGATCCTTGAAATAAAGAGCGAAAAATCGTCAAAATTGAATTGACAGCTTTACGTAGATTAACATGACTTCCCACCAGTTTACTTGAAAAAAAAATGTTTGGAATGAAGGCATAAAAGTTAAATCTTCCAGTTTTGTTTAGAAATAGTTTTACACAGTTAAGCGTACTACATGACGAATTTTCCTCCATTAATCCATGACTACTAGCATATACTGTTAAAATGATTCTCTATGTGTTTTATCAACTCCCTATTCTGAAGCTCTGATTTCCGATTTGAAGGAAATTCGAAATATCTACTACGAACACATACTTTATGAGTACTCAAAGTGTCCTACAACAATGTCACGTAATTTGTTGCACGGTCTACGTTGTAGACGATATATAACACCTTTCCAGAAGGTGAAGTATTTTTGTGAAGCAATGATTGACTTAATGATTGAACTAATCATTGAATGATTGACTGAGGCGTTTACTGACTACCATGAGTTCTTTTCTTTAACTAGCAATTTATAATTTAACTATTCCCGTAATGTCTGTATAACGCCTATACAAACGTACGGCGCGAAATTTTATCCATAGCTGTATAGACAATGTCACCTATTATGACGTCACTAACGACGAGCGCCGCTACGTTAGGCCTGTTCAAATATCACGTCGCCTGTTTTGAACGTGAAAATCAACCACGCTAAAATGACTTCAATTGAAAAATAAACTAGATGATTAAATAGTGATTTAATTAAATTATAAGAAATGACTGTAACAATTTTTCTGTCTATCGATGTATAGACAAAAACCGATGCTCATTTCTTAAATAATTATTCAATCATTGGTGATAAAAGTTTGATGGCCTAACAATTGCAACGCAGCAAAAAGGGTATTCAACTGCTCCTCGGGTTACGCCCTCGGAGACAGTAGCATAACCCTTACTTGAATAGTATATGATAGAAACGGGGACACACTTACAAGTACTTCCGACGTGCTAGCATTTGGCCGTATTTAATGTCCAAGAACACGATGTGAAGCTTATTTACTTTTATTCTCTTTTATCCAATTAAGTTTTGAAATTCCTTTTTACGTTTTTTGTTTTAAACTATATAACTGAATCCTATTTACATATATACATGTATATTGTATAGATACAAAGTTTAGTCAATCCACAAAAATAAATTCATCCATATGTTTATGATGGAGGAGTTATGGTATGTTACTATCTACTGCCACACAAATAGATAAACAGACGGATGGATTTTTAAATGCCCCCCTACCCCCACATTTTGCTTTGGAGGACAAGATGAAGTAGGAAAAGAATCTAGAATCAATAAAGCATATCCATATTGCATTATGATGCAACTGAGAAAATTGAAAAGGATGAACAGTGGATAGTTTAAGAGAACAATATAAGGAACGAACTAGGCAGATATTTTCTTCTGTTTGTCATTTTTCTCTCACTTTTAAAGAGTATAATAAATTGTATGCAAAGGTTGTAAAGATTGATAATAATGTGAATGTTTTGGTAGGTGGTACGACAGTGAAATCAGTGAGATGGTTGGATTAGATGGTTAGGACAGGTGGCAAGGGCAGTAATTGGAGTAGGGGTAAGAGTTGTTGGTTAGGGTATAGTTGCTAATAGAATGTTATTTGAGTAGGGGGTTATTGTCAACTTGCAAGAAGGTCATAGGCGGCACAGGCTTGCAATATAACCTTGCCGTCATCGCTGTTTTCCTACGCCATTTCACGTAATGATAAAACTCGAGAGGCATCGCAGGTACGGCATGTCGTCATAGTGACGTCATTCGGACTTCTGACGTAAACAGTGCGAAAAATTCAAAGGCAGAGACACGTATTTCAGTGTTTATGGGCGAGTAAATGGCCAATGAAAGAAACGATTCTTTTTTTTATGTTGGAAAATTTTTACAAGACTGATGTCTAAAGACGGTAGGTTTCGATTTATAGCTAGATTTTGTATCTTTACTGGAGACTTCTCGCTCAGCTGATCGTGTTGGTAACGTACGAATGAAGAAAGAATCCTTGATACTGCATAGTATTGCATCGAAAGTAAAGCATTATAACTTGCAATACTTACTTTATAAATATGAAGCTCACGTTGCAGTCTGCAAAAATCTTGCAGACAAACAATAGGCGATGACGGCAGAGGTATCTTTCAAGGTGAAGAAAAGCGGAACTTAAATCGGACGCATGCATTTAGGAGATTGGGTTATTGTATGTGGTTAGATTAGTTGGTTAGGTTAGTGGGTTAGGGTAGGCGGTTAGGACATATTGTTATAATTGAATAAATTTGAATGTACAAATATCGTTATAAAATATACATGAATTTCCACCAGTTCTCTTAAAGAAAAGATCCTTGAAATAAAGAGCGAAACATCGTCAAAATTGAATTGACAGCTTTACGTAGATTAACATGACTTCCCACCAGTTTACTTGAAAAAAAAATGTTTGGAATGAAGGCATAAAAGTTAAATCTTCCAGTTTTGTTCAGAAATAGTTTTACACAGTTAAGCGTACTACATGACGAATTTTCCTCCATTAATCCATGACTACTAGCATATACTGTTAAAATGATTCTCTATGTGTTTTATCAACTCCCTATTCTGAAGCTCTGATTTCCGATTTGAAGGAAATTCGAAATATCTACTACGAACACATACTTTATGAGTACTCAAAATGTCCTACAACAATGTCACGTAATTTGTTGCACGGTCTACGTTGTAGACGATAAATAACACCTTTCCAGAAGGTGAAGTATTTTTGTGAAGCAATGATTGACTTAATGATTGAACTAATCATTGAATGATTGACTGAGGCGTTTACTGACTACCATGAGTTCTTTTCTTTAACTAGCAATATATAATTTAACTATTCCCGTAATGTCTGTATAACGCCTATACAAACGTACGGCGCGAAATTTTATCTATAGCTGTATAGACAATGTCACCTATTATGACGTCACTAACGACGAGCGCCGCTACGTTAGGCCTGTTCAAATATCACGTCGCCTGTTTTGAACTTGAAAATCAACCACGCTAAAAT
Source organism: Pinctada fucata (assembly GCA_028142955.1). NCBI lineage: Eukaryota > Metazoa > Mollusca > Bivalvia > Pterioida > Pteriidae > Pinctada > Pinctada fucata. Next base: position 38,279,670 of record AP027111.1, on the reverse strand, counting down.
GACTTCAATTGAAAAATAAACTAGATGATTAAATAGTGATTTAATTAAATTATAAGAAATGACTGTAATAATTTTTCTGACTATCGATGTATAGACAAAAACCGATGCTCATTTCTTAAATAATTATTCAATCATTGGTGATAATAGTTTGATGGCCTAACAATTGCAACGCAGCAAAAAGGGTATTCAACTGCTCCTCGGGTTACGCCCTCGGAGACAGTAGCATAACCCTTACTTGAATAGTATATGATAGAAACGGGGACACACTTACAAGTACTTCCGACGTGCTAGCATTTGGCCGTATTTAATGTCCAAGAACACGATGTGAAGCTTATTTACTTTTATTCTCTTTTATCCAATTAAGTTTTGAAATTCCTTTTTACGTTTTTTGTTTTAAACTATATAACTGAATCCTATTTACATATATACATGTATATTGTATAGATACAAAGTTTAGTCAATCCACAAAAATAAATTCATCCATATGTTTATGATGGAGGAGTTATGGTATGTTACTATCTACTGCCACACAAATAGATAAACAGACGGATGGATTTTTAAATGCCCCCCTACCCCCACATTTTGCTTTGGAGGACAAGATGAAGTAGGAAAAGAATCTAGAATCAATAAAGCATATCCATATTGCATTATGATGCAACTGAGAAAATTGAAAAGGATGAACAGTGGATAGTTTAAGAGAACAATATAAGGAACGAACTAGGCAGATATTTTCTTCTGTTTGTCATTTTTCTCTCACTTTTAAAGAGTATAATAAATTGTATGCAAAGGTTGTAAAGATTGATAATAATGTGAATGTTTTGGTAGGTGGTACGACAGTGAAATCAGTGAGATGGTTGGATTAGATGGTTAGGACAGGTGGCAAGGGCAGTAATTGGAGTAGGGGTAAGAGTTGTTGGTTAGGGTAGTTGTTAATTTTAGACTGTTAGAGTAGTTATTAAAGTATGTAATTAGGTCAGTTGGTTAGGCAGGTAGTCAAGGTAGGCTGTAAGGAAAGGCGATCAGGTTCGGTGGTTATTACAGATTGGTGTACCTAAATTTTGTGGTATAGAATTTCGTTATAAAATGAAAATGAACCAGCTGTAAGATGATTTAATTTAAGAAAAAAAGAAAACTGGAAATAAAATCTCCAGTTTCATTTAAAAAAAAGTTTTACATAGTTAGGTATATGGATTGACAAATTTGTTCCCCATTATCTCTACTAAATATCGCTCACATGATTCTCCATGTGTTTTATCAACTATCTATTATGAAGCACTGACACCCGATTTAAAGGAAATCAACACTTACACTGTCCTACATGTATATCAGTATCGCGTGATTTGTAGAACATAAGTTATAGAAACCGAGACTTACACGTACTTACACGTACTTCCGACCAGCTAGCATTGATAGTCAATAGACACGATTTGAAATGTACATACTTTTATTCTGAAATTTATTCATCAAAGGTTGTCTTTCACCCAATACATTATTGTAATCATTCGATATGCTTATGAATCTATTTTACGTTTGAAGCAATATGAAATAATATCCCATGCATGATTCTCAATACTATATCGATACAAAGTTAAGTTCATCCACATCATATGCTCATAGAGGCTAAGTGATTGTATCTACTGACAAACAAACATATAGATAGACAAACAGAAGGACTGCCTAAATGATTCCTTTTTACTCTCCCTCCCCTATAAAAGATAACAACAACTTTGGTGTGGGGGATAAAAAAGATTTAGTATCAATATGACATATTTATAGGATAATATGACGCAATTGCGAAAAATTGAACTAGATGAAAAATGGATGGTTTAAATGAATAATAAAAGGAACAAACAGGGGAAGATTTTACTTCTGTTTCTCATTTTTCTCCGAGTACTTTAAGGTGATGCAGAAAGGTATTGTTGTATTTGAATAAAAAACTCGAAACAAACATTTGACTTTTGCTCTTCAAAGCCTTGGCTAACATCGTCACTGAGGAAGTTCTACAGTCGATATGGAGAACTCGTCATACACTATGATGTCCTACTCTCCAGAATGGTGGATGATTATTCTGTCAAAGATCATTTGTACCATCCAACTAAAGATTGTACTTCGTGTTTTCCGAAATGGAAGTAACCGGATGTGACAATTCTACCGAATTGAAGCGGCGGGTGTTGAATGCAAGCAGGAGATGCTTTCTTCGTGGGCACCTGGTCTCACTTCCTTATCGGGAGTTCGCTTCTTTTAATGAGGTGGAGGTTTTTGTTTGTTTGCTTTGGTTCCAGTTTTGTCATGCTTTTGTATGCCTTCGGTTTCTGATTTTCTGAATTATCGATTTTGTGCTGTATACAGGGATATGGTCATTATTCATATTTGTCATCTTACATATTTTTAGATTTTTTGATATTTTTTTAATATTTCATTCAAGTCGTCATGAAAATGTATGGTCCCGCGTCTTCTGCAAACTTCGTGGTATTTCATTTTTCTGTTATAAAGCAAACGGAAGTAGAGTATCATACCCCTAATACCTTGAGCATCAACATTTAAAATGACAATTTAAACAATATCCAAATATTGCAATTGAGGTAGAGTATCCATCGGGTCTCAGATGCTCATATTTCCTAAATGACAACTTTTACAATAATTACATTTCCATGTATTCAAAGCTTACGTTAAACTTGATATACAAACGAAATATTATTTGTGGTTTCGGGATTATACCGATAACTTAGTCGTTTGAACTTTAACATTGGACCCTATGGGAAAACTAAGAATAATCCCTTTTTAGAGCTGATATAATGTAACTATAAAAGTTTTTCCCCATAAAACCATATATGTTTGATGATCTGAGCAATATTCTGAAGAGAAAAAGTAGGGCATCTAAGCAAAAGATTTCAAGCAATTCTGACCTGAGGGACATTCTACCTAAATTGATTACACTCTTCCTTCTGCCATACACAACCAACATGATAATAGAAAAAAATAAGCTGGTGTCGTTTTCTAAAAATACTGAAGAATTATGCGTATCGTCCATTAAAAGTAGAATGTTTAGTACAGATATTTAACCAAACCCTGTAGTACCAACAGCAAAACACCCTATGCAAAATCACAGAATAGACAAGCACAGCAAGGGGCAATATTAGACATACGACATAGACACAAAAGACTACACATACATATCGAGTGAATGATGTTAATAGCTGTAGCTCTTGCGAGGAAAGAAAGAGATACCAATATACATAAGCAACTTTTTCATTTTATGAGAGAAGTCAAAGTTAAAAACAATTTACGGGATGAATGACAGACTGACGGATAATAAGGTTAAACAGACCTAGGTATATCATTTGATCCCTTTACACAAGAGTGTAAAAATGGTACTTAACACAACATTAAGATTTTGCATAGCACGAAAGATAGGAAAGTTATTTACGAAAGCTTACTGCAGTAGAAGAAACTCGGTACAGTACAGAATAACATTAAACGGTATATAATTTAATATTAGGCGAATTATTCAAGTAGATCCGTAATTGTATACAAAGGTATATTTCTCTATACTTCTGAACATCATTTATTTCTGTACAGAACTTATTCAGGTCGGCGATACTCACAATTATTTTGGTCATCCCCTTGCCACTACATATACACACAGACAAAAGTTAAGCAACACCTAAATGAAATGATAAATCGTCTCTATGAGCTTAATGTCTAACTAGAATTGTGTAAAGTTATACCAGTCTCCATTTCGATCCCGATTATGAAAAGTTGCATGATACAATTATGTTAGATAAAGTAATATTGTCTTCGTCAAAGGTCAGACCGATATCATGGTACATAATTTTCAAATATTTCTTTACCAGCAGTTTGCATTAAAAAAAATTCAGTGTTGCTTAACTTTTGTCTCTGTGTATATATACTAAGTATAACTGATTGCGTAAAATAACAAATGGTTTTTAAACGATACTCACGATCTCTAAAAGTCAATTTCTTTCAAAAGTCCTCCGACTGAACAACCGCACAGAAGTAAATTAATTCACATGCTATTTTGCCTTTATAAAGACCCTGAATAAATTATGCATGTCTTTTTTAAAAATCAACTTGGCAGTTGTTCAAGTATTTCTGTCTAATCTATACATATCTTTCTAAAACTTAACAGTCTGTTACAAGTTGCAAGTCAGATCTACAAATAAGTTTTGAACGTGTCCTTTGAAAATAATAGATTTCTTTAGATTCTCATAGATTTTTCTGTTGTCGAAAAGTTGTTTAAAAAGATAGAATACAATTGAGACATTGTGTTTCGAGTTGAAAAATCTGAATTGAAAGCAAATATATATCATGAGTTATATTTCTAAAGTTGAAATCTAGGAATGCTCTATTTATACGGAGCCCCTTTGTATATGGGTATCATTGCTTTTGAAGACAAAGACAATCGATTACTTTTAAAACTTTCACAATGTATCAATGAAGATGGATATTCTAAATTTATTATTTTTTAAAAATAAAACAGCTTGCTTTTCATGTTTTGTTTACTGGAAAATTGTTTTTGAATATTCTGAAAAAGTAATCCTGAGTTGAATTGTGTGCCAAATAAAAGCAATGACGTTTTCCAATGACGTTTTCCAATGACTCGGTGTCAGATTTGGATGTGGACAATTTCTGATAAATCATTATTTTTCACTTTTGTATAATTAAAATGCATAGCCCCACCCGCAGGTGGGGGGTCTCCAGAAAATTGTGAAAACTAAGGCTTAAAACGCCGCATTTTACGTTATATCTAACAATCTCTATTTGCTACATAATACACTTTTCCAGAAAAATTAATGGTACTTTATGATTAAGAAGTCTCACTTTTGATATTTAATTTATTCCATCCTGGATTTCTTTAAAGACTGTAAGAAATGTTACGAATATTTCAATCATACAAAATGTATACACTGTTAAAACTTACAATTGTCTTATAATCTTGACGATTTTCATGGGGTTCCAAGGCAAAAGTATCAACCTCTTGAAACTTTAGATGGGGTGGGTGGGTGTCAGATACGCCTCTTTTAAATCTATGAATGCTATTAATAGACAGTTTTAAGTTTTATGATCTATCTAAAAAAACCCGGAAAATTTATATGTAGGCTTTAGTTTTTAAGCCTATATGGAATATACGCCACTGAATTGACAATTTTTTCCGCGCTTGCGCGGGTCCTTTTCTAGTAACATATATAATCAACATAAGGGAAAACGACTTTTAATACAAACAGGTTACAATGAGAGAAAAAGCAACACCAACACGAATCAGATATACCAACAATGAATCGAATGACTTATCAAAACGTGAATGTTACATATCTTAAGATAAATTGAAAGGAACTGAAAACTTTTACAGAAATGGTGTACATGCAATTATTGTAAATATCAATAGTGTGTATCATTGAAGCATGAAGTATGTCAGAACAAAACATTGATGTTCGAAAAAGAGGAATGTTATCTAGGCAACATGTAATGTATATTGAATAAAACCTGTGTTTGTGAAACACAAATGCCCCTAGTGACATATTTAAACATCATTTTCTGTCAGGGTCACAAGTTTAAAAAATATTTGTATCAATGGAAAAATCATGTGAAATATCCCCGAGGGTTGATCGTCTGTCTCTTCAACGCATTTGAAATTTTCTGTTACAAAATTTCTTGAAATTTCTAAAACGTGGGTCCTGTAGCATCATATCCCACACATTCTGCTACGTCTTTTGGTACAATTTTGGACATAATAATTTTCATACATTTTGGCCATATTACATTTTTTAGACTGAGGATCACTGACGAGGGTTTAGTACCCGAAACGTGCATGTCTGGTCCATGCTGTAAATCTATCAGGTTTTAAATGATGCTATTGAATTTAAAGACGTTTAACATTTGAACTACTTGGTGAGTGTCACTGCTGGTGGATCAAGAGTCCCCGAGGGCACCTGTAGCCAAGTTCGATCAACTTCGATTGATCGTCTGTCTCTTCAACGCATTTGAAATTTTCTGTTACAAAATTTCTTGAAATTTCTAAAACGTGGGTCCTGTAGCATCATATCCCACCCATTCTGCTACGTCTTTTGGTACAATTTTGGACATAATAATTTTCATACTTTTTGGCCATATTACATTTTTAAGACTGAGGATCACTGACGAGGGTTTAGTACCCGAAACGTGCATGTCTGGTCCATGCTGTAAATTTATCAGGTTTTAAATGATGCTATTAAATTTAAAGACGTTTAACATCCAAGCATTATCAATCACCATTCAAAAGTTATACCCAATGTTAACGTGTTTTAAAAGTACGTCAAAAGTCAAGGACATGAGGTCAAAACTTTTTGGTTTCAATGGAAAGGATACACGAGTGCAATATGAATGACAAATATGGATAATGACCATATCCCTGTATACGGCACACAATCGATAATTCAGAAAATCAGAAACCGAAGGCATACAAAATCAGGATAAAACAGGAACCAAAGCATACAAACAAAAACCTTCACCATATGGAAAGAAGCGAACTCCCGATATGGGAGTGAGACCAGGTGCCCAGGAAGAGTAAGCATCTCCTGCTTGCATGCAACACCCGCCGCTTCATTTCGGTAGAAATGTCACAACCATATCACTTAGGGCCTACGTTATGCAAAATGATGAAGTTTTTGAAAAGTAGGTCAAACGCCAAGCTCACGAAGTCTAAAAAGTTTGGTTTCAACGGAAAGATTTTGTGAAAGGGAAAACACATGTATAATATGAAATCTCTATCACTTGCCATTCAAAATATCCAATGTTAGAGTTTTTGCCACGGACAAACAGACAGATAAACAGACTGACAGGCTAAAAACTATATGACCCCGAATCTTTTATACCGGGGGCATAAAACGTTTCAATGTAGCTTCATAAGTGTTTAGCTATGGTCAATTCTTACTATATATTGAGACAAGTCAGCGCTGCAAATCAACTATGAAAAATTGTTAGAAAATAGTTCAACTAGTTTTTTGAAAAAGATAATTTTATTTTTCAATAATTTCCAATCCTTCTCTATTCGTTATTAGAAATCAAGCGTTAACTCTGCATATTTCAGCACATTTGTGTTAGCCATGAATAACTGGAAAGATGACTGATCCATGCTGTAAATTTATCTGCTTTTAAATGATGCAAATGAATTTGAAGATGTTTAACATTTGTACCACTTAGTTTGTGTCACTGTTGGTGGACCAGGGGTCCCCGGGGGCACATGTAGCCAAGTTCGATCAATTGCGGTTGTTCGTTTCTTCAGACGCATTCCAAAATTTCTGTTTACAAATTTTCTCAAATTTCTAAAACCTGGGTCCTGTAGCATCATATAGTAGCCATCTTGCTACGTCTTTTGGTATATTTTGGACATAATTTCACAGATTTTGGCGATATTCTATTGTTTAGATTGAGGATCACTAACGAGGGTTAAGTACCCGAAATGTGCATGCCTATCCATGCTGTAAATTTATCTTCTTTTAAATTATGCTTATGAACTTGAAGACGTTTAACATTTCATTCAAATTAATAATCCTAAACAATTTATTCTTTTGTCCCTCTAATCGATTTTGTTCCTTGATAGCACCCCTAAATCTAGATAGAAGAAAATAATATGTGAATTCAATATCAAATAGAATGAAAATTGACACTTCAACAAAAATGGAGTTATTACTGCAAATGATTTCAGGTTGTACCATTATTGATATTCCCGACATATGAAGTTACATAACCATTGAATTTTTAAAGACGACAAATATAATCAAGGCCAACTTATTACCAAACATGTAAAGTATACTGAAATATTTCAATGAAGCTTCTTAAATTTTGGACGACTGTCAAATTTTGGTGTATGTTGAGTCATGTTAGCCATTCATTTCATATTTGGTAAATGATTTGAATCTAGGCCAACTGATTTTCAAAAATCTAACTCGAGGATGGGATAATCCCCAATACTTCTTTCCTAACGAGCGCACAAATCTCGACTGTTAAAAAAGAAGATTTTATTAAGCAGTCATTAGATCTTCCCCATATATGAAATCAATTTTGCGTCAATTTTCAATTTCTACATATACTTTTTTAAATTTTAATTAACATGATCCTGAAACCTTAACCACTTTAAACGGTACAAGAGCAGAGATATTCTTAATTGATCAAAGCTTTAATCTCTGTCACTTCAGAATTAAGGCAAGGACCGTACCTTTCTTTTGTACGCATTATTTGAAAGGGCCCTTTCAATCTATGACATGAAAGGTCAAGGTATATCTTTAAAACTAAGGGAACGTTTTTATGCCCCCGTTATCGGAGATTTGGAGGTATATAGATTTTGGTCTGTCCATCTAGTTCTCTGTCTGTTTTTTGACTAGATATACACAGCTGGTCGATTATGAAATAGGCATCTTTATCATGAAAATATATACACTTCTTGATGTTTGTTTGTTTGTTTACTGAAGATTTTCTCCATGATCGCACATTGCTGTCATTTGTTGGCTCATTAACATTGATATAGTTTCAGTCTTCATATATTATCTATTTCCTCTTATTTTGACCTAGAGAATTACTGATGATATATTATTTTTTAAATGATAACCGTAAGACATATTTCAATATTTGATGATTTACTGCTTTTTTAGCTCACCTGAGCCAAAGGCTCGAAGTGAGCAATTGTTCTGTCGTCCGTCCGTATAATTTCTACAATTTCTTCTCCAGAACCACTGAACATATTTTCATGAAACTTTGAAGGAATGAAGTACTAATGGTCCCCTACAGTTGCTGTTGCTTTTCGTCTGGATCCGTCAACAGGTGGCGCCACCACCGGTAAAAGTAATTCACGGGGGTACCCTTCTTTGAAAACTTTCTTCTTCAGAACCGAACACGTATATACAGACCGAAAGCATCAGGATAATTAAGAGAGATTAACAAATTGTTATTTTTGTTTCCACTCCGAAGTCATAGGTCCCGGAGGGTACTCTCCTTTGACAAACTTCTTTAGAAACGAAGCGTATCGACAAACCGAAAGCATTACGATGATTTAGAGGGATGTCTAATGAAGTAAGCATGTAGTTAGGGTTGGTGGCTAGAGCATATGGAGGGGGATTAGGGTCACAATGCTGTTTGACTTGCTTACATGACAAATATGGATACTGACCATATAGCCCTGCAGATTAACAGGAATATTGTAACCATATGGCCTCTCCCCCACAATAATTATGCAAATTGAGTACTTTGATTTTTAATTCATTTCCATTTATTTTGTTTATGGGATATTTCCAATCGTCTAGGAGAAGATAACTCTAATTTCAAACGTTAACTTTACGATCACGTGCTAAATTGATGTAATAGAAATGATTGTCATTCCCGCCAGTGTGTAACCCTACGTCTGTCAATACGAGGTGTTCTTAGGTCACTTGACAGCAACAGAAGCTAAAGTAGTTCGCCTGTCAAAGGTCTGGGTGCAATAGACGAAATGGCGAGGATTTGTTCTAAGTTTAGGCAACTTTGTTTATTCGTCTGAATTCCAATTTAGTCATGAATTTCGATGGCGATTTCCATATGATTGTGAAATATCCCAGGCTCCTAATATATACTGTGCGCATGATTTTGTATGTCAGATTCATTCTCATACTGCTATAACCAACATGTAACTTTCGTATGTTAATAAACGGTAAAACTTTACCAGGACTTTTTATTCCAAAGTTCCGAAAATGATCAAGTAAAATACACAACGCGAAGTACATGATTTGTAGGCCGAGAGGCTTACAATATCTTATTTGGTGCCGTGACGCTAAATGATACGAATCATGGGGATATACGTGATTTATTGCTTTAAATGCAGAGGATGGACTTGTGCGCCAAACCAGGATTAAACAGCAGACAAGTGATGGACATTACACTGAAATTATGTATTCTTCAGGTAGGACACATTTACTTTTCTCGTGCGTATCCTCATTTTGATTGACCATGTAATTTTATCATTTTTGAATTTTGATCTAGACAGATAGATAAATTATCTACGTTTTTTTTTCTTCGCATTTCCAAGTAAATATGACTAACTTTGACGACAAAGTGACGTCTCACATGACGGGAATTAGTCAGGTTTCTAGTCCAGGTTGTTCTGAGGTTTTTTCGCGGCTGCGTTAAGGTGCTCCACGCTGACGTCGCGCTGAAAATATTCCATTTTTACGGTGTCTGGTATTCAACCCTCAATTACAGCTTAAACGTTCTTTCTGTAGTTCAAAGCTGTATTTTTTTAATATCTGGTAGGTGTCTGGTAGCTATGAAAAAAAAATTCACCAGGGGGATTCCCCTGTGTCACGTGACAGCCCTAAATAGAACTCTATAGTGTTGTCTCGGTTTTAAATTGAATTTTGCAAGTGGTAATTAAGGAAAAAATAATATAAATGTTATATCGTTTTCTTCAGTAAATCCTGTAGATTTAGAAATGTGCTGGGCATTGTGACACTTAAAACGATTACGAGGAGAAAATATACCGAGAAGGAAAACAAGTGGTAAAAACACTGCAAAACTCGACTTTACATCAACAGTTTACACAACTATTAAAATTTCTATTAAATGCGCAGCAAAATCTTGGTAAATTGAAGTGTTCTCTATAGATTCTGTATAAAAATATCGAAATTGTACAAGGGTAGTCACCTGCAAATTACATTTTTTACAACTACCCTACATGTATATCAGTCTATTTTCAGATGGGACCTAAACGCACAGGTGATCTGGATTACGTCATAGAAATTTAGCGGGAAAGCATTAGTAAACATGCAACATATACGTGTGTACAACATAATAACACGGGTTTTTAATATCTTATACAATGTAAAGTGGGTTTTTTTTTATTTAAGTATTAGTTTTACAACGATGAGAATGTAATATACATATATTAAGAAGGTATGCCCGGGGGGGGGGGGAGGGTAAGCCTCGTCCGGGCATCCGCTTTTGGTATATATGTTTTTCAAGTTAAAACATTATATATTTTCTTTGTGGGAAAGTTTGTGGTAGGGAATAACTCTGGTGATAAAGGTTGCCGCTAGACAATATAACTTCTGCTGATCAAATATTGAAATCTATGTTTCAAAGCAATATTTCCTCGTACTGAATCCAACCCGGCGGACTATTAAGACCGCGATACTGACCGTCTTCTAATTTTGTATTTAACAAAATTGATTGTAAACTTGTTACAGTGCTTTCGTGAGCAGAGCTCTATCGGTGACAAAATAATCATAATAAAAAAAAATGTATATAACTTGAATAAATAAAAGAGTGACGGGGGGGTTCTTTTCCGGCTAGGCTAATCATGTTTCAGTCTAATAATAACCCGCCCAATCTCTTGCTGATTACAATTTGTTTTATTATTATTTTTATTTGTTCTTAGATTTAGTCTAGTACAAGTTGACCGTATCTGAAGTCTCAGTATTGTTCTGTTGTACCGGCTATGAATACGGTGCCCGCCGTATAGCCATTTATTGACACATGTATTTTAGCACCGTATTCGTAATGATATATATTATATATTTTTTTGAAAACAATGCTTGAGAATAAACTGTATTTATGTGCATGAGCTGGCACCCTCCGCCCCCCCCCCCCCCCCGGCAGCAACAACAACTAAATGAATATAAAAATGAATAAGAAATAATTATTTTAAAGCCGGTAAATGAGTAAAACTCCATTAAATAGCTAAATATGGACAATTTCAAACAAATAATCTAAATAAAAATTGTGCTCCTCTATGAGGATACCATTATCAATTCCTTATATTAATTTACTAATTGAAAATCAGCGATTCCTCTGTAATTAAAAGCGGTTTCTCATCCAAAGCTTCCCTTTAACCCTAAACTCAGACTGCGCATGCTTGACCTACAATGACCCGATGTGCAAAACTGTGGAAAAACAGGCATTCTTTCATTACTTCTCGTAAATAAGATACTGGGAACATTTAGAGTTGATGTAAGGAATAGGATGAAAGCTCAATAATATTGAAAATCGATCCAGTACAATTTATCCCTTGAAATATCCCTAGCATACGATAATTGATGTGACGTCATTTATAACGTCACACAATGTTTTGCGGAATTTTCTCCAACGTCATTGCGTGGAGCACCTTAACGTAGCTGCGTTGTTCGTCTCAGAATAAAAGTTGTAGTACATTGGAATTTGATAGAATTCCGAAAAATGGCGAAGAGGTTTTTAAATTGATTGCAAATCAAGTTAGGGGTCTTCAGACTTTCTTTCCTGTTTGTGTCTGTAGAACGCCGGGGAACAGGCGTGGAATCAGGAGACTTGAAGGAATGGAGGGGAAAGAAATTGAAAATCGTGACCTGTCTTTTTAAGATTTTTCAAGATGATGGTACATTACATTCAAGAGGATACTTCGATGCAACCCATATCGTTGATTTTGTTAGGTGATGAGCGGTGAATGGCTCTGTTTTAGGCGATGTAACGCCGATAAATGACACCAGACGGATTTCTGGGAACGTGAGAAGGTTCGTTCGGGTTTGTTGGATATACAACCCTGTCATTTGTACTTTGTGCGAGGTAAAGCGCACGTTTAATTTCGGATTATATGATGAACATCGAAGTATTCATAATCTTATGTTTGTGATTTACTGTCAGTTTGGCGAACCTATTAAAAAAAGTAGGATTTTTTTATTTTAAGAAAGGGAGGAATTGGTGATTATGAAGAAATAGTCGCTCAATGTCACATCAGTTTTTTTTTATAAGAAGTCGAAGACGTTTTAAACACGAAAAACAAGTCGCGGCGTTGTATATAGTATAGAAATGTGTAACCCTAGTTGTACAAGGTTTATGAATGACTATCACTCTGGTGGTCATGTTACAATTCTCATCTCAGATTAGAGCGTAAATGATATTGACTTTTGTTGCCCTTTTCCCGGTGTTGGAGTTTATTTTGACGGTCGTCCCATGATGCAGGTTGTTAGCATCAGCTGTAATTTGTTTTTTGTTTAGTTTGCACGCAGACTTGACATATACTGACGACGTCTTACAACAATGAAAAGAGCTACTTGTCTTAAATTCGTTTCATTTTTGATAAAAAAAATGCCTGCATTTTCAGTGAAATAAACTTTAGTAAATATTAAGACGTGGAAAAAGAAAAAGGTTTGGAAATTTCATTTAAAAGATTTAACAAAGGTTTCTAAATTATTTTTGTAAATTCAAAATTATGGTCAATTAGAGGTACAGAGAAAAACCAGGTGTCACTTAACTGTCATGAACAATCAATTACAATATGCGGCCTATACAGTGAATCAATGATGCAGACTATAATGATAGATCTATTGCTGGGAGTGATATATACAGTGCAGTACTGAATAATGAAAATGTTAACTAGTTTCCAGATATGCAGTTAACCCTTGAACTTTTGATACCTGTTGATAGAGACGGAATAAGCGTGCAGGTTAATTATGAGAGACAATCCAAAGAGACAGAAGCCGAAGATGAAACCCGAAGCTGTGACGTCAGGTGAACCTGTGAACGATGTTATCCGTGTGGCCGGATGTGTTACCAGCCGGTCACTACAACATACGAATACTTTTCGCTGATAATGGGAGAGTGAAATCTGTCATTGCGAAAAGAGGGACATGAACAATTTTGTACTTGTTGACCTTCCTAATAAGATGCTGAATGTATGAGAATATGAATACCCCGTCGTTTTTCTGGGTGCATGGCGTCATCCGGATTACGGGAAGATCTTGGTTACGTCACAAATGCCAAGATGCGTCAAAGGAGGTCGAGGATGGAAAAAAGACGAAATGGGTCCGGACGAAGAAGACGAGACCGTGATCCTAAGACGAAAATGAAAGAAGAAACCAATGATGATCGCGCGATGATTAACATTTAATTTCACGATGACATCGAGGTCCAATTTATTCGTTTTACTCCTCGGAGGTTATTTAAGTTCACGAAGAAGGACCAGACACGAACAACCAAAGAAAATGATGTCATACCGTGAGGATGGCCATAAGAAGAAGATTAAGTGAATCCGTGTGATGTGTTATTCAATGAAAAAGCAGAGTAAATGTGTAATGCTTATAATGTCATATGTTATAATAATATTGCAATTATTGATGAAAGGTCATTGATGTTTGATGCATGCATTTGTACATTTATACTATGATATTTGATTTTATGATGCGATTGGCATTGGAAACTTGTTTCTTTTACAGGTAATGAACATTTTGATTGAACATTTATTATGATGAAAAAGACTTGATCACTCCTGATGAACAGTTGAACCGAATACAATGACTTTGTATTGCATGTGTTTTGATTATATGTTTTTTATTAATATGTACCAAGTGATCCCGGTAGCAATTACAGTTAAATGGTTCATTATTGTGGTGTCAAGGCCATACGTTTAGAAATTTAGAAAATAACCAAGTATCACCGAATTTCAGATTTGATGATATTGTCTATCAAGATTTTAGATGAGTGTCAAGAAGTTATCCAGGTTAATGATTGTATTTGATTGATTGTTGATCAAGGTCGCAAAAATCTTGGATATTTTCTTAAGTGGGGGAGTATTGTAACCATATGGCCTCTCCCCCACAATAATTATGCAAATTGAGTACTTTGATTTTTAATTCATTTCCATTTATTTTGTTTATGGGATATTTCCAATCGTCTAGGAGAAGATAACTCTAATTTCAAACGTTAACTTTACGATCACGTGCTAAATTGATGTAATAGAAATGATTGTCATTCCCGCCAGTGTGTAACCCTACGTCTGTCAATACGAGGTGTTCTTAGGTCACTTGACAGCAACAGAAGCTATAGTAGTTCGCCTGTCAAAGGTCTGGGTGCAATAGACGAAATGGCGAGGATTTGTTCTAAGCTTAGGCAACTTTGTTTATTCGTCTGAATTCCAATTTAGTCATGAATTTCGATGGCGATTTCCATATGATTGTGAAATATCCCAGGCTCCTAATATATACTGTGCGCATGATTTTGTATGTCAGATTCATTCTCATACTGCTATAACCAACATGTAACTTTCGTATGTTAATAAACGGTAAAACTTTACCAGGACTTTTTATTCCAAAGTTCCGAAAATGATCAAGTAAAATACACAACGCGAAGTACATGATTTGTAGGCCTAGAGGCTTACAATATTCAGGGTAATCTTTCACTTTGTGATACAAGCACCAAATTTGGTACAGACGTAGATTATACCATTCCTTTGCAAAAACAGCTGTTAGCCACTTCAAAAATCCAATATGGCCGCCATTTTTCAATATGGCCGCCATCCTGTGCAGATTTGAACTGAAAATTGTAGATTGACGCATAATTTTGGAGCTAAATTAGGCACATACGATGAGTGTGTCCTTCTCTTGCGGCAGCCGCTTATTGACCAATAAAAAAAAATCAAAATGACCACCATTTTCCAAGATGGACGCCATTCTTTGCAGGTTTGAACTTAAAAATTATAGAATGACACCTTACTTTGTTCAAATTGGTGCCAAACTTGTCACGTACGATGAGCATGCCCTTCTCATGAGGAAGTCGCTGTTTTCCCATTTAATAAAAGAAAAACAAAATGGCCTCAATTTTTCAAAATGGCCGCCATAATATACAATTTCAGACTTAAAAATTCAGATGAAAGCTCATTTGATCATATTTGCATCAACATTCGCTACAACGATATAAACATACTTTAAACAGAATTTCCGACACCCAAAACCTCAAAATAACCAAGTCTCATATGAACAACTGTAAAGAGCGGTACACGATAGACCGAATAGGGGCACTTTCATCTACCATGACAATCAGTCCGACAGTCACACTTTGTAAGTTGTAAGCATCTTTGTACAACCGATGCATGGCTTGTCCAAACATAATTTCGTTTCATCCATCCCCAATTGTTTGGGTTCTCATTTTCCATATTACATACCAGCGCCTATCCCCATATGCAGCTAGCCTGAAATATTGCCCTTTTCATATGTTCCCGTAAAGCTACATGAGTAGGTGGAATGAATTCGTAAGATCTTTGTTTCCTTGCAAATAAGTCATGCCTAGCTTCGTCGACTGAAAACGCATTACTTGATCTGTCGAATATCGCAATGACAAATGATTTTAAAAACAACCATCTGGCCGTCATCTGTGATGATTGCAGGGTACTTACGTAGTTTTGAAAATGTTTCAGATACTCTGGGAAATACACTCCATGTTTGCCATGCAGTTTTCTTACCTAATTTCCCTCGGAAGTCAGACACAGTATCACAGCCGCTAAATCCATGAAAGAAACGAATGGCATTTGTTTTTTCTTGGCCATTAGTATCGTCGATTTCATGTATTGGAAGCTCGTGATTACATGTAGAAATACCTTGGAGATCATGCTGATGACTGCAAACAACTTAATTCCTGTCCAGTTATAAACACAAAACCATTTGAACAGACTGTTGCTATTTTGTCAGCTAAAAAGACGACCAGCTCAGATTTGTTTGTATCATTTCTCATGAAAAATACCAATTTTGAGGATTTTTTCTACTCTCTGTAACCCCTTTGCGGAACCGAAATCCTCATTTCGATCTTGTTTTAGCTTATAAGCTGTCAGGTTTGTAAACATCAAAAATTAAGTCGACCCTTTTGTATTTTGAGCTGAAAGCTTTCTTATCTGCAAATCTTTAAATAATCAACACCCATCAGCCACGCAGCCCCAAAATTTATGAAGGACCCGACAATCTGTTTCGGTTTTATGATATCGTAATAGTCGTTTTCTTTTTTTGAATTTTTAAACAAATGTTTTGCAGAGTGTTTCGGTGGTATTTCGTTAGAATACGAATATGTTATATTTTTCTCGATATATTTTAAGGCCCACCTCATCAGGAGTCCACCTTAAAAAGAAGCGAATGTGTAACAAGATCACCTATATTTTTGTATTTTGAAAATGCTACCATCGGTTCTGCTGTGAATATTTTCTTACACTGTTCGTCATTCTTTACAGTAGACCAGTACTTCATGAGTTTCTTTTTTATTCCATTTATTCGCGGATCATATTTGGTTATTAGTACATTTGGAATTTGTTTGTTTTTATTCTTTCGCTTTTTATTTGTAAATTTATTTCGATCAGCTGCACGAATTTGACTTATAATAGCATCAGTTTCGTTTTCAGAGTAACCTCGCTTGAGTAAATGAATTTTGAAGTCGCTTAATTCTTTGATAAGAATACCCCTACTACTTGTATTCCGTGCATGTCGTATACACTCGCCTTTTATAAAACCTTTGAAAACCGATTTGTGATGCGCACTTGTTCTGTGTAAAAACTGAAATGAGTTTGTAGGCTTGATGTATGATTTCGTATCTAGTACCCCAGATTCAGTAAATCGAATACCTTTATAAATAACTGTATCGAGAAATACCATAGAGGATTCGGAAATTTCATACGTAAATTTTAGTAAAGGATGCACGTGGTTTCCTATTTCAAAGAAGCGAGTTGCTTCTTCTAACGACCCGTTAAATATTATGAATCCATCATCACGGAATCGACCGTGAAAAACTATTTTATTTCTATGTTCGTATTGGTTTAATATTTCTTTTGTTATTTCATACATTCTAATATCACATATTTCTGGGGATGGCACAGCGCCCATCGCAGCGCCAATTGTTTGTTTGAAATATTTGCCATTGAATTCAAATATGTTATTTTCAAGTACGCATTTCAGAAGGAATATAATATCGTCTGTGTCTGGTATCGGGATGTTTACATAACTTCCTAGATCACACTCGGTGATCGCTTTTCTTACAGCTGACAAAAGTTCATCAAAGGTCATGTTTGTGTACATAGATGTAACATCATAACTAATGAGTAGAGAATTTGACGGACACTCTAGTGATTCGATTTTCTTTAGGAAATCCATTGTGTCTTTAATATAGCTATTTTGTTTTTGTACGATAGGCACAAGGAAGTAATCGGTATAATGCCCTATTTTTTCGGTTGCAGTTTGCTTCTGTGATATGATAGGTCTACTAGGTGGCATTTTAGTTTCTAATTGCGCTGAATCTTTGTTAATTTTATGTATTTTCGGTAGTAAATAAAGTCTGCCCGGCCTAAGCTTGCATTCAGTTTTATTTGTCAAGTATCTATATGTTTCTTTGTCGATTGAGCCTTTATTCTTCAAAGATTCGATTTTGTTTTGAATTATTTCGTGTATTAATGGTAAGTTCGGCTTCTCTATTTCAACGTAATGATTAGTGTTAAGTTGACGCATTCCCTCTGCAATATACTCGTTTTTATCTAGTATGACGACTGTATTGCTTTTATCAGCTTTTTTAATAACAATATCCCTTTTGTTTCTAAGTGAGTTTAATGCGTTTCTCTCATCAACGGACAAGTTATCATTTCTTTTCTTCACTTCAATTGAAGTGATTTCAAGCTTTAGTCAGTCAATGTAATTTTCTAGTGCTTGGCATGTGTAGCCTGGTTTATAACCTGAATTTATACGGAATGGATGTAGACAATCGCTGTCATTTGTATGAAAGTAAAATTTGCATCGAAGTTTTCTTGCGAATTCGTCAAAGTCTCTCACTAAGGAGTTTTTAACATTCGGAGTTTTAGGCATCGGAATAAATTTAAGTCCTTTAGCGAGGACTGTGATTTCAGATTTTTCTAATATTACGTATGACAAATTAATGACATGCGAAGAAGCATTAATAATTTTGGCTTTCATTTTGCGACTTTTTCGAGCGGACTTATTTCCGGCTCTCTCTTTACACTTTCGAAGTTTGGCGAGCTTGTTAAAGCGTCGAGCCATTGTGCAGTATGAACGCTGTGCCATCCCCAGAAATATGTGATATTAGAATGTATGAAATAACAAAAGAAATATTAAACCAATACGAACATAGAAATAAAATAGTTTTTCACGGTCGATTCCGTGATGATGGATTTATAATATTTAACGGGTCGTTAGAAGAAGCAACTCGCTTCTTTGAAATAGGAAACCACGTGCATCCTTTACTAAAATTTACGTATGAAATTTCCGAATCCTCTATGGTATTTCTCGATACAGTTATTTATAAAGGTATTCGATTTACTGAATCTGGGGTACTAGATACGAAATCATACATCAAGCCTACAAACTCATTTCAGTTTTTACACAGAACAAATGCGCATCACAAATCGGTTTTCAAAGGTTTTATAAAAGGCGAGTGTATACGACATGCACGGAATACAAGTAGTAGGGATATTCTTATCAAAGAATTAAGCGACTTCAAAATTCAGTTACTCAAGCGAGGTTACTCTGAAAACGAAACTGATGCTATTATAAGTCAAATTCGTGCAGCTGATCGAAATAAATTTACAAATAAAAAGCGAAAGAATAAAAACAAACAAATTCCAAATGTACTAATAACCAAATATGATCCGCGAATAAATGGAATAAAAAAGAAACTCATGAAGTACTGGTCTACTGTAATGAATGACGAACAGTGTAAGAAAATATTCACAGCAGAACCGATGGTAGCATTTTCAAAATACAAAAATATAGGTGATCTTGTCACACATTCGCTTCTTTTTAAGGTGGACTCCTGATGAGGTGGGCCTTAAAATATATCGAGAAAAATATAACATATTCGTATTCTAACGAAATACCACCGAAACACTCTGCAAAACATTTGTTTAAAAATTCAAAAAAAGAAAACGACTATTACGATATCATAAAACCGAAACAGAGTGTCGGGTCCTTCATAAATTTTGGGGCTGCGTGGCTGATGGGTGTTGATTATCTAAAGATTGATTGATGGGACAATGTCCCCCCTCACACCTTCCCGAGTATCACGTTCTCTTTGAATGTAATCCGCATTTCCTGATTCATTTGGGATTCAATGCACTCAGTTGTTTCGGTTCATTCAAAATGAAATTTGTACATGTCAGTGCTTCGTTTATACCCTTTAAACCAATGCTGTAACTGTCGAAACAGATTAATGTAAAGAAACAACATTAGACTAATTAAGCCTAAGAGGCTAGTTTCCCAACATCCATTGTCACAATGTACAAACGTGAGTCAAAGTTATCTTTGAAAAGAAGCTCGAAAGAAACAATTGAAAATAATCTTTACATGAACTGCGAGTCAAACTCATCAATGAAAAGAAGCGTTTACGGAGAAAATAAAACTAATTCAAGTATGGATTGCGAAATTTCTCTAAATCAAGAAGGGAATTACGAGGAAGATACAGAGCTAGATTTGACTTTAAAAACAGATGATTCTGAGCAAACGACGGCTATAAGTTCAAACGACGCAGTTGCAGATGAATGTGTGAACGAAATTCAAAATCTAATGAAGGAAAGACACGAATTGGCGAAGACCAAAGAGAGTATCAAATATGGACTCCAAACATCAAAATTTCCTCCATGGATGACCTCCTACCTCAAGTGCGATGTTGAGCTTGCAACTAATGACGATACCGATAGATTCGGGATTTTCTGGAATGAACTATCCACAAAAACTATTAGAAACGTAATGAATGAAACGTCGGATTACCTCACCGCTGAGATCAAAGTGAAAGAAGAAAGCATGCAAGCCTGCAGACTCACAACCTTCAAGTGTTTAGGTGTTGCAACAAAAGGGTCCGCTGAAAAGAAGAAGGTCATCGATGAAAAAGTAAAAAGACTAAACACGGAATTTTCAAACGACCTCGAAGACTTTAGAAACAAAATAAGAAATCCCCCGACAATGAAGCGAGGAGGAAAAAGATTCCAAAGAGGAAACTACTCAAATGGTCATCTCAGGGGACGTGGACGCCGTGGAAGACCATACTAAGGTGATAAACAATTAAACATTCTCTGTGAATTAAAATCACAAACAATTGTACTATTATTACATTAGATTTTTGTGCATTGAATACGAATTAAAAGTTCAAATTTGTAAAAGTTGTCATTCAATTTTTTATGTAGCCAATGATGTTCACTGGGCGTGGCCTTAAAACTACAAGTCAGGCCGATGAGTATATTCTTGTTCATACTGCACAATGGCTCGACGCTTTAACAAGCTCGCCAAACTTCGAAAGTGTAAAGAGAGAGCCGGAAATAAGTCCGCTCGAAAAAGTCGCAAAATGAAAGCCAAAATTATTTATCCTTCTTCGCATGTCATTAATTTGTCATACGTAAAATTAGAAAAATCTGAAATCACAGTCCTCGCTAAAGGACTTAAATTTATTCCGATGCCTAAAACTCCGAATGTTAAAAACTCCTTAGTGAGAGACTTTGACGAATTCGCAAGAAAACTTCGATGCAAATTTTACTTTCATACAAATGACAGCGATTGTCTACATCCATTCCGTATAAATTCAGGTTATATACCAGGCTACACATGCCAAGCACTAGAAAATTACACTGACCGAACAAAGCTTGAAATCACTTCAATTGAAGTGAAGAAAAGAAATGATAATTTGTCCGTTGATGAGAGAAACGCATTAAACTCACTTAGAAACAAAAGGGATATTGTTATCTAAAAAGCTGATAAAAGCAATACAGTCGTCATACTAGATAAAAACGAGTATATTGCAGAGGGAATGCGTCAACTTAACACTAATCATTACGTTGAAATAGAGAAGCCGAACTTACCATTAATACACGAAATAATTCAAAACAAAATCGAATCTATGAAGAATAAAGGCTCAATCGACAAAGAAACATATAGATACTTGACAAATAAAACTGAATGCAAGCTTAGGCCGGGCAGACTTTATTTACTACCGAAAATACATAAAATTAACAAAGATTCAGCGCAATTAGAAACTAAAATGCCACCTGGTAGACCTATCATATCACAGAAGCAAACTGCAACCGAAAAAATAGGGCATTATACCGATTACTACCTTGTGCCTATCGTACAAAAACAAAATAGCTATATTAAAGACACAATGGATTTCCTAAAGAAAATCGAATCACTAGAGTGTCCGTCAAATTCTCTACTCATTACTTATGATGTTACATCTATGTACACAAACATGACCTTTGATGAACTTTTGTCAGCTGTAAGAAAAGCGATCACCGAGTGTGATCTAGGAAGTTATGTAAACATCCCGATACCAGACACAGACGATATTATATTCCTTCTGAAATGCGTACTTGAAAATAACATATTTGAATTCAATGGCAAATATTACAAACAAACAATTGGCGCTGCGATGGGCGCTGTGCCATCCCCTGAAATATGTGATATAAGAATGTATGAAATAACAAAAGAAATATTAAACCAATACGAACATAGAAATAAAATAGTTTTTCACGGTCGATTCCGTGATGATGGATTCATAATATTTAACGGGTCGTTAGAAGAAGCAACTCGCTTCTTTGAAATAGGAAACCACGTGCATCCTTTACTAAAATTTACGTATGAAATTTCCGAATCCTCTATGGTATTTCTCGATACAGTTATTTATAAAGATATTCGATTTACTGAATCTGGGGTACTAGATACGAAATCATACATCAAGCCTACAAACTCATTTCAGTTTTTACACAGAACAAGTGCGCATCACAAATCGGTTTTCAAAGGTTTTATAAAAGGCGAGTGTATACGACATGCACGGAATACAAGTAGTAGGGATATTCTTATCAAAGAATTAAGCGACTTCAAAATTCAGTTACTCAAGCGAGGTTACTCTGAAAACGAAACTGATGCTATTATAAGTCAAATTCGTGCAGCTGATCGAAATAAATTTACAAATAAAAAGCGAAAGAATAAAAACAAACAAATTCCAAATGTACTAATAACCAAATATGATCCGTGAATAAATGGAATAAAAAAGAAACTCATGAAGTACTGGTCTACTGTAATGAATGACGAACAGTGTAAGAAAATATTCACAGCAGAACCGATGGTAGCATTTTCAAAATACAAAAATATAGGTGATCTTGTCACACATTCGCTTCTTTTTAAGGTGGACTCCTGATGAGGTGGGCCTTAAAATATATCGAGAAAAATATAACATATTCGTATTCTAACGAAATACCACCGAAACACTCTGCAAAACATTTGTTTAAAAATTCAAAAAAAGAAAACGACTATTACGAGATCAAAAAACCGAAACAGTCGGGTCCTTCATAAATTTTGGGGCTGCGTGGCTGATGGGTGTTGATTATTTAAACATAAACACAATACCATTTGAACAGACTGTTGCTATTTTGTCAGCTAAAAAGGCGAACAGCTCAGATTTGTTTGTATCATTTCTCATGAAAAATACCAATTTTGAGGATTTTTTCTACTCTCTGTAACCCCTTTGCGGAACCGAAATCCTCATTTCGATCTTGTTTTAGCTTATAAGCTGTCAGGTTTGTAAACATCAAAAATTAAGTCGACCCTTTTGTATTTTGAGCTGAAAGCTTTCTTATCTGCAAATTCATGAAAAGGTTTTGAAATCTGTAACGCATGCATTTACCAGGAAAGAGTCATCAATAATTTTCACAGGAGAGCCATAGAGCCAGGAATAACAATTTTATTATCAAAAACTGACACAAGTTTAGATTTTTACAAGCGTGAAGTTTTCCACTATCACTGAGAGCAGCACGGGGATTCTATTTTTCATGTTTGAAGAATTCCTGTATATCACATTCTCTAGCCAGGCAAGAAAAAAAAAAGCTTAGAGAACAACATACTGTTATCTTTTGCGACTGTATGTTTCAGATCTTTCCAAGATAGTTCTGCTTGTTGTTTTATTCTTCTCGATTGCTTCGTAGAATTTGCCTTCCTATCCTTCCTTCAACTCTCTTGTGAAATCAACGTACCCTGAACTTCCAGTCTCTAGATGTAGAATCACCTTTTCAGTAGCACTTGGATGGGCAGCATGGGTGTCCAAACAGTGTCCAAAGCAACCAGCTCATTTGCTTCTTTCATAAAAGGATTTGCCATTTCTTTCAAAACTGAGTACAATTTCTGCACTCTTTCTTTAAATACTTTCTGAACCCGCTCAGTCTGCTCATGGTGCTTTTAAATTGATTTCTATGCATATCTTTTGCTCCACATTCATGTAGTTTCCCATACTGAGAGACAAGCTAACTGACTTCATGACCTGCGACCATCCATTCCATAGTGTTGCGGGATCCTCTATTACACCCATGGCTCCGCCTACGCCATTTACATGCATTTGCTTTTGCTCGTGAGGTTGATCAATTGCTATGAAAATTCCGTTAGTTTTATGCACCACAAAATATTTCCTATCTGAAATTCACTAGCAATATTTGGGTGGATGTCTTTCAGTAAAAGCATGTCAGCAAAGAAGCATGAAATCACTTCATTTTGTGCTTGAATAGTGCTTTTGATAGTTTTTGACAGTGTTTTAAATGTCCTTCCCTAACATAGTCTTCGTAGCACTTTCTATACATAGACAATACTTCAGACAGTGCATGTTTTTGAGATATTATTTTCATTCTCGTAAGCGGCGCGGCTAGCCAAACAGGGGATGCTTACTCCTCAGATCCTCTGACACCTGATCCTACCTCTAGCTTGCTAGGAGTCTGTCGATGATCAATAACGTGCTCTATCGTAAGTGATGTTGAGATTGTCATCAGGATCTTCTTTATCTCTTGAATTTTTAGCTCCAAATTCGCTTCTCTAAAACTCAACAGAAAATGGTAACTTGATTTAAATCCCGTGCGATCTGTATACCATTCGAGTAACTACAGCCCCATTATCCTTGGCTCGTCTTTCCAGCGCTGGCACATCCTTTCAATTCAGGTGCGGCTACCTAACTTTAAAAATCACGATCACATACTGGTTATATATGCGATTATTTTCGTGGATATATAGTTAGGTAGCATTTCGGATACTAAATTCCTAAAATGGACCAATTAGCTGAAACTGAGCCCAATCCTGAGTTTCACAGCAATGATGTCACTCGTGTGCCCTGGTAGTGCTAAGACATACACTCTTTTTAATCTCTCCTTTGAATTCTAGTACAACCTGCACTATTGGAGTATTTCTAAAATGTGTTATTTTCCAGAGATTTGATGCTAAATGGCATTTCGAAAACGTATTTGAAATCTTACCACGCAACAAAGAAAAATATGGGAAAGATTTGGGATTTTTCAAAGAAACAAGTTTTTTTTTGCGTTTTATGGTGGCAATTTCGACAAAATGGCTGCCATTCATATGATTTCTTATAATATGAAACTAAAGGGAATGTAGACTATGTAACTAAAGTCAATCTTTCCGGTATTTAACTGCTTTAAGGTGAATAAATACACGTTTATCTAAAGAATGATACATTAAAAACTGACCAATTTGGCCGCCATCTTGAAAAAAATGGTGGCCATTTTGAGCTTTTTAATGGCTAACAGCTGATTTTGTAAAAGAAGTACTTATTTTACCTTCATACCAAATTTGGTGCTTGTATCACAAAGTGAAAGATTTTTCCAGTAATCTGCTGGGCTAATATCCCTGTTTCTTGCTATGTTGTTTCATTCAATTGTTAAACGTCTTGAAATTCAATAGCATCATTTAAATCTGATGAATTAACAACATTGACCAGACATGCACGTTTCCGGTACTAAACCCTCGTCAGTGATCCTTAGTCTAAACAATGTAATACGGCCAAAATGTATGAAAATTATTATGTCCAAAAATGTACCAAAAGACGTAGCAGAATGGATGGAATATGATGCTACAGGACCCACGTTTTAGAAATTTCAAGAAATTTTGTAACAGAAAATTTCAAATGCGTTGAAGAGACAGACGATCAACCGAAGTTGATCGAACTTGGCTACATGTGCCCTCGGGGACTCTTGGTCCACCAGCAGTGGCACTCACCAAGTAGTTCAAATGTTAAACGTCTTTAAATTCAATAGCATCATTTAAAACCTGATAAATTAACAACATGGACCAGACATGCAACGTTTCGGGTACTAAACCCTCGTCAGTGATCCTTAGTCTAAACAATGTAATATGGCCAAAATGTATGAAAAAGTATTATGTCCAAAAATGTACCAAAATGCGTAGCAGAATGTGTGGAATATGATGCTACAGGACCCACGTTTTAGAAATTTCAAGAAATTTTGTAACAGAAAATTTCAAATGCGTTGAAGAGACAGACGATCAACCGAAGTTGATCGAACTTGGCTACATGTGCCCTCGGGGACTCTTGGTCTACCAGCAGTGGCACTCACCAAGTAGTTCAAATGTTAAACGTCTTTAAATTCAATAGCATCATTTAAAACCTGATAAATTAACCTAAACTTCGGTTGATCGTCTGTCTCTTCAACGCATTTGAAATTTTCTGTTACAAAATTTCTTGAAATTTCTAAAACGTGGGTCCTGTAGCATCATTTCCCACACATTCTGCTACGTCTTCTGGTACATTTTTGGACATAATAATTTTTCATACATTTTGGCTATTCAGTTGAAATAACTTTTTTTTTTATTACAAAACTTTGCAAAAGCTTCGTTGGTTCGCCGTCGTCGCTTGCAAGTCATCTATGAAAAGCCATAATTTTAATTGATTGCCTTTTAAAAATTCAATTACAGATATGCCCGTCAATGTCGTTTCTGTACCATAAATCGGGTGATTCTTGCATAAAAAGATAAAACTTCTATAATAATTGACCTTGAAGTATGGACTTATATATGAAGGTCGATTTTCAAGGTCAATCCTTGCAAGCAACAAAAGCTTGGATTTCAATCTTCACCTTGATCTTTGGTCGAACGACAGTGGCGGATTTAGAGGGAGTACGGAAGGGGCATCATTTTCCCGGCAAAATTCTTCCCTAGACCCCCTTGACCCCCAACAAAGGGGGAGCGCTGGATCCGCCATCTGTTTGCCATCTTATCAAAATTAGACCTTCCTTGCGCTCCTAACACGGAGCACAATAGGAACACAATAAAGTCTAAATTTTGGCCATTGTTGAAAAATGAAACTGAACACTGAACTGTTTTTGTGCCACGTTCCTGAACAGGCGTAGCCCTGGACAAAAGCTTGAAGTAATTTCGGCATACAGAAATGTCAAAAGATAAAAGGTGAAAATTATGAAAGGAGACTAGAAACTGCAATAATGACTGAATCAATGAGGCTGGGGGATGTTGATCTCTAGGCTCAGTGTAGGACGCGCGGCAGTTTCAATTTATGTAGAATTTTTCGATATGAAATACCGCCTCTCGCACGATATTTAAGAAAAAAACTAACTAACTACTGAGCCACCATACCATTACGACGTATTAGGTAAACTTAGAGTTTTCAAATCTCCAAATTGCTATTACTGTATAAATAAAAAAAGAAAAAAAAAACATACCAAACAAACAAACAAACAGAAAAGGCCCAAATATTTATCATTTAATGATTTCTTTTTTGGACAAACATTTCAATCGGCTTTTACTTTTTTTTTTATATTTATAACTCATTTTTCCAAGTACTGCAACAGGGAACGTCTCAAAGTTCATTTCAAGGAACGGACTCAAACGGAGTGCCACCAGGTATCAAAATTGAGGTTAGCATTGACGAAGCAATAATGGCATTAGGACGAAAGAATGATGGCACAATGAAAGATGTCATAACCCATGGTATAACGACAATTATACATTGACGAAGGACAAATGTAAAATGCAAGGAAGCATCATTGCATAAAGAAGAAAGAGAAATACAATAAAGTCAATTTGAAATGAAAGCAAGACAAATGAACATGGAATATTCAAACATTGAATGAAGCAACATAGCATGAAGCATGTAAGCAAGTCAAATAGCACTGTGATCCTTATCCCCCTCCATAAGAGCAGGTTGTTGGGGTATTTGGTTTGTGCAGATGGTTGGTGTAGAAGATGATAGTAGCTGGTTATCGAAGGTGGTTAGGACAGATGGTCAGAGAAGCTTGTTTGAAAATGTGGTTAGGGTACGTGTTTAGGATAGGTGGTTACGTGGGTAAGGTAAGGTGACTAGAGCAGGTTGTTAGGCTTTGTGATTTATCCGGATGTCTATGGTAGATGTGACAATAGGCGGTAACAGTAATGATAGGTGGTTAAATTTGGTAACTGATGTTTATAGTTAAGGTAGGAAGTTGAGGCAGGTGATTACGATAGGTTACGATAGGAAGTTAGGGTGCTGGAATAGGTTGTTAGGGTATTTGGTTTGTGCAGGTTGTAATTGTTGGATATGTGGTAATTGCATGTTGTTGTGTCAGGTAGTCAAGTTAGCTGGTTCGGAATTGCGGTCAGGTGTTAAAATAGAGGTGTGAGGAAATGTTCTTAGGGTAGGTAATCAGCTCACAAAGTAAGGATAGGTGGTTCGGATGAGTGGTTAAGTCAGTTGATTCGGGTAGGCTATATGAGAAAAGGCTAGTATAGTGGGTTATTTACGTCATTAGGCTTATGGGTTAGGATTTTAGTTTTTAGAGTAGGCGGTCATGGTAGGTTTTAGGGCAGGATATTATGTTAGAGATGGTTATAAAGGTAAATGCTTAGGATATGTGGTAATAGTCAGTTCATGTAGATGATCAGGGAAGTGGGTTAGGATAGTAGGTAAGGAAATATGATACAATTTTAGGTAAGAGTATAGGGTTAGTAAGGTGGTAAGGATAGGTTGTAATGTCAGGTGGGGAGGGTAGGTGGTTAGGGTACATGCTTTGGTTAAAATAATTTTTTAGGGCAGATAGTAAGCTTAGGTGGTTTATTAGGTAGTTTATTTAGGCAGATAGAGTAGAAGTTACAGTCCAAGAGAATACTGGAAACAGTAATATTACTTAAAGCAATAATATAGATGAAATTGGAGTTATCTTTCTTGGAAATTTATCTCTCTATATTATTGTAAGCAGTAATACTATTTAGATTGTCAGTTCGCTCTTATACCAGTGGATTCGGGGAGAAATGAGGGTGATTAGGAGTTGTATCTCATTCAAATGTACACTGAAAAATTATTCAGAACATCAGGAAAATTTTTGCCTTAACATATTTGAAGAAAATGTGATTTCAGAAAGAAGAAAAAATGAAAAATAGGTTCCAATTGGACGTTATTTTCACTTTTCAGTAGAATTTTTTTTTCATATTTAATGAATTTGTTGTTGAGTGAAAGAATTGTATGATTGAAACTGTGCTAGTGGCTTTAAAACTTTGCATTGTCTATATTACAGAAATATGTAATATAGGGTGGCAACATTACTGTTTTCAATAATATCAGGGATTATTGTTAACAGTAATATTACAGTTTTAAGTAATATTACTATTTTTAGTATTCTCCTGGACTGAGTTAGGATAGGATGTTAGAATAGTTAATAATGTGATTGGTTGGCCTGGTACTTGGGACAGTAGGTTCAGTTTGATTGTCGGGTAGGGGTTAAGAGTTGTTGATGAGGGTATAGTTGCTAATAGAATGTTATTGTAGTAGGGGGTTATTGTCAACTTGCAACAAGGTCATAGGCGGCACAGGCTTGCAATATAAGCTTGCCGTCATCGCTGTTTTCCTACGCCATTTCACGTAATGATAAAACTCGAGAGGCATCTCAGGTACGGCATGTCGTCATAGTGACGTCATTCGGACTTCTGACGTAAACAGTGCGAAAAAGTCAAAGGCAGAGACACGTATTTGAGTGTTTAGGGGCGAGTAAATGGGCAATGAAAGAAACGATTCTTTTTTTGATGTAGGACAATTTATACAAGACTGATGTCTAAAGACGGTAGGTTTCGATGTATAGCTAGATTTTGTATTTTTACTGGAGACTTCTCGCTCAGCTGATCATGTTGGTAACGTACGAATGAAGAAAGAATCCTTGATACTGCATCGTATTGCATCGAAAGTAAAGCATTACATGTACACTGTATACCTCAGAAATGTCGTCAAACCTGCTGGTATATACTTGCAATACTTAATTAATAAATATGAAGCCCACGTTTCAGTCTGCAAAAATCTTGCAGACAAACAATAGGTGATGACGGCTGAGGTACCTTTCAAGGTGAAGAAAAGCGGAACTTAAATCGGACGCATGCGTATAGGAGATTGGGTTATTGTATGTGGTTAGATTAGCTGGTTAGGTTAGTGGGTTAGGGTAGGCGGTTAGTACATATTGTTATAATTGAATAAATTTGAATGTACAAATATCGTTATAAAATAAACATGAATTTCCACCAGTTCTCTTAAAGAAAAGATCCTTGAAATAAAGAGCGAAAAATCGTCAAAATTGAATTGACAGCTTTACGTAGATTAACATGACTTCCCACCAGTTTACTTGAAAAAAAATGTTTGGAATGAAGGCATAAAAGTTAAATCTTCCAGTTTTGTTTAGAAATAGTTTTACACAGTTAGGCGTACTACATGACGAATTTCCCTCCATTAATCCATGACTACTAGCATATACTGTGAAATGATGCTCTATGTGTTTTATCAACTCCCTAGTCTGAAGCTCTGATTTCCGATTTGAAGGAAATTCGAAATATCTACTACGAACACATACTTTATGAGTACTCAAAGTGTCCTACAACAATGTCACATAATTTGTTGCACGGTCTACGTTATAGACGGTAATTAACACCTTTCCAGAAGGTGAAGTATTTTTGTGAAGCATTGATTGAATTAATGATTGAACTAATCATTGAATGATTGACTGAGGCATTTACTGACTACCATGAGTTCTTTTCTTTAACTAGCAATATATAATTATTCAATCATTGGTGATAAAAGTTTGATGGCCTAACAATTGCAACGCAGCAAAAAGGGTATTCAACTGCTCCTCGGGCTACGCCCTCGGAGACAGTAGCATAACCCTTACTTGAATAGTATATGATAGAAACGGGGACACACTTACAAGTACTTCCGACCACAGGCGCCTGATTCCTAAAAGGAACAATTAAAACCCTTTCTTAATCGCCCGTTTCTCTTCTCTTTACCTTTCTCTAAGGCACGACAGCTTCCATGTTTTAAATCGAGTCGAAACCTACACTTTACCGTTAGCGGCAAGGGTAACAACTCAAACTAACGGTACTGCACATGCTAAGAATAGCGTAAAGTGTAGGTTTCGACTCCATTTCAGGTATTTGGATTAATTGCGGCTAAATGCACGAATAATCAATGATAAGTAGGTTACGATCGTGAAGAAAAATATATGTAGACAATACTGATATGCAGTTTTATGAAGAAATCCTTTTGAAACTTACGATATTGAGGGGGTAAAGAGGGGGGATGATGATTAAACATGGACGCTGTCGTGCCTTAAAGAGAGAGCAAAGAGGAGAGAAACGGGCGTTGAAGATTGAGTTTTAATTTTCTTTGTAGGAATCTGGTGCCTGTGCTTCCGACGTGCTAGCATTTGGCCGTATTTACTGTCCAAGAACACGATGTGAAGCTTATTTACTTTTGTTCTCTTTTATCCAATTAAGTTTTGAAATTCCTTTTTACGTTTTTCGTTTTAAACAATATAAATGAATCCTATTTACATATATACATGTTTATTGTATAGATACAAAGTTTAGTCAATCCACAAAAATAAATTCATCCATATGTTTATAAAGGAGGAGTTATGGTATGTTATCTATTGCCACACAAATAGATAAACAGACGGATTGATTTTTAAATGCCCCCTACCCCCACATTTTGCTTTAGAGGACAAGATGACGTAGGAAAAGAATCTAGAATCAATAAAGCATATCCATATTGCATTATGATGCAACTGAGAAAATTGAAAAGATGAACAGTGGATAGTTTAAGAGAACAATATAAGGAACAAACTAGGCAGATATTTTCTTCTGTTTGTCATTTTTCTCTTTTAAAGAGTATAATAAATTGTATGTACTCTGGTGTTTGAATCATTAGGAGCAGAACTCGTGCAAAAATGACAATTTTTCGCTACTTTCTGCGATTTGTCATTAAAAAAGATGCATTTGTCCCAAAAATACCCATTCAGCAATGAAGATTTCAAGGAGTATTATTTCTTACTGAAATAATGTAACACAATGAGCTTATACTATTTCTCGTCAATGACGGTTTCAAATATTACGTGATATAAGAAAGGAGTAACATGTATCTCCCTATAGTCGCAACTCTAACATTATGGCAGGTACATGTAGTTAGGGTAGGTAGCTATAGCACTTTTTTAGGGTGTGTGGTTTGAGCAGGTGTTAAGCGTAGGTGGTTGGTGTAGGTGGTTAGCGTACTAGGCAGTTAAGATGGGTAGTTCAGGTAGGTGGTTAGGATAGTAAGGTGGGGTAGGGGACTAAAGTAGGTTATTATGATTTGTGGCTTGTGCAGGTAATAAGGGTAGGATGTAAGAGCAGGTGGTAATTGTGGAGGTAATGACATCGTGACATAGTAGCTTGTTTGGAAATGTGATTATGGTAGGTGCTAAGGACAGGTCGTAAGGTAGAAAATGCGTAATGCGTAAGGTAGAAAATGAATATGGTAGGGTATTTGGATTAGACTGTAAGAGCAGAAAGAAGCAAAGGTTGTAAAGATAGATAATAATGTGAAAGTTTTGGTAGGTGGTACGACAGTGAATTCAGTGAGATGGTTGGATTAGATGGTTAGGACAGGTCTCAAGGGCAGTAATTGGAGTAGGGGTCAGAGTTGCTGGTCAGGTCAGTTGTTAATTTTAGACTGTTAGAGTAGTTATTAAAGTGTGTAATTCGGTCAGTTGGTTAGGAAGGTAGTCAAGGTAGGCTGTCAGGAAAGGCGATCAGGTTCGGTGGTTATGAAAGATTGGTATACCTAAATTTTGTGGTATAGAATTTCGTCATAAAATGAAAATGAACCAGTTGTTTAAGAAAATCTCCAGTTTCATTTTAAAAAGTTTTACATAGTAAGGCATATGGATTTACAAATTTGTTCCCCGTTATCTCTACTAAATATCGCTCACATGATTCTCCATGTGTTTTATCAACTATCTATTATGAAGCACTGACACCCGATTTAAAGGAAATCAACACTTGTAAACACTGCCCTACATGTATATCAGTATTGTGTGATTTGTAGGACATAAGTTATAGAAACCGAGACTTACACGTACTTACACGTACTTCCGACCAGCTAGCATTGATAGTCAATAGACACGATTTGAAATGTACATACTTTTATTCTGAAATTGATTCATCAAATGTTGTCTTTCACCCAATACATTTTTGTAATCATTCGATATGCTCATAAATCTATTTTACGTTTGAAGCAATATGAAATAATATCCCATGTATGATTCTTAAAGGTACACATAGTCTAACAGGGATTAAACTGTCAATAATGAAGTTTTACCGTAAAAAGCTTTTAAGTACTAACATTTGGACATCTATATATTACTTACATAAAATATCTCTCACATTTTTGTTTTAAAGACGCTTTTACTCTGTAGTAGACACGATTTCGGTAACCTTCAGAAATTGTTATTTGCATATACAGTATGTAGAAATATGTCACATTTACCAAGGTTAAAGTGAACACGCTACCACGATCAGCCAATCGCTTGAATGAACTTCACATCGTGGGATTACTACGAAACATGTAGTAAACCACGTATACAGTTTTTTTGAAATTCTCTCTAAAAAACTAACTCACTAATATTTCATTAATTGCAAATACAAGGTTGATATCATGTATAGATATCATGCCCCATTTAAATCACCATTTTGTACTTGGATAATCGAACACTTTCAAATGACTAACAACGTGTACATGTAATAGTGTATGACGGCTTGAATGGGAGGCAGGTGTAGTCTGCTATATACACATGTGCGTTTGTTTACCAAATCCTGAATGAAAATTAACCTTTATTTAGTTATGATTTTTTGTTCGTTTTTTTTTTTTAATATTTGATTTAGACTGTGAATATATATATTATATATACACATATCAAAATTACTGTGGATATATATACACGTTTAACGTATATATATACTTCTCATAGATAAAAATAAATGAGAACTATACATGTACATGTACACTGTTGATCCCTTTCGCTATTTTTCCCTCACACTTGTTAGAGTTTTAATTCCACCGTCGTCCTCTAAGCTAGGTCTCTATAACTTTCCAATACCAAGCCGATACTATTTGTTCATTACATTTCTCTTTTCAGATTTTGATAATACCGATTGTCGATTTATTTTCGTCCCGGCCACGTGTCAGCCATGTTGTTCTGTTTTGATACAGTACTGGCCTTATGCAAATAAGTGCTTACAGGTGTTCGCAATCGGTCTTCTACGGAGAAAAGTAGGTTATATTAGGGTACCCATTTTATAAGCAATAATTGATCATAGCTCGGTAGTGAGGGCATATGTGACTATTGTAACCAGTCAGTTTCTAATTTCTAAGTATGATAGACTCGTTTGCGTTAAAATTTTGACAAAAATAGTTGATTCATGGTTTGATCTCGACGAGACCTTATGTACCTTTAATACTATAGCGATACGAAGTTATTATAAGTTCATCCACATCATATGCTCATAAAGGCTAAGTTATTGTATCTACTGACAAACAAACATATAAATAGACATACAGACGGACTGCCTAAATGATTCCTTTTTACTCTCCCTCCCCTATAAAAGATAACAACAACTTTAGTGTGGGGGACAAAAACGATTTAGTATCAATATGACATATTTATAGGAGAATATGACGCAATTGCGAAAAATCGAACTGGATGAAAAAAATGATGGTTTAAATGAATAATAAAAGGAACAAACGGGGGAAGATTTTACTTATGTTTCTCATTTTTCTCCGAGTACTTTAAGGTGATGCAGAAAGGTATTGTTGTATTTGAATAAAAAAACTCGAAACAAACATTTGACTTTTACTCTTCAAAGCCGTGGCCTGACTGTGACATTTTCTATCCCCTAGTTGCTATTTTACTCATTATATTTTACTAATCAATTATTGGTAGCTTTGATTTTTTTTATGATTGGGGGGATAAATTCTTTTTTTACCCAGACGTAAACAATGAGAACTTCCAAAATACTTTAGTGTGTGTACTGAAACAAGCTTAAACTCAAGAAGAGATCATTTGTTGAGTGGTTGCGGTAACGTCATCATTTTCATGGGAGCCCTGAGATTACAAATCTGACATGGGACATAGGGTATGAAGGTAGTAATTTCTTATTCGGTCCCTTTAACATAGAGTTCTATGGGAAGGGGCTATCCCCATTGGGCCTCCATAAATCAGTAAAAGAAGTTGATTTGAAAAATATGCTAATTATCGTAACAGAGATTAATAAATTATCTTACTTTTGACAAAAAAAAAAATTGGGGTTAACGTTGCATTTCTCCCCTTACATTTTAATTGAAAAAAGGGGGGATGAAATGAACAGTTAAAGCTTAACAAATACCCCCCTTTCGGCACCCCTAAATATTTCTATCTAAAATAAATTTCATGAAAATGCTGTACATGCAATGGAAGTCTACAATCAGTAATTTTCTTTCATAGCTGTATTAATTAATATTATTCAATCACAGAAGCGCTATCTTTTACACCTTGTCAAACTTTTACTCAGAAGGGAAGCGACTCGTTCGTTACTACCTGTATACCATAGAGTCACCGCCTACTGTCATATGTGTAAAAGTCCCGGATGAGTAGAAAAGAATTCATTCAATCAGATAAATTGACAGTTACATGTACCTTATTTAATCGGGAAGATAAAAAAGTGCAAGGACACGGAAATCTGCTTTATGTCTAGTTTTATGAAATCTAAACGAGAAGAAATTTAAAAATCACCAGCGAATTGAATCGATAACTACAATAAACACACAAAAATTCGACAGATGGGGCTGAAAACAGGGATATTGATTTCGAGAAAATCTTTTAAAAGTATTTGTTCCTTCAAGTTGTGTGGGAATAAATACACACAACATTCTTTTTTTTATTTTGGGGGAGGGGTTGAAGCGTAACAAAATATCCATTAATCTAGACTTTTTTTCTAGGAGAGAAGCGGGATATGTGGTCAAGTCTTGTCTAATGAAAGTGCATCAAATTGTTATTTTAGAAGAAAATACGTGACTTTGATGAATAGAGCTTTTTTCTATTATTCCAAATTCAAGTTTAGGGATGGGCGTTGTTTTCTTCATACAATAAGGACATTGGACATATTTCCTTATAGTCTTGTTTGCCTGTTATGTTATCGAGTCGTAAGTCAGTCAATATGTCCGGTAACACTCTGATCATTTTCACTGTCTATCTGTCGTGCAATCTTTCTTTTAATGTGATCTGCTTTGTGGTGGTCAATCTGTCAGTAGTTTTTGCTGTTTGTACGTCGATTTGTAAGTATTGCATGTTAAACGTCTTCAAATTCAATTTCTAATCTGTCTCTCCGACAGTGTCCGTGCCATATAATTTTACACTGTTCATATTTGATAATTCCATACTTAACAAAAAAAGGATAGGGGGGGGGGGTTCCAGTGTTGTTTGACAACTTTTACTTTATAGATGGGAACAGAAGAACACTTGACCTTATTTCTCCCTCAACGGAAAAGAGTCAACGTATATGTGATAGAATTTGTAATTTCCTTCATAGTTTTTTCTTCCTGTGTGAAATCCTTCAAAACAGATTTTACATGTTTCAAATTTGTAAATAAATCCGTTATAAAATGCCTATTTTTCTTAAACATGCAAGCGGAGTAGACCTTTTGTATTATAAAATTAATATAATAAAAAATAAGTGCTTTTAAGTCGAGAAGGCAAGGCAAAATTATCAGAATTTCCATTGGAACGGTTGCGAACCTCGGAATTCATTCCGAAGTGAGACCAGAATAAATCAAATTATGTCAAAGATCGTGTGAATATTTCGTCATTTAATATTCACATGTATGTATCATAAATGGAGAAAACTGAAAACTGACAGAAAATTATGTTTCCCTTGAAAATGACATATTTGGCACGGCAATATGATTGGTATGGTAAATTAACTTTGTTTATTAAAATTCAATTGATTTTTATAATGAAATATACATTCCATAATTCGTGTACAAAGGGTTGTCCTCAAGTTACGGATTTCCCTCTTTGTTTCCGTATGTTTCCCCTTATTCACTGCGTCCACAAAATGGTTTAGCTGTTGCGTTTAGATAAGGTTTAAAAGAACTATAGATACAGTATAAAGGATTACAATCTTCAAAAAAACATAGGCAGAGAAACTGGGAAGACTTACAGTGTGAGATTCAGAGACACACATGGGAGCGATTGAAGGAGATAGACAGACAATCAGACGAAGAGATACAGAGACACCCAAACAAACAAAAAGAACAAAGTTAAACATGTAGACAGCTAGACCGAAAAATGGCTGGAGAGAGACAAATATACAAACGTATAGAAGATCGACGGGCAGAGACATGTAGACAGACCGATAGATAAATCAAAGTCTAAACTAAAGAAAGTCAAAGACAGAAAAAAGACAAACAGGCCAATGAACGAAAATCAAACAGACGGACGGACAAACAGATCACGGACAGTTTGATCTATAATTGTCACTATTCTTCGCAGGTACATACTGATAGGCCCAATATACACACGTAAAGACACCTTATAACTGACGTGGACAGTCATAGACAAACATATAGAAAGATATACACACTGCGACACAGAGAGACAAGCTTCGTAACTTCTCATAAATAGATAATAGTAATCATGGAATAACACACTAATGCAGACACAGAGACATGTAAAAAGACACACCCAGACATACGAAAAGTTTAAGTATTATCTCAGTTTATTAACTGCTATGGGGAAAACCGCTAATGGATATATACCACCGAAAAATTAAAAAGTGTGAAGCTTTTCAAATGCGGGCCAAAAAAGAAGGAAGAAAGGAAAGAAAAGTTAAAACAAAATACTTTAAAATGCATCTTTATGTAAATGAGGACGTTCACTTTCGAATTTCGGAACCTTGAATTTTGATGTGCTTCTCAAAAGTAACGGCACATCTCTTTTCATTTTTGGGTGTGTCGGTGGATGGGATAAGTGGTGGTATCAGATTTAAACTGATTAATAAATTTAATAGAATGAGCAGCATTTTATGCCTGTGAAATGAAATACTGAATGAAAATGTTTCCGTCCTCAAATAATTAAAACAAAAAGTCTGTTTTAACCCAAATATTACACATATAGCTATTATAGAAATTATTTTACGTACTTTTTAATAGCAGATGCATGTGTGAACCAAGGAAGTTACAATGTACATGTATCACATAAAATGTTAAACGTCTTCAAACTCATTAGCGCCATTTCAGAACAGATACATTTGCAACATGGACCAGACATGCATGTTTAGGGTACTTAACCCTAGTCAATGATCCTCAGTCTAAACAATGTTGAATGGCTAAAGAGTGTGAAAGTTATTACATGTATGGCCAAAATGTACCGAAAGACGTAGCATGACAGTTGCGATATGATGCTACAGGACCAATAATTTATGAATTTCAGGAAATTTTGAAAGCGGAAAATTTTCAAATGCGTTAAAGAAACGATCGACCAAAGTTGATCGAACTTGGCTACATGTGCCCTCGGAGACCCTGGTCCTCCAGCAGTGACACTCACCGAGTGATACAAATGTTAAACGTCTTGAAGTTGAACACTATCATCTACGAACAGATAAATTTGCAACATGGACCAGACATGCACGTTTCTGGTACTTAACCCTCGTCAGTGATTCTCAAATGTAAACAATGTTGTACGGCCAAAAAGTATGAAAGTCCAAAATGTACCTTAAGACGTAGCAGGATTGGTGGGATAAAAGAAAGAAAAAATTAACGCCATAACAACAAAAATCGAATTCTGTATGTTGAAATCTCGACTTTTTCAGGGCAAAGTCATATGTTCTAACAGTAACAGATCCTTAGAGTTCTTTTGTACAATGACGTCATTGTTCAGTGCAAATGATGTGATTCAGAAAATGTCATTGAACCTTGTTCCAAATCAAACAACGCTGTACTTAACGTTTCGGTTTCTTCGATTCCCTACATTGGTTTGGGGAATAATTTGTTTTATTTACCGGTGAGTCATATGGGAAAAATAATATTATACATATTG
Source organism: Pinctada fucata (assembly GCA_028142955.1). Classification (NCBI taxonomy): domain Eukaryota; kingdom Metazoa; phylum Mollusca; class Bivalvia; order Pterioida; family Pteriidae; genus Pinctada; species Pinctada fucata. The sequence continues at coordinate 38,240,729 of AP027111.1, read as the reverse complement.
ACTTACTTTAATGGCACAAATCGCGTGTATCTGCTCTCCCATGGTATACATGTACAAACATTACTTTTATTGTTCCTTTACTTTGTTTCTGGTCGAAACACGCAAAACAAATATTTGTTTTCTAAAATAATTCTTAAATATAGTAACAAGTACTCACACTATTCTTAGTTGCTCTTGGCAAAGTTCAAGATATTTTTAAGCTGTTTATATTCATCAATTTGAGGAAAATTCTCAAAACGATTCTCACTCTGAGAAATTTGAGTCTTTAATAAGTCTTTTATGTTTATGGCTACCCGTTAGTATGAAAAAAAAATCTCCAAAGTTGTTGACATTCCGCGTGCTATTGAAATTGTTTTGATCTTCACAGAGAATTGTTATTCATTGATGACAAATATGGATAATGACAATATCCCTGTATACAGCACAAAATCGATAATTCAGAAAATCAGAAACCGAAGGCATACGAAATCAGGATAAAACAGGAACCAAAGCAAACAAACATAAACCTTCACCGTATAAAAAGAAGCGAACTCCCGATATGGGAGTGAGACCAGGTGCCCAGGAAGAGTAATCATCTCCTGCTTGCATGCAACACCCGCCGCTTCAATTCGGTAGAAATGGCACATCCGGTTACTTCCATTTCGGAAGACATGTAGTACCATCTACCATTCTGAAGAGTGATACATCATAGTGTATGACGAGTTCCCCATGTTATTTGAATGCTCTCTTCGAGAAATGTAAAGAAAGAAATGTTCAATTGTCCTTAATTTCACTGAATCGTAACAAATGATTTACCGTGCTAAGTCCATATTTTGCGTTGCAGTTTAGTGTCAAAATAATCTTCACCAGTGATGCTTTAAAGCCATTTATCTTATTATTGAAACAGATAAGAATTGAATCACATCCTTAGATTTTTTTTACTAGAAATGTAGCGTAATACGGAAGGTCCTAAATAATAAAATGGAAAAATACTTTCGTGAATATAAGGCCATTTCTTGTTTTTAATTCTGTTTTGCGTCCTTTTGAAATTGAACAAGAGCCCCAGGGGGCACAACGCTCACCTGATACCCATGCACGCTCTAATTAACATACTGACATTGAATAATGATAGTGCCAGTACCAGGATTTTAGCCCACAACCTTTCTAAAAAGATTTTTGCCGGATGCAGAGAATTTTTATTTTTCAGACAACCTTTAAAAGTACAAAAAAGAAAAAAATAGTCAAATTTCAAAACAATAACTTTTTTACTGATTTGAACAGACGGATAAAGGGGTCCAACGTCATATGCTCAGCTAGTATAGTTCAATTATGCAACATCAAAAATAAAATCATATTGTAAAATTCCACATTAATGTGCAGCAGAAAAAGAATAAAACAATGAAATGATTTCATAAATTAAGTTTATTTAAATTTGAACACAAAACCTTTCATTATTGATAGCTAGCATGCCAGAAATTATAAAGCCTGTGTTTGTAAAACGAGAATGCCCCCGGCGGCATCTTTGTTAGTATAAACGCGCCATTTTCTGTTAAGTATGTGAGAGGTCAGGTTCAGCGTAATATTGGTATCAATGGAAAGATCTTGTCACAAGGAATACACATGTACTATGTGAAAGCCCTATCACTTACCATTCAAAAGTTATGCCCAATGTTAAAGTTTTTGAGAAGTACGTGAAAGGTCAAGGTTATGGTCATGAGGTCAAAAAATTTGGTATGAATGGAAAGGTATTGTCACAAGGAATACACATGTGAAATATGAAACCTCTATCACCAGCTTCCATTCAAATGTTATGCCCAATATTAAAGTTTTTCGGAAAACAGACAGACAAACTGACAGACGGACAGGCCAAAAACTATATGCTCCCGAATCTTTTATTCCAGGGGCATAAAAAACAAATATTTTTCGGTTTTGCCTTTATTCACTGAAATCTATGAATTATGCTTTTGAATAGTATTGATTTCATCTCAAATACATGAAACGTACAGTTAAAATCGTTTTGATCCAATATTTATCAATTCAAATGAGTTGTGCAGAAATTGGGCCGGTTTGTTTTCCAAAAAAGCAGTGTATGTTGTATCAAACCTCATGACCCAGTGAAGCCACTTGAACAAATAATTTTCAGTAAATATGCTGAAATGCGACGCTTCTTGCCTATGCATATTTCAACAGGCGATAAGGAGCGTCGCATTTCAGCATACGCTGTTCAACAACTCAAGTGGTTTCTCTAGGTTTCGCAGTTTGAAACAAATTAAAAGGCCCATGAAATTAAGCTTGTCCAACTAGCAGACCTACGACATCGTTATTTATTGTTAACTAATTGTTTTACCTCATCATAGGTCTGTTACACGGTCAAGTTGTTAGCGGAGAGAGTTAATGAAATGTATCGGTTGCATCGGATTTGCCGACAAAAAGTTATTTGGTCCGATAAAACTCATCATGTATCTATTATTTGAACAGATAAAAATTCCCAAATGTCTTAACACAGGAACCTGTCGTTTTATGAGAGAAAATGTTTTATTATTCACAACCTCAGGCATCTGTGTTCCTCTTAGAAATATTATATATACAAGATGACGAACACAGTGGCTTAAGGTTGTGAATAATAATTTATTTTCTCTATTAAAACAACAGCTTTCTGTGGTCCAACATTTCATTGGAAGATTTCAGGAACTCTGAACTGAATTATTTATTTTCAAGAATTTCAGATATTAAATGTCCTATGTATTCTCAAAATCCAGAGGAAGAGATTACTCATTAGACGTTTCTTCAAGAAATCAGTCCGTAAATTACTTCATCTAAGAGAGTCTAAGACAGAGGAAATTCGAGCAAACTTTATACATGATAACAAGTATATGCAAGTGTTCCAAGTACATGAATGATAACAATTATGAAAGTGTTCCAAGTATAAAAATCTATTCCGTTTGCACTGTATCTCCTGAAATGTATCGCAGTACTACTTTGCGGTTTGTATTGTAATGAAGCGCCTAGCGGAATACGATGCGCCTTGGGGACGAAGATGAATTAATGCATATCTAGGTCATTGTCCTGTCAAATAGTTCCGATTATTTTCTTATTATTTTCAACAATTGGTGGAAAATACACACAATGTTTATCTTGAATTGTCTTCCCGTGATTGTTTACTAGATAGATGAAATAAAATTTTGAATATAGTTTAAAGTGTGTGAGACATCTACATGTGTGGAAGAATACGTGTGAAAATGGGTCCTCAGATCATAAAATTCGAATAATTCCGGTCCGGAACCAGGTGCATGGCTTTGAAAAAATATTTAAAAAGTTGTGTACTTTTAATCTTTACGGCATTTTTTCTATGTGATTCAAATAAAATTTCTAATCATTCAAAAGTAGTGTCAATTTGTTTAAGGCGGTGCGATTTGAGAATTTTTCTCCTATTTTTGGTAAGAAGATCTGGATCCTGCACGGCAAAACATGGCCGCTTTTCAAATCTTGTACCCGACTTTAAAAATAAAATTATAAATAAGTATAAAGAATTTAAATAATTTAATCATATCACATAAAAGGTCAATCAATAAGACATTTGAGCATGTGTCACTTGTTGAATTATCAGCTGTACCTATGGATGAAAGATCGATCATAAAATGATTACTCATACAAAGAAGGTTTTTTCCTGTAGTTGCACCTGTAACATTGGGCATGGCAAACATACATTATACCTGTGCACAATCTTAAAAAATATTCCTTAAAAATCCAAAAGTGGATATTTTGACAAAATTCTTTCACTTGTAGGGTACAAATCATGAGTACCTGATACCTACAGATTGTCATGACAATCTGAAGAGTGGTTATAGAAAAGAAGCAGAACATGTTTAACATGTCGTATTATCTTCCTGATAAAGAATAGGTAAGGACTCAATGTTGAATCCACAAAGTCTTATTTTTCCCTTTTAAAAATAGGCTGTTGGCCCCATCCATATGTTAAACGTCTTAAATTCAATAGCATCATTTAAAGCCTGATAAATTAACAGCATGGACCAGACATGCACGTTTCGGGTACTAAACCCTCGTCAGTGATCCTCAGTCTAAACAATGTCATATGGCAAAAAGTATGAAAATTTCTATGTCCAAAAATGTACCAATAGACGTAGCAGAATAAGTGGGATATGATGCCACAGGACCCACGTTTAACCCATCAATCTCTTGGACTTGCTGGAGCAACCCAGCTCCTATAGTCTTGAAGAAATTAAGATCCACTTAAAAGTTTCTCAGTTGCAGATTTAAGTATAAGGGAATGTGGAGTGAAGATGACGCTCGCCCTCCGACAGAACTCATTTTTTTTCTCAAACATCCCACATTTGTTTCAATGTAGAGACGAAATGACCGTAACAAGCCTCTTGACTTCTCGGCATAGAGATGACAAATATGGATAATGACCATATCGCAATACATAGTACAAAATCGATAACTCAGAAACTCATAAACCGAAGGCTGGATACTGGATCCGCAACTGCTCTTGAAACAAAACCAACTTACTTCCTAACAATAAGTAACGGATAAACAGGGAATTTGAGGTTAATTAATGTGCTCCATAAATAGTATCAGTAATTTCCTCTCCACTTAAAATGTAGGGATCTAGACTGAGTAATCTCATATCATAACTGCATCAAATTTGTGAGAAGGGAATTGTAGTAAACTCCTATGTAACCAATGACAAACACTTTGTTGGCACGTGACACAGCAAAGAAGAAGTTATAATTTTGACAGGGCATTCTTTAAAGGAAACGAGTTGTTTCACATGAAATATCTATTGAAATACATAACGAAAATGAAGCGTTTTAATCTGTGATGTACCGTAAAATGATAAACTGTTGTGCTATTTTGTCATTACTTATAGTTGTGTGTATATACTAATTGTTCACATTCTATCATAGTCAACAATGGGTCGTGACGATGAGGCTAGATATGGACGGGCGTGCCTGTTAGTGCTGAACGTCTGTCCGTTCACTCTCAGACATGTCATCGATGATTACTCCTTACGACAAGCCAGATCCCTCAGTTTATGTGACTTTTTGGAGAAGAACAAACACAGTCTATTCCATTTGTATGCAAAGAAATGTTGCTGTAAACACCTTCAACAAAACAGATCAACTCCAATATATAAATCACAATGGGACCATCTTTTTATGCAAAACACCTCAACTTGTCAAAAGGGAAAGCATATTGACTGTCCGTGTAAATATGACTGTAAGCCATGCATAACAACAAAGGTTATGGACGTTACTCTTTGTTGTCTAGTCATTAACAACATTTGTCCCGGAGTTGATGTCAACCATATCAAGACAATCAGGGAAATACGCAATAACCTCATTCACGCTGAAAGTGCACGTTTGGATCTACTTACATTCAACGGCTATATGAACAAAGTAAAAACCGCTATTTGTCAGCTAGCTAAAAACGTGTCTACTACCCTACACACAGATACAGTGAAAATGATAGCAGAACTTGAAAACCGCTTGATGGATCCTGTTGAGCTTAGGGAACTCAGGAACTTGATAATAGACGAAAAAAGGTTCACAGATCTGGAAGCTGTACGTATTGGCGTTTTCATTAGGGGCCGATATAGGCTTTGACTTGATGGGGTGCGGTGGGACGGGGGTAGGGGGGTTGATGAATATTAGAAAGATAAACTACAGGGTTTTGGAGTTGACTTAAGTCCCTCCCCCCTTCTACACACCAAGTCAAATCCTGCATGCACATGTATATCTAATCACAATGCTTTCAGTGATTACACGTTTTGTTCATTACAATGCATGATATAAGGTATTAGATGGTATTTATTTCAGGATTTGAGCGATGCAACTGAGAAAGTGACCCAGATATCTGCCAGTGTGAGCGAGACAATTGAGAAAGTGGCTCACATAGAGGATCAAACTTTAAGGGAACTATCACAAATAAGGGGAACTGTTGGTTTGTATAACAAACGATAGAGCATTTATTGATCCTCTCAGGTTAAAATCTTAGATTTGAAATTTTCAAGGGAACACTTTAGTAACATGAGTAATGAACACAAAAATGACCCCAGTATTTTTCTAGACCAGGTGTCAAAGTAAGAGATTTTAAAAAATGCATATACGGGTAATGTCTCGTTGTAGGATGTGAACTGTGAGTTAATCATCGATAATTCTTTAGGAGAAAGAAAATGTTCTCTGTTTCCGTCTTTTCACAGTATTGACTTCAGCAATTTTTCATGATAAATCAATAAATCTGTTGTAAATAATTGTATGGATTATGAAGTTTAAAGGTCCTTACAACGTCAGAATATCTATAGAATATTTAGTAATATGAATCAGGGAACAACCTTATGTACATGAAATATGATATTGATATTTACTTTTAATTCTAGCAAGACAAGCTCAAGAAATCAAAGGAGAACTACAAGAACAGCTAGGGCCGATTCAGCATGAATCAAATGGTATATTAAATTAATTGATTAATTAATTTTATCTATTTATTTGTTTTAAATATTCAACAAATATTTGATAATTTAATAGATATAGTATTGGATATATGCCAAAAAACAATTCATTCTTAAAAATATACCAGTGAATTTATATGCAAATAAACATTATAATATAATTTAAAAAGATCAAATATTCAAAAACATTTAATTTATAATAGATTAAAAAAGTTTAGATCACACATTCTTAGAAATTCAGAAAACTTTTACTGTATGTGTATTTATTTTATCGGGATCCATATTATAGTGAAATTAGCACTGCTATGACTACGCCAATTCAAGAATACACGAAATCCTGAATCTCTTATAGATTAATGTGGAAAATAAGTCAAAGTGATAATTCATGATTATGCTAATATGTCAATTTACTGCTCTGTTTCCGGTTAAATTTGGTTGCGCTCGTACAGTATTTCTGACAGGCTGTGTTGGTAACAACTGATAGTTTTAACCCTTTTCAGAGCATAGAATGCAGATAGATGACCATGACAGACGAATAGATGGTCATAGCAGACAGATAGATGATCACGACATGCAGATAGATGGCCATAGCAGACATATAGATGATCATGGCAGACAGATAGACTATCATGGCAGACAGATAGATGATCATGGCAGACAAATATATGGCCATAGCAGACAGATAGATGATCATGGCAGACAGATAGATGAACAAGCGAAACAGATTGCAGACATTAAACAAAGTATTCCATATGGCAAAGTACCTCCTAGACAGGGTAATAAATGACATATATTTGGTTAATGATAATTTCATATTTTTCGCTAACCTAATTCAAGTCATCAAGTTAGATATTTTTATATGTGTCTTTCAGCTGTCAGTCATCATCTACAATAGTTATTATTAAAAGAGTAGTCAAAAGTTATAAAAAATAATTTGGTATCCCTTTTAAGTTCACCTGATCGATGCTCAAGTGAGCTTTTGTCAAAGCGCTCTTTCGTCGTCCGGCGTAGACTTTTAACATTTTCGACATCTCCTTTGTTACCGCTGCACATAATTTTACGAAACCTTACACAGTCGGGGAAACTTCCTTATATGGAAGTCAAGCATAGCGGAACGACTACGTCACATAATCAGTTCAGAGTTAGCGCTCTCTCATATTCAACCAATCGCTTCAATGAACTTTGCATTATGGGATAACTATGATAGTAAAACCGTGTCTATATTTTGGCTTAAGCACTGTCTTCGAAATTGCTCCGCTATCGCAGAAATCGCATTCAAATTCCTCGACATTTTTGTCACTTTTACTACAGAGGTATATCTATTGATTCCATGTTGCATTTTTGAAAATTAAACTCTAAATTCAGATATTAAGATGAGAAAATGGCATCTTTTTAAAACGGCTTGCATTGGACCTACTCATAATCTTCGTGAAATCGATCCATACAAAGATTTTTCTGTACTAGACATGTATAATTTACGTTTGTGAATATAAAAACATCGGATATTGAGGAATAATGTGTTTCTAATGTACAATGTATACATTGCAAACTGTTTTTAAAAAATGCCAGGAATTGAGGAAAATTTATCAGGTACACCCTGGTATTTGCCGAAAGTGCATAATTTTTCCTAATGTATGTTTTATTTTCTCAAGACATGGTTCCATACCCCTTTTCGGTGTATGTTCTATGTGCTAATTTGAAAAAAAAAATTAGAAATGTCACGGAAAAGCATCATAAGTAATCGAATTTATCGAACAAGAAATAAGAAGTTGACACCCACCCTTTCTACACCATTAGCAAATCTAGGTTTTTTTCCAAAGGGGGGGGGGTCCAGTCTGTAAGGAGGGTCAACCTTTGAGTCTGAAAAAAATATTTACATAAAAACGGGAAAAATAAAAATTTGGTATAATTCTAGAAGGGGATGAATACCCTCCCCCCGGATTCAATTAAGAACACACTAAAGATGTTGATTCTCACAATTAATAATAACTTATCAAAATTATTGTACATGTAGGTGGCGCCACTCACTTCAAACATTTTCATTTGAACAGAATTGGGAAGTTTATGAGTTTTTTTTTATTTTCAAAGGATTCTGGCACGATAAATTTATCGGTACCGATGTAATGTTGAGATGAGAGACATTACAGTTTTATTTTTATCCTAATAGATAGTTCTCTGAGACGTATACATATATGATATACATATACTGATATACAGAGAAAAAGAAAAGGGAGGTCACTATACATCTTCCTAGCAGTTGTAAACTCTCAGATCCACTTCCTGTTTTTAAAAGACAATTACAGGGTGACCTCTGATTGGTCAAATATTAGTATACATATATTTTCGACCAATCAGAACCGACCTTGAAAGTAAATCATAGAACTGGAATGTATTGATTGTAGGTGGCGCTATTTGAAATAAATGTACTTTAACTCATTTTAAGGAAGACGAGAGAGAGAGAGAGAGAGAGAGAGAGAGAGAGAGAGAGAGAGAGAGAGCATAAAATTGGCCCTGGATGAGGAAGGAGGGATCACAGGGCCTTTCAGATATAGCGAGGGTATGTTGCAAAGGAAAGAGAGAAAGAAAAGGGAGGACATCAAACCTCACCAAGATTTCCGTATTCTTCAACGAAATGTATACTCTCAGCTGTCGTCTTGCAGATTATTATGTATCTCCATATACTCCCCATACAGCTTTCAAAATTAAATATTGCTCTATTTTATCGTTTAGGCGGTACAGTCGTAAACCCTCGCATTCACTTCCGGTTTTCAACAAATATATTCTATACTTTTTGCAAAATATAAACATAATGTGCTTTCGCACATGTAAGTAATTAAGAAATTGCGAAATACAAAAAAATATATTCAAGATTAATGGTTAAAGGGGCAAGTCAGGCTTATTTTACTAATCGTCTTCCTTAAAATGAGTTAAAGTACATTTGTTTCAAATAGAACCACCTACAATCAATACATTCCAGTTCTATCTATGATTTACTTTCAAGGTCGGTTCTGATTGGTCGAAAATATATGTATACTAATATTTGACTAATCAGAGGTCACCCTGTAATTGTCTTTTAAAAACAGGAAGTGGATATGAGAGTTTACAACTGCTAGGAAGATTTATAGTGACCTCCTTTTTCTTTTTCTCTGTATATCAGTATATGTATATCATATATGTATACGTCTCAGAGAACTATCTATTAGGATAAAAATAAAACTGTAATGTCTCCCATCTCAACCTTACATCGGTACCGATAAATTTATCATGCCAGAATCCTTTGAAAATAAAAAAAAACTCATTAACTTCCCAATTCTGTTCAAATGAAAATGTTTGAAGTGAGTGGCGCCACCTACATGTACAATAATTTTGATAAGTTATTATTAATTGTGAGAATCAACATCTATAGTATGTTCTTAATTGAATCCGGGGGGAGGGTATACATCCCCTTCTAGAATTATACCAAATTTTTATTTTTCCCGTTTTTATGTAAATATTTTTTTCAGACTCAAAGGTTGACCCTCCTTACAGACTGGACCCCCCCTCCCCCTTTGGAAAAAATTCTAGATTTGCTAATGGTGTAGAAAGGGTGGGTGTCAACTTCTTATTTATTGTTTGATAAATTCGATTACTTATGATGCTTTTCCGTGACATTTCTAATTTTTTTTTTCAAATTAGCACATAGAACATACACCGAAAAGGGGTATGGAACCATGTCTTGAGAAAATAAAACATACATTAGGAAAAATTATGCACTTTCGGCAAATACCAGGGTGTACCTGATAAATTTTCCTCAATTTCTGGCATTTTTTTTAAACAGTTTGCAATGTATACATAGTACATTAGAAACACATTTAATGTCCGATGTTTTTATATTCACAAACGTAAATTATACATGTCTAGTACAGAAAAATCTTTGTATGGATCGATTTCACGAAGATTATGAGTAGGTCCAATGCAAGTCGTTTTAAAAAGGTGCCATTTTCTCATCTTAATATCTGAATTTAGAGTTTGAATTTTCAAAAATGCAACATGGAATCAATAGATATACCTCTGTAGTAAAAGTGACAAAAATGTCAAGGAATTTGATTGCGATTTCTGCGATAGCGGAGCAATTTCGAAGATAGTGCTTAAGCCAAAATATAGACACGGTTTTACTATCATAGTAATCCCATAATGCAAAGTTCATTGAAGCGATTGGTTGAATATGAGAGAGCGCTAACTCTGAACTGATTATGTGACGTAGTCGTTCCGCTATGCTTGACTTCCATATAAGGAAGTTTCCCCGACTGTTAAAAGAAGCAAGTACTCAAGGTCGTCTACCAAATTTGCGGGTTTTTTGTGTTGATTGATAAACAAATATGGCTGCTGAGGGCTCCGATTTGCTGACATATTTTCGACATCTTCTCTGTAACTGCTGCAAAGAAATTCACGAAACCATACAAGAAGCAAGTACTCAAGGTCCTCTACCAAATTTGTGTTTTTCGTGCAGATAGGCCAACAAATAAGGTTGCCAAAGGCTCTGAATGCCTGGCGCTTTTCCACTTCTTCTCTGCAGTCACTGCACAAAAATTCAAGAAGCCTCACAGGAGGCAACTACTCAAGGTCATCTACCAAGTTTGTGTTTTTTGTGGCGATCGGTCAACAAATATGGCCGCCGAGGGCTCTAATTGGCGGACACATTTTCGATTTCTCCTTTGTAACCGCTGCACAGAATTTCATGATACTAGTACCTTACAGGAAACAAGTACTTTAGGTCATCTACCAAGTTTGTGTTTTTCGTGCAGATCGGCCAACAAATATGGCCGCTAAGGGTTCTGATTGTCTGATGCTATTATCACTTCTTCTCTGCACCCACTGCACAAAATTTCAAGAAACCTCACAGGAAGCAACGACTCAAGGTCCTCTACCAAATTCGTGTTTTTTGTGGCGATCGGTCAACGAACATGGCCGCCGAGGGCTCTGATTGTCTGACACATTTTCGACACCTCGTGCAACCGCTGCACAGAATTTTGTGAAACCTTACAGGAAGCAAGTACTCAAGGTAGTCTACCATGTTTGTGTTTTTATGTGGCGATTGGTTAACAAAAATGGATACTGAGGGTTCTGATTTGCTGACACATTTTCGACATCTCCTCTGTAACTGCTGCAAAGAATTTCATGAATCCATACAGAAAGCAAGTACTCAAGGTCCTCTACCAAGTTTTTTTTTTTTTGTGCCGATCGGTCAACAAATATGCCGCCGAGGGCGTTTATTTGCTGCCACATTTTCGATATTTTCTCCGTTACCACTGCAAAGAGTTTCATGAAACCTTACAGGAAACAAGTACGCAGAGTCCTCTACCAAGTTTTTCTTTTTCGTGCTGATCGATCAACAAATATGGTCGCCGATTGCTCTGATTGGCTGACACATTTTCGACATCTCGTCTGCAACCGTAGCACAGAATTCCATGGAACCTTAAAGGAAGCAAGTACTCAAGGTCATCTACCAAGTTTGTGTTTTTCGTGCCGATCGGTCAACAAATATGGCTGTTGAGGGTTCTGATTGGCTGACACATTTTTGACTTCTCCTTTGGAACCGCTACACAGAATTTCACAAAGCCTTATAGAAGTAAGTACTTAAGGTCCTCTACTAAGTTTGTGTTTGTTGTGCCGATCAGTCAGCAAATATGGCCGCTGAGGGCTCTGATTGGTTGACACATTTTCAACTCACCTCTGCATCCGCAGCACAAATTTCACGAAACCTTACAGGAAGCAACTACTTACAGTCCTCTACGAAGTTTGTGTTTTTCGTGCCATTCGATCAACAAATATGACTTTTTTGAAAGTTTGTGTTTGTTGTGCCGATCAGTCAGCAAATATGGCCGCCGAGGGCTCTGATTGGATGACACATTTTGGACTTCTCCACTGAAACTGCTGCTCATAATTTCACGAAACCTTACAGGAAGCAAGTACTCTAGGTCCTCTACCATATTTTCCACTATCATTCTTTCGTTGGCAACTCCGGTGAGCGATGTAGCCCCCTTGGGCCTCTTGGTTTTTGCATTATTTTTGCAACATTTCAATTCTTTACAAAGAAAAAACACTCTTTTGTCCTTTTTATACGCCCGTTATTTGACGGGACGTATTATAGATGTCGAAGTCCGTCCGTCTGTCCGTCCGCTTATTGAACAATATAACTTGAATATGCGTCAACGATTTTCACGATATTCATAGATTATGATTGGACTGTTGATAGGAAGCCGCCTTTCGATTTTCAGGTTCATCCGATTTGTCTTTACAGAGTTAGGGGACTTAGATCTTTAAAATAGAGTGAAAATATACTAAAATTCTGTTTCCTTAGAAATAAATGCTTTTATTGTTTGGGGTCTGAATTATTAGTATTCTTGTTTCCTCTTACCAAGGAGGATAATGGGATGCAGGTCATCGAACTAGTATAAATTCGGGCTTACGGCTAATAAAAAGAAGACAACTATTGATGCAACACAGAATTTGTCAGAAGAATTCAGATACAAAAAACACCTGTAATTATTCATGAGTAAATAAAATCTAAATTTTGACATATATACATTTGACACCCCCTCCCCTCGGATTCTGACGGCGATTAATGAAATCATTTTTTCCTGACTAAGTTTCATACGACGTCTTAACTCTTCATCATCTATAGAGACATATAATAATAATATATAATAACAAAGTCTATCTATTTAATCTTAGATGAAGATCCAGGTGTAAGGAAAATGAAGGAACGGCTAATGGAAATCAATGACAAGTTAACCCGGTTCATCCAACTTTCCTCTCTACAGGACACAGGAGAGGAATTACCTATAGAGCTGCTATATGCCTCAGTGGTCATCTGTGAAGATAAGAAGTATGTTGCTAAGGGGAATGAATCATCACAAGACATGGAAAAATTTAAAAGACAACGGGAACGTAGACGTGAAGGTACTTCAGAATTATTTTATGAAAGAACTGATACGTTTAGAAGACTTAAAAGACTTTTGGAGCGTAAACATGGTTTATCTGCTGAAAGATCAGGTACAGAGCGTACTTCAGACTTCGAAATAGGAAGTTATAAATATGAGATGTCCTATGTGAGTGAAGTCACAGACTCAGATGGCTTGGATGACAGAGATGTTGGTCTATTTAGTTCTATCTATGAGAGTCCAAAGATTAGGGAAGTCACAAAACCAGATGACATTTTTAAAAAAGACGGTAAATACATCAGGAAGATATACATGTTAGGGGATGCAGCACATGGTAAAACCACTTACTGTTTATGGCTATTACGCAAGTGGTGCAACGCTAAAAAAAAGGAAAGAACCGGACAGAAAAATTTTGATAAGTGGGAACAAGAACTGGGGAAATTTGACTTTGTTTTTCTGATGAAGTTTCGCAATGTTAATGATCTAAATCTAGCTTCAGTTGTAGATATGATTTGCCAGGATGCGTTTGAGAGTGACAAGGACAGTCATGACGCCATACGTCATGTATTATCATCAGACGAATATAAAAGTCTTATCATCTTGGATGGACTAGATGAATTGAAATCGAACAGTAAAAATAGGATGCCAAGGATTGACGTGTCCGGTAGTGTAACGTGCTTCATAACAATGCGACCATGGGTGTTTCCGTTACTGTTAAAGAAACCACAGCACAGTGACAGGGTTTTAGAAATTCGTGGTTTAAGTGAAACTGGAATGGAAAATATTATTAAGAATGTACTTGTAAATCATTATAAGTTGAAAGAGAACTCACCAAAATATACACAAACAAATGACAAAATACTGAAATCTTTAAAAGATAAAAGTTTGAAATCATTCATGCAGATTCCCTTGTTAGCTGTAGTATGTGTACAGATATGGTATGATGGGAAACAGGTGGGGGGCAGTATGACGAGCTTCTATGCTGAGATGTTAAACATGTTAATAGAAAGGGCAAATGAAAAACATGAAATTGAAATAGAACATGACAAAACAGAAATTTTTGAATTACCTAGACATTTGTCTGTTTATGATAACATTGAAAATTGTAGTGCTGTACTGTTAAAATTGGGGAAAGTGGCATATGAAGGTCTTTTATCTAATGAAACCAACTTGGTATTTCAGAAAAGAAAATTAGAAAAAGAAATAGGTGTGAGAGAATTACAGTTCGCACTAGGTGTTGGATTGATCAGTCAGAAGGAAGCACACAGTCTAACAACAAAGAATGTAAGTGTTCATTTCTTTCATAAATCTATGCAAGAGTTCCTGGCTGTAATCTACATTATTACAAACAAAGAGGTAGGTGACTCATTCTGTAAACATCTGTCCAGTGTCAAGGTCATCATGGAGTTGTCTAATGTTATTATGTTTATATGTGGTATGTGTCCGTCCCTGGGTAGTGTTATATCACAGCGTGTTGTCAGTGTGACAGACAGTGACACGTGGATCTGTAAATACAGAGAATCACCATGGGGAGGTAACAGTGCAGTGGATGAACTGTACATACTACAGGTAAGTTGGTACAGGGAGTTACAGGACAGACAGACAGACAGCCCAGTGACGTTCCATATATCAGATGTTTATCTGGATTATAACAGTGACATAGAGACAGTTAAAGGGACTAGGGAACTCCTGTCTGATCACCATGTTGTAGACATAAGGTCACTGGACTTATTGTCTGTACCTACTGACAGAGAATGTGGTATAACTAACACAGAACTAAATAACTTTCTGTATAACAGACAAAGAACAAGTTCACTTGACATGGTCTGTATTAATGGTTTTAACACTGATAGGTCAGTGACCCCTATCTGTATACCCTCACTTAAAACTTTATACATAGTAGAAGTTAAAGTAAATACTGACCTTGATGTTGATCTTTGTCCTACACTGACGACAGACTTGACATCGTTACGTGTGTTATGGCTGGTGGAGATGACCCTGGGTGACAGAGGACTGGGTCTGTCTGCTGACATGGCACATATAGAGAAGGTAAGGTTATTGTCAGTAAATATGTCATCATCACCATGGCAGCAGTTTATACTGTATGTAATGAACATACAACATAGATTTAATGTTGAGCTATATGGCACAAATATTGATGATGAATCCATGACAAAGATCCGGTCGTCTCCTGACTTTAATGTAACACAGGATGGTGTGGATAAGTATGGTGAGTATGAGTTCTACTTCATCAGAGTATGGCCACCACAGGTCACACAGTATAATAATGATGGAAACAAAATACTGTAAAGAAGATTATAGTCATGAGTAACACAGGATGGTGTGGATAAATATGGTAGGTATATTTACTTCTACTTCACCAGAGTATGGCCACCACAGGTCACACATTAAATGTTTCTTGTATTAATGTATCATGGTGCAGTCAACATTATAACAATCAGGTCAGATTTAATGTATTATATTATGACTTATCAAAACTGCTCAGCATCAATGTAGAGGAATGTAAAGCTTAAAAAATTCCAGGTATAAACACACAAACATTCCAGGTAAGTATTCCTTGTATGTGTAGTTACAGTACTAGATCCTTTATGCCCATTATCAAAGTAAACTTTCCATCCATGGTATGACAACATTCATATGCTACTTTTCACACTAAATCCTTTTATTTTTAAGAAAGAAGATGTCACGCATATTTTCATTTGTTGAATATTTCCCCTGTTTCCAAGAATCATTCCATATCTGTACACAGTGTGTGTTTTTGACTTCATATAGATTTTCTGAGAACTATACAGAAATGGAAATCAAGTTTTCCTAAAAACCTCAAGAATTGATTCACTTGTAGATAGTGTTTTAGTATCATTAACTGCTGTTCTTAGTAACAATATATAATATGAAAATATTTGATGTGTATAATGTTATTTTGCATTTTACAGGAATTAGAGAAAATAATGTGTATATGGTTGTCTGATCTTAATTTACAGTGTTAATCCTGTGGACAAAGAGAGATAACTCTTATTTAATTGTTGGTTACTGTTTTCTCAGTTTCACAAATGATTGCACTTAGTAATAATCCATTTAATTCTAAGTATGACGATGTCAAATAGATTTTCATTTGTTGAAAATTTCCCCTGTTTCCCGGAAATCATTTTATATCTGTACACAGTGTATTTGACTTCACATAGATTTTCTGAGAACTAAAGAAATGGACATCAAGGTTTTTTGAAAACCTCAAGAATTGATGTGTATGTACTTTGTATAGTATAAATTTTATAGCTGTTTTTTTCAGTGACAAAATATAATATAAAAATATTTCATATATGTTATTTTTCATTTTACAGGATTTTGAGAAAAATAATACATAACTTGAACTTTCACATCTTATAGTGAAAGAGAGAAAACTCTTATTTGGTTGTTAATCAATGGTTTGAGAATGTAAAGATATCTAATAAAATTCAGGAAAATTGTAATCTTTTTTATATATTATGTGTATAAATAACATTTCTCTGAAAGCAAAAGTAAAATGTATGAAATAGCTTTGTTTCTGCATTTTCTTACAAATACAAAAAAAATGACATTTTGATATCAAGAACCCGAAAGATAGTAACACTGATAATTTTTTCAGTTTCGGGGTTATATAGGAATAACCCTGTCTGTGCGTCTGTTTGTCCGTCACACCTTGTCCGGAACATACCTCCTCCCCCTGAGGATAAATTTCAACAATATTTCACAGAAATATTCCTTAATGCTTAAGGGTGTGTCATGACCTTGAACCAAGGTCATAGGTTAAAGGTCAATGTCCTAATAGACATCATAAGTAAAACCTTGTCCAGAGAATAACTCCTCCCCCTATGGATGGATTTCAAAATATTTCACAGATATGTTCCTTAGGACCTAAGGGTGTGTCATTACTTGAACCAAGGTCAAAGGTCAAGGTCAAAATATACATCATTAGTAAAACCTTGTCCGGAGCAACTCCTCCCCCTATGAATGGACTTCAATAATATTTCACAGAAATGTTCCTTAGGACCAAAGGGTGTGTCAAGACTTTGAACCAAGGTGATAGGTCAAAGGTCAAGGTCATCATAGACATAATTAGTAAATCCTTGACCAGGGAATAACTCCTCCCCCTGTTGATGAATTTCAATAATATTTTTCAGAAATGTTCCTTAGGACCAAAAGGTGTGTCATGACCTTGAACAAAGGTCCAGGTCACAGTAGACATCATTAGTAAATCCTTGTCCAGAGCAAACCTTTCCCCTTTTGGATGGATTTCAAGTATATGTCACAGAAATATTTCCTTAGGACATAAGGGTATCACAGAAATATTTCCTTAGGACATAAGGGTATATCATGACCTTGAACCAAGGTCATAGGTCAAAGGTCAAGGTCCCAATATACATCATTAGTAAAACCTTTTCCAGAGCATAACTCTTACTCCTGTGGATCGATTTCAAATGGTCCTTAGGACATAAGGGCATGCCATGACGTTGAACCAAGGTCAAATGTCAAGGTCCCAATAAACATCATTAATACAAACTTGTCCGGAGCATAACTCCCCTGTGTATGTATTTCAACAATACTTCACAGAAATGTTTCTAATGTTAGGACATAAGGGCGTGCCATGACGTTGAACCAAGGTCAAATGTCATGCTAAGACTGTGTCATGACCTTGAACCAAGGTCCCAATAGATATCATTAGTAAAACCTTGACCAGATAATAACTCCTCTCCCTGTGGATGTATTTCAGTTATAATATTTCACAGAAACGTTCCATAGGAGTTAAGAATGTGTCATGACCTTGAACCATGGTCAAATGTCAAGGTCCCAATAGACATCATTAGTTAAATCTCGTCCGGAGCATAACTCTTCCCCTGTGGATACATTTCAATAATATATTTCACAAATGTTCATTAGTACATAGGAGTGTGTCATGACTTTGAACCAAGGTCATAGGCTAAAGGTCAAGGTCACGATAGACTTCATTAGTAAAGTCTTGACTAAAATCTTGACGAGAGAATTACTCCTCCCCCTGTGGATGTATTCAAATAATATTTCACAGAAATGTTCCTTCAGACCTGATGGTGTGTTATGAAGTTGAGGCAAGGACAAAGGTCAAGGTCATAATATACATCATTAGAACTTTGTACAGAGCATAACTCCCCCCCCATAAATGGATTTTAATAATGTTTCACAGAAATGTTCCTTAGGAGCTAAGATTGTGTTATGACCTCGAAACAAGGACAAAGTTCAAGGTCACAATAGACATCATTAGTAAACGTTGTCTGGAGCCTAACTCCTCCTCCTGTGGATGGATTTCAATAACATTTCACAGAAATGTTCCTTAGGAGCTAAAAGTGATCCATGGTCAAAGGCCAAGGTCCCAATAGATTTCATTAGTAAAATCTTGTCCGGAGCATAACTCTTCCCCCCCCCCCCTGTGGATGTATTTCAATAATATTTCTCACAAATGTTCCTTATGACCTAAGGGTGTTTCATGACCTTGAACCAATGTCTTAGGCTAAAGGTCAAGGTCACGATAGACATCATTAGTAAAATCTTGACGAGAGAATAACTCCTCCCCCCTGTGGATGTATAATATTTCACAGAAATGTTCCCTAAGACCTAATTAAGGGTGTTTTATGAAGTTGAACCAACGACAAAGGACAAGGTCATAATATACATCATTAAAACTTTGTTCAGAACATAACTCCCTCCTCCCATAAATGGATTTCAATATTGTTTCACAGAAATGTTCCTTAGGATCTAAGGGTGTGTCATGACCTTGAATCAAGGTCATGGGTCAAGGTAACAATAAACATCATTAGTAAAACATTGACAAGAGAATAACTCCTCCCCCTTTGGATTTATTTCAATAATATTTCACAGAAATGTTCCTTAGGACAAAAGATTGTATAATGACCTTGAACCAAGTCAAAGATCAAGGTCACAATAGACATCATTAGTAAAACCTTGTCCGGAGCATATCTCCTCCTCTTGTGGATGGATTTCAATAGTATTTCACAGAAATGCTCCTTAAGACCTAAGGGTGTGTCATGACGTTGAAGCAAATACAAAGGTCAAGGTCCCAATAGACATCATTAGCAAAACTTTTTCCAGAGCATAACTCCTCCCCCTATGAATGGATTTCAATAATATTTCACAGAAATGTTCCTTAGGAGCTAAGAGTGTGTCATGACCTTGAACCAAGGTCAAAGTGTAAGGTCATAATTAGTAAAACCTTTCCGGAGCATGACTCCTACACATGTGGATGGATTTCAATAATAATTCATAGATTATGTTCCTTAGGACCTAAGGGTTTGTCATAACCTTGAACCAAGGTCACAATAGACATCATTTGTAAAACTGTGTAAAGATAATAACCTCTCCCCCATGAATGAATTTCAATAATATTTCACGAAAATGTTCTTTAGGACATAAGGGTTTGCAATGACCTTGAACCAGGGTCAATGGTCAAAGTCCCAATAGACATCATCAGTACAAACTTAACCAGAGAATAACTCCTCCCCTGTGGATGGATTTCAATAACATTTCACAGAAATGTTCCTTAGTACCTAAGGGTATATCATGACCTTGAACCAAGGTCAAGGTCACAGTAGACGTCATAAGTAAAACCTTGTGCAGAGCACCTTTGGATGAATTTCAATTAAATTTTCCTTGAGACCTATAGATGTGTCATGACCTTGAACCAAGATCATAGGTCAAAGGTCAAGGTCACAATAGAGATCATTAGTAAAACCTCGTCTAGCACAATATCATAAGAGAAATGTTCGTTAGGAGCTATGGGTATGTCATTACCTTGAACCAAGGTCTTAGGTCAAGTTCACAATAGACATCATTAGTAAAACTTTGTACAGAGCATACGTCCTCCCCCTATGAATGGATTTCAATAATATTTCACGGAAATGTTCCGTAGGACCAAAGGGTGTGTCATGACTCATGGTAATAAGTCAAGGGTCAATGTCACAATAGACATACTCAGTAAAACATTGACCAGAGAATAACACCTCCCCCTGAGGATGTATTTCAATAAAATTTCGCAGAAATATTCCTTAGGACCTAAGGGTGTCACCTTGAACCATGGTCAAAGGTCAAGGTGCCAATAGACATCATTAGTAGAATCTTGTCCGGAGCATACCTCTTCCCCCTTTGGATGGGTTTCAATTATACTTCATAACAATGTTCCTTTGGAGCTCAGGATGTGTCAAAAGGTTAAGGTCACAATAGATATCATACGTAATACCTTGTCAAGAACATAACGCTTCCCCACTTGGATGGATTTCAATAATATCATCACATAAATGTTCCTTAGGAGCTAAGGAAGTGCCATGACCTTGAACCAAGGTCAAAGGTCAACGTCGCAATAGACATCATTTGTAAAACCTTGTCCAAAACATAACTCTTCCACCTTTGAATGGATTTCAATTATATCATCACAGAAATGCAGCCAAGGGTGTGTGATGACCATGAACCAAGGTCAAAGTCACAATATACATCATTCGTAAAACCTTGTCCGGAGCATAACTCCTTCATATGTGGATGGATTTCAATAATAATTCACAGAAATGTTCCTTAGGACCTAAGGGCGCGTCATGATCTTGAACCAAGGTCATATGTCAAGGTCACAAAAGACATTATTAGTAAAACTTTGTACAGATCATAACTTTTTCCCCTATAAATGGATTTCAATAATATTTCACAGAAATGTTCTTTAGGACGTAAGGCTGTGCCATGATCTTGAACCAAGGTCAATGGTCAAGGTCCCAATAGGCATCATTAGTAAAACCTTGTCAGGAGCATAACTACTCCCCTGTGGATGTATTTCAATAATAGTTCACAGAAAGGCTCCTTAGGAGGACCTAAGGGTGTGTTATGACCTTGAACCAAGGTCAATGTCACAGTAGACATCATTAGTAAAACCTTGTCCAGTGCATAACTTCCCCCTCTAGATGGATTTCAATTATAATTCACAGAAACAGAATATTTGGGAAGGAGTTACCCATATTTTTTATTTTGGTCGGAGTTACCCATACTTTATTTGGATCGGAGTTACCCATACTTTATTTGGGTTGGAGTTACCCATACTTCATTTTGGTCGGAGAATTATCAGTAGTTATCTATACTTTGATCTGGGTTAGGAGTGACCTATACTTTATTTAGGTCAGGAGTTACCTATACATATTTGGGTCTGTGGTTACCGGTACTTTGGTCGGAGATGCTAATTTATATAGCACAGTGACAGTAGAAAATGTGTATTCTAAATTTACTTGTATTCTCAGATTATTATTGCCCATATCATGTATATGGGTTGCAGGTCTGGGCTACCAATTTTAATTTTTTCTGCATTGCCAGAGTTATCTACATTCCACATATAGTCTGGCATAACATAATGAATGTACATCCACATAGTTTATTTTGATATTACCCTTATCAGTGAGGTACAAATGTAACACTGTGTTATTTGTCCACATATCCTTGTGCTAATTTTATTACTCTGCTTCAATCATAAACAAACAAATGTGTTTAGCGGTGAGCAAATTTAATGAGCTCTCAAGTCAATTTCTTCATAACCATGAAATTTAAATGTAAATATATTCATCTTACTATTATCATCTTGAGTTTTGATTATAGTCTTGGTATGTTGAAGTCTCAGCTAGTGATGAACCAATTGTCGCCGACAATCGATTGTCGATCGCTAAAACTCTTTCGATTCCGATTATCGATTTCATTTTCTTACAATTAATTGTCGCTGAAAGAAAGGTATTTTGTGTAAAGGTATTTATTTCCCTCTTTTCACATGTAACATTAACCATTACTTGTTGTCTTGCTTGTAAACAGGCAGACACTTTGAAATTGAATGAAATTCAATTTCAATGAAACCATTACTTGTTGTCTTGCTTGTAAACAGGCAGACACTTTGAAATTGAATATTTTGTTTTCAGCAAAGTTTTCTGAATTTCATGCAGAAAAACACAATTTTTCTATCTTTTATGTTCCATTTATCATGGACTTTTGTTTTCCGATTTAAATCGATAATCGATCGGTTTACTCTTCCCGATTATTTTCCGATAATCGACTCTTAAAAGTCTTCCGATGTACAACACTAGTCTCAGCATTGCTGTTATTTGTACCAGGTGCTATTTAGGTCATGCTCAAAATATCTTGCGTACATACATGTATATATACTGTAAGTTGGTTTTTATTCGTCAGATACCAATTTTCGTCATTTTCGTCAGTGCCTTCCTTGACGAAATTACGCACTGGCGAATATAAATACTCCTTACAAAAAAATTGCGGTACGGATTGAATCAGTCTCTTAAGGTAAGCTTTAATATAAACTGGGAGTACTGCGGAGGAGGGATGAAGAAGCTGAAAGTTCCGAGTTTTAAGACATTGTTATATAGTGTTATTACGACACGCAAATGGCAAATAGATGAAAACTGAATAAGAAAACAATGACTAAATAATACGTTTTCACAGCAAGGTAGGTGATGTACATGTCTCTAATTGTTTGTTAACTGATAATTGTTAAACAAACAATCAAAACAAACACATACGGCGAATTTGACAATTTGACGGCGGATCTAAATGTTAAGTTGGCATTTGAACAGACGAATTTGCATTTTTAGGGACCCTTGGATGACGAATTTACCTACTGACGAAATGGTCATTTTTAACGATTTGACGAAAATTGGTACTGACGAAAATAAAGCAATTTACAGTATATCATAACTTATTCATCAGACAGTATTTAATTTATGGAAATTGTATTGTTGAATCACAAAGATTTTGCAACTGTTATAGAATTTTATGCTATTACAAGAACTATGCCACCCAATCCCAGACAGCCACGGCAGACAAAAAAGAGGAGGGTGAACTCCCAAGCCAACACTCTCAGCGTGGAATCTGGACCGCAAGGGATTACGGAATCCCAAGTGACAATGTCAGCAGATTCCCAGATGACAGCTGGGCCAACATATCCCCAAGTGACAGGGTCGATACACGCCATCCAGCCAATTGCAAGTGCGGCAAACATGGCCGCAAATATTGATTACGAACAGTTGGCAAAACACATTGTAGTCCAACAGAATAAGGCTGCAATCTCCAATGCATCAAATTTGTCAGAAACTAATACCACTGAACAACAGGGACAATGCAGCAATATCTCGTTACCAACAAGTAGCCAGGAATTTGAGGGAGATGTTGTGAGAAGTTTTGTTAATATTGGTTCCACTCCGAAGTCAAATTATTGACGTGTTTTTGACGTATTTTCGCGCTTTGTCAGAAACGTTCATTTTTTATCTTTTTCTCTATGAATGTGTGATTTTGTGCACTCATTTACTACATTTTTTAAGCATTTATAAAAAAAATTAAATGGTTTCGTATTGACTTTATGTGATTTTTTTTATGAATTTTTTCTTATATCAAAAACGACGGGATATTTTCATACGTATTACTAAAGTGATTTTAATGAAATTTGGTAGAATGAAGTACTACTGGTACATTTTTTCTTACAAGTGTTGTTGTTTTCCATCAGGTTCCATTGATAGATGGTGCCACCACAGGCAAAAGTAGGTCACAGGGGTGCCCTCCTTTGACAAACTTCTTCAGAACAGAAGCTCATATAGACAAACCGAAAGCATCAGGATGACTTAAGACGTGTTGCTGTTTTTGGTTCCAGCCCGAGGTCGAATTTGTAACGTGTTTATTACGTCTTTCGTCAGAAGTGATCATTTTTTAACTGTTTCATTTTGACTTTAGCCGCTTTCATATTTCCAAAGATCGAGCCACGACTCCGCTACGACTCCAAAATAGATCTATCCATGACGAGTCGGGACACCAATTGTTTTATGAACCATGAACCTACGACTCCAATACGGATTGCTACGGGTTGATACGAATCGAGTACGGATAGCTGCGGATAGCTAAGTATTGCTATAGATATCGTCCCGACATTGCTACGGATTGCTACGATACGCCTACGAATAGGTACGGATTGCTACGACACGTGTACTGCGGATAGCTAAGTATTGCTATAGATATCGTCCCGACATTGCTACGGATCGCTACGATACGCCTACGGATAGGTACGGATTGCTAAGGATTATCACGACTCGAGTACGGATAGCCACGATTCCCACAAGGATAGCTACGACTTTAGTACGGATTGGTAGGACTTGCCGGAATTTCCTATGTATTTTTAAACATAATTATTTACTAAAACACCAAATATTTTCAAATTGAGACGGTCTCACTCGTTTTAGAATAGTATTGAGGTTTTATACATGACTTTATATAATTACCTGAAATTGAATAGTTGAAGTATTAATTCATATATTGATCGAAAAACGTACAGAATACTAATACATTTGAAGTTAATATAAGACATAATACATGACTATACATGGCTATCCGTAGCAACCCGTAGGCGAGTCGAAGCAATACGTAGGAGAATCATAGCAATCCGTAGGAGAGTCGTAGCAATCCGTAAGAGAGTCGTATTTTTGTCACAAAAACGGTCCCAGATGGCTATGGATGCGCTACGGGTTGATACGACTCCCCTACGATAGCTAAGACTCCACTACGGGTTGCTAAGACTCCCCGTAAGACTTCACTACGACAAATTTATCCATAGCGGAGTCGTGGAAAATTTTGAACATGTTTTCTTTCTCATTTCGGATAGTTACGGATTGTCAAGGGGAGCTACGACTTGTCACGACTAGTGCCGGATCGAGCTACGGATTGGTACGGATTGCTACGGATAGCTACGGATGTAAAAATTTTCTCGATCCGTAGCTATCCGTGGCCCGATCCGTGAAAGTGTGAAGGGGGCTTAACTCTTTAATTGTGTGTTTTTGTCCTCATTTAGTGCACGTTTATCATACCTTAGTTACTGTTTGCTTTGATATACATTTCATTCTATAATCTTCTTTTTTGGAATTTTTATGATTTTTTTAAAATGTGAATAGATATATTACCTTTAAGTACGCATGGACCCAAGGGTTATGGGTTCAAGTCCAGGCACCTGCGTCCGACTTCTTTGTTTCTGTTGTGTAACCTTTATTGGTCTCCGTCTATTTGTGATCCTTTTTCGTCTCCTGGGAGTAATTGTGGCTGTTTTCACTGTTGGGGATCACCTTTGTATTTTTTCAAAGGTTTGAAATTGTATGCCGATTGGCTATGATTTGTAGCCTCTGAATTTTGGTTTGAGGAGTTACTTTCATTTATTGATTGGTATGAATAGGGAATATCTCAAAGACATGTTCCAAAAGGCATTTTTTGAAAACTCTGATTTAGTTAGGGTGAAAACACATTTTTTCAAGTAGATCCCTACAGGTATGCAAAGATAGATTACTCTACTTCTAAACATTTATCTATTCTGTGGCTACTGAGCGAAACTTTGGTAAAATGGGATGGGCTTTAGGCCTTCTTTTTGGTACTACCTACCTCGATACTCATATAACATGATTCATGTGATATATGAATATAAATCTTGTAGTACGTGGCGTTTTCACGTAGGGCTGTCTACAATGTATCCCACGATGCATCCCATACTTGTACTGATGATTGTTCATTAGATAATTTGTGTTTCTTCAGGAGACGCTGACTCTCCCCAGGCACCGGGTTCTTCATTCCGGGGTTCGCAGCCATTCCGATGGGAATTCTCACGACTTGGCCTTGCCTTCTCGACTTTGAGACTGAATAACTGTTAGTTACTCCTTTGATGTTTATTTGTTTCCGGCTATTCGTCTGTGTTTTTTTTTTTTGTTTTTTTTTTTTTCTTTTCCATGAGAAAGTACGGTTTTGTTTGGTTTTTTTTCAGAATTGGTAAATCTTTCGATTTAGGTATTTATTGTAGATAACTTTTGTAGACATTACAAATACATAGTAATATTAAAGGATCATTGCTTTTTAGCTTTTGCGCTTTATCGGTGTGTATTGGCAGTAGGGAATGGAAACAAAATATTTAAAGCACGAAGTGCTTTTCGTGAATTTTGTTTCCATTCCCTACTGTCAATACACACTGATAAAGCACAAAAGCTCAAAAACAATCTTTATATTTGTATTTAACATGTAAATCAAGTTGTTTCTGTTCTTTTTTTCAATCCTTTTCTTTATAATTGAAATGTCACTGCGGAGGGAGAGCGTCACTTTACGTAACAACAAGCGAACGTTCGACTTTTTTGCTAGCTTCGAAGTAGTACCTTCTGTACGGAAATATTGTAGAAAAATGAGAAATTTTCTTTTTGGTTGTATTTTCAACTTTTCTATTGACTTAAAGACTGAATATAAAAATTAATCGTGCAAAATCGCGATTGTCCGAGACCAACATAATAAAGACCAAGCGGACGGTTAGTCTGGAGAAATGTCACGGATATTGGAAAGAAAACATTTGAAAACTGACTGGAACACAATGTTAAACCGTTTATAAACCTATGAAATTAATCGTTACCATTATTCAAACTTCTGTAAATTAAACTGTTTCTTCTGTGAGTAATTAAAATAATGCAAAATTCGAAAACAGCCATGCAAAACGATACAAATACACGAAACTCTCATGACATACCTCAACATGATACAAAATTCGCTGCTAATCGAAATATTTCTGATCTGTATAATTCCATAAGAAGCAAAAATAAATTCACTGTTGATAAATGACACAAGTGAATCGAGTAAATCCTCATTCGAAATATTGGTTATTTGATCCACTAACGTCTGAATTTGCTCATCCAAACATGTCATCTTTCCGTAGACGACAGTGCAGGTCGCCTTGAACTTCGTCTGGTGTGACGCGTGATCGACTTACTACGTCACACGTCTTGGAAGAGAAAATGTGGATGACCTAGATTTTGACACATTTAGCCTAAGCACGGGGGGAAGGGGGGTAGACGGCGTCGATTGATAATGGAATTTTGAATCTGTGCTGAAGCAATGAATAGAAGGGCATTGTATGGGAAATTAATCCGCGTATGTTCAAATATCACGTGATAGGTTCTTGCGTTTATCGAAAAATGCAGTGCAGTTGGTTTCAATTGGCACCTCCATATAAGGGAAACGCAGTAGGAATGTAACTAGAAAGGTTTCTTGTTGCGGTTGCAACAAGAGTGTCTTCCTCCTATACATTTTTTGGTTTGGAAATATGAAGGACGTCACATTACATGTATTTATATTATATATTTAAGTTTTCAAATAGCAGTAACATTAAATTTTCAAACCGATAATTGTTGGTGAGCAACCATTTGATTTGGGGGGGGGGGGGGGGGGGGGCAGGAATTCTATTGCCAGCCGGTAAAATTTTTTCAGCAATTTTCTGAGCAGGCCATTCTTTTCAGCCATTACCAGAGTCGGAGAAAAATTTTCGCCGGTTCTTCGGGCCGGATTTAAACAAATTGTCAAATGTTGTGAATGTCTGTGTAAGTTAAACTCCCCGCTGTTACAGAGTATGAGTTAATAACCGTTCCTTCAGATGTCTCTTTGCAATTAGCGAATTTCAGACAGATTGTATGATGTTTAAATAGAACCTTTTCTAGATTTTTGTGCCTATGCGTATTAGGTCTCTGGTAGATACAGCTATGTGAACAGTTTGTATTTATATTAATTAATTTTTTGACTTTAAATTGTCTGGCACAAAGGGCCAGCAAAAATTTCCATATCATGCAATGTATCCTTACTTTTGCATGGTCCGGGGAAAAAAAATTGCCGGCCCTTTGGGCCGGAATATTTTTTTCAGCATTTTTCAGAGCCGGGATTTTTTTTTTTTTTTTTTGCAAATTCTTCCTGCCCCCTTCCCCCATAAAAAAGGCGAGCTCGTAGCTGTAGAACCAATTTTCTTGAGAAGAGAAATGGTAATAACAAGTTACGTTCAATATATATATATAAATACCATGAGGTTCTCGCTGTGCAGGTTCAAATTTGGACCCCCCCCCCTTCCCTTTTTTCAAAGTTTATTTTGAATTTCCATCATGGCGACATCGTTCAATATAAACAGAACTGTTTTCGAAAAACGAGGGGAGGGAAGAATGTTGGAGAAATTGTTCATCAATTTGTAAATAAACCAACCGAAAATTATGTTCGAACGTTTGCTAGAATTAGAAATTAAACTTGATGTTCAAAATAAAGTTATTGAAGTTTAGAAACAGGTTTGTAGGTTAGAAATCGGAATCAAACTACCAATTTTTGTGTGTAAATTCTGGTTTGTAGCTGATCTCTTCTAAATCAATCAACTGTTTTAAAATCAAATTGTGTATATCGAAATGTATTTATGAAATGCATATTCATCATTGCCGTGAAATCGGAATTTGAAAATCTCAACACTGCTTTTCTCGAGTCGGACTCGGACTACCAATTTTAGTGTGCGCCCGATCTGTTGGCGTGAAGGTGTATCGAAATACCCAACTCAAAATTTCGATGCTCATATCTTTTCAACAGGAAGAGATAGGAAAAATCAGAAAGACTAAATAAGACAGATATATGGATAAAAAATAATAATATTGAAATTTTTAGGAAACTTCATAAGCTTAATTTTTGTTTACTATTATAAGCAAAAAAGTGTCTTCCTCCTATGAACTTCTGAATTTGGAAATATGAAGGACGGTGAAGGACGTCATCGTAATAAATCGTTACAGTGTGCATCTAGCATTTCATATCTTGCATGGCTGTCGACTTTCAAAAAGAATGGAAATTGTAGATAGCAAAATACGAGATATTTAAGCTTACAAATAGCAAAACATGAAATTTTCGGTCCTTTTGAGTAATTCGACGCTCCCGTCAAATATTTGAATCTACTAAAAAACATGATGAAAAAAATAACAGAGACCAAAAACAAAAAAGACCAATCTAGCTTTTACTCCAAACGTAACGTTGGAGAACTTTCATTGTCCTAGCTTACAGGGTTCTTGAGAAATCGCTGATCCAATTTTCCACGGTTACGAAAACAATAGGTCTTCCGACGGAAGTCGGAAGACCTAAATATATAACAATATGCACAAATGTGTTATTTTGTTTTTGACTTTGTTTTGACCCTTTATCAATTCGACATCATATACGAGGGTTCTCCTGAAGTTCATGGACTGCCTTGATAAAAGTTAGCAAACAATGGTAAAATGAATGAAGGTATAATTTTTATCAAATTCAAATTTCATATCAATAATATGCAAAATTTCATCACAAACAGCTCAAATAGTTATATTTCTATACAATATAAAAAGGACACTTCCTGATACCCGGAGCACCAGCATGAGAATCCTTGACGTTATATGTTATCCGTTATAAACTGTTCTCCTCGTTAAATTTAGGAACCCATCCAGCACAGACATGACTTGTTGTAGGTACATGGGATAAAAACTTATGCTCGATTTTTTTTTAAATTTCTAAGTTACCTGCAATTTCCCGAATTATTAGTCGCCGATTACTATGAATCACGTCACGTTCTTCATTAAAAAGCATTTCTTCTTTTTATAGAAAGTCTTCTCTAGCGCATACCATCCTGCAAACTGTCCCTTACGTCCAAAAATCCTCTTTGCCACTTGAAGACTTACAAACAACTTCTTAAATATAATTTTTTCCGACTGTTTAAGGAATATATTGGTCTCTGTAGGTGTTTTTCTGAAACCTATACACTCTTTTATCACTTCTCTCTTGGTGTTGTAACGATAGTCGCCGATGTCGCCGCTGAAACTTGAAAGTCGCCGACTATCGATAATGGTTTTGAAAATCGATTGTCGCCGTTGTAGTTAATTTGACGCGAAATTATCTCGGTACGAAACGTCTTCGATTTAATCCTAAAGGAAACTCCACGCGCTCCGAAGTTAACGGTCGAGGAGGAGCATATTCCGGGCGTACAAGGTCCGCCTTGTGTGACCATTTTGGCTTAAGAAAGTAAAAGGAAGGCATTCCTTCTAAAGCAAGCCTCGAGATTTTGTTATTTGAAAAGAACAGCTATTTTATTTTCATGATTATAAATAAAAACCTATTCTTAAATTAATCACAAGCACTGAGTTTTCCCCTTCTAAAAAGATACAAAACATACAACAAGTTTTAACAAGATAAAAGTCCGATTATTCCGATAGTCCTATCGATTGTACTCCTCCGATAGTTTCCGATAATCGATAGTAAAAAATATCCGAATTTACAACACTATTTTCTCTGCTCCGCCTCTCGAGAAAACGTCCTTTTTTGTACAATGACGGTCACGTCTCATTACCTTCAGATCCGGTTTTCTCTGTCATCTTGAAACTTTGAACGTTCAAATTTTGCATGTGTGATGTCATAATTATTGTTAAAGAGAAATCTGCCTATTGTTTGTGCGCATCATATTCAGCGTTTCTGCGTAACTTTTTCCCGCGAAATAGAACAGTTACGATGACGTCGCGTAATTGCGCGAAGAACGTCAAGATGTTCGACTTGCACAAAAGGCATTCGGATCAGCCTCGACCTTTTCCTTCGAATATATGCCGTTACAAATAAAGGGCGAGGTGATCCGAATAGCACAAAAGGATATATAGACTGTATCAATTCACGAATTTATCGGAATTAAGAAATGAATCTTATATTTTTTCTGTTGATGCAGGTATCACCCGAAAAATTGGACAGAAAACTGCATCAAAGCGCGTAGCGCGTTGATGCAAAAGTTTTCTGTCCAATTTTTCGAGTGATACCTGCGTCAACAGAAAAAATATAAGATTCATTTCTTATCATTTAATTTTGAAAAACAGACTGTTTTCTTGGATCTAAAAACAATCAATCACCGCACTATATTTCGTGAGTCGGAAGGTTTCGCTGTGATACGCGTGCCAAAACAAGTTATGGCAGCCGCCATGATTCAAACAGCGAACGATCGTCTCTCTATATCTTTGGAATAAGGACTAGTTTGAGCAAATTCTACATGCACTGTTAATTTTTGAGTAAGTAGAAAAGAAATGGTTCCCTTGAAATGATAAGCAAACATCTACAAATTGTATTTTCAGCAACGACTTCATTCGTGTTTGAGGGAACCCCCAGTTCTAAAAATAGTTCTATAAACAGACTTCCATGAAAAATTGTGTTGATCGATGTATCAACAAAATTTCTCAGCCAATCAGAATCTTCGTTTCTTGAAAATGACAAAGAAAATTAAATGATTAAAGAAATCATGGGTGATATAAAAATCGTCGATGTGTTATGTTGAATCTGAAATACGCCAAATGCTACGATGATCTTCTCAAAGGCAGATCCAGCCAAAATGGATAAGGATGGGGGTCTACAATTTTAAGAGAGAGAGAGAGAGAGAGAGAGAGACTTTGAAAAGAGGGGCAATAAATTCTATACTTTGTTGAGATGATATCAATTCGTAAAAACGGCTACTTCATACCTTGCACCAATCAACTCAATCAAATACATTTGTATCATGAATGTGCCTGTGGCGGTCATAGCACAAACCTAGTCGGGTACGTTGAGTTATTTGATTCATGTGATGTTTGGTTAAATTCTGTGCATAGTTTCAAAAGGAGAAGTCGAAAATGTTTCAGCCAATCAGATTATCAAAACCCTTGACGGCAATCTTTGATTTCCGATCAGGCCAAAAACGTGTATTTTTAATGACTTTCTTTTCAATGCTAGTCGATAGATTGCAGAAAATATATTTTCTTGATATCAGACGTTGAAATAAAATATCTCAACATAATGCAGTACTAGAATGTTTACATACTAGATAGTAAATAATATTGAACAATTTTCATTGAAGAAACCCATGAGTCCCTATAAATTATCAGTATTAAACTCCTCCTCCCATCTTCCTTATCCCCAACGCACTCACAATTATGAGACAGAGGCGTTGGATACTGAACTGCGCGGTCATCAGGCCATTTTCAGGAGCATCGAATCTACATGAAACGGAGATAATAAACTAATCTGGCATATATTTAAATGAAATATTCCCTGCGACCAAAATACAAAAGTAATTCCACAAAATATGCCTTCCAAGGAAGCTAATTTGGATATAGTCATGTGCTCACTTTTAATGACTGAGAGTTATAAAAAGACAGATCGTATAAAAAGCTTACATTCCTCATTTTATCGTATAAAATTTCCCCAACTGATCTTGATACTCAGTTTATTATTGTTTTTTTTAGTTATTATTTATGTTGTATGCCCCTGTAATCGGATATTCGGGGGTATATAGTTTTTGGTCTGTCTGTTTGTCAGTCTTTCTGTCTGTCCGCAAAGAAACATAATTTTTGAATGGTAAGTAAAAACGTTTTTAAGGCTTTCATATTTTACATGCAGTTTCGTATCGACCAATTTTTTTATGACACTGGGGGCGTGGAAATCACAATGTCCTGGAGACCATATGAGGGCTTATAGCTTCCAGTACTTCGAAACGCGTCCGGCGAACAGTCATTTAACAAAATGAATTAGCGACATAGGTAAAATGATGTCAACAATCTGAAGTTGACTTTCAAAAAAGTATTATTACAAGTCCAATGGACTTTAACTGCGTATTCGTCTTTTATGACCATTCATACATGTAAAAGCGTAAAAGCAATTAGATTCAGTAAACAAAAACCAAAAAAAAAAAGATAGACAACGCACATGCACTTGGGGTGGGGGGGGGGGGGTGTTAGAGTCGATACATCATTCTCCGGTAGTAGGAGTGAAGTGGCAAAAGTAAGGAAGTTGAATGCAAGAGATGAAGTGGCGAGTGAAAGAGGGTGTTTATCCTGAAAATGTTAGTTTTTTTCTGTGAACATGTTTACATGGATGAAAAAATTTATATATAAATTACATGCATTAAAAAATCAATAAGAAAACCGAATGGGTCAGTGCAAGTCGCAGTTTTAAGGGTGGCTGTGGCATCATACGCAGACCAGACACAGCAACTGCTACGGCGTGTCTGAGTGCTACCAAATCCGAGCGGAGGCCGTAATGGACTACTCACTGATTACCCACTGACCACGTACTTACGGATCCCCAAAATTTTGCCCACGCATCACTTACTTATAAGTCGGGACCATGACTTTGTCATGGTTATACTGTACGTCCGATCGACAGATAAAGATATAGACATGCATTTCAATAAATTGTACTGTGAATAAATTAACATCACGTTATAAATGATTTCCTTCTTTATATAGACGTTGGTCCGTGAACGATACTGAATATAGCCGTTGTGATAGATTTGCGTATGTCTAAGTATTGTCCGTGGAAAGTAGAAACCTTGCTCCCTCATTTTTTTAGCAGTGTATACAGGTGATTTTAATATGCATTCTCATGACCTAAACTATTTTTTTTTTAAATGTCATAGATAAAAACAGAAAGACCGACCGAAAAAACAACTCGCCCTACGGGCTAGCTGAATTCAGAAATGACTTGCCCGACCGATTTTTGATACGGCACGAGCAATCGAGCAACCGCTTATGTGCAACCCTGTGATATTTGACGTTCTTTTTTAGTACGTATATATGGCGTCAAGTTACATAACTCTTCCTTACGACGCTATATTAGCGCTAACGCAATCCATATTGCAGGGCTTATATTTCTTTTGTAAGCGCGATGACAGCCGTCTTTCTTTAAATAAAAGGCATCGGGAATTCTTCAGCTTACATTCTTGACCCATACTATGTTTTTCCCATCAGTAGTTTTTTTTCCCTGTAATATCCATGTAATGTGTGATAGTGGCATTTTGTCATAAAAAAGCCGATATAAATCTGATTAAGAAGACGAATTGACTGAAAACTCTATTAATCAACGATTGAAAATAAAGGTAAGAGTCACATGTATACAAATTATGTGATCTATGAAGTGGATAAGCCTTATTTCCATTCTAATTTAGATACAACATAGAAATACGCTGTAAAACGCAGTTTCTGCAATCACCAATCAGTAGGCGCTGCTGAAATCTCGCGAGAATTCCCGATGACTTAGAAATTTCTCTTCATATATCTCTTGTATATATATCCAATTAACTACACGCAAAGTTTTATCAAAATACCATCAGCAGTTTTGAATAGGCAGATTTCCCTTTAACATGACAATGTAAAAAATCATTTTATCTGCGGAATTTTACAAAATGCAATTGAAACGAATAAAATATGCGAAGCATATTTCGGTTAAAATTCACCGTGTTCCGGGTCGCCATCCTATGTCTAATAACGAAGTCATAGTTCTATTAAAATCAGAATATGATAACTGTTTACATTTCGTAATTCGCAAATAGTATATGATATTAGATATACTAAAAATAGATATCTTTGACGCTAATTTTCCTTAATTTAAGACTTGTCCACGAACTTTACGGACAGCCTTCGTATACTATTTTGCTGTTTCGGAAACTTGTCATTTCATCCAAAAATATCGAAAATAAAGGAGGTAAACATCTGAGCACCATTCCTCTAATGACATTTTGGCCATAGATTTTATTTAACTTTGTTACTAAATCAATCCTAGAGGAATTCTGGAGTCGCACACTCTTTGCAAAGTAAATGCACAAATTAAAAAAAAAAAAAATAGAGGGCCTCACTGAAATTAATTTTGGCTGTGTCTGAAAATAACTTTGGCTGGAAGCATCACTAATGAGGACTTACTATCCGAAACACGTGTCTGGTGCATTAAAATTTGTTTAAGATTTGAATTCCCTCAAGAAGGTAAAGAAAGGGAACACTTCCGTATTCACTGATTTAAAACCTTTGTATTTAATGTTTTTGTAATGTACATAATGGACATTTTCTTTGGGATGTTTCAGTTATTATACAAATAATTTTCATTTTATCATTCATCTGTTAGTAGAGAATCCGAGAGAAGGAGTTGGTCTGACAGGCATCATCAAAGAATTACATGTCTAAATACGACTTCGAAAGATATATTGCCTTTCTCGCTTTTCTAACCTTCTAAGGCACGATCCATTTGACATTCATGGGGGGGGGGGCTTGGGTTTTTGTTCGAACAAAATAATTTTGCTTTTAATTTTGATGAACCAATTAATTTGCTTATAGTGTGACAGAAAAAAATAATCTTGCTCTTACAAGTAATCTGAATTTGAAGAATAACCATAAAATGCGCTTAAAATTCCTGAAAATTTTACGAATCGCTTCGCTCGCCAGTTTTCACTTTATATAAAAAATTTTTGCTCGCTTCGCTCACCATACTTTTTTTCTTAATGGCAAGTTCATACTTAAAAATATCAAGAGTATACATGTGACTTAATAGATACACCATGGAGTCTAAATCTTAAATGCAATTTTGGAAGGAGAATTAATTAAGTTTTTCACTAATTAATATTTCTAAATCTAAAGATTTGTTTAGGAGACACTCCCCCCAGACCCTTGTATACATTTTGTTTTACTGAAAATTATATCACATCGTAAAAATCTGTTATCTCTCTCAGTTTAGAAGTGAATACAAGTTTTACATAAAAATTTAGAAATGTTTAGAGCAAATTAAGTAAAAATAAAGAATTTCTGTTGAAAAACACATATATTCTTAATACCGGGTATGCACTTCAATTGTTAGAAAAAAAATCCCTTGCTCAAACTTTGCAGGAAAAAAATGATTTTGCCCCGACACCCCCCCCCCCCCCCCGAATAACAAATGGACCGCGCTTAATTCATTACGATTGATTGAGTTCAGGAGTTCTGCAAATGTAGGGTTATGAATAGGCACCAAGTCATCCATATATGTAGATGTACATGTATGTGAAGTTAAGTTGAATGGTCATTTTCTCTCGTCTCCGGTGAGTGTCATAGCGGAGAGTATACACGACAAGATCAGAGCCCATATAATATCATACTTTCATATAAGTGAAATCATTCAAACACATTATTGCTAGTTATTCATTTTTTTTTTTTTGACCTGACAAGTCTCCGCTATGACACTCACCGGAGACGCAGTTTTGTGTATGACATCCGAAAAGGGGGAGTAAGATATTACGTACACTTGTCTCGAGAAGATGTTGAAGGGTATATGAAGCTGTTTTCCTTATGAAAGCAATGACTGAATGTATGAGTACAACAAAAAAGTCATCGAATGTTTGCACACTACCTATTCATTTTCATTGAAAAGATGAAAGCTTTGTAGGGAAAAAACTTCTCCAATATGCCACAGCAATGCATCAATTAGAAAATCATCAATACAATGTTATTATCTGTGTCTAACCCATTGGTTCAGGCTACGTAATTAAGTTTTTTTTATATAGGCGAAAGTTCAAGGATACTTATTCATATTTCGTATTTATAAATTTAAACGAAATAATTTTGTTCATATTAACAAGTTATCAATATATTCACTATCGAGTATCATTTATATACATTTCAGATTCCATGCTTGTAATGCATCGTGCACATTTTATTTTTCGAGAAAATTGTCTCGCAATGAAACCTTAATGTAACTTTTCATATCTATCACTGTCATCAGGATTCGAAAAACATTATGAATACCTGAATATTTCACGCTTCTCATACAATCTTTATTGAATTCAATAGTCCAAATGTCAGACAATTCAGTGAAT
This sequence comes from Pinctada fucata, assembly GCA_028142955.1. Taxonomy (NCBI): domain Eukaryota; kingdom Metazoa; phylum Mollusca; class Bivalvia; order Pterioida; family Pteriidae; genus Pinctada; species Pinctada fucata. The sequence continues at coordinate 38,203,837 of AP027111.1, read as the reverse complement.
GAAAATCACACAAAAAATTCTAAACCATAACCCTAAATCACATTCATTATGAAAAATAAAACAAAAATATAGCCTAAGGTATTATCGATTTAAAATGAGTTAGAGAAGATCCTGACGACAGTCTCAACAGCACTCACAACAGAGCACAAAATTGAACATCGATCAGGTGGATCACCCGGGAGTAGTAAGCATCCTCTGTTTGGCTAGCCGCAGGGGAACTTTTTTACGAGCTCCACACGGCAAAAGGGCATAAGTCTAAGTTAGGGGGGAAATTAATTCCATATGGAAATAAGAATAAGCAACTCCAGCATACTAGCAACACAACTTTGGTCGTTAAAAAAACCAAATCCGGTGAATGTGTCAAATTCAAAAGTTCAGAACAATATTACACATTTTTAAGCAGAGCTACATGAATTTTTGAAGATCGTTTTATCAATAATTGTTTTAACAACATAAAGATTTTTTTTTGTTTTCTGTAAAGTAAATATTTCAACTCACATTGAATACTATTTCATTGCCACAATTAAAAGCTTAGTAAAACCTGAATATTCTAGTGTTATAATTCTCATGGCTTACGGTAAAATTAGTCATTTCACTATGCAATAAAAACAAGTTTACCTAAATACATCATTTCACATGTACAATTGACAGATATCATACATGTTGAATCAATATACATTACATATATTGCAGATTTCCATTTTGTTATCTCAGTTTCAAAATATCAATTATCAGAATCATAACCTTCAAGATATTTGCAGTTATCAACATACAAACATTTTACATGTTTTCATATGAACATCCTTCATCTTAACCAATGATGTCTTAGATCATACCAGTGTAGGAAATATTTATGACAAAATTGCATTTACTGTTCCTTTGATTAATCTCCGACAAAGAAGACATTTCCTTACAGCGGGAGCGCAGTTCACACACGTGACCATGTGACCACATGGTAGAAATACTATAGCTATGTCCTCATCCATGCATTCTTGACCCATACTATGTTTTTTCCCATCAGTAGTTTTTTCCCTATAATATCCATGTAATGTGTGATAGTGGCATTTTGTCATAAAAAAGCCAATATAAATCTGATTAAGAAGACGAATTGACTGAAAACTCTATTAATCAACGATTGAAAATAAAGGTAAGAGTCACATGTATACAAATTATGTGATCTATGAAGTGGATAAGCCTTATTTCCATTCTAATTTAGATACAACATAGAAATACGCTGTAAAACGCAGTTTCTGCAATCACCGATCAGTAGGCGCTGCTGAAATCTCGCGAGAATTCCCGATGACTTAGAAATTTCTCTTCATATATCTCTTGTATATATATCCAATTAACTACACGCAAAGTTTTATCAAAATACCATCAGCAGTTTTGAATAGGCAGATTTCCCTTTAACATCACAATGTAAAAATATCATTTTATCTGCGGAATTTTACAAAATGCAATTGAAACGAATAAAATATGCGAAGCATATTTCGGTTAAAATTCACCGTGTTCCGGGTCGCCATCCTATGTCTAATAACGAAGTAATAGTTCTATTAAAATCAGAATATGATAACTGTTTACATTTCGTAATTCGCAAATAGTATATGATTTTAGATATACTAAAAATAAATATCTTTGACGCTAATTTTCCTTAATTTAAGACTTGTCCACGAACTTTACGGACAGCCTTCGTATACTATTTTGCTGTTTCGGAAACTTGTCATTTCATCCAAAAATATCGAAAATAAAGGAGGTAAACATCTGAGCACCATTCCTCTAATGACATTTTGGCCATAGATTTTATTTAACTTTGTTACTAAATCAATCCTAGAGGAATTCTGGAGTCGCACACTCTTTGCAAAGTAAATGCACAAATTTAAAAAAAAATAGAGGGCCTCACTGAAATTAATTTTGGCTGTGTCTGAAAATAACTTTGGCTGGAAGCATCACTAATGAGGACTTACTATCCGAAACACGTGTCTGGTGCATTAAAATTTGTTTAAGATTTGAATTCCCTCAAGAAGGTAAAGAAATGGAACACTTCCGTATTCACTGATTTAAAACCTTTGTATTTAATGTTTTTGTAATGTACAAAATGGACATTTTCTTTGGGATGTTTCAGTTATTATACAAATAATTTTCATTTTATCATTCATCTGTTAGTAGAGAATCCGAGAGAAGGAGTTTGTCTGACAGGTATCATCCAATACGACTTCGAAAGATATATTGCCTTTCTTGCTTTTCTAACCTTCTAAGGCACGATCCATTTGACATTCATGGGGGGCTTGGGTTTTTGTTCGAACAAAATAAATTTGCTTTTAATTTTGATGAACCAATTAATTTGCTTATAGTGTGACAGAAAAAAATAATCTTGCTCTTACAAGTAATCTGAATTTGAAGAATAACCATAAAATGCGCTTAAAATTCCTGAAAATTTTACGAATCGCTTCGCTCGCCAGTTTTCACTTTATATAAAAAAACTTTTGCTCGCTTCGCTCACCATACTTTTTTTCTTTAATGGCAAGTTCATACTTAAAAATATCAAAAGTATACATGTGACTTAATAGATACACCATGGAGTCTAAATCTTAAATGCAATTTTGGAAGGAGAATTAATTAAGTTTTTCACTAATTAATATTTCTAAATCTAAAGATTTGTTTAGGAGACACTCCCCCCAGACCCTTGTATACATTTTGTTTACTGAAAATTATATCACATCGTAAAAATCTGTTATCTCTCTCAGTTTAGAAGTGAATACAAGTTTTACATAAAAATTTAGTAATGTTTAGAGCAATTTAAGTAAAAATAAAAAATTTCTGTTGAAAAATACATATATTCTTAATACCGGGTATACTCTTCAATTGTTAGAAAAAAATTCCCTTGCTCAAACTTTGCAGGAAAAAATGATTTTGCCCCGACAACCCCCCCCCCCCCCCGAATAACAAATGGACCGTGCTTAATTCATTACGATTGATTGAGTTCAGAAGTTCTGCAAATGTAGGGTTGTGAATAGGCACCAAGTCATCCATATATGTAGATGTACATGTATGTGAAGTTAAGTTGAATGGTCATTTTCTCGAGACAAATGTACGTAATATCTTACTCCTCCTTGTCGGATGTGATACACAAAACTGCGTCTCCGGTGAGTGTCATAGCGGAGAGTATACACGACAAGATCAGAGCCCATATAATATCATACTTTCATATAAGTGAAATCATTCAAACACATTATTGCTAGTTATTCATTTTATTTTTTTTTGACCTGAAAAGTCTCCGCTATGACACTCACCGGAGACGCAGTTTTGTGTATGACATCCGAAAAGGGGGAGTAAGATATTACGTACACTTATCTCGAGAAGATGTTGAAGGGTATATGAAGCTGTTTTCCTTATGAAAGCAATGACTGAGTACAACAAAAAAGTCATCGAATGTTTGCACACTACCTATTCATTTTCATTAAAAAGATGAAAGCTTTGTAGGGAAAAAACTTCTCCAATATGCCACAGCAATGCATCAATTAGAAAATCATCAATACAATGTTATTATCTGTGTCTAACCCATTGGTTCAGGCTACGTAATTAAGTTTTTTTTATATAGGCGAAAGTTCAAGGATACTTATTCATATTTCGTATTTATAAATTTAAACGAAATAATTTTGTTCATATTAACAAGTTATCAATATATTCACTATCGAGTATCATTTATATACATTTCAGATTCCATGCTTGTAATGCATCGTGCACATTTTATTTTTCGAGAAAATTGTCTCGCAATGAAACCTTAATGTAACTTTTCATATCTATCACTGTCATCAGGATTCGAAAAACATTATGAATACCTGAATATTTCACGCTTCTCATACAATCTTTATTGAATTCAATAGTCCAAATGTCAGACAATTCAGTGAATGAAAATCACACAAAAAATTCTAAACCATAACCCTAAATCACATTCATTATGAAAAATAAAACAAAAATATAGCCTAAGGTATTATCGATTTAAAATGAGTTAAAGAAGATCCTGACGACAGTCTCAACAGCACTCACAACAGAGCACAAAATTGAACATCGATCAGGTGGATCACCCGGGAGTAGTAAGCATCCTCTGTTTGGCTAGCCGCAGGGGAACTTTTTTACGAGCTCCACACGGCAAAAGGGCATAAGTCTAAGTTAGGGGGGAAATTAATTCCATATGGAAATAAGAATAAGCAACTCCAGCATACTAGCAACACAACTTTGGTCGTTAAAAAAAACCAAATCCGGTGAATGTGTCAAATTCAAAAGTTCAGAACAATATTACACATTTTTAAGCAGAGCTACATGAATTTTTGAAGATCGTTTTATCAATAATTGTTTTAACAACATAAAGATTTTTTTTTTTGTTTTCTGTAAAGTAAATATTTCAACTCACATTGAATACTATTTCATTGCCACAATTAAAAGCTTAGTAAAACCTGAATATTCTAGTGTTATAATTCTCATGGCTTACGGTAAAATTAGTCATTTCACTATGCAATAAAAACAAGTTTACCTAAATACATCATTTCACATGTACAATTGACAGATATCATACATGTTGAATCAATATACATTACATATATTGCAGATTTCCATTTTGTTATCTCAGTTTCAAAATATCAATTATCAGAATCATAACCTTCAAGATATTTGCAGTTATCAACATACAAACATTTTACATGTTTTCATATGAACATCCTTCATCTTAACCAATGATGTCTTAGATCATACCAGTGTAGGAGATATTTATGACAAAATTGCTTTTACTGTTCCTTTGATTAATCTCCGACAAAGAGGACATTTCCTTACAGCGGGAGCGCAGTTCACACACGTGACCATGTGACCACATGGTAGAAATACTATAGCTATGTCCTCATCCATGCATATTTTACAGATTTGCTCTTCCCGTAGATTCCTGTTTTCTTCAATCAAGCTCTCATGGATTCTAGAAACAGGACCTTGAATAAGAAAGGAATACATTGTCAATGCATATTTATAAAACAAAGGAGGGGATCTCCAACAACACTAGGTTACAGAACACACAGCAAAACTCCAAAACACCCAATTCTAAAACACAGAGCAGACAAACACAGAAAGAGACACAAAAGGGACGAGGAACACCAACTTACACCATAGAAACATCAAACACAAAAGACCATAAATAAGCCAACTATACCAATGGGCAACCGATGCTTCTCTAAAGAGGTTCAGGCAGGGCCCGTCATGAAGTCCTATCAGTTTAGTTTAGTTTAATTTGTTAACAGATATAGAGCAGATATATAACAAAGGAGGGGATCTCCAACAACACCAGGTTGTCGCACCAACAGCAAAACCCAAAACACTCAATGCAAAAACACAAAGCATACAAGCACGGAAAGATACGCATAAGGGACAAGGAACGTCAACGCACAACACAGAAACATCAAACACAAAGGACTACACATAAACCAACGAGACCAATGGGCAACCGGTGCCGACTAAGGACGGCCATCTGCCACGGAAATGTGAGACGAAGATGTGTGGCAGAAGGTGTGGTTATCCTGGATTACGTGCGCACAACCCTCCCACTTTTCCGATTACCCAGAGGTCTCGAAGAACGTACAATTGTGGTGTAAAACAACCTCCTCACTGTCAGATGACCACACACAAACAAGACCGCAAAACGCACGGGCCCAAGCAACACAGATGAATATGTAAATGGATATAAAAAGAGGGCGTACGTAATACAATCCGTGCTCTGCCGCCGCGAGCTCATGTATGTTATCACCCGAGGAGTCCGACTGACATTCAGAGAGGACAGGTGGTCGGGGCCCTGTCTTCTCTAAAGAGATTTGGATAGGGCCCGTCATGGAGTCCCGTCGTCACAGTCAGTCAGAGTGCAAGTTTTAAGAATGAGCTTTTACAAGACTGTAGATTGGTCAAGTACCAAGCCTAGTGTCCGTATGGTGACATTAGCATCAAATCCACGGTATAAAAGGCGTTTGATGAATCTGACACATTTTCGATAGTGATGTTGTCTATCTTTGATCCTTCTTATCTTGTTAATAATGTCACCATAAAATGCAGATTGTGAAATACCCAAAGTAATATACTCTGTTGCCTGTATTGGTCGGAATTTCAGAAGAAATTGACATTAATTTTTATAAAATTTCCAGAAAGCCTTTACTAGTTTGTGAAAGCGAAAACCTTGTCCTAAAAGTTTCTTGGTAATTTGTAAATTTCTACTATGAAAATCCAAAGCATCAGTACATGCTCTAGCATACCGGATGAGCTGTGAAATATAGATACCATAGGACGGTAATCTAGGAACATCACCGTCAAGCCAGGGGAAATTTACTATGTTAAATCCAAAATCATCTCTTTTGTCATACACACTTGTATGGATCTCTCATTAACAATTTTGATATTAAGGTCCAAAAATGGTGTTTCTGTGTTTGAAACGTTTGCCTTGCCTAGAATCAATTCTTGCGGATAAATAACATTTTTATACTTTTCAAAAACAGGATTGTCGATAGTAAGAATATCATCCAGGTATCTAGAAGTACCAATGAAGCATTTCACATCATTTGTACATGCCAGTCATCTTCTATAAATATCGATACTATTCGTTTCACAATAACTTATTTTTGTACCTCGATGTGTTTGTATGTTCTTATGAATCTTTATAGAGATCACCCATTTATGTTTGCATACTTAGTAAAAAAGCCAAACTTTTTTGAGACGAGCATTTCGTGTACTTGTAATCAAGAAGACCGAATTTTTATTGTTGTTAACCAGATGACCATAATAGGGTGCATATCTTTCAACATTCTTGAAGTTCATGTACATCTCAGCAATTCATATGGACAGAACATAGACACAACCCATTTGTATCGAATCGATGGTTGCACATTGTCCTCTGAAATTAAATGCAGCAATGCCATCGAGACTTACAAGTAAGCATTCATTTGCTACAAAAATACTAGTGTTGTTGAGAAATACTCATATAAACCTATACTAGATTTTGAAAAAAATTACATGTTTTGTTGATTGTCGATACTTACTCTCATTCTTTCTAAACACATTATCTAAAACTCAACTTTACTAAAATATTTTAATTCAAGTAAAATGCCATGGAAATTATATTGGAGTAGATTTGAATGAACCTTACTCTCACTTGAATTTCCTTGCTGATCTCTCTGACGTGATCTCTGACGTGATACATCGGAAGCGCAAGGCGATTGCGTAGATTCAGACGTCTTTTCCATTGCACTTTCATGGTCTTCTGTTTCCAAAATGAATCTTAAAATATCATCTGCCTTTAGGTCAACACAACCTGGTCGAATGGTAAAAGTAAGAACAATATAACAAAATCAAACTAGTACCTTAAAGTTTCGGATAACTAATTAGTCTTCATGACTTCAATTTGAAGGCATCATGGTTTAAATCGCCAATCTAGAGAATAATAATGTTTTCATTTTCAATAATCTTGATAATATGAGACGCCTAAAAGCGTACCTTTCATATTGGATAGATCTGTAACTGCATTTTCCACTACCCGTGTGTCGTATCCCATTTCTAGGACACTTACGACTGCTGGCATATTGCGAAAATCAGATTCTGTATTTGGATTATTGAGTTTTGCAGACGCTATTCTTCCTTCCAACTTATAAACAAATCAGTAAAGAGGAAATGTAGTATTTTTCTCTATTTTCATTACTCATCAAAAGGTTAGGAAAACTAAGGAATATGATACCAATTCAAGCTTAAATATCTTTCTAATATTTCGCAGAATCATCAACATATCACTTACCCTATCTAATGCCTCTTGAATATTCCCTTGTTTTACAAGATTTATGAAATCTTCTCCCCTACACTGACGAATGAATGTACAATTTTGATACCATCGCGCATGCTCAATCCATGGATTATCTTCAGGTTCCCAGTCTCTAAGGCCTCCGGCGCAGACGAAACATCTTGTAAAATCACTTGTTCCTGTGGGAAAAATAAACACCTAAGCGATTCATCTTACAAAATGTTCATATGAAATTATCAATTTCAAGTATGACTCAATATGAATGAAATTGTTTGCAGCACAGAGTCTTACCTTCATAGATAAATCCAGCCCTTGACATTTCTTCTGGATTATGCGTCGACCATTTTGGCCAATTTCGAAAGACGATATCCTCGATCCTAGCACAGCAAACTGGGGATGTTTTGGTTTTTCTATACTGATTCCTAGAGGTTGCAACGCATCTCTTGCCGGAATTGACTTGGGATGTTGGTTCCTTTGTGTATTGGCTTGGCTAGGGTCATGGTTACCATGGTGACGTGTTCCCTGTTGTCGACCTTCAGCGATATTCCTTTGTTGATAAGATCCTGCGTTACGTGTGCATGATGTTTGAGCATTTTCGTCTATAATGTTTTGGTTTTGCTGACAATGTGATCCTGTATGAATACGTTGTGATGTGGCCTCATTATTCTGATTTGACATCAAACTTCTTTGATTTGAAGTTTCACGAGTTACATATCTTCGAGTATCCCTTGGCGCATCTTGCTGATTCACTTGACACATTCTCTGACATTGAACTCTTCTATTGTTGTCGATCTTCACATCATTTCTTTCTCTTGCATACAATACCGTTTGTCCATTTTCATTGTCTGCATGTTCAGTTGTATTTGGATTAAGAAATGAACACCTCGGCGAACGTTCTCTATGGATAGCCACAGGATCGTCTCCTTGTTTCCAATTCCTATATTTCACTCCACAGCTGAAGCAGGTCACTTCGTCTGCTATGTCCTCATAATAAAATCCCGCCTTTACCAAACTCAAAATGGATATAGGACATGCTGTAGGGAAATTCGAAAACGCAGATGTTCTTAACATGTCGTATTTCATTTTCTCAGATTTTGGCATAGTTGGATTGAGTTCCAAGGCACGAAAATAATCGGTTAAACCGAAAACAGGGTATACTGTTTGGGAATTTTGTACGAATATCACTTTTTGTCCTGTCTGAAACAAGGGTCTCCATAAGCTCTTTTGTGATTCACAAGATTCCCTTCCTTCAGACTTCTCAAAGAATGAGTTTGTGTACAGATAACCTCTCTTCCCAAAACATGGTTTCGATGCTTTGACTTCAGTTTTCAAATGGTGATGCCCAGTAGTTGGAACGTTGGTAATAATTAGCATCACATAAATAGCTACTTGACGACAGCTTATTATATCAAGGCAGTTCAAAATGATCAGAAATGCTGCTGCCATAACCTGACAATTTACTTTGCGTTTGTTTGAAAACCTCGTAGATTTTCTTTTTGTTTCATTGCCCATTACAAAAAAGTTTTCGTATGCATCTTTTCTGTGGCAAAATGGAGATTTTTCACTGACCGCCAAGGCAGGACTATTCTCAGAATTTGGTTCCGTAAGCATTTCATCGTCACCAAGTGTTTTTATTATCTGGTTTTCATTGCATGTCTGCTCCAGATTTGGATAGCCTTTTTCGATTCGCTTTTTCTCTGTCGCTTCTTTTTGGAATGCTTTCTCACCAGCAATAGACGATGTGCAATTTGATCGATGTTCTTTTTCCGTGCGGCTTTCAATATCCTCCGGAATTGCCATCTTTTTATTCTTTTAAAGTCACACCTACAAAATGCCAATTCAAAGTTGATCGAGATATCAACACAAAAACAATGCGGGAAAATGCATGAATATCACATGCATAAGTTAATACTTCGATCAATAACCAAAAAAAATAAAACAAAATACATTGATCACTTTTCATTTCATTTTGAAATTGTGCTGCTAACGGCGCTGCTGATACCGTTGATAAGCGCACGTACATCCGGTTTCTTTTGATACAGATATCAACAAAATTTCTCGGCCAATCAAAATATTTTATTTTTAAACAACATTTGGTTTTTAAAAATGATATCGAGAAAGTGCAAGGCATGCAAATCGCAAGTGAAGTATGAAGGACACCACACATAAACGAATAAGAATACACCGCATGATCTGAAAATGAACAATCTGTCATAAATGGTACCACGCGAACAAAAGCAAAAAGAGAAAATTAACACGTCCAAAATCTTGTTAATGTATTCTTTTAATGCGACACAACTGCGCATCTAGATACTTTTACACCACAGTTGTCCGTTCCTCGAGACCTCTGAGGTATCGAAAAAAATGGGGGGGGGGGGGGGGGGGGTGTCCGCACGTAATCCAGGATAACTGCACCTTCTGCTATTTTCGTGGCAGATGGCCGTCCAAAGTCGGCATCGGTTGCCCATAGGTCTCGTTGGTTTATGTGTAGTCCTTCGTTTGATGTTTCAGTAATGTGCGCTGATGTTTCTTTCCCTTTTGTGCTTGTCTGCTCTATGTTTTTGCATTGGGTGTTTGGGGCTTTTGCTGTGGATGCTGCAACCTGGATTTGTTAGACATCCCTCCTTTGTTTCACTCCGATACATTATCACGCGGTGTCTAGCGGAAGGAGATGCGCCTTTGGGACCAAGATGGGGGAACAATATATGACTCCTATGCTGACTTGGGACGGCAATCCTTTTATTTCACAGAAGATCATCTAATTTTTCAGTCAAATTTTCTGTATGAAACCATTTTGAAAGTCCTTAAATCATCGTTAATTATGGCGGTGTGATGCACATTTTCCATTGGGCCCAATACTTCTCGAAGTATGGTTTCATCATATAAAATATTCGTGTAAGTTAAGTTTTCTATTTATTTCTATAGCTTTAGAATAACTATAATTCCCCTGGCCATCTTGAATGCAGCGTTTGTGTAAAATTGCATCATTTTCATTTGTATTAAGGTTGCTACTGGTATCGATTTTACTCATGCAGAGGAAATTCGTTTTCAGGTGTTAGAATACCTAACTTGAAAAAAACTGAGGTTGCGTAATTATTTTGTGAGATTTAGTTTTTTCGTTAAAAATGTAAACATAAACGTACTTGTACAACGATACCGTGTAACTATCTTAATTAAAAAGTGATTTATAATTCACGAGAGACAGAGAGAGAGAAAATAATGGTACACCAAGAATTATAATCAATATAAAAAGAGCACCGAGTCTCGTAAGTCTGAAATGATAAATATGATTGAAATTACAGTATTATAAAATTATCTGCCCATATCTGAATATTTATCCCTCAATTTAAAAGAAAATTCTCATGTTTAATATACCTTGTAAATTCCAACTTCTTACAATACAACGCACAGCTGACGATGCAGTTTTATGGACTATCTATAGAAATGATATGGGGAATAACCATTTCTAAAATTAGACAGATCGAGTTGCCAATTAAGAATTCCGCTCGTAGTATATATATATATATATAAAGATTTAACATGGTATCTTACAATTTTGCTATCGAATTTTAATCCTTGATCTGGTTCTGAATTTCAACCTATTACATTTGTTTGTCAACGTAATTAAGTAGTCTTTGAAAATCTTTTAAAAGGTGCTTGAATTTTCATCTACATGCCTGAAAACCTTTCCCTACCTTCCTGTTACGTATACAACGACCACTTCACCTCCGTCGTTTTGATTTAAAAATGACCAACTTTCGTAAGAAACAGGTAGACGATTGTTTATATATATGTCATTTTAGACGATTGTTGATATATATGTCATTTTAACCCAATTCTAGAGGCCCTGTTTGATACATGTAAATGAGATGTGTCTCTGGGGTCTCTACGTTTCGCGGTCATGTTTGTGTGATGTTATCTTACAGTAAGGAGGTTGTTTTACACCACAATTGTAGGTTCTTCGAGACCTCTGGGTAATTGGAGAAGTGAGAGGGTTGTGCGCAAGTAATCTAGGATAACCACACCATTTGCTACTTGCGTGACAGATGGCCGTCCAAAGTCGGCACCGGTTACCCATTGGTCTCGTCGGTTTATGTGTAATCTTTTGTGTTTGATGTTTACATGTCGTGTGTCTCTTTTCCGTCTCGTGCTGTACTCGTCTTGTGTGTTTTTGCATCGGGTGTTTTGGTGTTTTGCTGTTGATGCTGCAACGGGGTATTGTTGGATATCTCCTCCCTTCTTTAATATACTTTCGCATTTGATATTGTTTTAACGGATAAATTACGAGTGTATTCCACAGATAATTCCTTTTAGATTTATTAATTAATTTAGCCGGTTCACTTTTTATTGTTATTTGTACAATGTACGAATGGATGAACGAGTGAAAAATAAAAACGCATCTAAAATGAGGGAAACTAAGCGAAATAACTCGTACATAAATACACATCATAACCAGTGACATTTTATATTTCAATGCAATATTTAATTCTTGAGAGTTCAGCATGACAGGACTTTGTACCTGCATGTTCAGAAAACTTTGAAAGATCTATTTCTGAGTTTCAAATATCACAATACGAAAGCATTAATTCGTTTATTTGTATTTGTTATGTACAACCATTTTAAAGTGTAGAAAGGACTAAATTCATTTAATAAGCGCCACCTACACCTGTAATGAATTTCGTTTTACGAGAGACTTCGTGAAGATAATTCATACATGCATAGTAGTCTGGGATGAATCACTTGGTTTGGGTGCCCCCCCCCCCCCCCCCCCATTGATCCTTCAAACCCGGCCTAACTTTGTAGCATTTTTTGCGCTCTTTCAGATAAAAAAAATCGTCTCATGGAAATGTCCATTGCAAAAGTGGTGTTTGGGGAAAAAACATGTTTTTTTAGTCAAAAAAATTATTACTTTTATATGGTTGATGTTTTTAAAAATTTAAAAGTGTGAATATATAGTATTTTCGATGCTCTTTCAGATGAAATAAGTTGTAAGTTCCAATTCCTATTTTTACCGTGTGTTTTGAGGTAAAAATTTCGAATTTTTGCGAAAATTCACAGTAATTTGAGGAAATTTAATTATTCCTGCTTCTCAGCTCCTCAATATTGCATATGATCGTTCAATGATGATTTAAAAAACATTTTTTAAAGTCTCCTCTTTCAATGACACATAATTTGTATTCTCTTTTTTTTTTTTTTTTTGCAATCCTCGAAATTAGTTATTTTATACAGAAAAGTGTATTTTCAAGTAGACATCTCACATTTCTGTATTTCTATTTAAAGAACCCTTATTAATTATGAAAGCAATGATTGAAAGCTATTTTCTAGTGTAACTTTTCACACTTTTTCAGATTATATATGTTTTACTAAAAATTCATTCAAAGTCTGAGTGTTTTGGGGGAAAAACGTATTTTTTTATTTAAAATTATCTGATTTCTGGAGAATATTTATTGAATCTATAGAATTTCTTGAAATGATAGCAGAAATGTATTTTCAACTGTAATTATTTAGGTTCACTCAAGAATTGCATGTTTGAAACATAAAAGGTATATTTTCTCCTTAATTTTGGTTCAAAATGCCTGGGGGTTTTTTTTGTCTAAAAATAACAGATTTCTGGGAAAATTCTATTAATTCATTATCTTTGCTAAAACTATACATTTAAAGCTTTTATCATAATAGAGTGTAATCATCTTGTCAGATGAATGTGAAATTAAATGTAAAAAATTCATTAAAACCAATATTTTGGAGTAGAATATGCATTTTTTATGCAAAAACCAACGAAGGGCGATTGCAAATATAACTATCACATAAAAGTGTAAGAATGCACTGTAATCGGTGATTTCTTTTCATTTGTTTGTTTGTTCCGGGCTGTGAATCATAATCTTCGTATCATCACGAGTAAGTCAATTAATACATTGATGAATAAGATGAAAATACATATAAAGAATGAGTTTATCATTTTGTGCATGAGAAGCACCTCTTTTAAAAACGTTTATTATCCAAGATGTCGTCCATCTATCATTTCGTAGTTGATTATGATGATTCTTTGCTGTTCATTTCATATGACGTAGATGATTCGGTAGATGGCGCTGGCATAAAGGGTAGATATTTCATGACCCTGCTCTGTCTAAATCTCTTGGGTATAAAAATTGGGTCATACACCTCCACGCCCTCTATGTAGGACATGGATTCCGTGTTTGTACCGTCATCTAACCAGGCTGCAATACCCCGCTCCTTCTTAGTGCCTAAATGTAGTGTTTATAAATGGAAATATTTTATTTTAAAAATCTTTTTAAAAGTACCCTCCGGGGAGCCTGTTAGTGACTAATTACAAAAATGGGGCTTGCAGAAAATAACATTATAAAGCAATATTATTAACTTTCTCTCTAATTATTGAAAAAGAAAAATAAGTACAAAACGACAAAAAGAGTAAATAGACATCGCAATGTACATTTAATTAAGAAAACTATTAAAACAAGAAATTAAAAAAAATCAACATTTCATTTTCAACTGATAGAATGGGATTTTTGTTGAATGTTGTTTTTCATAAATTCGTTGGCAAATTGGAATTTTTCTCACCTGGAATTGTGTTGTCAAGGAAGCAAGACACTGTCCCTGATATAAATATTTGATTTCCAAGCATCATTCGTATAACATAATCTACTTCAATATTACCTGTATGGATAAGAGAGAAATTATTTATAAAGATGCTTACGATACATATATATTCCTGTTTTCTTCTCCAAAAGCAAAACATTCTTGTCGTACAAATTCAAATACAAAAAAATAAATAATCATAATAAAATTCGTTACAATGAAAAAGAAAGGTTTCAGAGCATTAGTAATCCTATTTCTTTTCTCTTTTTTCAGTGTCTTATGGTTGGGGGGGGTCCTTCAATTTTTTTTTACAAATTTTCTTTTTTCTTTTGTTCCACTTCTATCTTTATCTGTTGTGTGTTTGTTTGTCTTTTATATACTTTCAAATTGTTTGGTTTTTAGAAGGGGATTGGTAGTTTTTTTTTTTTGTTGTTGTCTTATTTTGGTCTTGTTTCGTCTGTTTGCGTTTATTTCACTAAACAACTAAGCAATAATACCTGTATCTATGACGTCCTCATTTTCCTGTAGCCAGCTTGGCATCATTAATCCGAGCAATAAAGCCAACCCCATAATGGACAGATTCCTAGTGGAGGTCAAGTCAACTGACCTCAAGTTGGACAATATAACCCCGTTAAACACCCCAAACATAATGATGAGCGCCCCGCCCAGAACAGGATTTGGAATGGTGATAAAGACCGCTGAAATCTTGCCCACGATTCCAAAAATGATATAGATAATGGCAGCACATACAAAGATATGACGACTTGCAACCTGGAAAAGAAAATGAAAATTTAATTAAGCCGTCTTTTCTAATGAAGATTGGTTTTATTCAAATGTAGAACCCTTTTTGGAAACAAATAATATGGCTTTTCAGAAAAAAATGTTTTGGATGCTGGATTTTTGCTTGAAACCAGATGAATTTTTAAATCAATTTCATAGTTATAGAATAAAGATAGAATAAAACATATCTAATATTTAAAATAAGAGCAAACAAACTAACACTGTTATTGCTGTCCATTAAATACTATTCAATTTCTCCCTTAAATTTAAAAAGAAGAGAAAAAATGGATAACGAAAGAATAAAACATGTCAAACCTTTGTGAGACCGATAGCTCCTATATTAGCACCGTACGTCGTTGTGGCATGACCACACCCAACTGCCCCAGATAGAAAGGTACAAAACCCTTCCACTGCAATCCCTCTATTTACAGCATGGGCTGGTGGCGGAGGAACACGACAGGTTGCTGCGCATGCGTAATAGTCTCCAATAGAATCCAAGATAGACGTTAATGTTGCTATGGTGAATCCAATAAAAGCACTAGCACTGAATTTTATGGGTCCAAAATGGCCTAAGAACAGAATAATGTTTAAAGCAGAAATCGAATCACATTAATAAGTATGAGTCAAGTGATAAAAAAATTAAGCGAAAACACCATTTTCAAAAAAAGACTGGCTTTGTCTGGTCTTGTAAGTGTTTTAAGAGGTCGGTGCCTATTTCTCTGACATGGATCCTAGTGGGTCCTCTAGCATCATATCCCACCCAACATGCTACGCCTTTCGGTAAATGTTTGGACATAATAACTTTCACACTCTTTAGTCATATTACATTGTTTAGATTGAGGATCATTGACGAGGGTTAAGTACCCGAAACGTGCATGTCTGGTCCATGTTGCAAATTTTTCTGTTCTTAAAATGATGCTATTGAATTTGAAGACTAACATATGTAAACGCCAAACTTCGACCTTGTATTTATGAGCGAATGACTTGATATGTGTCAAACAATCACGATTAAAAAACAACGGAGGGAATCTCCAACATGGCTCTATTGCAGCACCCTTAGCAAAACACCAATATGTGAGAACTCATAGTAGACAAACACAAAAAAAAACAAAATTGGGACAAGGAACACCAAATACGACATCACAACCCTTTACACAAAAAACTACACATAAACTAACGAGACCAATAGGCAATCGTTGCTGACTTAGGACGGCCATCTGCCATGTTAGTAGCAAATTATGTGTTTATCAGGATAAATGCGCAGAGCCCTCACACTTTTAGGATTACCCAGTGGTCTCGGAGAACTTACAATTGTTGTGAATAAAAGACTACTCATCATAAGATGACCTCTCAAACAAGGAAGTCAACATACAGATGAATATGTATTACGTGTATGTACGATATATGTACTATTTCAGTCGACGCCTTGGTCTAGCGGCTAGGGCGTTGGGCAAGTAATCTCAAGGTTGCTGAATCGAGCCTTTCTATGACCACGTGTCGGCCGACATATACTCTTCAATGTTCTGTGTTTATATATAAAAATGTCATTTCTATGTATCGTTTACATGTCCGTGGTGTTTTTTAAAATCATTTTAAAAAAAGATTTCAGAACTCAGTCTGTTAATTATCACCTGGATAGGGAAATCTGAACCACTCGGCATTATCTATGACGTAATTTCTTGAATCTGTTCTTGCGTAGAACTGTTTATACGTCACGTTTACGGCGTGGTCAAACGAACCGGCGGCCGTCATAACACCGCTTACAGCCCAGCCAACACACAGCGCTATCAGAATCTACAATGTAAAGAATGTTAAACGTATTTAAATTCACTAGCATCATTTAAAACCTGATAAATTTACAGCATGGACCAGACAGCATTATTTAGGCAAATGCAAACCCTGGATAACAAGTTGTTGGTCTTGAATGTTGTTGTTTATTTGGTTGCTGATTGTATCTTGTCTATTGTCCTTGTTTGTTGTTGGTGTGTGTGTTTGTCCTTTTCATTTTATTAGGTTTTGTTTCATTGTATTTGCTGTACGTTGTTTTGTTCTTGTTTTAAATTGTGCCGACGTGATTGAGGTAGCTTTTCGGTTTAGGCAATCGCCAACGTTTTCAAAGAAACCTTTTTAAAGTAGATCGATACATCAATTTGTATTACTACAGTAACTAATACTCACCGCAAACACTTGATGAAATGGATATCTTATGACATGACAACCTTTTGTTCTTGTCCATATTGGGATCGGCATCTTCACGTGACCCAAATAGAGTGATAGAATCAGAGCTACCCCTGCCGTCCTTCAAAGAGAATAGATGAGATCAATATCGAATGTAAATAATGTTGTTACTGGATTTCGTTTTATTTGCATATACATAGATTATATATGATCGCATATACTTTTGTAGATATTTCATGAATTGAACCGTTTCTGCTCAACGGATTTTCGAAACCCAACGATAAGAGGAATGCATGCATCTTCAACACACGTATTTGAAATGACGAACAACTATAACTGGTAGATTATATTTTCTTACAAAAAGCTCACTCCCCAATGTCCTTCGCAAAAGTTTTTCACAGAAGGGATGATCGATATTCCGACCAATAGAATTGTAGGAACGACCGTGATTGGACCAATGAAACGCAGCAATACGCCAACCAATCCAGTGGCTCCGATCAAAAAGTGTATAACGCCGGACGCCATCAGCGCGCCTTGCAACTAAAATGGACAAGGTTCGGTTCTAAAAATCAAGGATTGGAAAGACACATTTATGATGTTTTGCTCTTTGCAAATACACAAAGAAAAATTCTTTCGACTTTGAGAATATTATAAAGATCTTGAAAATTAAAGTTTGAATATTGAATCTTGAAGACTGTATAATATTCACTCATTCCTGGAGATGTAATGAAGAATTTTTCACAACGTTCCATATTTCAAAGTGAATGTTTATTGCCCATTAGTCAGAAAGGAAATTTACGAAACAAATTATGTTTGTAAACAGATCATTTGATCTGCTACTTGCGTGGCAGATGGCCGTCCTAAGTCGGCATCGGTTGCCCATTGGTCTCGTTGGTTTATGTGTGGTATTTTGTGTTTCATTTTTCTATGGTGTGAGTTGGTGTTTTGTCCCTTTTACACCTCTTTCTGTGCGTGTCTGTTCTGTGTTTTTGCATTGGATGTTTTTGTGTTTTACTGTGGGTGCTGCAACCGAGTGTTGTTGGAGATACCCTCCTTTCGATTGAATAGTCATGTGCAAAAAACTAAGAATCCATAGTTTACACTTCGGTTTGAAAGAAAAAACAAAACAAAAAATGATACACAATGAATTCTTTTCTCATACACCTTTGTTAATTTTGTATCTTAATTAATCTATACCTGTTGTACATGATTTAGGATCATATCTTCCTTCTCCTCCATCATTGTATAGTTATATGTGGAATTCACAACTAAAAATGCATGAAATACAATAATCATTGACGTGTATCAGAATTGATGTGACATCCAGCTATATCTGTGCATTGAAATATAAGTATCTTCATTGAAAAAAGGTTTTAAAAAGAAAAAATATGAATAAAACAATTAACGACCTCTAATTCCAATGAAATATAATCTTGTGTGTAACATATAACCTCAAGTTTTTTTTTTTATTTTATAATTGATGATGTTCATTAACATACATAAATGTTTGATAGATATTCTTAATCTGACAAAGAATTTTGATGGATATGAGTGATGATGGATTTGTTTTTTCTTATAAGTTCAGTGTGATGAAGATATATACATGTAAATTTGATAAGAACAGCACAAATAAAGCCTGTGTTTGTGAAATACGAATGCCCCCGGTGGCATCATTGTTGGTCGATTTCAAGAAATCGACCTTACTAGATTTGTAGACCGGATGTTGTCAATAGGAGAAAGTTCCTAATTGATTCCGTCATATTCCACAATGCAACATTGAATTATCCTTATGAAAGAAACGTTTTCGTGACTAGTGAAAACACGTGACCAGAGACAGCCATTCCCATGACCTCCCACTTTATCCTTTTCACAAAAATAGGACATGTCGTCATGACAACGCTTAGGTATCGCAATTATGAATTAAGATATTGCAGATGAAAGTAATATCTGCATGATATTTTTTCTTTAACAATATTTACTTTCAGACCAGTTAGTGAGTGATACAGTGAACGCTATGCCTGCAAACTTCCTATGGTCGACATTTCTGGATCCTTGGATCCATTGCAACAATGAAATACGTGATCACAACGTATGCCAGGGGTGCCAGTGGACTAAATAGTTTCTAACCGTCCATCCGACTAAGCTTTTTCTCGTTAAGGATATACCACTTTGTTTGTTTTTTTTATTTTCTTACCAAAGACAAATTGATAAATGAAACAAAGAAATTAATGAGCGATAAAAAAAATTGACAAGACTGTACGAGTCACAAAATTTGATTGAACTTTTTAGAAGTGTCCCCTTATTTCCCTCCAAATTCTTATACATGTAATCGGAACACTCCACTTTTCCCGCGAATACACTCAGAAAGGCTTTTGATTGGTCAATATGTGTTATAATGGAATTTTCCTACGGATCAAACAATTTCTGAATGGATATGAAGAGTGTTGCATCTTGAGTTGTCCAGTGTAAATGTACCGTATCCATATTCTAACTTGTCAGAATTATAAAGACATACTACTCTTTAGTCTTTATTTTAAGAGTAACAATTTTAACCGATGTCGACGAAAAAAATTATTGCGGGATTAAAGAAATGTTGATATCGACCAAGCTTTTTTGGAAAGCTAATACTTGTTAGTTTAAACACCATTTAATTTCTGTTCAGTACGTGAAAGGTCAAAGTCAAGGTGACGAAGTCAAAACTTTTGCTATCAATAAAATGGTCTTCTCACAAGGAATACACATGTGAAATATGAAAACCCTATCACTTACTATTCAAAAGTTATGCCCAATGTTAAAGTTTTTGAAAAGTAGGTTAAAGGTCAAGGTCACGAGGACAAAACTTTTGGTATCAATGGAAAGGTCTTGTCACAAGGAATTCACATGTGAAATATGAAAGCCCTATCACTTACCATTCAAAAGTTATGCCCTATGTTAAAGTTTTTGAAAAGTAGGTCAAAGGTCATAGTCAAGGTCACGAGGTCAAAACTTTTGGTATCAATGGAAAGGTCTTGTCACAAGGAATACACATGTGAAATATGAAAGCCCTATCACTTACCATTCAAAAGTTATGCCCAATGTTAAAGTTTTTAGTTCGGACAAACAGACAAACAGACAAACGGACAAACAGACAGACAGACAGACAAACAGACAGACAGGCCAAAAACTATATGCCCCCGAATCTGTGATTCCGGGGGCATAAAAAGGAACAAGTGACTACGACATTAAAACGTGTTTAAAACCAGCGGAAGGGACAGTACATCCCTTAATCCGTCTAGATGCACGAATTTATTTTGCCACGAACTAGTTCGGGAGAACGTAAATCCCGTTATTTTCACGCCGTCTAAATTTCAATAGACCTTCAGCAATGCCGCCATTGCCGTATAAATGAATTCCCACGTAAAAGAAGACGTGAAACGCCAATTTTATGCAACACAAAACGGAGATTTTGATCTTCGACAAAATAAAACAGTTATTAGATTTGTTACTGATCGTCCACAGAGATTTGTCGGGTTGATCAAGCACATAGAAGGCTCGGCTTCGCCTCGCCTTCTATGGGCTTAATCAACTCGACAGATATTTGTAGACTTCGCCTCGCCTTCTATGGGCTTAATCAACTCGACAGATATTTGTAGACGGTCAGTAACAAAATGTACTTTTGTCCAGACAGAACAAGGGACAGTGCGTCCCTCATATATTATTCTAAGAGTGCAAAAAAAAAAAAAAAAAAAACAATTGTAAAATTTCCTGTAAGATGACATAACTATAAAACGCATTTTCATTCAAAATATACAGATTGTACTTATTAATCATATCGATATCTAAATGTAGATTATATATATATATATATAACCACACCTAAATCTACCCTACATCTACCCGAAATACCTTCAACCCTTCGTATCTTGGCGTCTTAAACTACAATGAATCAAACACGTTATTCATAACTTTCATCAACATATATTGATCTTACCTACAGTGATTTCTTTCAGTTCACACCTATTACTATCAATTTTGGACAAAGCAAGTAAAGGTGCCACATAATCAGGCGATGCTCCTTGAAATAACGGTAATCTGAATAAGGAATTGAAACAAAATGTCTCTTAAATCTGAAAATATAAACCATTGGGAAATATAGAATTTGCATCCTGTAGTACTGGATGTCGACCCTCTTTCTCATTTTGGGAATCAATATACACATTGATGGATATGTGCATTGTGTATCGTGTTAATTCGTTATATTATTCGCTAATTGATAGAGAGTTGCTTTTTCGTCAAACAATTTTTGAACGAAAATATATCCTTTCAACAATATCCTTTGGCTCTTTTACCCATCCTCTTTTTTTCGGAAAAAATGGACTTATTACTGTACATGTATAAACCTTCCTTCGCCTTGCCAAATTTGATTGATCTGTGTTTTTTTTATTAGAGTAAATGTTAACATATACCTGACTCCGATGAGGGTCATCATAAAAGTGGTGACACCATTCATGAACAACGTAGAGCTCAGTAGCCTCGATTTGAATTCCTCTTCCTGTCCTGCGCAAACCGTGTTGGCAACAATGAGTGAGAAAGCAACTGCCGTACATAGCGCTATCAAGGCTTGCTACAAAGAGGGAACAAATTCAACGATCACTTGATAAAATGTGACCAAGCCTTAAGAAAATCAAAAGTTGAAATAGATGTAAATATCATTCTGCCTCTGACTAGTTATTTGAAATTGCAGTAGCGCCTCTTTTGAAATCCGTCCGTATGTAAACTGCAAAATAGCGAGAAAGCTTGCAAGAACGATAGCCGAAGATTTTGGCCCTCGATAAAGCCCATGGAAGACTTGGCTTGGCCACGCATTCTATCCGCCAAATCGCCGTAGACGTTCAGAAATAAACCTAATAATATGCAATTATTTACTTTTGCCGAGGTAAATATTCATTTTCAATATGAAATTAGCAATTACTCTCTTTATGAAATTTATCACTCCATTCAAGCAATACTATTCATAAACCTAATATATATATTAATATGATATCAAAATACAAGAAGTGTCAAGTACGCTTGTACTCCGTTTTATTTTTAAAAGTTGTTACAGTAGACTTTTCACTAGTCTGGTTCCCGAGACTACTTTAACAGAAAGGTCAAAGAGGCCTCGGGAACCAGACTAACTTTTCACTTCAAGGTCGTTAGATAATATATCATGTGCTGAATGACTGAAGTCAATACATATAACCATGATAATATAACAAAAAGATACGTGTACCTGAATATTGCATTAATCTAAGTTTGAATGTAATGCTGTTATATATCTCTTAATTAACAATACATTTAAAGATGAAATTCATAAATTTCCGACTTTCCAGCCACACAAACTCTGCTTTAATTAAACCTAAGAAATACAGGCATTATCCTCGGGCCTAAACGAGGAATCGAACTGGCCATGACGAATCCCCCCCCCCCCACTTTCAGGTTTTTTTGCCATAAAGACAATTTTTCTCAATAATCCTAAAATTATTTATGTACTGGACTCCTTCCCTTTCACCGCACTGGGAACCCCCCAGCACACCCTCCTTCCTATTCCGGATTCCTAACTAAAATTACCTGCAGTCCGAAGAACAAGGTAAGGTGAACAGGGGTTCCGTCACTGGTCTTGTATATAAGGGGGGACTCCACTTCCGCAACATTATCCTCGTCATTTTGAGTGATTTTTCCTTGGACTCCACTTTCAATCGGACACTGGTTGTTTTCAGACAAACTCCTTTGACATCCAACCTTGGATTTGAAATAATATATACTAATATAATAATTATATAAACTGAATAAGAAAATACGTTATACTATCATAGATAAAAGCAAGAGCTAGAAGAAGCCAAAGAGAGGAACAAGTATAGGTGTACGATGGCTAGATAAAGGGGTTTTTAAAGATAAGACCCCAACATTTTTAAAATAGAATAATTTTTTTAAAGTAATAGGTCGAAAAGTTAGTTTTATTTAGTTTTAACATATGTGAACATCTTGTTTACATTACCTTCTCGGTCGTGGTCTCTACATCCATTGTAAACACTTTACGTACTACTTTTATTTTCTTTCAAGACAGGGGTTCCGCATGGGAGAATGCAGATATAGAATATCGTTTGGTTTAGAATTCGATAATTTGTAAACAATTTGTTTTGGTATAAAAGTTTGAAATCGTATCGGTGATATTTGAGACGCTTGACCTTGAGCGGGAAAAATGCAATTTCGTTATCGATAAACAGGGGGCTCCTTTTGGCGACCACAAAGCTGCCGTCGTGGCGACCTAAATGAGAAAGGAAGAAACTGTTGCTGAACATATGAATTGCTAGGGTCAAGACCGAAGTGTATAGATTGTAAGGTGAAGACGTTCTTTGATGGATTACCTCTACACGCTAGAGAAGTCATTTTCATTAGCATGAAAGCCAATATACCGACATGCAGCGAATTAATATTGGAGTGATCAATTGACTGATATCATGCATTTTGAAGCTCCAAAAGTTATCTGTAACATGTGTAAAGGGCGAAATGTTTAAATGATAGGAGAAAAATGAGTTTTATATATACTGAGCAAAAAAGTTAAGGAGTTAAAGTTTAGTTAGTAAAGTTATTTAGAGTTTGCATTGGATTACAATTGTGATAGGGATTTTGTTTCATTTGCATAGTTCTATTGTCATAATTGAGATAGACATAAATTTTTAAGTAAGTTGTCAGTATTTGTACAACTCTTGGGTACAAAAAAGTCGACGGAGCCAAGTGTCTATCTCCTACTAATATCTCTAAAAATGCGAATTTCAGAAAAATAGAATTTAACCCAAAATCTACATGGAATGAATAAGTCATAATTAATCAGTATGAATTGCATGTCTGATCCAATGTACACAATGATATTGTTTTGAAAATTTGTTATTCAAACTGAAATCATTGCTGTAATCGAAAATCTGGCATAACCTTTGCAATTTTTGAAAACGTAAGAAAAAGAGTGAAAAAAAATAATTACATTAAAATGAGGGGTTTTAAACTGAACAATCATTTTCAGTTAAATGATAATCAAGAGTTTAATGAATCTGGAAGGTTTATGAAGTAAGGGTAACTGAAAAAGAGATAAAAGAGAAAAAAATATGATTTTTGGTAAAATAAGCATTTTATTCAAAATAGAAAATGGAAAAAATTCAAAAAAAATTTTTTTTTACCTAAAGATTTAATCAATGACCAGAAATTAGGTTTGATCCGTTTCTTTTTGTAATATTGTCCCTATCTTAGCTCCAGTATTTTGATGAAAATGACACTACACACTATTTTGAACGAGAATGATCCCTAACTTTTTTTGTCCAGTAATTATACAGAGATTCATGCGAATTAGCTTTAAATATCTCTCTCTCTCTCTCTCTCTCTCTCTCTCTCTCTCTCTCTTAGCTCACATTGGATAAATTGTGATTTATTCTACTTATATTGTACATGTATATAATATGTTATTGGAAGGGGGCTGCTGGGGGAATACAAGCATGACCGACCCCCAACCCCTTATTCTTTGGCTGAGACTTTCAATAAGTGAATATAGGATTTTACATCTCTCCCCTTTTATAAGGTCACGCAGTACTAGTGCACCAGAAATTACTAGATTTTTCTCTATCATGTGATCCTTACGTTTTGTCACGTGATGATCCTATTTATAGACATACGCAAACGTTCAAATACATTAACAACCCACTGGACGAAGTTGATCTGCCTATTTCTCTGAAAATAAATCACGAAAGCCGTAATTCCATAAAAATAAAATCCCACTATGAACATTCCTTCAGATTCGATCAATAAAAGAAAACATTTTCAAATTAAATATACTGGGGACGCTAAATATCTATTTATAGAATAAGAAAATTCCAGAAGGTAGGTAAACAATATATAAATATATCCAATCGCTATATATTTAACTCATTACTCATCTTGGCATTGGTGTATTTACAGCATTAATTGAGGTAAGAATTCTTAATTCTTACAAGTAAAAATTAATCAAAATACTACAGAATAAGATAATAATACAAATCTCAAGTAATGTATTTGGAAAATATATCATGATTTATTTTCAATACTGTGTAGATCCTAAGAAGTTAGGTGTTAAAAATAGATATAATCTTGCCGGCCGTCAAAGGGGGAAAATAAGAACAAGATCGTTGTTTTATCCTATGGATGAATTGGAAAACTGATTATTATTGGTGATTTAAACAAGTTTAATTAGTAAAAATTCCATTATCTTTTTTTTTTAATTAAATAAATGGATAAAATCTGGAATTAAACAAGCCAAGGTGAAAGGTGTTCTAGCTTGTTATTTAACCTGCATAAATGACTTAAAATCTTTATTTTCTATTGGAAATAATGATTTTTCTTAAGGTACGTAAAGTATCCCTCAGGTTAGAATTGCTGGTAATTTTTTGCCTGGATACCCTATTTTTTCTCTTCAGAATATGTATCAGATTATCAAACTAATATGGTTTTGGGAAAAGAAACTTTTATAGTTACATTTTATCATCTCTGAAAAGGAATTTGCCTTTCTTTTTCCAGGATCCAATGTTAAAGTTCTCAGTATAATCATGAAACCACGAATTGTATTTTGTTTGTATATCAAGTTTAGCATAAGCTTTTGAATATGTGGAAATGAAAATATTGTAAAAGTTGTTTTTAGGAATTATGAGTATATGAGACCTGAGGGATGCTCTACCTTAAAACAGATGAAATTTAACATGCATATCGTTATTTGCTGTCGACACTGTTTTGATAACTACTTGGTAAGCTTTATATATACATCTTTCTAGAGGAAGTCATGTACATTCAAATATGATGACATATGTTTAGATAAATATTTTATGATTTTTCTTGTTTAGGTGTTACAGTATCTCTAAACTAAATTCAATGGTAAAAGGAGCTATAATAATAATTACATTTCAAGCTTCATAAGCTATTTATGGATTGAGAGGGGTTTTCGTCTCAAGTTAAATTTCAATGTTTCTACCAGACTTTCAGACAATAGGGTATATATGATTTTCCATATATAAAAAAAGTACAGAAAATTTTTCATTGACATTAAACAGTGTTATTTGACATATCAGACCATAACTTTGTAGTATAGGCCTATTATATGGAGAATAAGGACAGCATCCACTATCCATTTGATGTGTTATGCAAAATACAGGTAGTATATCTTGTACTTTATAGGAAAACACTTTGCTGACATTAAAACTACTAGATAGGATAGAGATTGTTGACCTTTATAATTAAGAAACTATTAAATGAAATAGGTTTAACAGAATTATTGGTGTTAGAAACTGTCGAAGCAAATAATTCTTATATTGTTTAGCAAAATCAATTTTAGATAACTATCAACAATCAACAAGAATGAAATTCATACACTACCAACGTTTTATACAAACATGAAAGGAAATCCTTATTTGATTATTACAAACAGAGGAATAATCTAACTGGATTTCATAATTTATGAAAATTGAAACTGGAACAAAAACGAAACGAAAAGGATCAAATCGAAACGAAACGAAACGAAACAAATCGAAACGAAACGAAACGAAACAAAACAAAACGAAACGAAACAGGTTTAAACGAAACGAAACAAAATATATAACTTGAGAAAAAAACATAAAGAGGAAAATTTGTTGACAACAAACATTTAAAGACAAGATCTGTATGTCCAAAGTTCTAGTGGCTAGAGGGAAATAGTAGAAGTTGACCTTTAGAAACATAAATGTTAAAGTTTTCTACTAGATTTAAGGGGAGGGGATAAATGACCTCTTTATGAGACCGTAAAAAGAAAATAAATCGGGGGTGGGGAGCCCACTTTAGGAAAAAAAATTCTTATCCCTCTTCAAGGAAAATGTGCCTCCCCCTCATTTTTCTTGGTAAAGTTTTTGAAAATACAGAATTGGAAATCCCGTCTCCTCTGACTAAACTCCTCCCTGCTTAATGATATTTTTCATCCGTCTATGACGAGGTCAACGGTTCCATCCCCCAATTTAATCCTCACAAATATAATAATGAAATTCACCATAACATTATGTTTTAAACGTCAACTTTTACTCTTCAAGAAATCCTCTAGCCTCTAGAAATGATTGATCAGAAGGCAATAACATACAGATCTCAGGGACTGTACGTAATTTGTCTCGGCTGGATTTCCCCCTCTATATGGCTTTTTCTCTAAGTTCTTTAGATATATATTTTGTTTTATTTTGTTTCGTTTCGATTCGATTTTGTATCGTTTCGTTTCAATTTGTTCCGTTTCGTTAATTTTCGTTTCGTTTCGCACTTTACAGAAGCCCAAAATGAGGAGATCATTTAATGAAGGTATATATCATCAAAACTGCAAATAGAAAATGAGTAATGATTCATTTCAAGTTGTCCCTCCTATAAACACGATTAAAAGATATAAAATAACAAGATGATGCAAGTCCATTTTCTGATGTTTGTTTGTGCAATACGTACGTATGTGCTCATTAAGGGCAATAAAGGGGGGGGGACCTCTCTCCCTCCTCCTGCCCTTACCTCCCCTCCCAGCCATTCCTCCCTCCCTCCGTCCTTCCTCCCCCTCCCTTTCACCCTTCCCTTCCATCCCCTCCCGCCCCTTTCTCCCCCTCCCTTTTACCCTTTCCACCCCCTTATAAATGAATATTGTATCCTACATGTATGTTTGGCAAAATGATAATAGTTTGACTTTAATTTATAGGAATAAAGTTACGGTATGAATTACAGCTTCATAATACCTTATAATTATGACGTACGTGATGAAATTCATGTTTAGGAAAAATTCTTTCATTTTGATAGCTTTAGAAAGAAATCATAGGTCAACACAAAGAGTAACGCTGTTACACAGTTAGATAATGGTAGTTCCATACAGCGTCTTGACTGATAAAGCCGACACAAAGGCAACAGCAACAGACAATCCAAAGAATTACGGCGAGGTGTGTTCAGCCATAGCTAAAGGAACTGAAGATTCAATAACAGAGAAAGGGAAAGGCTCAAGTGTAGTCAGTCTTGCTACTGTACTTGTGCTGAAAACATTCTGTGATATGGTTTCACCATCAAGCGAGAAAGAAACAACAGAAGATGCAAATGACAGTTGTCCACAAGCAAATGCTTTGCTTAAATATTCCACGACTCCTCTAAAGAAATATCTTTCGCACTTGAGCAGTTTGAGTTCGAATAAAGTAGATTTTGTTGAAAAACTAGGTTCATCCTCTGCTGAGGTTTTGAAAAACATCCTGTGCGATATGAATTATATGCCGAGGCAACCTTCAACCTCGATAAATGTATATCCGATTTTTGGACTGAGGGAATATTATCAAGAGCTAGAGAAAAATCCTGATTTACCGATACAGCAACGCATGAAGTGTGATTTAGTGCGATGTGCTTCTTTCAGGTCTTATCCCAACTCTGAAATATCTTCTATGAGTTTATCGAAAGCAGGGTTCTACTACGAAGGTAATGTTGATGAAGTGAAATGCTTCGAGTGTGGACTCAAGCATAAACATTGGAAGAAAGGTGATGATCCCTTTGAAATTCATATACGTATGTCCCCGGAATGCAGTTTTATAAAGAATGTAGCAGAAGAGATTGATAGGCATCGGCAAATAGATAGTCAGCCTTCAATCCCAAATCAGAGCATCGACCCATCTACTCATTTGACTTCACCACAGAGTACAAACGCTATCACGGGAACTAGTATCGCAGTTTCTATAGGGGCTTCATCTTCTGTACAGCTTCAAGAATCACAGTCCTCGAACGAAAATGATTTACCATCTTCTACACGAAGGCCTCAACATTCACGAGACCCGGTAAATAATATGACTGGTCAACGGAATGATGGATCTCAGAATATTTCGACAGTATCCAGAAACTCTAACTCGCCAAGTGGAACAGACCGTTCACAGACGCCCAGAAGGCCATCACAGATTACATCACAGGCAATAACATCCCCAGCTGTTTCTACGCCCGCTCCGAAGAAGTCAGCAGCCGAAACCCTTGAACCCCTGGGGATAAGTATTGAGAAACCCAAATACCCCCAATACGCTGTTATGGCGACAAGGTTGTCGTCTTTCAGACACTGGCCAAAGCATAAGAAACAATGCCCAGAAACACTTGCTAAAGCTGGATTTGTATATGAAGGTACGTGCACAAATGTAATATTAAAGAAGGACAATGAGTTTTAGAGACAATATTTGATACAACCTTCGCTGGATGAAACGGGATGTTGACAATAAAAATATCAATATGGACAATTTTTGTAGAAGAACCCAGGAATCAAAGAAGAATCAATGCATGTATGTCAGCAAATAGTGAAGCTAGTAGTTTGTGAGGAAAAAGAGACATCATCCTGGGTTCCATAGCGAAAAGTATGTTAGTTATGACTCAGAAACACACAATCTTAAACCTTTTTCTTTTCTGTTATTAGGAACAGAGGATTTTACTAGATGTTTCTTTTGTGGGGGTGGATTAAGAGAATGGGAGGATGAAGATGACCCTTGGGTTGAGCATGCGAGATGGTACCCCAAATGTGTCTACATCAGGCAATGTAAAGGCGACAAGTTTGTGCAGGACATCATAGAAGGAAAACCGTTGGAAAGAGTGAGTATTTATCGGTTAATAAATAATCATTTAAAGTTACTTTGTTTAGATTTTACATATTTATTTCAAAATTCATTGCAATTCAGAATACAAATCAAATATGTCAAAACTTTCTTAAATACACGTACTTTGAATTTTTTTTATATTCGAATGACCTGTAATATATACTTCCATATCTGAAGTAACTTCAAGTAAGTCAAGGCTTTGTCCGCGAGTTACAAAAGTGAATTAGGATGGTGCAAATTGAATCGAAACATGACCATTTTCTTCACTACCTGACACTATCAATCTGAATCGCAATTATATAAGATGGATCGCAGACACGTGAAATTGATCAAAAATGAATCTTACCGTTTCTAAGGTTGAATGTAATGAGGAACCCTTGCAGAAGAATCTTAACACTGATGAAATATTGACGTTACCCGCAGTGCAAAGTGTCATTGAAATGGGGTACGAAAAAGAGATTGTCTTGAGAGCCGTGAAAGTGAAAATGAAAGGTAAGGAGGGGGAAATGAAAAGTTATAATACACGAAAAATAGTTTGTAAAGAAATATGCAGATTTTAATTTAATTTTTAGAAACATTTTAATCCATACTCTAAAGATGATCAGTTCAATTTTCAAAGCGAAAAAACGATATAATGAAAACACTTCTCCAGTTTACTCACAAGCCATTATGTTGTATTTCCAATGCCTTCCATTATTTGCTGATTATTTTATCACATATAAAACTATAAATTTATTCATATATACATTCATTCAAATTTAGAGCAAGATATCAAATACGTAAGTGCAGAGACATTATTACAAAAGGTTTGGGATATGGAAGAAACAGGGAATCAAGATAAAGACAAAGCAGACGACAACGAAACCATAGAGGGCGCTACTGGAGTTTCTACTCCCGAGAACAAAAGAGAGGAAACCAAAGGTAACTAGCCACATTTACATTGTTGTTGACGATTTTTACTGGATATTGCAATGTCTCTTATTTTCATAATAAAGAATAAGCAGAGTGATATTGTCTACAAACGAAGCAATTTTATAATAATAATAATAATAATTATTATTATTATTATTTGTTTTTGAAATGCGCATATGATGTACTTTATTGATACAATACAATATACCACTCGTATTTCAATATTTGAAAATTTTCTATCATTTTAGATGATATAAAATATTTACCTTCTTTTCATTTCTTTTCAGAAGAATTCGAAGCTTTACTAGAAGAGAACAGACATCTAAAGGATCAACAGATATGCAAAATATGTATGGACGAACCGATTTCTATTGTATTTCTCCCTTGTGGTCACATGGTAACATGTGGCAACTGCGCACCTGCCATGCGCAAGTGCCCGTTATGTAGGAGGTTTATCAAGGGAACCGTGAAAGCCATACTCTCTTAATAGTTCTTAACTGTAAAATGAATAGAGCCTGACACTTTCATCGGAAAAGATTGTAATAAGTCGGAAGTGCTGCCACTCTATAC
Organism: Pinctada fucata; assembly: GCA_028142955.1. NCBI lineage: Eukaryota > Metazoa > Mollusca > Bivalvia > Pterioida > Pteriidae > Pinctada > Pinctada fucata. The sequence continues at coordinate 38,172,361 of AP027111.1, read as the reverse complement.
CTTCTTGAAGAAAATTTCAAACCAATTAATTATGCAACAGACACTCGTTTCGAATATTAAATTCTCGCCAGTGGTGCTTTTATGTTAAATATCAAGTGAATCTGTGCAAATCAGCAATTATGTGTGTGTGGTCTTTGCTTTGTAAGAAATGGCTGAGTCAAGACTATTTTTTTTTTTGAGACGATAACTTATGATAAAGATATACCATTACACGTGTGAATGAAAGTTAATCGCAAAACCAAAATGCCGGAATACCAAAGTGACAATTATTAGGCATACAAATCATTGAAACTTTCTAAGAAGAAAGAAAAAACAGACGGAGACAATAAGACAGCCTCATAGAATCATGTAGGACAGAACAATCTAATTAACAACCCCCAGAGTCCAGAGAGAGCGCAATTTACTGTAGAATGCTGCTGAATGCGCACGCTATTCTTTTGGGTTTTCATCTAATGTTATGTTTTAAATAGAGGCAATTCCCATGTACTTTGTTGATTTTTACTTTTGTTTGTTCAAGTGTTTTCATCTTATGTTATGTTTTAAATAAAGGCAATTCACATGTACTTTGTTGATTTTTACTTTTGTTTGTTCAAGTGTTTTCATCTAATGCTATGTTTTAAATAAAGGCAATTCACATGTACTTTGTTGATTTCTACTTTTGTTTGTTCAAGTGTTTTCATCTAATGTTATGTTTTAAATAAAGGCAATTCACATGTACTTTGTTGATTTTTACTTTTGTTTGTTCAAGTGTTTTCATCTAATGTTATGTTTTAAATAAAGGCAATTCACATGTACTTTGTTGATTTTTACTTTTGTTTGTTCAAGTGTTTTCATCTAATGTTATGTTTTAAATAAAGGCAATTCACATGTACTTTGTTGATTTTTACTTTTGTTTATCAAGTGTTTTCATCTAATGTTATGTTTTAAATAAAGGCAATTCACATGTACTTTGTTGATTTTTACTTTTGTTTGTTCAAGTGTTTTCATCTAATGTTATGTTTTAAATAAAGGCAATTCACATGTACTTTGTTGATTTTTACTTATGTTTGTTCAAGTGTTTTCATCTAATGTTATGTTTTAAATAGAGGCAATTCACATGTACTTTGTTGATTTTTACTTTTGTTTGTTCAAGTGTTTTCATCTAATGTTATGTTTTAAATAAAGGCAATTCACATGTACTTTGTTGATTTTTACTTTTGTTTGTTCAAGTGTTTTCATCTAATGTTATGTTTTAAATAGAGGCAATTCACATGTACTTTGTTGATTTTTACTTTTGTTTGTTCAAGTGTTTTCATCTAATGTTATGTTTTAAATAAAGGCAATTCACATGTACTTTGTTGATTTTTACTTTTGTTTGTTCAAGTGTTTTCATCTAATGTTATGTTTTAAATAAAGGCAATTCACATGTACTTTGTTGATTTTTACTTTTGTTTGTTCAAGTGTTTTCATCTATGTTATGTTTTAAATAAAGGCAATTCACATGTACTTTGTTGATTTTCTTTATCGAAATACATTTTACACTTTCTTTATTCAAGGATTCTTACAGGAACCCTTGAATGAAGAAAAGGAAAAGATCTCAAGCATGGCCACCTTTGAATGTTAGTGTATGTAGCTTGGAATACAGTAATGATATAATTCATTAAGAAAAACAAGACAACAAAGCTTCGACCGAATGTTCTGAAAGATAAAGGTACGGAATTTTTCTCGTTTTTGTATGTTACCAATTGTCCATTATTCTTTTGAAAATCAAAAGTCTTTCCATCGCCTCTTAAAATATGCAAAACCTTACACAACAAGCAAATGAAAATATTTAGAAAGAAACAAAATGGAATTCCAAACAGAGCTGAGATTATGTGTCTGGAGAGAGTAAATATCTCCTGCTTGCAAACAGCACCATCTGTTTACGTGTAAGATAAAATATAATATAAGATAAAATATGATATTATTAAAATATAATGTGACAAACGAGACGTACTTCGATTTCAGCATTACAAACTTTCCCTTTCTGAGTAGCAACATCCCTTCATCGCCAGCTTATGGCGTGTTCATATCTCAGTTGATACGCTATGCCAGAGCAAGTACCAAATATACGGATTTTGTTCTGAGAGCTAGGCGTCTTTCAGATAAGCTTCTCACTCAGGGATATGTTTGTGACCGACTAACATCGTCACTGAGGAAGTTCTTCGGTCGATATGGGGAACTCGTCATACACTATGATGTCCCACTCTCCAGAATGGTGGATGATATTCTGTTATAGACCATTTGAACCATCCAACCAAAGATTGTACTCTATGTCTTCCGAAATGGAAGTAACCGGATGTGACAGTTCTACCTAATTGAAGCGGCGGGTGTTGCATGCAAGCAGGAGATGCTTACTCTTCCTGGGCACCAGGTCTCACTCCCATATCGGGGTTTCGCTTCTTTTCATGTGGTGGAGGTTTTTGTTTGTTTGCTTTGGTTCCTGTTTTATCCTGGTTTTGTATGCCTTCGGTTTTGTGCTGTATACAGGGATATGGTCATTATCCATATTTGTCATTCAAATGTGGAATTAGGTATGCGCAGTGTACATGTGCATTCATAGTGATAATGAAAAAAATGTTTAGTTTGTTTCTGCAACCATTTACTTTTTGTTAATCGAGTTTGCTTGTCATTAATACATGTATGATACAAAATGTGCATGTATGATAAAATCATATTTGATTTTCCAAGCGCACTCTCGGGCCTTCAGATGTGGTTAAAAGTAAAAAACATCACTCATATTTACAATATTTATTGTTATAATATTGCACATTTATAATATCTAATTTGAAATGATAGATGAATAATACAACAAGCAAAATACCTTAAAATACAAATCTAACATTAGATGAAAGAGAGGATGAATCTTCAACAACCATCATGCGAAGACACACTCACAAAAAGAGGAAAGGAACACAATAGACAACATTAAAAAATAAAAGACTACACAAAAATTAAAGACACAAATAGGCAATCGGAGCCGACTAAGGATGACTATGTGTCACGTAAGTAGCAAATGGTGAGGGTATCCGGATTGCCTGCACACAATCACCCGCTTATCAGATTAGTATACTAGTGGTCTCGAATCATTGTTGTAACTCCTCCATGTAATACGACTCCCTAACAACATGGCAGAACACAGTGGTCAAAGTAACACACAGATGAATATGTAAATGTATATTGAAAACATAAGGCGTACGAAAAAAAAACTAATGCACGTTATCACCATAGGAATCTGATCGTATTTCAGAGGGGACAGGTGATAGAAAAGTTAACTTTTCATAAAGACAACTCGCTGGCATAACAAATGATGCATATGCATGCAAAAATGTATGAATTCCCTCTGATTTTGCTACATTAACAAACAAACATAAGTACAATAAACCAAAATAAAAAAGAATCCCTATAAAAATTGTAAGATACTTGTAGAAAACTAATCTTCAGTCACAAGTACAGAAAGGAGGTATGATTATAAAACAGTCAAAAATGAACTTGATCAAGAGGTTCATTGTTTATTTATAAAAGGTTTTTACTTTAATCTTATGTAAATAAATAATTACCAGTAAATTGTGTACAGGCTAAATTAGAACGAAACCAAAAAGTAAAATACCTAAAGGTAATCTACACAGATGTTTGATTTCTTCAAAAAGGATGTGGGGGAAAGGAAATTAAACATTCAGATCTACATGTCAGAATGTGCATTTATTCTCAGTAGTTTTTAATGATTGCACAGTTACTCAAATAATCAAAACATCTATACATCCTTTTGTAATATTTATGAAAAACCCTCCGTATTTCAAAAACATATCCGAAGCTTCACCTCGAATACAACTTTAATATATAAGGTAATTAATACATTTAAGCATAAAATACGAATCGTTTATGCATCATAGATATGTGAAGTAAATTATATAAAGTTTTCATCAAATCCATCTCTTCTTTTTATCCATTCATTCATACAGACAAATAAACAATGCTTATGCGATCAACAACAGGAACTTTAATTCATATGTTGAAATTTGTTTATCCAAACATCACTTGCATTTCTAATTAGTCCAACCTTTTTTTCATTTCCTCCAGGATAGCTTTAGCACCAACTGAAATAATCCATTTTAAAACGATCATAATATCAATATTTCATTACGACTCTATTGGATAATACGAAACCATTCACACTTTATTTTTTGTCATCCTTACAATTTAAGATACCTCTCTTTATGTACAAGTATTAACATCCAACGTCATGCAATTAATGAGAACCAAATTAGATATCCTAAAACATGTAATTTTAAGAACTCTGAGTTTGGCTTTTTCATTCATTTCCATTAATAATAGAAGAAATCATAATCAGAGTAAAAGAACATATACATAGCAGATTGAATCATAATACTTTTCAAAGGAACATTTCCGAGAAATAAAGCAATACTTACAGTGAACTCTCCTGGACGTTCCTCATTCGTACAGATCTGACTTGTGGTCCATTCATTGATTAGAATGTTGGCTGCTTCACCTCTGTCACTCGACGAAAGTCTAACTGCTCTTTCTTTCTTATTACAGGAAAAATTTACCTTCTGCTGGGAACTATTAGATACTGGAGCTGAAAAGAAATATTATAAATTTAAACATGATTTGATCACTTTATAGAGTATTCAATAGTTTTACAACATGTTTATCATAAAGGCCTGAATAAAATCCTTAGCATCTCTTCCACATAAGACATGAACTTCCAGTACCCTGTTCCAAAACCATGAATTCAGAGTTGTACATTAGCAGCAGACAACAGTTTTTTATGAGAAAGATGCTAAAGGGGGCATTTGTATTTCACAAACACATCTTTTTATCATAGATTCGTATGTGTTGGACGTGTCACCATTTGACGTATTGTATGTTGTGCTTTGAATCCACTTATTATATAAATCTATATAATCAATATAAAAATCATACTCATAGCTTTCACACATTTTGGTGGTAGTGCATTGTTTTAATTGAGGATCACTGACGAGGGTTAAGTACCCGAAACGTGCGTGTCTGATCCATGCTGCGAATTAATCTGTTCTTAAATGATGCTATTGAATTTGAAGACGTTAAACATTATATAAATCTGATATTTCATCCATATATCGCGTACTATCAAATTAAAATGAATAAGTACCACTTGATAATTCAGTGAATGAAAGTCAAATCTAAAATCAGAATCTATATTTCAAATCACAATAAATAAGCTTACAAACAAATGTAGATATAAATATATAATGATAATAAACGAAAACAGGGAGAATATCCCAAACATGGAAACCAACGGATCTTTTTCTGATGAGAAAAAAAGGAAGTGGAGAAACAAACGGCGCCATTGAATATGGAGGACAACGCCATCATATTGACATTCTTCGGCGTCCAGTGCAAGGCACAATTCATAGTCTTTTTTAAAATACATGTACTTTAGTTTTTACCAATAAGATTTACGTCGGGGTCTTTCATTGTTCCATCTTTCCAATATCCTAGATTTGCGACTGTCATTTCCGTAAGCTGTCCTCCATCTTTACGAAGTGGTAACTGCTAATCATACGAAAACAATATCATAATTATAATTCTTCGCTATTTTTTTTTTCTTTCTTTTTTTTTTTTTTTTTTTTTTTTTTAATGTATCTAATTATCAAATGACATAAATGAGTCTGTCTTTCAGTCGTTGATGTTTGATTCTGTTTCGAAATTTATCCTGTAATTGATCAGTGTTTTGCATGTAAGCCATCGTATAAATAGATCACATTAACATGCATAAGATCAATACCTCATAGATGATATTTCCGCATTCACTGGAGGAAAATCGTAGACGTTGCAGTGTCCTAAACTTCGCATTGAGCTGATAAATTATTCACATTTTGGTTTTTAAACAAGGTGTCCTAAGGGTAAAGTAAGTTGGATTTTTATACAAAAGATCAAATAATCTTATAAAATTGTCTCCAAAATTGAAAATCACATGAATGGACATTCAACAGAAAAAAAGAAGTATAACAGTTAGACAAATAACTCCGGACTGGACATTTGTCCGGAGTTCAGCCCCCTGAAGCACTGTAGGAAGGTAGGTTTTTATTATCAGGTGTGGTAGTACTTACTAAGAGAAACTTATTCCACAAAAAAAATTTCACCTGTGCCACCAGGTAAGGCCACCAGAGGTAATTAAAAAAAATTTTCCCACGGGAATTCCCGTGGGAAAAATTTTCCCGTCATTTTCCTGTCAAAATCCCGTGGGAAAAATTGGATTCCCGTGGGAAAATTTTTCCTGACTTTCATTTCAAGTAAAATACGGGAAAAATTTTCCCGTCATAGAAATTGACAGGAAAAAAATTCCCGTCATAGAAATTGACAGGAAAAAAATTCCCGTCAATATATTATGACAGGAAAAAAAATCCTGTGGGAAAATTTTTCCCGTCATTTTAAAAGACAGGAAAAATTTTCCCGTCTCTTTTAAATGACAGGAAAAATTTTCCCGTCATTTTTCCTGTCAATTATTAAACATGTGAAAAAGAATACTGTAAATTAAGATTCTGGTGATATTAAATCTGTAAATCATCATACATGTATATCAGTATATTATCAAAAGCTATGAATTATAGTATTTTAAAAGAATGGAAAAAACATAACAATCCACTATGCTTCATAGGCGAAAACAAAAACTAAGGATTATTAGCTATAATTGCCTTCTCCTTAAAATTTCAGCAAAAAGTAGAATTTGAGACATTGTTATGGTTCATGTACAGGTAGTTAAATTCTAAAATTAAATGAAAATGAAAATAAGTATTCCTTAATATTGATGACCATACTAAACATGTGGAAACATTCATATTAAGGAATTGAGCAGTTATCAACAACCACACAGTAATATTTTTTCATATGAATTTCGAAGTCCTCATTTTAAAAATTGCATTCGGAGTGTGAATTCTACTCTGCTAAAATATGCTACTATCATGTGTAACAAAAATAATTTATCTGGTAAATTTTTTTTCAAATATGCAAACTTTGTTTTAAAATGCTAGCTTACCTGCACTTGAAGTTTATGGAGTATGCCTTTGTTGATACAACTTTGAAATGATGCCACTTGCAATTTATTAAATCTAATTAGATTAAGCAAGTGAAATCATCCCAAGTCTACTATCTCTTTGTTCTTGGTGTTCCTTGTTCATTTTAGAAATTTGAATACACGTACTTCGCAAATGCAGGATTTGTATAGTCTTATAACATTCAGACATTCAAAATGAGAAATCGAACTACATGTACTTTAGGTAAGTATAGTTAATATTAGCTCTCAGTGCCATTTTTTCCATATAAATTTGGCAGTTACCAAGAAAAGGTTGCATCTGTGGATGAATAAAAGTCAACATCAGGACTGAGGAGTCTAAAGTGCAAGCCAATCAGAACCCTTGGCAACAATCATGATAAACAGTTCTTGTTGAGAAACAAAATCAAGTCACTTCTTTCTGAGAAGTTTGGTGAAATTATTTACTGAAGTTACTGAAGAGATTTCAAGGAATTCTTGTCAGCAGCAGGGATATTTATTACTAACAAACAGGAATATTGAAATGTTTCTAAGTGTCAATCATTCTGTCTAAATAAACCAAGAGTTCAGCTAACAGTACATAATAATCATGATAAGACCTCACTTGTACAAGCAATATACTTTCAAAGTTCAGTGTTTTATATTACAAAACATCTAATTTCAATAAACCCTAAACTGCTCTATATTGCAAAGTGTAAGTTTAAGTGTAGTTTACCTTATTCACAAAAATATTGTCAAAAGGAATCTACATGTGAAATATGCCCTACCCTCTACAATACTCTACATGGTTTTGTGTATTTCATATCTCCATATACCTTGGTTTCCATGGTCATGATGGTCATGACCTTTGGATCCTATACAAATCTTAATTCTTATGTTAAATGTTATGGTATTGAAATCCATGTGCAGAAGAACAAGTAGTCGTCAGGACAAGACTTTGCTTTTTTTTATTTTTTGGGAGGGGGCGGGGGGCTAATTAAACTCACTATAATTTTAGCATTTGACCTTGCTTCAGTGTAATGTCTCGCCCTTTGCTCTTCGAAGTATTATTAAAATCCATGCAAAAGGAAAACAGTTATTGGGTTTAAAAATTTTTTTTTTTTCATCAAGTACAGTGACCTTGACATTGAACATGTTGAAGGCATAATTTTGATTTAAGAAGATATGCCAGCATACCATAAGGAATTTAAGTGTCCTATGGACCTCTTCGGAGTTTCCATTACATTACATGCACAATGAAACCTGTGTTTGTGAAACATGAATGCCCCATCATCATCTTTGTTAGTATCAACATAATTTTCTGTTCAGTGGGTGAAAGTTTAAGGTCAACGGGTAAAAAATATAGGTATCAATGGAAAGGTCTTGTCATAAGGAATACACATGAGAAACGTCAACATGATCAAAGCCCTATCAATTACCAATCAAAACTTATACCCAATGTTAAAGTTTTCGAAAAGTATGTCAAAAGTCAAGGTCAAGTTCACAAGGTCAATTTTTTTTATATCAATGGAAAGGACTTGTCACAAGGAATACACATATGAAATATCAAAGCCCTATCACTTTCCATTCAAAAGTTATGCCCTATGTTAAAGTTTTTCAAAAGTAGGTCAAACTCCAATGTCAAGGTAAAAAATTTTGATATCCATGGAAAGGTCTTTTCATAAGGAATACACATGTGAAATATCAAAGCCCTATCCCTTACCATTCAAAAGTTATGGCAAGGTTAAAGATTTTCGGACAAACAGACAGACAAACTGACAGGACAAAAACTATATGCCCCCAAATCTTTGATTAAATATCAAAGCCCTACCCCTTATAGTTTAAAAGTAGTTCAAATGTCAAGGTCATTAATTCAAATGTCTTGGGAGTAATACTTTTTATAATGTGTGTATGAAATATTGAAGTCCTATCACTTATACTTGAAGAGATATTTGCTTAAAGAGCTTCTTAATAAAAATGTACTACATTGTATAAGGTCAAAGTTCAAAGTCAAGGTCACTAGGTCAAATGTCTTTTTATCAAACTGTAGTACTTGTTATGGTGAATGTATCTATGAAATTGAAAGCACTATCACTTAAATGTGAAAATATGTTATGATCAATGAGCGATATAAGTCCCCTACCGGCGGCATATATTTATGTCCTGCAACTCTGCCTATGAATTACTCCTCAATAAAACATGAGTTTTAATTAAACTCACTGTCTGTACAGCTCAGTTCTGAGGTTTTATCTGCTTTATCGATTCAAAAAAGAGGTCAAGCGTGATGAAAGTTGAACTTGCTCTGTAACTATCCAAGACTAAGCTGAGTATTTAACCAGAATATCTCTATTTGTTGTAGAAAAAAGTCTGGAAAACTGACAAAAACTGAACTGTGCAAGACCTCAAGGGGCATAACTCCTCAAAAATTAGGTCAAGTGTGACAAAAGTCGAACTTGCCCTGTAACTCTCCATGACTAAGCTGAATATCAAATTTCACCTGAATATCTCTCTTTGTTGTAGGAAAAAGTCCGGAAAACTGACAAAAACTGAATTTTCAAAGTCATCAAGTGGCATAACTCCTCGAAAAATAGGTCAAGCGTGACAAAAGTTGAACTTGCTCTGTAACTATCGAAGAGTAAGCTGTGTATCAAATTTCACCTGAATATCTCTCTTTGTTGCATGAATAAGTCCAGAAAACTGACAAAAACTGAATTTTCAAAGTCATCAAGGGGCATAACTCCTCGAAAAATAGGTCAAGCGAGACGAAAGTCAAACTTGCTTTAAAACTATCCAAGACCAAGCTGTGTATCAAACTTCACCTGAATATCTCTATTTGTTGCAGAAAAAAGTCTGGGAAAACTGACAAAAACTGAATTTTCCAAGTCATCAAGGGGCACAACTCCTCGAAAAATAGGTCAAGCGTGACGAAAGTATCCCTTTCTCTGTAACTATCCAAGACCAAGCTGTGTATCAAATTTCATCTGAATATCTCCATCCGTTGCAGAAAAAAGTCTGGAAAACTGATAATCCGACATACGGACACGACGGACAGACAGATGGACATACAGACCGAGAGAAAACTAAGAGTCCCCTCCGCATTGCCGGTAGGGGACTAAAAATATATGCTTTGAGAACTTCTTAACAAAAATATAACTAAAATGTAAAAGTTCAAGGTCACTAGGTCGAATGTCTTGGAATCAAAATGTAGTACTTGATATGATGAATATACATGTATGTATGAAATATTTTAAAAAGCCCAATCACTTATACCTGAAGAGTTATCTACTTTAAGAACTTCTTAACCATACGGACAGATAGGTTGTTTCCTATACATCCCCATCCCCCAAACTTTGTTTGCATGGGGGTATAATTTATTTTTAAAATATCAGCATCTGTAAAGATGATTGAGATATCCCTAAAATGTATTTTCATTTAAGTAGGTCAAACTTCAAGGCCAAGGACAATGGTCACATTGTCATGTAGGCAAATGTCATGCGATATATTAAAGCTGTATGATATCTAGTATACTACATGTATTGACAAGGTTTCATTATCTGAAAAACATGTCTAGTACAATAAAATTTGTATTATAGATTGGAACATATATTTTAATATTGAAAATGGTATATCAAACTAGACTGTGTTGCCTACCATCTGTTTGACCCAAAGGATGAGACCTTGACCTTCATTGTGTGTTGAGTCTCCCCTCATAAATTAAGAATTGAAAGAAACTGACTGGCTTGCTACGCTCGCCAGATGCACCATATTTCAAACAATTTTATGCCTCCTTTAGAATATAATAGAATCTTAATGTAAAATTTGAACGAAATTCTGCTTATGGTTCAAGAAATACAGTCATGAGTAAAGTTTTGAAGTGTTTACCAAAGTTAAGGTCAAAGCCACTACATGTAGGTCAAAAGGCAGGGTTTTATGAAAAATTGTTGTAAACTTTAAAGAATCTGTAAGTGATACATGGAAGTTCTATCCATGACATTTACAAATTTAACAAAGGTTTATGTTATAAAAAAAGGTCAAGGTTACTAGGTCAGAGGTCACAAATGAATGCTCTGATCACAAGGTGTTTGCAAATTAAGTATAAAATCCCTACCTCCCGAGGTTCCAAAGAAATGGTCATGGTTAATTTTTTTGAAAAGTAGGTCAACCTTCAAGGTCACTAGGTCAAGATCACTTGGTCAAAAGTCAAGGTCTGAAATAAAAGGTCTTATCAAGATTTATCATTGTGTAAAGTAACTTATTAATTCTCTTCATAGTTTAATACCTGATGGCTAAAACATGTTCAGAAATTTCTATATCAAGGTCAAAGGTCAAGATCAAATTTTGTGGGTGCATTTGATTCGTCCCATCATGTATGGTTTCAAGTTGCTGTGCAAAGTGGTTGTCAAGAAATTATAAGAATGTGTATCAATTTTAACCAGAAGAAAGATATTAAATTGTTTATACAAGTATTAAAAAAAAAAACAGATCAAATTTTGTGGGTGCATTTGATTCATCTCATTATGGTCTATCATCATGTATGGTTTCAAGTTGCTGCTCTGAACAGTTATCTAAAAATACCCCCTTAAAACGCAACACTTTAAACAAAATGTTGACGCATTGACGGACGGACAGACTCTGACTTAATAATTTCATTGACTAGATTTTCAAAAATTACTCTGCGTCAAAGTCAAGTGATAACACTGAATGTGCTAATGTCCATACAGCTCACTTCAGAAATTTGAAAATTGAAGTTGTCTCAACTTTGTCGGCATATTTTCAGATTAAAATATATATTGTGGGATAGATCTCAAACTCTCATAACTATCTGTGTATCTGTGCGACCAATATTATGCTCACAGTGAAAGAAAATAATTTTAGATGGCAAGATTTTTATGTTTAATCTTTGCGTAACGTCGTCGACATTCTCCATAGACTCAGTGCTAAATATCAGCGACGTCACGCTAAAAATTAACATAGAAAACTCCCTACATGCATCTAAAACTAATTATTTCTTTCACCACATGTGAGCATATTATTGGTCGTAGGTACACATATCATTACAGTTTGAGATCTATCCCCTATATAAATTTTAATCACAAATTATGTCGACAAGGTGGAGAAAACGGCAATATTCCGATTTCTGAAGTGAGCTGCGCAGACAGTAAGTCTGTCTCATCATGTCCATCAAAATCATTGGTTTTCAGTACACTCAAAGTTACAAGTACTGGTTTCAGACAATTTTAACTTTCCATTTCCTTAAAGAACTTCGAGAAGATGAAAGTTGCAAGCTAAAATGTATTTAAGTGGCCAAAGGGGGGGGGGGGTTAATACAATGTAGATGTTAGATGCAAAACAGAGGAAACTCAGACAATAAGACAGTTAGATAATCATGTTTATCGCTTTATCGCGAAAACTATGTGATCGTTACGATAAATAAATGCTAACTCTTATGATATAGACTAAAGCAATCCTGCATTTGCAAAACGATTTCAAAATATTTTAGCTTCGTTCAGCCGCTCGGTCAGCTCGACATGCTTGTTCGCTCATTTCATCTCATGGTATCGTTCGTTCCAAATCTAATTGATAATTCCACGCCGTAAAAAGTCGGTAATATTCAGAAAGGACGTTCCCGTCCCGTCAAAGTCCCAATGCCAGCAAATCTCCGTGTGCCGCCTACCAAGGCACACATAGATATAGATTTCTGTGTAAACATGGGCGGAATCAGGGGGTGGGGCGGATCTTCGTACTGACCCAAAATTTTCCCCAAAACCCCATATTTTGGCCCTTTCACTAAGAATCGGCAAATTTCGCCCTTGATCCCCGGCAAGGGGCGCTGGATCCCCAACTAATAAAGCAAGCTACATTTTTTTTTCACTTAATTGGTTTTACCATGAGCATATGAGTGATGTAGAAAGTTAAAGTTCTAAGCAAATAGACAATGTAAGAAAACAAGACGTACAAAGTCGATCTCTGCTACAAAGACAACCCATCCAACCCACTCTCCTGCTTTATTTCCACGCCGGATCGTCACATAATTTGTTATGTACGATTAGGCAATAACATTAGAAATGTCTCTTGGAAATGAAAGCTTCAGAGCCTAGTGAATTAACACAATTGCTGCGTTGGGGGTGGGGGGGGGGGGCCAAGGAGCAACCGTACAAATTTTTAATTTTTATATCAAAAACCAACTGGAATTACTTTCTGCTATCAAGACCTCACCTCCTCCCCCCCCCCCCCCCCCCGTTTTCTTCCTCCATTCCTCGAAGTGTCCGTCGTCAGCGGCGAGGTGTGAAAAGCCCGCCATGCTACATTGCATGTATATTACTATGGTCTACTCTGTACTATTTAGGCTGTGGGCGGAATCTTACTATGGACTTGTTTCGTTATTTATCTACTCTTTGATTTTTATTATTATTTCCTTTTCGGGGGGGGGGGTAATATACCGATTGGTTTATTCTGATGTGTTGTCTCTCTGGACTTATTTATTTGAGGAAGTGATTTTTATTTTTAAAATATGATTAGATTTTACATGTAAATTTTAATGGTTGTGGTTTTCGACAGTTTTTCTCTGTTTGGGCACCTGGCAGCCCTATGTTACATTCGACCAATTGCCTGTTGCAGTTTATTCTTGTCAGACCATTCCCCATTTGGGATGCCTCATAACTCTTTCTACAAAATTTCCGATTCCCACTGCAAGAGTGTTGTATAATTATATACTGCGTGCAGGATGGTCCGGCTTTTATAAAGTGCCACAACACCTGAATGCCCTTGCCGTACCCACCTATAGCGCCCCCCCCCCCCCCCAGTCTGGCCGTCATGAGATTAGTATTAGGGAGGGACGAGCGAGCGGATCTGATTTTCAACACATATGAGGGCCCCATGGATTGAACTCTGATAATCAATTAATCCCATAAACTGAAGAGAAGGGAGGGGGTTGTAGCTAAGATTGCCGAGTACTGAGACGAAATTGCGTAATCTTACATAATACAGTAGCAGGGCCTCGCAGCTTGTGACAATTTACGACCCGTCCGGGTATTCAGAGAGGAATTAAGGCAGGCTACATTGTATTTTATTTGCTTTACTGTTGTTCATTTTTCACTGATAATCATAATCATCGTCAGAAACAATAATTAGTTTACCATATTGAACGAAATGAAGATATCCAGAGAGACAAGCAAACAGTTACAATTATTTATATATACCGAACTATTTTCTGCTGCAATGACCCCCCCCCCCCCCCCTTTTTTTTCTCCTTTCCGCGAATGGAATGGTCGTCACATCTGCTTGTTTTGTTAATTCATAACAATTAAAAAAAAAAATTATTTCAGTTATCAGTTTTAGCCTGATACATGTAAGCATCAAAACATTGATATCGTAGACCTCCCCTCTACTGGAATGGACTCTTTCGCATATAAACTCCTATCCCGCTAAGACTGTACGTGTTATGTAAGATTACGCAATGGTCAGAGAGAAGCTACGTACATTACTAGTATATAGTTTGGTGTCATAATTATGTACTATGGGCAATTTTGATCAATTACCATATTCATTAGGACTACTAATGAATAAATTGCCGAAATTACATACGACATTGGCTTTATTCTTTGATTAATATTTTTGGGTTCTTTTTCTTTCTTTCTTTTTTTAGACCCTCTCTCTCTCTCTCTCTCTCTCTCTCTCTCTCTCTCCTGGAATTCAAATTCAAATTCAAATTCAAATTCTTTATTGCAATCAACTCCAAACTTTGAGTCATTATGCATAAACAACAATATCAACATAATGTTAATAATAATGATAGTTATACAATAAAAAAAAAAAAAAAAAAAAAAAAAAAAGATGATAGTGAGCAAAGAGATCATGTACAGGTGTATACATGTAAACACTAAGACCTTCTCGGGTCGTTATTGGATAATATATATTTGACCAAATGCATTGTTTGTTTCAAAATTTTTCCACCACTGTTCATTAAAAAGTTAAACTGATCAGATTTATCAAGATTATTAAAATTTGGACATTCATGACTTATTTTATTAAACATGTCATATCTTTGTTGTCGGTATAATTCACAGTTCATTAACGCGTGAAACTCATCTTCGATCTCTCCGCTATTGCACTTTAGACAGAGTCTTTGATCAAGGGGAATCACAGGACGCTGATGTCTACCTGTTTCCACCCGGAGATTATGGGCGCTGATCCTAAACTTCATGAAATTTCGTCTCTCGTGGAAGTTACATTCATTGAGATAATCTTCATAAACAAAATTTTTCTTAAATTTAGAAAATGTTCGTAATTTAGCGTTTTCATTTATAGACTGTTTCCACAAATTACAAAATGAAGATTTTAGATATGTTGTAGCGGTTTTAAGGTTTATATTATAGATGTCGCTAATATTGGAGATATCGCCTAATGATTTTATCCAACTAACAAAAGAGTTAATACCTCTATTTTCCATATTTTCTGCCTCACACAAACAGTCGTTAATCAAGGATTTAAATATACGTTTTGTTTGAAGCCCGGTCCAATATTTCAAGGTGTTCTTTATTATATCAAGAGCTAATGGATATCTCCCTAGATCGCCAATTATACCATAATTTGATGAATATTTATTTAAACCTAAAAGCCACTTACAATAAGACATGTTTACTTTATCAACTTGACACTTTTTTGATAAATTCTCAACAAAACTTCCAAAGTCTTTAGCTCTACGGTCATTAACATAGCCCCATACTTCCGCACCGTAAAGGCAAACTGGTTTGACTGTTTTATCAAAAAGATCAAGACTTACTTTGGGAGAAAAGAATTCACGATCCACTACCGATTTCAGTTTAAAAAGGGCTTTGTGGCCGCGTTCATACATATTGTTTCTTGCGATTGAGAAATTATTACACGCATCAAAAATGACTCCTAGATATTTATAGGACTTTGTATATGCTATGTATTCACCATTAAATTTTATATCTGCATTCTTTGACACTTTACTGTTGTTAGCAATTTCCATAACCATAGTCTTATCTGTATTAACATGAAGTCGCCATTTTTTACAATATTCACCGAGTTCATCAAATTTTTGCTGTATCCCCGATTTTGACGTTGACATTATAACTAAATCATCTGCATAAAGAAGGCATTTAACTGTTGAATCGTTTATAACCGGACTATCTTTATCACTTAGACAATCTGGCAGATCGTTGATGAATAGATTAAAGAGAAAGGGAATGATCGTCAATTTCAACACGTTACGAATACCCAGCTGCGATGCGTGAAAACTGTGTAAGATTACGCAATTTGGTCACAAGTTTGTTTTCGTTCCTTTTTTGTTTTTGCTATGTTTGTTTTTAACTTTTTTATCAATTTAATTATTGTTAAACTATTAATTGTGAACAAAATAATGATACCCAGAATAACAACTAAACATAATTACAAAATCAGATTTATTTACATCAAGGATTTTATACGATTTATAAATAAGTCCTTCGATCTTTACATCTTGATCGAGTTATTTTCTTGACATGCCCGACTCTAAAATGTTTGATTCTGCAGTCCAGACTCGAATTAAAGAAATTGTCGTCACTATTCGAGAAGGCTTCATTTTGCAGTTAAGGTATTTTTGTTCTTCTGCCTTTTTTTTTTTTGTTTGTTTGTTTGTTTGTTTTTTTATTTGTCTTGTTTGTTTGTTTGTTTTAATTAATATGACTTTACAATAACGAGCAGCAATAAAAGATAGTTACAAATAGTATTGATATATAAATCTTGTTAATCTTCTTTTGGCCCGGGGGGGGGGGATTGGTTAGGTTATTTTGCCGGTTTATTGTATCAATTATTATTATTATTATTTTTTTTTTTGCTGATTGTTTTTTTTCCAAGGGGAAGGTACGTGTTGGTTGATTTTTTTAAAGTTTTATTTTTACTCAATTATAAGCGTACGTGACAACATATAACCACAAAACAGTTTATATTATTTACATTCATCAAGTTATTTTAAATTATTTTGCTGCTAATTATTTTGCTGCTAATGTAACACCCCTACTTCTTTCCATTTTCCTCTCTTCAAATGGTATGGTCGTCACTTTCATGAAGCACCGGCCCTCTCCTCCTTATGTAAGATTATGCAATAGCCATAGCTTAGCATATTGTCATTCCATGCATGGTTGAATTCACAAACCGAAGGTACAAAATGTACGCTCCTGTGTACTTGTCAAAACAATAGTCTGATATACTTTACAATAGAAATTGCTTTGTTCGATTTTTGGGTTCACGATCTATCAGGTCATCTGCGATTTGCAGTTGTCCGTTTGTAGTCGAAATGGTATCACGCAAGGTTCCTTTACTTATTTAAATCAACTGATATGGTTATATCATAAGTAGAGTGTCTCGACTCGAGGCGCGAAAGTGCGGGAGATGTTGATCCCACGCATAAAGGGGTTCCATGAGCCTCCCCTGTAAAAAATATTGCAGAGGTGCAATCGGAGCAGGGGCGGATCTAGACCGAGAACAGGCCATAATTTTATTCTTGAGTTGGTATTTTGGTAGTTAAATACAAACATAAGAATAAAATTTTGGCCTGTTCTCGATCTAGGGCGGATCCAGAGGTTGAAAAAAAGGGGGGGGGGGAGGGGCCGACCCAGAACCCCAATTGCCGGGGGGGGGGGGGACATACAAATTTTTATGGGGTTGTATCGACCCAAAGGGTCGATTCAAGGCACGATCGAAGTGCCGAGCTTGGGAGGATACGAGACAATGAGATTTCATAACTTCTGACTATCCTTTAAAATTTCTTGTTGTTTGAAATTCTCATCAAGACACTACCGAGAGTAGCAATCCAAGGAGGGATATAACTATATCAAATTGAGGAAATATCATTATGTCTATGTGGGAACACACTATATATATAATGTTTGAGGTACATTTTCCAACAATAAAATTTACTGCGCAGTATCCACAAAAAATAAAAAAAATCACTGCGCACATGATTAATTATATATATATATAGTGCAGTAGTCATTAAGCAAAATCAAATATTTTCAATATATTTCGAATTTGTCATAGGACAATATGATAATAAAACTGAGCCTGATAAAAAAAAAACCGCACACTGCCCGGGGGGGGGGTATGACCGTCCGCTTAGATCCGCACCATTGATAAGATACAATAAGCAATGCATAAACCAAGAAGTTATATACATTGACACGCCTTGTGAAAAGGGCGAAGTATTAGAACTAGTATGTACGAGGGCTGATTGATACGTTTTGAGTCTCGGTTTTCTGGGATGCAGAATTTGAATTTGATTGAATATCCACCTTATTCACCTGATCTTGCTCCATCAGACATTCATGTATTCCAAAAACTGAAAGCAGCTATTTCTGACAACCACTTTCAGTCCGATGATGACTTCATACTTGTGGTGAATGACTTTCTGACCAGTCAAGATAAAGGTTCTTTAAAGGTCCTTAAACATCGATGGCAAAAGAGTATAGATACTGTTGGGGAATAATTACGTAGAAAAAGAATGAAAAATGTCTGATAAAATTCGAATTCTTCAGTGAGAGGCTTACAACTTATCAATCAGCCCTCGTAGCTCTACTGGTTGAAGACCGAGCTTATGACCCTTCGTCCATCAGTCCAGGGATTTTTCCACTTGTTTTGGGGACGAATTTCGGCCCCTTCTCAATGCCAAATTTCCTCTATTTTTCCCCCAAAATCACCCTGAAATTCCCAAAGAGGCATTATGAAAAAATCACCTGAGAAAATAAGACTCAAAACCTGGAAGTCAGCACAAAATGTCCTATTTCTAAGTGCATTTTTAAATGTTTTTGATTCATCCCTTGTTCAGTTCAAGCAAGTCAATAGATTATCAGTGTTAATTAATTATACTTTAGGGTTATAATTTGGTGAGAATTTGTACAAAATTCTCTCAATTTCAGAAAAAATGTCGCAAATTTTCCCAAATTGGACAGGCACAGGCACAGGCACCTTCCCCAAAATAAAAAAAAAAATAAAAACAAAAACAAAAACCCGTTCTCTGACTGTCCATCCGCCCGTTAGTCCTGCGCCTTTTATCTTGCTTTCACAACTGCTCTGAAACCATGAATGACTTTAATTAAATTTAATTCTTGTGAATCAATACTTTCTGGGTCTTAGAAAAATTGGGAGAGGTCATTTTCTCTTACGAAAGTCTATATATGTATATTATTTTGTGTGTACTATCCGAAACTATATGCATTACAGAAAACTTATTCTTTTTGCATTATGATTGGATTATATGACCTAGTAATGCACCATTTATGATCAAGAAGGGAGCTAGGGCATCTCCAACCAGACCCTGTTGCAGTACCAACAGCAAAACACCAAAACACCCGATGCGAAAATACAAAGACGAGCAAAGCAAGAGACAAAAAAGAGACATTCGACACAAAAACATCAAACACAAAAGACCAATAGATACATAAACCAACGAGACCAATGGGTAACCGGTGCTGACATAGGATGGCAATGGTGTGTTATCCGGAATACGTGTTAATTAAGTTATACAATATAGGTTGAGCATTAAATCTGTGATGACTATGTGGAAGGTTGTTTAGTGTCTAGTACAAAGAGGGGAAAGAGGGGGGGTCCTTAGGAGTCCTTATCTTGTCCTTAGGCATGTTAAACTAAACAAACAAACAAATAAATAAATAAATAGCCGGAATTAGCGTCTTGAAAAGTATTGGATCGATCATTTCTACAAAATCTTGTTTAAAATGCATCTATTCTGAAACTCAAAAAGGACTTTTAGAAAAGCGATTGTGTTCGCCTGTCGATGCGCAGCAATACTGCATACTATGATCCTAGCAATCTAGTATTTCGCAGGGGAAAAATCGAATCTATCTCACCTCAGGTCTTCAGATCTCCCCCCCCCCTCCCCGGCATCGAAAAAAAAAAGAAAGAAAGAAAAGAAGAAACAAAGCAAAACAACAATAATAATAAAAAAAAAAAAAAAAAAAAAAAAAAAAAAAAAAAACTTGTCTTCTTTTACTGAAGATGTATGAATGAAATCTGTGCTCACATCCGCGCGGTAAAATTAGCTGTGACAACGAAATCGAAAGTAGATCTCAAAATGTGACATGTCTATGAAATATTACCTTTTGTCGGTTGCAAACGTTTATTTTAGCACAGGTAATATGTCGTAGTCATTAAGCATCTTAATATGAGAAAGTCAACCTTGTAAGTATAACTCCTAGTCGATGCATGTTACAAATGCAAAACTTCAAAATTTTAGCGAATTTCCTCTGACAATGCACATGCACATCAGGTCCTGGTTTGTAGAAGTATTATGTAATTTGGCACATTATTATATGCCCATTTCACAGTTATTCATAACTTCAAACAAGAAAAATGTATGAATATTCTACAATAAATTTGACCAGGTTTTCTATTTCTAATTTATTATTTAAATTTTTTTCTGAATATATCAGCAGGTTGGGGAAAACTTCAAATGGAACTATTATAGCTTAATCGGGCTATAATAGCTAGATCAAGCTATTGCTTACTTACATTTGTCAGTACAAAATTAATCTAAAATGAGAATTTTTGAAAAATGTTCACTGATTCCATTTGTAATCAATATATATTAAAACTTTTCACAAGAAACCTATATTCAAATACGGACCAATGATGAGCAACAAGATTTTATAAATATGAAAAGTTTGAGGTTCCTGATCTCCTTATCTGTTGACATTTCTACAGGGGTTTCATAAAAATTGTAGTATTTCATCAGTACTAGTGCGACTTGTAAACACAATTTTAAGATCATAAATTTTTCATTTTTTTCTTAAGAAAAAAATAGTTTTATGATAGCTAAATGGAGCTATTATAGCCCGATCAAACTATTATAGCTCGATCTGAAGTATTCCCCAACCTGATCAGTATAAGAAGAAAACTGCAGGAATTTGTCAGATTTTTCTATGGACAAATCTGACAACATATTTCCAATTAAAGCAAAACACAGTGACTTTCTGCAAGTTAATTTGACATTACTATTAAAAAGTTTTTTCTTTAAAGTTGCGTACAATGATATGCACATACAATGCAATATGTGTCTTTGACGAGCACCCACCTACATGTACATTGCACTTTCACATTTGTAAAAGTGTATCCATATTTATATACATGTACATTTTCCGAACTCTTTAGGAAAAGCAAATGTGCATACAGAAGATAACTGCAAATAAAATTCAAAAACATGAATTCTAACATTTGGCAGGTAACATTTGGTTTTCAATAATGGCTAGGCTTATATTTCTATTTATCCTGCAATAAACTTTTTATACACTTTTTAATATAAATCATACATGTATTTTGTTAACACGTTATAATTCATTTACTATGAGAATCTTAATTTACAGTATTATTGTTAACATTTTTAATAATTGACAGGAAAAAACGACGGGAAAATTTTTCCTGTCATTTCATAAGACGGGAAAATTTTTCCTGTCGTTTAAAAAGACGGGAAAAATTTTCCCACAGGATTTTTTTTCCCGTCATGATATATTGACGGGAAATTTTTTCCTGTCAATTTTTATGACGGGAAAATTTTTCCCGTATTTTACTTGAAATGAAAGTCAGGAAAATTTTTCCCACGGGAATCCAATTTTTCCCACGGGATTTTGACAGGAAAATGACGGGAAAATTTTTCCCACGGGAATTCCCGTGGGAATTTTTTTTAATTACCTCTGGTGGCCTTACCTAGAGGCACAGGTGAAAATTTTTTTGTGGAATAAGTTTCTCTTGGTAAGTACTACCACACCTGATAATCAAAACCTACCTACCTACAGTGCTTCTGGGGGCTGAACTCCGGACAAATGTCCAGTCCGGAGTTATTTGTCTAACTGTTGTATCGTTTCTTCTCCAAAATAGTTAAAAATTCTTTAAAAATCTATTTTGGTCGAAATGTTTTGAAATTTTGTATACTTCAAGAAGAAAGGATGTTTTTTGACATATGTTACGGGTTTTTAATTTTTTTTTGTCGCACAACCGAGATATAATGTGTAATGGGATTGAGGGGTTATTGAGCATAAGTGCACATTGGATCTCAGCTCAATGACTCTTGCGTTTGAAGACGAGAATATTCAGATGCATTTGGAGCAAGATATGCAATGCTGCAGAGTGTCTGTTGAGGAGACATCCGTCATTCCAGCTCACAGCGAACGCATGATTA
Source organism: Pinctada fucata (assembly GCA_028142955.1). Lineage (NCBI taxonomy): Eukaryota > Metazoa > Mollusca > Bivalvia > Pterioida > Pteriidae > Pinctada > Pinctada fucata. Next base: position 38,150,120 of record AP027111.1, on the reverse strand, counting down.
CAGGGCAGATGGTACCTTTGAAAGCTGACAGGTCTTTACCTTTCTATGGAATCGATGAACCATCTAAAAGATTTATGGAGAAGACAGGAGTTATGGTTGGTAGATCGCTAGTAACTGCGAGTGCCAGTGAATCAGTACCAATACGACTAATGAACTTAAGTGATGATCCGAAAGTTATATATAAAGGAACCGTTCCAGGATTGTTCGAGCCAATTAGAATTGTCATGCCGCAGAACAGTTCTCCGTCTACAGGAAGACAGACACTGCCTGATCATATACAAACGTTACTAGACAATGCAGAGGACTTGACCCCAATACAGAGGCAGGATGCGCACGCATTTTTGCTGACGCACGCAAAGCTGTTTGCAGAGAAAGGTATAGAACAGGGTCATACAAAGCTGATAAAGCATACAATCGACACAGGGAGTGAGAAGCCAATAAGACAGCAGCCTCGACGAGTACCATATCAGCTGAAAAAGGAAATCGACACGCAGATAGACAGTATGTTGGCGAACAAGATAAGGCCATTTCTTGTTTTTATTCTGTTTTGCGTCCTTTTAAAATTGAGAAACCTACCAGCCAGCCAGGGAGAAAAACAAACAAGCATATAAAAACAAAGTTGCAATATCATATTATGTGACCAAGTACAGTCGGACAGAAACTTCTTTCATTTGATTAATTGATTATTGTTAACAAAAGAATGCTAGATAATGCAATGTCTTGAATCATTGTTATACTTTAACATGAAATATGAAGAAAAATAACTAATTTCTCTTTAAATTTTGTAGGAAACACGTTTATTTTGCAAAAGATGTTACTATTCTTTTTTTGTTTTGTTTTATGACTTTCGGCTCAAAACCTACCAGCACGAGGACGCAAAACAGAAAATAACAAAGAAATGGCCTAATTAGGCCTTCATCAAGTCCTTGGGCTAGTCCTATTGTGTTAGCTCGTAAGAAGGATGGATCATTACGATTCTGCATCGACTTTAGAAAGTTAAACGCCGTGACGATAAAGGATGCTTATCCTTTACCAAGGATAGACGATTCGTTAGACGCACTAGGAGGTTCAAGATGGTTCTCGACTCTTGATATGTTGTGTGGATATTGGCAGGTAGAAGTAGCCGAAACGGATAAACAGACAACTGCATTCACATCTCACAGAGGATTGTTCGAGTTCAATGTAATGCCGTTTGGACTATGCAACGCCGCCGGAACATTTGAACGTTTAATGCAGACAGTATGCGCAGGCCTTAGATGGGACATTTGCTTAATATATCTGGACGATATAATTGTCTTCAGTTCAACATTTGAGGAATATTTGGAAAGACTTGATGTTATTTTCAAACGACTTTGTGACGCAGGATTGAGGCTCAGAAGCAAAAAGTGCAGTCTCTTTAAGCACAGGGTATCGTACCTTGGACATATAATTACTGAGAAGGGCGTCGAGACGGATCCGGAGAAAATAAACTGTATTAAAGATTGGCCTACGCCGACAAACGTTGCAGACTTACGCAGTTTCCTTGGTCTATGCTCGTACTACAGACGGTTTGTGAAAGGATTTGCTAAGATAGCGAGTCCCTTACATAGTCTAACGCAGAAGGACAAGCAGTACAACTGGACCACAGATTGCGAGAACGCTTTTAAAGACCTGAAGAAAGCACTCGTAAACGCACCTATTCTAATGCCCGATTTCTCAAAGACATTTATACTGGGTACAGACGCATCCGACAGAGGTATTAGAGCAGTGCTGAGTCAAGTAATCGAGAGTACAGAGAAAGTAATATCATATGGCAGCAGGTCATTGACAAAGTCAGAGAAGAAATACAGCATTACAAGGAAGGAACTGTTAGCATTAGTACACTTCATTAAAGTGTACCGACCTTATCTATACGGTAAACACTTTATCTTAAGGACAGATCACAGTGCCTTGAAATGGATGATGACTTTCAGAGAACCCGAAGGACAGTTAGCCAGATGGTTAGACTCCTTATCAGAGTACGACTTTGAGATACTTCACCGCGCTGGAAAGATACATAGAAATGCTGACGCACTTTCCAGAATAGATCATGAACCACCACTGAACAGACTAGATGACACAGTTGCAGTTATCAATTTAAGTAAAGGGAAAGAAGACATACGGCAACGACAGTCAGACGACCCGGAAATAGCAGAAGTCATGAAATGGATTGCTAGTGGTAAAAGACCAAATTGGGATAAGGTCTCGACACGAAATATGACGCTGAAGGCGCTATGGGCACAGTTTGGCCAGTTATCAATCAACGATGAAGTCTTGTCCAGGAATTGGTACACAAAACACGGGAAAATAGACAGAGTACAAGTTGTTGTACCACAGTCTTTCAGAGTAACTGTGCTACAGCAATGTCATGATGCGCCTTCTGGAGGACATTTAGGGAGGCAAAGAGCACTTATGAAGTAAAGCAGAAATTCTATTGGCCTGGTATGGACAGGGATGTAAGGGAATGGTGTGCATCATGCGAAGTCTGTGCAAAAAGAAAGAGACATGGCAAGAAACCTCGTGCACCAATGCAAATCACAGGAGCAGGAGAACCCGACGAGAGAGTTGCTATGGACATACTTGGACCGTTACCTGTCACGCACAAAGAAAATAAGTACATTCTAGTGATTCAGGACTACTTCACTAAATGGGCAGAGGCAGTTCCGTTACCGGATATGGAGGCTAAAACAGTTGCGCAAGCTTTCATAGACAATTTCGTAACAAAATTTGGATAGCCACGAGTTTTGCACACGGATCAAGGACGCCAGTTTGAGTCAAGGCTATTCAAACAGTTATGTGAAATCCTGGGAATAATTAAGACACGTACGAGCCCCTATCATCCACAATCTGACGGCATGGTGGAGCGCATGAATCGGACCATTGAAAATATGTTAGCTACATATGTCGACGCAAATCAGAGAAACTGGGACGAACATCTTCAGTTAGTATGCATGGCGTACAGAGCAGCAGAGCACGAGAGTTCTGGGTACACACCAAACTTTCTCACATTTGGCAGAGAAGTTGTTCTTCCGATAGAACTGATAGCCGGCTTACCCCCACAGAAGATTTCAACGGAGGAGTATGCTGAACACCTGGAGGAATCGCTTTCGCTAGCGCATGAAATAGCTAGAAAAAGCATTGGAGATAGTCTGAAACGCCAAAAACTGAGATACGACACAAAGTTGGCATGGAAACCATTTGAAATAGGCAGTAAAATATGGTTGTACACGCCTAAGCGGAAGAAGGGACTATCGCCGAAATTTCAAAAATGGTGGACAGGCCCTTACACAGTACTAAGAAAATTCAGTGACGTTACTTATCAGATAGAGAAGGGAAAGGACCGTTCAGTAGTTCATATCGACAGACTGAAGCAATTTGTAAGCAGAGACGATAATTTAAGCGCCAAAGACACGGCCGTTAACAAAAGTAAAAATCATGAGGAAGATGACTACTGCGCTCCATACATTTCTGATGTCATACTTGACCCCGTCAGCGCTCCATACACCTATGAAGTAGACAGTACCGCGAACTATGGAATGCCGGTAGATCAAAGACAAAAACATACTCAGTGCCATGGCATCGCGATCCGTAAAAGACAAGTGACCGAGTCAGAATGGACTGAATATGAATGAACATAATAAGTGATCGAACTTTGTGTAGTGACTTTCGCGAGTGCACCTATGGACAGAGGGTACATAGAAAGAAACTTTTTGATTCGGGACGAATTATTCAGAGGCGTGGGTTATGTTACAAACTGTATATATGGACTGTCTATTGATGTATATTATTCATTGTAAACATCTTGATTATCGTTCTTGATTATTGTTAACCATTGTTCTAATAGATGTCGCTTTTTGATCACGTGATTTACCGTGTATATAAACCCTGATTTAGTTGATAATTATCAGTAGCTGTAGTAGTAGAGTAGCAGGCAGTTAACAAGTTCTGAATAAGGGCTTGAATACCTGAATAAGGTTTATCACTCTAAAGACCTGAATAAGGCATATTTTATATTATCTACTCGTTGCTGACGCCACATTGCCATTTTGACAGACTTCCAATAAATATTTGAAACACGATCTTCATATCTGTTTCTTTTCACAAGGAAGTACAAAAGAACCCCGCAACATTATTATGGAACCGATTAGCTTGTAATAATTAACGATCTGGGGGTTAGAATGATAATAATTAACCATAATAATAATAATAATACTACGTTTTTAGGCCCGCTTATGTATCGGACAAATAATAACGATTTAGCATATATATATAGTAAAAAGGAATTACTCGAAATCGGGACCCGATTCCGATTATTAACATGCACATAAGCGACCCTAACCTGTTTTGTTAACCCCTTATTACAGCTAGCATGAATATAGCTTCTGCAGAAAATAATTATTTTCCATCTTTAAAAATTAGTAGCATTTGCATATAAGCACTGAAACATTGATTTAGCATGTTGAAATCTAGAAATTCATTTTCAGCTATGTAGAGGAAATTCGCGGACCAAAGCGAGCCAGGCGAGCTAAATCTCCAAGGAAAACAAGATGGACGCCGAGGTTGCATTTTCCGCGCGACGCTGAAAATGGAGCTGAATATAACCTTCTATATGCTGAGATAATTCATTTCAATTATGTAAGCTACTTAAAGGGAAGTTATTTATTTGATTTCATTGGAGCTTAACAGAAATTGTAAGCCGAGGGAGACGGTGCAAGACAAACCGTGTCAAACTCAATGATCGTCTGCAGGCTGACAGGTGCTAGGTGCGAGTAAAAGTTTTCACAGTCATTGCGAAAACTCACTAGCCCAACTGCCCTGGCTACCAAAAATTTCCTCGGGCTACTAATATTTTTGCTCAGCCCCCCCCCCCCCGAACTGCACGGGGGGTACATACAATTTTTGATGGGAAACACTTGCGAGGCCCAAAGGGCCGAGTTGGGAGTTTTGTAGAAAACACGAGACTACCCCCACCTGGGATCGAACTTGCAACGTTTTGATGTTAAGTCGGACGCTCTACTGAATGAGCCAAAGAGATGTCCCACTGGCCCAGTCTAGTACAAGTGCCAGTTTACTACACTATTCTCCCCTTTCAATTTTGGGCCTCCCTACCCCTTCGACAACCCTCCAACCCACCATCTCTCCATGGGATTTATGTTGGGTATACACGAGACTACCCCCACCTGGGATCGAACTCGCAACCTTCACAATAGTGATCAAACAGTCCAATATCTTTAAGAATGAATTGTTTTCGGCGTATATCCAATACATAGATACTTTCTTTCATTTTTCTTAATTATGATTTAGCTTGTAGACTTTGGATTAAAGCTTGTGAAAAAAGTTTTAATTTCGAGGCCTGCCGTATATGTACATTAGTTTAGAAATCTGAATACGGTTGACCACTGACAATATTGAACCGCCAACTGTAAAATGTACATCTTCATTCATAATCAACGTTTTAAAAAGTATAGAGTGAGCTATGCATTGCTCATTATGAATAAACAGAAAAAAAAACGAAATAAGTATGTTGAATCGAATAGTCAGTGGGCCAGCAGCGAATAGACAGCCTATGATTACTATTATTTATAGCATTTAAAAAAATATTGCCCTATTGAAAATAAATAAATCTCATTAGAAATATCTGCAATCATTTCATTTTTTTTTCTTTATCGTTTCCTCTTTGCAGTCTATGCCTTTACATTATGTTCGCTAATATGAACCCTGCCCCTCTAGTGACGTCAAATCTCGTGACGTCACACGATGCGGTCTTTGACAGGTGAAGAAATAGTAAGTAGCAAATAACTCCAGAACGATACAACTTAGAAAGATGGAGTTTTCGGGATCTTTTATTATGCATAGAGATGATTATTAGTGAGTTTTATATTTTCGTCACTGCAGCTACTCTTTAAATAATCGTTGAGCGTCTCGTTGTCGTCTATTGTTTTTGTCTGATGATCTTTGCATCATGTGGATGTTTTCAGTACAGGCTATCTTTCTGATGATTCCTTCAAGTCCACATTCTTCAATTAAAAATTCCGAACATGTTAATAAATCAAGTTTCTAAAAATGAAATTAGCTAGGATACGCTATTTTGTTCGAGCATTTTTACCAAATTTCTATTCAATTTTATTTTCAAACCGCATGTTTACTTATATTCAATAGATTAGATCCTCCGCTGGAAAAAAAGGGTTTTAGATCCGCTTATGCTTGCAAACAAACAAATCTACACGCACTGACCAATTGTAAAAGTACTTTTATTTACACTAGGTACTTCTTTATTTAGAATCCTGTCACATGATTCTGAATCAATACATGCATGTGTAAACAAGGAAGGGCATTATACCTGACGAAAATCATGAAATTTTTCTCCTGCTGGTTAGACAAATCCGAAATGAATGAATAGATTTTAAATATTTTCAATGGAAAAAAGAAAACATTATATGTCACCCTTCATCAGTCTAAAAACCCTAAATTTCAGATATATATCGTTTTCTTTCAGATTATGTTGTGTAATGGGTCTATTTTTAGAACAAGGTAATGGAAAATTCCAGAATTATATCCTAAGTATATAAATAGCGATAGATATAGAGATTATTCAATACAAATTTTGACCTAGACGTAGGCGGACGAATCTGTGAGTAAACTTTTTCTGACATAACTAAAACTAAATGCATTATTGTTCAAGTAATAAAATGCACATAAGTATATAGTAATATGGTAGTGTTCCAACTCTACACCTTCCGAAAAACATTTCAAACCAATTTCAATGCACCAGACACGTATTTCGAATAGTAAATCCTCATCAGTGTTGCTTCCATCCAAAGTGACTTTTAGAAACAGCCAAACTTTGTTTTCAAATTAAAGGGGTAGGGTCAAAAATGACCATTTTTGGCCCCAACCAAATTTTTTTTAAATGTTCTATTTTCTTATTCATTATGCTTCTTCTAAACAAAAAAGGACAAATTTTATGTAATTTTTCGAAAACCACACCTTTTAGGGCAAAATGATTGAAAATTGAGCTCTATGTCTTCACATTAGATATTCAGATTTTCGGCAAGGGACAAACATACCTACAGTTGCAAGGCCCAGAACAAGGGCATGTAACAGGTTCAAATAATATGGGACATTCCCTTTTATATTCTGAATCTACATGGAAAGTATAATTTTGTTACATGCTTGGATATATACTATAAACTATAATGTTGAAATCTTGTTGTTATCATTTTATCACTTATTTCGGTAATAGTGGGCAATTTGGGCGGGAAATAACACTCATATTAATTGACAATATCTATTTTCGATTCATTTTCAATGAATAACAATATCTCTTCTCTTATTTGGAAGATAAAAAAAAGTAAGAAAACAATTTTTGAAAATAGCAAAATATGGGGCCAAAACGGCTTATTTTGCCCCTTTGTGCAATTTGCAGAGAGCGCGCGACTCCAAATTTCCTGTAGGGTCTATTCAGTATCCAAATAAAATCTATTATCAAAATAGCATAGGAGGGATGGTTCTAAGATGTTAATCTCCTTTAATTTCGATGATATTTTTAAATGCATTGACAATTCCGAAATAGCAAAATAAAATATATGACGTCAAAATGATAAAGTGCCAAAACAAAGCATCTTTCAGGCGACAGAGCTTGAAAGAAGTGTGCATTTCTGACTAAATCAGAAAAGACATCAAGAACGCGTCAAAAATTTGACTTCGGAGTGTAACAAAAAATAAGAACACTTCTTAGACATCTCTCTAGATCATCCTGAACATCCATGTCACGGGGAACGAGTAGTAGTAATTTGAGATTTTGTTTTAAATCAAGAACTTTTTGTGAAAGGAACCCTTCCGCCAGTAAACACATGAAGTAGAAAAGGAAAAGCAAACAAATATTTCTCAAATGAGGTTGATAATTATGACTTTATTTCTAGAAAAAATTAATCTTGTCTTCCGATATTGATAGTGGTAAAGGAATTTTACGGTTAAAAAGTTCATTTACAGAGATGCAGTTTGATTTGAAATTAATTTCTTTTTTGAGTGGAAAATGCTTGTTTGTGTTTGTTTTCTTTTTCTTTTCTTTTTTTTTTTTGTTGGTGCAATTTTGCTTAAATGTACCCGACGCGGACATCAAGCAAAATATTTAATAGTACTATGGCCTAAACTAATTTTCTTGCTAATTTCAAAAATCAAACTTGTGCATTTCGACGATCCCCCGTGTGAGACATCCGCGTGACTCCCTGCCATTGACCTCATTCATGTATTAGCCGGTTGTAGACAACTCAGCGTCTTAGAAAATGGCTGTGGCCATTATATATATATCGCATATCGTAATGCCACCATTTAGAAATGAGAAACCTTCAGGTAGCAGAAAGTAAATTTCATATACTACATAATAGGTTCACTATGTCATCTCTTGTAAACGCAATTTCTTTAAATTTTTGCTCTCCTTGCATACTTGGATACCTTAAATTCTGTTGGATTAAGTAAACGAAAGACAACCAGCTTCAGTCTCACCACTATCTTCAGGTTTATTCAGTATTCCCTGAAACCGAAAATATATAAATAACTTCTAATGAAGGGTTCTGATTTCTTGAGTACTGATGACCATGTCTGCATAATCATAAAGGGACTATTTTTAAATCAAAATTTAAATAGATTCATTATTTATCACAGTTTATTACATACACGTAATTTACAATAGTCTAGCATCATGCAGTGTTTCTTTCCCCTCTCAGGTTACTTGGTTAGAAATATGAAACCTAAATAACATTTCAAAAATCATAGATTTTCTTCAAAAACCCCTTTTGACTAAGATCTACTGTCCTGTCTGAAAGTTGGTAAGACCTTCCGAAAGTTCGCTCAAGTCAGTAATTGCATATGACAGACGATTTCATAACCAATTGAAATCTTTGAATTACATACACATGTATATTTGTCATTGCATCCTATTGTATTGTTTGTAATGTCGTCTTGCAATAAGGAAATTCCGTTGTCAATACATAAGAATTGTTAATGTATATCCGGATAATAGCTGATTTTCCAGTAGATTCATTCAGCGGACAGACACCAGACATCACAAAATTTCGCGATATTTTCATTGTGACGTCAAACTAAAAGCATAACAACACATCAAGGTGCTTCAAGACGGTGCGATCAGATATGACGTCACAATGGAAAATTTTGCCAAATGATGTGATGTCTGTTGTCTGTGTGTATAAAATCAAGGTAAGGAACGGTCAAATCTTTTATCTGGAAAATGGACTATTTGGGGGGGGGGGGGTCATGTACACGTAATCTGGATTGCTACAATATTTGCTATAAATGTAGCCAATTGTTGTCAAGTTCAGACACGTGTACACATTGGTATCCCTATCAAATGTGCTCCGAATAATTTGTTTGTTTGTTATCATCTGATCATGGTAAAAGTGCTCTTGTATCTCGTTCTTTCTAGTATTTTGTAGTGATTTTCTTGGTGTCTTATTTGTTATTATGTTGGACAATGCAGGGTGGTCATGTTGGAGATGTTTTTTTAGCATATAAATATATACTATAAATATAACATACATGAATTCCTTTGTTATATGTGTTATATTTATATGTGTTATATTTGTTATATTTATATGTGTTATATTTGTTATATATATGCTTTTGTCAAATAAAATATTGAATGATTTTTTTCTTTGTCTTCGTGGAATCAGAAAGAAACAAAAGTTCACGAGAGAGTCAGAAAGTGCTTTGTCATTTTCAACTATGGCGATTACATACAACATATCTTCTGATGAGACCGACAAGAAGACAATAACTGCAGAAAACATGAGGGACAGTGAAAACATGATGTGTTCTACCAAAGTCGATAAGAAGACGGATGATCTAACTGATGAGAAAGACATAAAAGAAAATAGCTCAACAGTAGTTAGCCTTGCTACTGTGCTTGTGATGAAGACATTCTGTGATATAGTTTCACAACCGAACGAGAAGGCAGGAGCAATGGAAAGTTGCTTTGACGATGGCTCAGAGAAGATTTCTTCTTTCAAACATGATACGGCAGTTCCAGGAAGAATTCTTATGCACCTTAGCAGTGCATGTTCAAAAGGAATCAATATTGCTGGAAAACTTGGTTCATCATCTGCAGAGACTTTGAAAAATATCTTGTGCAATATGGATTATGTGCCGAGGCAACCTTCAACCTCGATAAATGTATATCCGATTTTTGGACTGAAGGAATATTATCAAGAGCTGGAGAAAAATCCTGATTTACCGATACAGCAACGCATGAAGTGTGATTTAGTGCGATGTGCTTCTTTCAGCTCTTATCCCAACTCTGCAAAATCTTCTATGAGTTTATCGAAAGCAGGGTTCTACTACGAAGGTAATGTTGATGAAGTGAAATGCTTCGAGTGTGGACTCAAGCATAAACATTGGACGAAAGGTGATGATCCCTTTGAAATTCATTTACGTATGTCCCCGGAATGCACTTTTATAAAGAATGTAGCAGAAGAGATTGATAGGCATCGGCAAATAGATAACCAGCCTTCAACCTCAACTCAAAGCATCCACTCATCCTCTCAACTGACTTCACAACAGAATGCGAGCGATATCACGGGGACTAGTATAGGAGTTTCTTCAGGGGCTTCTTCTCCTGTACAGCCTCAAGGATCACATTCCTCGAATGGAAATGATTTACCATCTTCTACACGAAGGCCTCAACATTCACGAGACCCGGTAAATAATATGACTGGTCAACGGAATGATGGATCTCAGAATATTTCGACAGTATCCAGAAACTCTAACTCGCCAAGTGGAACAGACCGTTCACAGACGCCCAGAAGGCCATCACAGATTACATCACAGGCAATAACATCGCCAGCTGTTTCTGCGCCCGCTCCGAAGAAGTCAGCAGCCGAAACCCTTGAACCCCTGGGGATAAGTATAGAGAAACCCAAATACCCCCAATACGCTGTTATGGCGACAAGGTTGTCGTCTTTCAGACATTGGCCAAAGCATAAGAAACAATGCCCAGAAACACTTGCTAAAGCTGGATTTGTATATGAAGGTACGTGCACAAATGTAATATTAAAGAAGGACAATGAGTTTTAAAGACAATATTTGATACAACCTTCGCTGGATGAAATGGAATGTTGACAATAAAAATATCAATATGGGCAATTTTTGTAGAAGAACCCAGGAATCAAACAAGAGTCAATACATGTATGTCAACAAATAGTGAAGTTAGTAGTATGTGAGGAAAAAGAGACAACATCCTGGGTTCCATAGCGAAAAGTATGATAAGTTATGACTCAGAAACACCTTAAACATCTTAAACCTTTTTCTTTTCTTTTATTAGGAACAGAGGATTTTACTAGGTGTTTCTTTTGTGGGGGTGGATTAAGAGAATGGGAAGATGAAGATGACCCTTGGGTTGAGCATGCGCGATGGTACCCCAAATGTGTTTACATCCGGCAATGTAAAGGCGACAAGTATGTGCAGGACATCATAGAAGGAAAACCGTTGGAAAGGGTGAGTATTTATCGGTTAATAAATAATCTTTTAAAGTTACTTTGTTTAGATTTTACGTATTTATTTAAAAATTCCTTGCAATTCAGAATTCAAATCAAATATGTCAAAAATTTTTTAAATACACGTACTTTGAATTTTTGTTCAGATTCGAGTTAGCGAGTGATGGCCTGTAATATATACTTCCATATCTGAAGTAACTTCAAGTAAGTCAAGGCTTTGTCAGCGAGTTACAAAAGTGAATTAAGATGGTGCAAATTGAATCGAAACATGGCCATTTTCTCCACTACCTGACACTATCAATCTGAATCGCAATTATATAAGATGAATCGCAGAAACGTGAAATTGATCGAAAATGAATCTTACCGTTTCTTAGGTTGAAAATGAGTGTAATGAGGAACCCTTGCAGTGGAATCTTAACGCTGATGAAATATTGATGTTACCCGCAGTTCAAAGTGTCATTGAAATGGGGTACGGCAAAGAGATCGTCTTGAGAGCCGTGAAAGTGAAAATGAAAGGTAAGAGGGGGGGGGGGGGAATGAAAAGGTTTAGTACACGAAAAACAGTTTGTAAAGAAATATGCAGATTTTGATTTAGTTTTTAGAAGCATTTTCTAATGCATACTCTAACGATGATCAGTTCAATTTTCAAAGCGAAACAACGATATGATGTTAAACGTCTTTAAATTCAATAGCATCATTTAAAACCTGATAAATTTACAGCATGGACCAGACATGCACGTTTCGGGTACTAAACCCTCGTCAGTGATCCTCAGTCTAAACAATGTAATATGGCCAAAAAGTATGAAAATTATTATGTCCAAACATGTACCAAAAGACGTAGCAGAATGGATGGGATATGATGCTACAGGACCCACGTTTTAGAAATTTCAAGTAATTTTGTGACAGAAAATTTCAAATGCGTTGAAAAGACAGACGATCAACCAAAGTTGATCGAACTTGGCTACATGTGCCCTCGGGGACTCTTGGTCCACCAGCAGTGACACTCACCAAGTAGTTCAAATGTTAAACGTCTTTAAATTCAATAGCATCATTTAAAACCTGATAAATTTACAGCATGGACCAGACATGCACGTTTCGGGTACTAAACCCTCGTCAGTGATCCTCAGTCTAAACAATGTAATATGGCCAAAAAGTATGAAAATTATTATGTCCAAACATGTACCAAAAGACGTAGCAGAATGGATGGGATATGATGCTACAGGACCCTAGTACTTCTCCAGTTTTCTCATAAACCATTATGTTGTATTTTCAAAACATTCCATTGTTTGCTGATTATTTTATCACGTATAAAATTATAAATATATTCATATATACATTCATTCAAATTCAGAACAAGATATCAAATACGTAAGTGCAGAGACATTATTACAAAAGGTTTGGGATATGGAAGAAACAGGCAATCAAAATAAAGACAAAGCTGACGACAGCGAAACCATAGTGGGCGCTACTGGAGTTTCTACTCCCGAGAACAATAGAGAGGAAACCAAAGGTAACTAGCCACATTTACATTGTTGTGGACATTTTCTTCTGGATATTGCAATGTCTCCTCTTATTTTGATTATAAAGAATAAGCAGAGTGATATTGTCTACAAACGAAGCAATTTTATAATAATAATAATTATTATTATTTGTATTCGAAATGCGCATATGATGTACTTTATTATTACAACACAATATACTATTCGTATTTCAATATTTGAAAATTTTCTGATATAAAAATGTTTCCCTTTTTTTCATTTCTTTTCAGAAGAATTCGAAGCATTACTAGAAGAGAACAGACATCTAAAGGATCAACAGATATGCAAAATATGTATGGACGAACCGATTTCTATTGTATTTCTCCCTTGTGGTCACATGGTAACATGTGGCAACTGCGCACCTGCCATGCGCAAGTGCCCGTTATGTAGGAAGTTTATCAAGGGAACCGTGAAAGCCATACTCTCTTAAAAGTTCTTTACTGTAAAATGAATTGAGCCTGACACTTTCATCGGAAAAGATTGTAAACATTCGGAAGTGATGCAACTCTATACCTTCTTGAAGAAAATTTCAAACCAATTAATTATGCACCAGTGGTGCTTTTATGTTAAATTACAAGTGAATCTGTGCAAATCAGCAATTATGTGTGTGTACTTTGCTTTGTAAGAAATGGCTAAGTCAAGACTATTTTTTTTTTGAGACAATAACTTTTGATAAAGATAAACCATTACATGTGTGAATGAAAGTTAAACACAAGACCAAAATGCCGGAATACCAAAGTGACAATTATTAGGCATACAAATCATTGAAACTTTCTAAGGAGAAAGAAATAACAGACGGAGACAATGAGACAACCTCATAGAATCATGAATGACAGCTCAATCTAATAAACAATTCCCCAGAGTCCAGAGAGAGCGCAATTTACTGAAGAATGCTGCTGAATGCGCACGCTATTCTTTTGGGTTTTCATCTAATGTTATGTTTTAAATAGAGGCAATTCCCATGTACTTTGTTGATTTTTACTTTTGTTTGTTCAAGTGTTTTCATCTATGTTACAATGTATGTTTTTAATAAAGGCAATTCACATGTACTTTGTTGATTTTCTTTTACACTTTCTTTATTCAATGATTCTTACAGGAGCCCTTGAATAAAAAGGAAAGGATCTCAAGCATGACCACCTTTGAATGTTGGTGTTATAGCTTGGAATACAGTAATGATATAATTCATTAAGAAAAAAACCAAAACAAAAGACAACAAAGCTTCGACCGAATGATCTGAAAGATAAAGGTACGGAATTTTTCTTGTTTTTGTATTTTACCAATTGTCCATTTATTCTTTTGAAAATCAAAAGTCTTTCCATCGCCTCTTAAAATATGCAAAACCTTACACAACAAGCAAATGAAAACATTTCGAAAGAAGCAAAAATGGAATTCCAAACAGAGCTGAGATTATTTGTCTGGAGAGAGTAAGTATCTCACTGCTTGCAAACAGCACCATCTGTTTACGTGTAAGATAAAATATAATATTCAACTGTGGAGTTAGGTAAGTAAGATATGCGCATTGCAAATGTGCATTCATAGTGATAATGAATAAAATGTTTAGTTTTTTCTGCAACCATCTACTTTTTGTTAATCGAGTTTGCTTGTCATTAATACATGTATGATACAAAATGTGCATGTATGATAAAATCATATTTGATTTTCCAAGTGCACTCTCAGGTCTTCAGGTGTTGTGAAAAGTAAAAAAGAGATAACTCATATTTACAATATTTATTGTAATAATATTGCACATTTATAATATCTAATTTTGAAATGATAGATGAATAATACAACAAGCAAAATACCTTAAAATACAAATGTAACATTAGACGAAAGAGAGGATGAATCTTCAACAATCCTCATGCGAAGACACACTCACAAAAAGAGAAAAGGAACACAATAGACAACATCAAAAACAAAAGACTACACATAAATTAACGACACCAATAGGCAATCAGAGCCGACTAAGGATGACCATGTGTCACGTAAGTAGCAAATGGTGAGGGTATTCGGATTGCCTGCACACCCCACCCCCCCCCCCCCCCCCCCCTCTTATCCGATTAGTATACCTAGTGGTCTCGCACCATTGTTGCAATTCCTCCATGTAATACGACTCACTAACAACATGGCAGAACACAGGGGCCAAAGTAACACACAGATGAATATGTAAATGTCTATTGAAAACACAAGGCTTACGAAAACAAGAGGCCCAAGGGGGCCACATCGCTCACCTGAGTTGCAGACAAAGGAATAAAAGTCACAAAAATACTTCTACAGATCAAAGCCCTTGACAGCCATATTTGTTGACCTATCGACAAGAAAAACACAAACTTGGCAGAGGACCTTTAGTACTTGCTTGCTGCAAGGTTTCTTGAAATTCTGTGCAATGGTTGCAGAGGAGAGTTCGAAAATGTGTCAGCCAATCAGAGTCCTCAGCGGCCATATGTTTTTACCGATCAGCACAAAATACACAATCTTGGTAGAGGACCTTGTGTACTTTCTTCCTGTAAAGTTTCATGAAATTCTGTGCAGTGTTTTTTTTTTGCAGAGAAGATGTAGAAAATGTGTTAGCCAATCAGAGCCCAGGTGAGCTAAAAAAACCTGACTTCAGAGTGGAACAAAAATTAACAACACTTCTTAAGACATCTCTCAAGATAATACTTATGCTTTCGGTATGTCGATCACGCTTCCGTTATGAAGAAGTTTGTCAAATGAGGGTACCTCCCATGACATATTTTTGCCTATGGTAGTGCCAGCTGTTGACAGATCCTGACAAAAAACAACAATACTTGTAGGGGACCATGATTATTTCATTCCTACCAAGTTTCACGAAATTCTTTTCAGCAGCTCTGGAGAAGAAGTTGAATATGTATGAAAATCACTCCCCCCTTCTCCTTGAGTAATCTAAGTTACCCGAGAGAGACGCTTATACAGAAGCCCCCTCCCCCTCCTTTCACTGTGTTATTGATAACATTGATGTAAATGTAGTGTTCTATTTTTACATTAATATTTTGAGCTGCTCTCAATATTTCAATTTCAAAGTTATAAATCTAAGTCTTTACAAGATAAATTTGAAAATACTTATTCATCTTTTTAAAATTATTTAGTTTCCTTTTCCATACTTATTTAATAATTTAGAATATATAACATTCAAATGAATCGATAATTCAAAAATTTAAACCTCAAAACATATATCAATATTAAAGAAAGACAACTCTTGCATACATGAGTTCTGCTGTTATACATGTACCAACTATAAGAGCTCTCCCCCTCTTATACGAAACTAAACTTAACAGGGTTAAGATTCCTGATATAGATAAAAGAAGTACCAGAACTTGAACCCACAAGCCTTGGGTCCATGTTCACAGTAAGCATATCTATTCATGATTGAAAAAAATACTCATAATAATCTGTTTAGCAGTTCTGGAGAAGAAGTTGAATATGTATTAAAATCACCCCCCCTCCCCTTTCCTTTTCACATAAAAAAATAATTTATAAAAAATCAAAAAATCAAAATTTTAGTATAAAATATATATCAAAGCATTTAGTAACTTAAATGTGATAAATGTGCAGTAAATGAATGTGTAAAATCATGAGTTATTTAAAGAAATAGTGCAAAAATGTGCATTTCTGACAAAGTCCGAAAAGACGTCAAAAACGCGTCAAATATTTGACTTCCGAGTGGAACCCATAATAACAACACTTCTTGAGACACCTCTCTAGATCATCCTAATGCTTTCGGTTTGTCGATACGTGCTTCCATTCCGAAGAAGAAGTTTGTCAAAGGAGGGTACCCCCTGTGACCTACTTTTGCCTGTGGTGACGCCTCCTGTTGATGGATCCGGACGAAAAACAACAACACTTGTAGGGGATCATGAGTTCTTTATTCCTACCAAGTTTCATGAATATCTGTTCAGTGGTTCTGGAGAAGAAGTTGAATATGTATGAAAATCATCCCCCCTTCCCTTTCACATAAATAAAAAATTCATAAAAAATCAAAAAATAAAAATTTTAGAATAAAATACTTATCAAAGCATTTAGTAACTTTAATATGATAAAAATGCAGTAAATGAATGTGTAAAATCATACACATATTGAGTTATTTAACGAAATAGTGCAAAAATGTGCATTTCTGACAAAAACACGTCAAAAATTTGACTTCCGAGTGGAACCCAAAATAACAACACTTCTTGAGACATCTCTCTAGATCATCCTGATGCTTTCGGTTTGTCGATACGTGCTTCCATTCTGGTGAAGTTTGTCAAAGGAGGGTACCCCCTGTGACCTACTTTTGCCTGTGGTGGCGCCACCTGTTGATGGATCCGGACGAAAAACAACAACACTTGTATGGTACCATGAGTACTTCATTCCTACCAAGTTTCATGAAAATCTGTTCCGTGGTTCTGGAGAAGAAGTCGAAAATGTTGAAAAATTTACGACGGACGACAGACGACGGACGCCGGACGGTGCGCTATGACAATAGCTCACTTGAGCTTTGCTCAGGTGAGCTAAAAAGCGCTAATGCACGTAATCACCAGAGGATTCTGATCTTATTTCAGAGAGAACAGGTGGTAGGAAAGTAAACTTTTCATAAAGACAACTCGCTAGCATAACAAATGATGCATATACATGCAAAAATGTATGAAATCCCTCTGGTTTTGCTACATTAACAAACAAACAAAATTACAATAAACCGACAACAAAAAATTAAATATTTTCATATACTTGTAGAACACTAATCTTCAGTCATAAAGTACAGAAAGGGTTTATGATTATAAAGACAGTCAAAAATGAACTTGATCGAGAGGTTCATTGTTTATTTATAAAAGTTTTTTTTAATCTTTTGTAAATAAAAAATAACCAATAAATTGTGCACAGACTAAATTAGAACTAACCCAAAAATAAAATACCTAAAGGTATTTTCAAAAAGGATGTGGGGAAAGGAAATTAAACATTCAGATCTACATGTCAAAATGTGCATTTATTCTCAGTAGTTTTGAAAAATTGCACGGTTACTCAAATAAGTAAAACATCTATACATCCTTTGATTATATTTATGAAAAACCCTCCGTGTTTCAAAAACATATTTTTCAGCAATTGCGAAGCTTCACCTCGAATACAACTTTAATATATAAGGTAAGTAATACATTTAAGCATAAAATACGAATCGGTTATATATTATGGATATGTGAAGTAAATCATATAAAGTTTTCCTCAAATCCATCTCTTCTTTTTATCCATTCATTCATACAGACAAATAAACAATGCTGGTGCGATCGACAACAGGCACTTTCAGATGTTGAAATTTGTTTATCTAAACATCACTTGCACTTCTAATAAGTCCAATTAGTAGAGCAACCAAGTCGCTAAATTTGAAATTTTAATCAACACCCCTAACACAGGGCTAAATTTCATATCAAACGAAAGAATATAACGTGGGCCATGCGTTTGAGGTGTCGTAAACAAATTCGTATGGTCAGAATTTCTGTAATTTCACAGAAAGCGGAAAATTAGTAAAATTCAAATTCATAGATTTTTGAACAAAAACTTACTTCATTTTACAAATGGATAATCCATGTGGCCAAAATAAATGTCATTATGCTTATTGAAGTCAAAAGAAACTTTTTGGATTAAATTGATTTTTCTAATTCCAACTTCATGGATGAATGAGCACACATTCTAAGATAAATAAATAAAATGGAAAAATTCAATTCTTTCACTTGAATTTTGAGAATGTTGATTCAAAAATAAAAATAACTAAAAAGAAACGATATTTTGATATGTGAATGACAAATATGGATAATGACCATATCCTTGTCTACAGTACAAAATCGATAATTCAGAAAATCAGAAACCGAAGGCATACAAAATCAGGATAAAACAGGAACCAAAGCAAACAAAAACCTCCACCATATGAAAAGAAGCGAACTCCCGATATGAGAGTGAGACCAGGTGCCCAGGAAGAGTAAGCATCTCCTGCTTGCATGCAACACCCGTCGCTTCAATTCGGTAGAACTGTCACATCCGGTTACTTCCATTTTGGAAGATATAGTGTACAATCTTTGGTTGGATGGTTCAAATGGTCTATGACAGAATATCATCCACCATTCTGGATAGTGGGACATCATAGTGTATGACGAGTTCCCCATATCGACCGTAGAACTTCCTCAGTGACGATGTTAGTCGGTCACAAACATATCCCTGACTGAGAAGCTTATCTGAAAGACGCCGAGCTCTCAGAACAAAATCCGTATATTTGGTACTTGCTCTGGCATAGCGTATCAACTGAGATATGAACACGCCATAAGCAGGCGATGAAGGGATGTTGCTACTCAGAAAAGGAAAGTTCGTAATGCTGAAATTGAAGTCGTCACGTTTGTCATAGAGTGAGGTGTTCATGTGACCATCAGTGTCGTAGGACAACATTATGTCCAAATAGGATGCTGAATTATTTGTCTCTGTAGTTTCTTTGACTTCAAGCTCCGAAGGATAGATACTGCTCAGGTAATCCGCGAATTTCGGATTATTGATGGACAATACATCGTCTATGTATCTGTAAGTGAAGTTGAAGTCAGAAGCTAAGTATCTTTTCCCTTCAGAGACCAAAGATTGAATGAATTCAGCTTCGTACGAGTAAAGGAAAATGTCGGCAAGGAGTGGGGCACAATTGGTCCCCATTGGAATTCCGACAATTTGCTGGAAGACCTTTCCTCCAAACACCACAAAAATGTTGTGGATCAGAAAGTTTAACATCTGAATAATGTCTGTGTTTTTTGGAAAGTTTGACAGAGATCGATTCACAAACTTAAGAGTTACAGGCAATTAAACTACCCCTCCCCATAACATTGTTAATAACAATCACTACAAAATAAACTAGATGTTTCCTCGATACTGTTACGGAGTTAAACACCACATAATTACAGCAAAGTCTAATTTTAACATATAAATATGAATAAAAGTATTGTTTTATTTTAAAGTAGACGACAAATTTACATCAATGATTTTGAAAATAAAGCTTTTTGTCTTTCTGTACTATATCTATTCTGATGATTTCAAACATTTAATATGGAAGCCTTTTGTCCGCCCAATTATGGAAATCATTTAGTAAAACAAAGATTTTGCGATCAACAAAACAAGGAATTTACTTCCACAAGCTTCAAGTTAGATAGGAAGGGTAGCTGCCTCTACGACCCCTTCACATTTAAGGCATTTTCATCCTCCGTTTGACGGTGTTAAAACACTTGTCGCTAAAACGTAACTTAAAGGCATTTGTACTACATGTAGATGTAGATGATAATGGAGATAAACTCTGATTTCTACTTCTGGATCTCTCGTTTCTGATTGGCTGATTGTTGTTGGACATTATACGACATTGGCCGCGTACGAAAAATATGACTTTGTATGCATTTTTAAAAAAGAGTTTTGATTGTCTGTTCATCATTTCCCATGCTTCATCGATATTGAAATAGAAATGACCATACATTAAAGGATGCTCTACAGTAGGTCACCTTCTAAGCACATAGTAAATGGTGTTTTTATCCGAAGTACTCCTCTCACATTTTCGTATATAACGCCCGACTATTTTTTTCTGATTGAAAAATGGAATTGCGCGACAAAAAAAGGAACACTTCAAAATAATAAATGAGTGTAACCAGGTGCAAAATAGCTTTTCTGTCCGTTCCAGTATTACAGTTGGAAATAGGACATTCAAATTACTCAATATTAGGCACCTAAAATTGCGGATATATATTACACTTGTCTCATGATGCAATCGAATTGTTGTAGCTATACATGTAACATAATGAATTTGGACTTCTGATATAATTTTTGTAATCGGCTATTCATTTTATCAATTACATTTTAACCGTGTTTATTCACTGAAACTTTCTTGTTGATCTTCTTTTTGGTACTAACGCTGAGCTGACAACACCAGTCTCGTCGTTATAAAAGACTCATATTGTTGTATCGTATCTTGGACTCTTGAATATTCGTAGTTGAAAATCGGAACTTGGAGACATTGCACTGACTTCAGTCATACTGTTCATATCTTTTTTCATACTTTTTATTTTATTCGGAGCGCTTCGGGAAAAACGATCAAGTAAGTACGGATGATAAAACTGAAAAATTGCACAACGTTAACGAAAGGCATATTTCAATGTTTAAAACAAAGAAAACGAAGAGTCCAAACTCTGACCAATGAACTTGGCATATATATTTACATCACTGTCGTTCTAAAATGAACGTCGTAAGATACTTTTTATCATTTGATAGAAACTTCATGCGAAGTTTTGAAATTCACGTATTTTCATTACAACTTGTCACAAACGGGTCTCCATACGTGATCTTCACTTGACATATTAAAATGAGGTATTTTTCACGAAATTTTCAACAGGATGACATAATTCCTCTTTCGGCAGTTACTTTTATCAAACATACGTATATATAACGACAAAAAAGTACGATTTGATAAAAACTGTAACACGTGGTCAACCGAATCTTAATCTACGGAATCTTCTTTAGGAAATTACGGTTAACTTTAAAGTGTATACGCATTAGTTTTTTATATTTATTTATAAGCCTCTAGAAAAATTAACGATAAAAAGGCCTCAGAAATAATATACATATATTTGTCGATATGTTTCGAGACAAAAATTCAGTCTCGGGGCTTTAGATAATATATTAACACGGATTCTTCATATTTCATAGAAATTTGCATAAAACTGCCATTTTTCGAGAGAGGAGAAAATATTCTACCTCCAAAATAACTCTATAACATATTCACATATCTAATGGAAGAATTGCAATGACTCTCTGTACAAAACAGAGCCAAATATAGGAATACAGAGGATGTAACCGATAAATATTTCGTTTTTATTTTTCACGGTTTTATCACTTTTTACCAAATTTAAACAAAATCTGACCATGATGTATTCTTTACGACAGCTGTTCTTGAAAGCAGGGGTATTCAGCTAAAAGTTAAGACCAAATTCAGGCCTGTGTTAGGGGTGTTGATTAAACTCGAAAGCTAAGCCCCTTTTTCAATTTGGTCACTCTACTAAATGTTTTTTATCATTTCTTCCATGATAGCTTTAGCACCAACTGAAATAATCCAATTTAAAACGATCATAATATCAATATTTCATGACGACTCTACCTGGATGATACTAAACCATTCACACTTTATTTTTTGTCATCCTTACAATTTAAGATACCTCTCTTTATGTACAAGTATTAGCATCCAACGTCATGCAATTAATGAGAACCAAATTAGATATCCGAATACATGTCATTTTAAGTACTCTGAATGCGGCGTTTTCATTCATTTCCATTAATAATAGAAGAAATCATAATCACAGTAAAAGAACGTATATATAGCAGATTGAATCATAATATTTTTCAAAGGAACATTTCGGAGAAATAAAGCCATACTTACAGTGAACTCTCCTAGACGTTCCTCATTCGTGCAGATCTGACTTGTGGTCCCTTCATTGATTGGACCGTTGGCTGCTTCATTTCTGTAATTCGACGAAAGTCTAACTGCTATTTCTTTCTTTTACCTTCTGCTGGGAACTATTAAATACTGGAGCTGAAAAGAAATATTATAAATTTAAACATGAGTTGATCACTTTATAGGGTATTCAATAGTTTTACAACATGTTTATCATAATCGCCTAAATAAAATCTTTAGGATATCTTCCATCGAAAGGCATGAACGCATTTGAAATTTTCTGTTACAAAATTTCTTGAAATTTCTAAAACGTGGGTCCTGTAGCATCATATCCCACCCAGTCTGCTACGTCTTTTGGTACATTTTTGGACATAATAATTTTCATTCTTTTTGGCCATATTACATTGTTTAGACTGAGGATCACTGACGAGGGTTTAGTACCCGAAACGTGCATGTCTGGTCCATGCTGTAAATTTATCAGGTTTTAAATGATGCTATTGAATTTAAAGACGTTTAACATTCCTATTGACACCAATTCCTCCCTCAAAACCATGAATTCAGAGTTGTACATTAACAGCAGAAAACAATATTTATGAGAAACATGCTAATGTGGGCATTTGTAAATCACAAACACATCTTTTTCTCACAGATTAATATGTGTTGGACGGGTTACCATTTGACGTATTGTATGTTGTGCTTTGAATCCACTTATTATATAAATCTATATAATCATTATAATAATTATATAAACTTTCACACATTTTGGTCATAGTACATTGTTTTTATTGAGGATCACTGACGAGGGTTAAGTTTCCGAAACGTGCATGTCTGATCCATGCTGCAAATTAATCTGTTCTTAAATTTGAAGACGTTAAACATTATATTAAACTGATATTTCATCCATATATTGCGTACTATCATATTAAAATGAATTAGTACCACTTGATTCAGTGAATGAAAGGCTAAAATCTAAATTTAGAATCCGTACTTTACATCGCAATAAATAGGCTTACAAACAAATATACACCAATATGTACATCGAGACAATCACCGAATTTGACAAGTTTCCATTAAGCTGTTGCGACGGGTGTTGCATGCAATCAGGAGACGCTGACTCTCCCCGGGCACCTGGTCTAACTTCGGAATTTTATTCATTCCGAGGTTCCCAACCGTACCTACGGACAATCTAATGATTTTGCTTTGAGACTGAATAACTGATCGGCACTTCTTTAATGTTTATAAATATAATTTTTATATGATATAAAAAACGAAAACAGGGAGGAGATCCCAAACATGGAAACCAACGGATCTTTTTCTGATGAGAAGAGAAAAAAAGTGGAGAAACATATGGAGCCAATTAAACAGCACCATTGAACGTGGAGGACAACGTCATCATATGGACAATCTCAGCGATAATTGCAAATGAGTTAAAGAAGATCCTGACGATAATCTCAACAGCACTCATAATAGGGCACCAAATGGAGCATCGACGGACCCCCAGTAAGCTAGAGGTGGGACCAGGTGCCCGGGAGGAGTAAGCATCCCCTGTTGGCTAGCCGCACCCGCCGTCGATGTTCATGCAAGAAAATAAAAACAATATCTGAAACACATGCACTGTCTGAGGTAAGTCTATATAGAAAGTGCTATGGCGACCATGTCAGGAAACAATATTCAAAACACTTACTGTCAAACCCCTCGCGGGGATCTTTTTTACTTTTTTATTGCAAGGCACAATTCAAAGTCTTTCTTAAAATACATGTACTTTAGTTTTTACCTATAAGATTTACGTCGGGGTCTTTCATTGTTCCATCTTTCCAATATCCTAGCTTTGCGACTGTCTTTTCCGTAAGCTGTCTTCCATCCGTGCGAAGTGGTAACTGCTAATCATACGAAAACAATATTATAATAATTATAATTTTTTGCTAATTTTTCATGTATCTAATTATCAAATGACACAAAGGAGTCTGTCTTTCAGTCGTTGATGTTTGATTCTGTTACGAAATTTATTATATAATTGATCAGTGTTTTCGCAAATAAGCCATCGTATAAACAGATCACATTAACATACATAAGATCAATTCCTCATAGATGATATTTTCGCATTCACTGGAGGAAAATCATACAAGTTGCAGTGTCCGAAACTTCACGTTGAGCTGATACATCATATACATGTGTTATGACATTTTTGAAATGACAGTATTTAAATTGTCAATATTGAATATGGTTTATAGTACCAAATTTATTGTACTAGACACGTGTTTCGGATATTGAATCTTCGTCACTAGTACTTCATGTCAAGCAGTTTAAAAAATGCAATGATCACTGAGCGATATAAGTCCCCTACCCGCGGTATATATCTATGTACTGCGACTCTGCCTATGATTTACTCTTCAATTAAACATGAGTTTTAATTAAACCGTACAGCTCAGTTCTGAGGTTTTATTTGTTTTATCGATTCGAAAAAGAGGTCAAGCGTGACGAAAGTTGAACTTGCTTGGTAACTATCCAAGACTAAGTTAAGTATCAAATTTTACCTGAATATCTCTATTTGTTGCAGGAAAAAGTCTGAAAAACTGACAAAACTGAATTTTCTAAGTCATCAAGGGGCATAACTCCTCGAAAAATAGGTCAAGCGTGACAAAAGTCGATCTTTCTCTATAACTAACCAAGACTAAGCTGAGAACAAATTTCACCTGAATATCTATATTTGTTGCAGAAAAAAGACCGGAAAACTGACAAAAACTGAATTTTCCAAGTCCTCAAGGGGCATAACTCCTCGAAAAATAGGTCAAACGTGACGAAAGTCAAACTTGCTCTGTAACTACCCAAGAGTAAGCTGTGTATCAAATTTCACCCGAATATCTCTATTTGTTGCAGAAAAAAGTCCGCAAAACTGACAAAAACTGAATTTTCCAAGTCATCAAAGGGCACAACTCCTCGAAAATAGGTCAAGCGTGACGAAAGTCAAACTTGCTCTGTAACTATCCAAGACAAAGCTGTATATGAAATTTCACCTTAATATCTATATTTGTTGCAGAAAAAAGTCCGGAAAACTGACAAAAACTGAATTTTCCAAGTCATCAAAGGGCATAACTCCTCAAAAAATAGGTCAAGCGTGACGAAAGTCAAACTAACTCTGTAACTATCCAAGACTAAGCTGTGTATCAAATTTCATCTGAATTTCTCTATTTGTTGCAGAAAAAAGTCCGGAAAACTGACAAAAACTTAATTTTCCAAGTCCTCAAGGGGCATAACTCCTCGAAAAATAGGTCAAGCGTGACGAAAGTCGAATTTGCTCTGTAACTATCCAAGACCTAGCTGTGTATCAAATTTCATCTGAATATCTGCATCGATTGCAGAAAAAAGTCCGGAAAACTGATATTCGGACAGACGGACAGACGGAGGGACAGACAGACGGACAGACAGACAGACCGAGAGAAAACTAAGAGTCCCCTACGGATTTGCCGGTAGGGGACTAATAAAGCCAAAGTGAATTTTCCTGGCGCCATCTAAAATATAGACTTAATTTCCTCTTGCCAAAATGAACGGCTCCAAATTATAATAAGTAAAGTCATCTCTAGCTTTGCACACATATACATTTTGGTATAAGTTCTTGTTTTCAAAAAGAATATCTTATTAATAAGAAAATGAGTTGAGTGAGAAAAAATGATTTTAAATCATGTCGACGTGACCTAGAAAGAAGATTATCATCCTCTTGCAAAAGAATTACGACATCCGCAACTCGACAAGTGCATTTATTTTACACTCGGATGAAATTTCCTTGTTCAGTCGCAATGTCGTGATAAATTCTATTTTTACATGAATGGTTAATTGACTGCGTTCTGAATGGCTAAAACAACGCCTTGATGAAAATCTACCTACGATGACATCATCCGAGGTAGATATAACATTCCAGCAGCTCTCCATGTGCTAAAAAAGAAAAGCGATGATTGTAATATCCTTAAATGAATTATTTGATTATTTTGTCGATGGTTTCAATAAAAGATGTTACTAGTATTGTCAATTTGTGACACAAGAATGCCCACGTTAGCATTTTCATCAATTAAAAAGCTCAGTTTTATCTGCTCATACACCAAAGCTAGTCTACAGAGGATTGATGATAATATAAATAAATTATTTTTAGAGTTCATGTAATAAAATAAGTATTTTACATTTACCTCGATAAATACAATGGTTTAGCTCCCCTCGAGAAGCAATATTCACCTCGCACATCGAGCTCGGTGAATATTGTACTCTCGGGGATTTAAACCATTGTATTTACCTCGATAAAAGTAAATAATTGTATATTAGTATTCAATGAAGTGAGAAAAATAACTAATTATCGCATTTTAGAAGTACATAGAAACCTCTTCCAAACACAATTTTTGTTGTCCATGACTCGTCCTCTGATTAAACAAAAATTAACGAAACAATCCTGTCTCCTATTGAAAAGTTACATGAATTAATCTAATTTGAAGACTTGTCTGCATTCTACATTCCTTCAGTTACCTTGCTTTGAACAACCTTTTTTGTCGGACCTATCGCTTTTCAAATCGGTTGGATTATAAAAGTTTATGGATTGCATGGATGGATTGCTCTTTGGCCATATAACATTGTTTAGATTAAGGATCACTGACGAGGGTTAAGTACCCGAAACGTGCATGTCTGGTCCATGCTGCAAATTAGTCTGTTCTTAATGATGCTATTGAATTAGAAGACGTTTAACACATGGACATTTGAGCTACTGACTTAAAGAAGTTTGACCTATAGCTTTAAATCATAAGTAAATTGTTGAAAACCATTGAAAAATTACTTTTTCGAATAGGAAAGTATAATTTATTTAGTAATCATAATTTGCCTAAGGCTAGGATATCATCCGTTTAAATTTCTAATATTTAGCCATAAGTGTCCAAAGCGAAAAATAGAGTGTGCAATTTTTTATCATCCTATCTAAGATATTAAAACAGCAGTAATAAGATCGTTATTTCTCTCGATTTTAAATTTAAATTTAAAGTATTCAGTATTTGGAATTTCTACAAATCAAATCATCCAAGGCAATTAAGTCTCAATAGGGCAAAGTGAAGTAGACACCAAAATTTCTGAGCCTCTGAGAGAAAGACAAGAATTATGTATCAAATAAATGGTATAAAGACAACGCAAAAAATATAAATGGGATTCCAAGATAAAAGTAGCATTTGATTTGGGTTGGAAATCTAACAATTACCTGTTCAATGTTTCTTCTTACATTCACTTCTCTAGTTAGGAAACGACATTTCGGAGATAGACGTACATGAATTTCAATAGGATCATCACCCTTCCTCCAGTGTTTATATGTTATTCCACACTCAAAACATTTCATTTCGTCACCGTTTTCTTCATAGACAAAGCCAGCTTTAGCCAGTTTTATTGGGAATACTTCAAAGTTTGGATAACTCCTGAATGATGACAATCGTATTAATTCCTTATTCATTTGCTGACCGATAAGCCATTAATTGGCATGAAACATCTTCTTAATAAATTGCTGCTTTATCTGCAGTCGCACAGATGTTTTAAGCTTCCTCTGCAAATGACAACAAAGTGAAAATACTGAAGTCGAAAAAGTTTGCGTTGAAAGAAAATACAGAACTATCCACATAGCTATTAGCATTTTCTAAATGACAAATATGGATAATGACCATATCCCTCTATACAGCACAAAATCGATAATTCAAAAATCAGAAACCGAAGGCATACAAAATCAGGACAAAACAGGAACCAAAGCAAACAAACAAAAACCTCCACCATATGAAAAGAAGCGAACTCCCGATATGGGAGTGAGACCAGGTGCCCAGGAAGAGTAAGCATCTCCTGCTTGCATGCAACACCCGTCGCTTCAATTCGGTAGAACTGTCACATCCGGTTACTTCCATTTTGGAAGATATAGAGTACAATCTTTGGTTGGATGGTTCAAATGGTCCATGACAGAATATCATCCACCATTCTTGAGAGTGGAACATCATAGTGTATGACGAGTTCCCCATATCGACCGTAGAACTTCCTCAGTGACGATGTTAGTCGGTCACAAACATATCCCTGACTGAGAAGCTTATCTGAAAGACGCCTAGCTCTCAGAACAAAATCCGTATATTTGGTACTTGCTCTGGCATAGCGTATCAACTGAGATATGAACACGCCATAAGCAGGCGATGAAGGGATGTTGCTACTCAGAAAAGGAAAGTTTGTAATGCTGAAATTGAAGTCGTCACGTTTGTCATAGAGTGAGGTGTTCATGTGACCATCAGTGTCGTAGGACAACATTATGTCCAAATAGGATGCTGAATTATTTGTCTCTGTGGTTTCTTTGACTTCAAGCTCCGAAGGATAGATACTGCTCAGGTAATCCGCGAATTTTGGATTATTGATGGACAACACATCGTCTATGTATCTGTAAGTGAAGTTAAAGTCAGAAGCTAAGTATCTTTTCCCTTCAGAGACCAAAGATTGAATGAATTCAGCTTCGTACGAGTAAAGGAAAATGTCGGCAAGGAGTGGGGCACAATTGGTCCCCATTGGAATTCCGACAATTTGCTGGAAGACCTTTCCTCCAAACACCACAAAAATGTTGTCGATCAGAAAGTTTAACATCTGAATAATGTCTGTTTCAGTGTACTTATTTTCAGAATCGGACTTTTCTTTTACAAAGTAGGTTTTGTCATAGTTAACAACAATAAATTTGTATTTGCGATTACCGTTCTTACTTGTAAACGCATTACTTATAATTTTTGCGAGTCTTTCTTTCAATTTAGAATGTGGAATTGTAGTGTAAAGTGTCGAAAAATCAAAGGCTTTGATCGAATGGACTCTACTAAAATGAGTGGATTTCAGATGTTCTAAAAGTTCCTTCGAATTCTTTAAAATCCACATCTGGTTGATACCACTGCGAGAATACACTGTCGAACAATATTTTTGAAGCCCAGATTTGATTTCAGATAAAACTTTGGTGAGTAAGATCGATACAGATTTGGTAGAACATTTTGAGGAACCAGCGATGAAACGTTGTTTGTACGGATTCTTATGCATTTTAGGTATGCAGTACAAGTATGGTAAATCTAAATCTAATTTGGTAGTGTCGAAGCCAAAGGAAGTAAGAGCTGATTTGTGGTTATCTATTATTTCAGAGGCAGAAAGGTTTGTTGGGGTGTAAGTGGGATTTCCAGATAATATATAATAATACAATGATAATGGAAGGAAGATAACAAGAAAAATCCAATATACTAATATATAAGTAGAAAAGGATTGTATAATATTCTTCCCGTCTTAATTCGTAATTTTTTCTTTTAAGGCATCAATTTTACCTTAAATAAGTCACCTTTCTTTCTTTTGTTAAAAGTGTTCAGGAATTTATATTTTGTACGTGGCACCAATAATCAGGCTTCAATTTGGATTTAAACGAACAAATTTTTTATTGAATTTTAAAAAGTGTTTAATGATGCTATTTTGATAGATAAAATCAATTTTGTTATTAATATAATGAAGTAAAACATAATGTTGTTACACCATATGCTTTATGTCTTTGTAATGTTAGATGCCTTACATCTTCTTTAACTCATTTGTGTCATACTTATGCCCTTTGCCGTGTGGAACTCGTAAAAAACTTCCCCGCGAGGGTTTTGACAGTAAGTGTTTTGAATATTTTTCCTGACATGATCGCTATAGCACTTTCTATATAGAAATGGCCTCAGACAGTGCAGTTCATGGGTTTTATTGTTTTTATTTTGTGCATGAACATCGACGGCAGGTGCGGCTAGCCAACAGGGGATGCTTACTCCTCCCGGGCACCTGGTCCTACCTCTGGCTGCTGGGGGTCCGTCGATGCTCCATTTGGTGCTCTATTGTGAGTGTTGTTGAGATTATCCGTAGGATCTTTTTTAACTTACAATAAGAATTAACCTTTAAAGTTTACTTCAAAACTTACTTAATTTTAACTTTAATTATAGTTGCGAAGTTCTCAATCGTTCCAACAGAGATTCTAATGATTTTGCCTTGTCTTCACGACTTTGAGACTGAATAATTTGATTATTATTATCTGCCTAGCTGATATTACTTACTATTTATTATTACAAAAGCGTATTTTGAGTTTAGTAGAATGGAATATTTTATCATGTCGTTTTAAGCAATCAACCTGTATAATATATGGCTATATCTTAAAGTCATTTATTAACTTTATACGAAAATGTTTGTTATCCAAATTCCTTGAAACTTCTAAAACATGGGTCCTGTGGCATCTTTTCCCACCAATTCTGTTACGTCTTTCGGTAAATTTGGACAGAATGATTTTCAGACTCTCTGTTAATATTACATTGTTTAGAATGATGATCACTAGCGAGGGTTAAGTACCCGAAACGTGCATGTCGTGTCCATGCTGAAAATTTATCTGTTCTGAAATGATGCTATTGAATTTTAAGACGTTTAACATTTGCAAGAAATTGAGAACATTCAATACTACGTTTACAAAGATACATGTATATGAATACCTTTAATGAATGGCCATAGACATCACTGCATTACAACCTTCCGTTTAAATCTCACTTAGTTTTATATGCTCAAAAAATTAAGGGAGCAAGTTTTCTACTTTCATATCACTCACGTTCTATATGATGAACATAAATGTATTAAGACATATTTCATAGTCATTTCTTTACTACCAATGACTGTATTGAACTGATTAACCATATTCACATGATAAAACTTGATGACGTAGCCTTGCTTATCCCAAAAGATTCTACAAACTATGTACCATTATATTACAATGGGAAAATCGCTCCTTTAATTTTTTTGAGCAGTGTATATATGCCTGGTACTTGACGACGTTAGTAGATCATTCTTCGTTATAAAAATAGTTATTACAAATTCCCACAAAACCGATGTATATGATTGGCTTATGCCTTATCATAAGACTCTTAGAAATGTAAAGGTGACAAAAATGTGACGTTAACACATTTTAGACTATGTTTTAATCATGATTCGAATATTTCAAATTATTTTTCTCATTTGCTTTATAATTACGTATACTAGTATGGTGACTTTATATACATATTCATTCTATTTTTAAAGCTTGGAAAATATTTTACTGAGACAGAAATAGATGAAGGGCAAAATAGTTTGTTATTCGAGACGGTTTGTTCGAGAACAATATTGAATACGTGCAAAATTACACACACATGTTAAGTCATTAAAATCTTTTTTATACCAACAATGTATTATTGGACACACATGAATTTTCCCCTTATGTTAGATCAATCTTGTTTTGACTACTAAATCATAATTTACCATACTCTATAGGACTGACCTAGTTTATCAAATAAATAGATTTAGACATTGAACAGATTTGCCGAATTTTCAATATCCTTACATGTACCCCTAGGATCAGTATGTAAAATAACACTGTACTTAGAAAAAAATAATCAGTAATCTTTTATTCAATATTTGGGCTTTGTGGTTCCCAACTTTGGGACTTTACAGTAATGACAAAATTATGAAAGTGCCACTGTAAAAGGTCATAGAGTATCCGTGGTTTTAAGTGATTAGGAAGCTAATTTAATTATCATTCAGAATGAGGTTGGTAAAGATGGGGATAATGCGTTGTTCTAAATTGAAAGGTACTTTGACGTTCGTAGAAAGCAAATCAAGAGTGAGGAGAGGAGGGGTCATGGACACTTTTATGATCGGAAATGAAGAAATTTGCTTTGAAAATAATTTTCAAATTAATCAATTAATCTTCTTTAGGTTTCGTTGTTTAATCTATACATTTTACATGTTTTCTGCATGTGTTACTAATAGTGTTATTTCTTCCAATATTCTGGCTTCAATATAAACTAAATTTATCAAATATTTTAAAAATTATACATACATCAAATCTATTATTATGCTATATGCCTCTTGATATTATACATGTACTTATCTACTTCAAACAATAATTGCTATCTTCCTTCTTTTTAATTCGCTTCTTGACTATACTTATCTGAAATATTACATAAAATGACATTTATTAATAGCCGCATATTATGCATCAGACGATATAGTTAGGATCATTTTCCTTCTTTTCGTTTTACATCAATTTCAAACAAAATTAAAAAGGGTGATTGAATTTCATGTTTAAATTTTTATTTGTTCGGTGTTTTTTAACCTTGTCTTGTGGTATCGAAAAATAATTAAACTACACGACGAATGTCCCCTGAATGTTTGGTAACTTTCATAAACTCTAAGAAACAAGTCATGAAAATTCATTCCGGGCGAAACTTTCTTGCCATGATAGAAGAACGACAGTAATTAGTTTCCATAGTATTTGCAATAGAAAAACTAAATACAGGTATATTCATTGATTTCAATAATTTTGCTTGGAGTGGTGCTGTTTCATTACAAGAAAAATGCACGTTTGTTGCACCGCATTTAGAAATTTTGTGCTCTCTGGCAGCAGAATTTGACGCTTTGGTTTTCATTCCTGCTGTTTAAACCCTGCATTCTTACCAGCTTCCGTTGTATTTATTTCTCAATTAAAACGCTATTAAAGATGCAAAATTTCAAATTATCATGCTCTCGTGGGTAGGAGAAAAATCAAGAATACGTTTTTGAGCTTTAGAAATGTCAATGAGTACGTATATATATATATGCGACAATATTTTGCATTTAATGTTTCCTTGCGTCTCTTGCTGTGTATGTCTACTCTGTGTTTCGGTGTTTTGGCTGTGTCTAAAAATTACTTTGGATGGATGCATCACTGAACAGGATTTAATATCCGAAACACGTGTATGGTACAAAAAAGATTGGTTTGAAATTTTCTTCGGGAAGGAATAGAATTTAACCACCAAAATGGGTTCTGCAACCGAGCCTTGTGGGAGATCCCCTCTTTTCTTCATATATTCACATATTCCTGTATTATTGATTCAGTTGCGTGATTGTAACCGGAATGTACAATTTATAATAAGAC
Source organism: Pinctada fucata (assembly GCA_028142955.1). NCBI lineage: Eukaryota > Metazoa > Mollusca > Bivalvia > Pterioida > Pteriidae > Pinctada > Pinctada fucata. The sequence continues at coordinate 38,116,646 of AP027111.1, read as the reverse complement.
TTTCCTTGTTAATCTCAATGGGATCATTTTCCTGTCTGCTTGAAATATCTTACTTACTGAATTACATGTTTCTCGAATGCCAAATTTGTCAAACAGGTAAAAGACGGTCAATTTGAATGGTCGTACTGAAGAATGGCCTTAATGATTCTTGAAAGGCAAATGTCGAAATATGCAAAACATTCTTTGTAGTGACCGTAGAACTTCCCAAGTTACATATTAAGCCGTTCCCTTAAACAACAATGAGCAAGCAGTATTCTGGTGAGAAATAATTTCGTGGCTTCCGTTTCAGTATCATTTCAATTTTTCAGATATCTTTTTGGTGTAAATTGAGCGTCATCGAGTAAGGTTGACATACTCAGATCCCCTAACTTAATAGGAAAATTTGTTGCCTTAACCCTTTAGAGGTTTGTTTAGGATCTTCAATTTCCATATTGAAATTTGTATCTAATATATGAAAAGGATTGTTTTAAGTCTTCAAAAAAAGAATATAAAAGGAATACATAAATTTATATTCCGAAATTCATTTCCCATGACATTTACGATTCCGCTGACAACAATGGCAATTTTCAAGGGACTTCGCGAAAATAACACTGCTTTATTATCACAAAGGCAGACACCTTTATATCGGAAAAGTTTCCCTCAAACGCAACGCCTTGATGTTATGATAGCAAAATTTTCTCCCAGCGAAAAAACTTAATTAACGGTAGATTATTGCTTACTCGTATATTTAAAAGCGTGAAAATATACTTGATTCGCTTAGATTCCTTTCAATTTTATAGAAACCTGTTTATTTTTGATAATTTACTTATTGCAGCTATGAATAGATTCGTACTTATACATATTTTTTTAGTTTAGTTATATATAGTTCTTCGACTTCTTTGTTCTTCGACTTCTCCACGCTTTACATTACCATTCCAAGCCAAAAGCTTAAGAACAGAACGGCCAATACTATTCGCAACAGTTTCCTTTCAAAGAATTAAAACAGGAGATACAAATACCTTGTCATAGGGCGGGAGGATACTTATTTCGTGAAGGAACACTCTGATTGAAACAAGAAATATACCGAAGACGATATCATCCGGATGTTTGAGTTTTTGATTGACAACATTTCATGGTGTTTGGAGGAACCGTATTTCAGCAAATAGTTGGCATCACATTTGTACCAATTTCGCCCAATTGCTTCATAAACAAGAGAGATCGAGGAGGCAGCCGGGGGCGACGGGTCCGCTTTCTGTCGTTCGCGGCTATTTAGGGCACCTCGCTGTGTGACTGGTGTAATGATTTTAGCTTCCACATGACTAACTTTCCTTTCATGAGTAACATTATTCCGTCTTCATCTGCTTATGGTGTTTCTGTTTTTCAGCTGATGCGGTACGCCAGGGCATTTTTCAAGTGGACATTTTTCGTGTTCGCGGACTTCGCATTTCGGACACCGCACTTCGAAGGGACTGTGTCAAGCAACATATTGATTCTATTCCAATCAGCTAAGAATACTTTATATAAACAATTTTTTTCATGTGTGAAATATATATTTAAAGCTCTCAAGTGTACTTTCATTTAGTGTGTGTTTAGATTTCTTTTTAAATCGCAATGATTTATGTAATATGATCCCTATAGTGCGAAGTCCGAAGTACGTCGACTTGAAAAATGTTCAGTATGAAGATTTCATCATAAGAGCCAATCGGCTTGCAATTAAGCTACTATTACACAACGACTGAAATCATCACTGAGGGGGTTCTTTGTTCGCTACGGGAATGTGGTGAAGGCATATCGGACCCCCCTTTCCGGGTTGATCAATGGAGTTCTGGGTTGCGGTTGGGTGGCTGCCATCGTCGCCGGGCGGGATATATTTGCCTGATGTGTGCATCGGTGTGTGCATTGAGACAGTCGCCAGGTTTGAAAGATTTTATGGAGCTGTTGCGACGACCCCTACGGGGCACCTGGGCATGGTCTAACTTCGGAATGTTATTAATACCGAGGTTCCCAAGCGCTCCAGTTGAACATCTGATGATTTTGTCTTGCCTTCTCGTCTTAAGGACTGAGTGTCTAATAGGCATTCCTTTGATGTTATAGTTATAGTTTAGTTATACTTAGTCGGCATCCCCATGGGTACCAATTGCGCCCCACTGCTTGCGGACTTATTTTCATATTCATACTAAGCTGACTTCATCCAGACCTTGATCTCGACTGGGCGAAAGCACCTCGCATCTCAGTTCAATTTTACCTTCAGATACATATTTTATAGGTTAAGATAATCTACATTTATATATGTTAAAGGGAAAGTAAATGGGTAAAGATAGGTTTCATCGAGGTTCGTTTGCGTCGATCTCCTGTCAGACATTTCCAGTATAGATGTAAGGAATAATTAAGATTCCCTTTGATACCTCAGTTCAGCCCAACAACTTCTCCCTATTCTAAGTTTAGATACGTACAGTTACGTTCGTTTAAGTAAAAAGTTAAGGTTTGCGTTCTTAAACGAAAGATCTCTAGTAGAACAATGTCTAGTAAATAAGTCCATTTCGTTTAGTTTTGCAAACACTTCAAAAGTTCGTCAAAAGGAATTAATTTCTTTCGTCGAGAAACTATTGAAGTGTTTGCAATAACTATGAACATTTTATATACTTGGACGATATGGATTGATTTAATACGCTTTGCCCTACTGCAACGACTCATAAGTTTTGTTAGGTTTAACTCAGAAAATGAGAAAAACAAAAAGGTATGTAAGGAATCAAACCACATACGTTTCGATCCGAAGTAAAGGCGGTATGGCTGGATTGCGGAGTCACCGCAAACTCATAATAGAGCACCGAATTGAGCATCGACTGACCCCCAGCAAGCCAGAGGTGGGACCAGGTGCCTGAGAGGAGTAAGCATTCCCTGTTGGCTAGCCGCACACAACATTGATGTTCATGTACAAAAATGAAATTAGTATATAAAATGCATGCACTGTCTGAGGTTATGTATATATAGAAAGTCATATATAGAAAGTGCTACCATATCAGGCAAAAATAATCAAAATACTTACCGTCAAACCCCTCGCGGGGAGATTTTTTACGAGCTGCACACTACAAAAGGCATAAGTGTGACACAAATTAGTTAAAGACAATACTGACGACAATTTCTACAACACTCACAATAGAGCAACGAATTGAGCATTGACGGACCCAAGGCAAGTGACACACAAATTCAGAATTTCTAAATCAAGGTTATTTAAGGAGGGTTTGAACACCAAGATGGCGGCGGCATTATTTGTTTTCTCGCTTCCTAGGAAAAGTACAGTCTTAACTCCCTTATAACATTTGATACTCTGATTGATTTACGCATTTGAGTATCCTGATGAAGTTTGAATAATTTCCGGCGTCATTTGAAGAAATTCTGGCGATTTTCGAAATTAAGGAGTTTGGTAGTTTATCCATGAGCAAACCACGACGTCATTTATACGTTATCGGGAAAAATGGCGTCACAAACCTTCGCATTCAAAATGCAATAAAAACATTATTACTAGACGTTTTGCATTGAAACTTTGCATGTATGAAATAGAAAATTAAATCTTCATCCCAGTATTCGTTGACAAATTTACGTTACAGGAAAGCGGGTGTCCATTGAAAATGGACGATTTTGGAAGAAAAAAATGGAAAATGTAAAGCCTTGTAATTTTTTAATCCTAAATTTAATTTTTCCCATTTAATCATGAAATCATCTCTGGACATTCTTGATAATTTTGATAGTTTTTGACAAATATTCATCCGCAGGATTCCTAATAATTATCTAGCCACTACAGTAAATTGGCTCGAAATTGCAATTTTTGTAGCGACGGTGTCATCTTTTATGTAATTATTCTGCCTGTGTTTAAAATACAATTTATTTTATCTTTTTCATATGTAAGTGCAATTCATTTATGGATATTTTGAAGAAGTTAAATCAAAATTAATTTCCGATAGCTTTACAAGAACTGGAATGACACTTTCAATATTATGACGTCATCAAGAAATTCACGAAAACGTCGATTAATGCATATTTCAAACCCTCGTAGAAAATTTTCCTGTGGATAAAACCAAATGTAAGGTTGTATAGTCAAGAACAGACAAGAATTCTATTATTTCAGAAATTTTTAGAAAAATTGAATTTGGCGTCCAAGTGTTCAACACCTCCTTAAAGTCCAAATTTGTTGCGGTGTTTTATTTGTCTCATAATGGTCTGTCACAATGTAAAGTTTCAAACATATTTCTAAAAGATCTGAAAGGTAACAGTTTTACCAACATTTTGACGCACTGACTGTCGGACTTCGCCATTTCATAGACCGGATTTTACTTCGCAAGCTTGATAAAAAAGATAACATTTGATAAACTATAATAGCTATATTTAAAACTTAATTTCCCTTGACTTTTGTTTCACTTATATAATTCACGACGATTACCTTCCGCGTTACTCTCAACAACCATCCGACCCAAAACGGTTGAATCATGTGCTACCTCATGAATTATGGCTTATTCTAAAATCGATATGGCTTACAGCAAGGTGAGATTATTAATTGCTGCTATCTATTGGTGTGAAATATACTATAATTGTTCTGAGTACTCTTTATCATACAAATTATAAAAAGAATCTGTTTATGGTTAACATTTACTAATTGCACAATAAAATCAATTCGTTATGCATGCCAGTTTTTTATATCTTTTGTATCATAACCGTAGTATTTTCAAAGAAAACTGTCAGACTTTAAATCGTTTTGTCTTCACATCTTTATACATAAGTAATACACTAATAATCTACATTTTATCATTCGAAATGTGCACATCTGGTTACCAACTCTTAAAAAGATATCTTAAAAGTTCTACTTTCTGAAAATAAATTTGAATAAGGTTACATGTATAATAAGAAAATCATAAAGTATTATGTTTTATATCTCTAGGAGGGTTTTTTAAGAACTGTTCAGAAAATAAAACATACACGAAGATCCAATAAACTATTCAAAAACAACAACTCGAATGAAACTACGGCCATTTCTTTGAAGGGTAGCTAAAAGTCCAAAGTTTTTAAATCGACCTCAGTATATCAGTGTACTCATTGTTTGTGATAAAAAATAATAACATACACTATATTGACTCACTTAGAAATTTATTTTTTTATCATTTTCATTTTGCACATTAACTTTTTTCATTTTATCAGTGTGCATTTGAATGCAATTCAGTGTCCATACATTTTTAATGTAAAAGGACAATGTCCCTTTTTCCAAGATTTACATCTATTTATCTTTCGAATTTAAATGGAAAGATTCAAGTAACTTTCTCTGTCTGTAAGATTCAAGTCTGTGGTGAACATAAAAGTCTCCGTCTAGTCTACTTGAAAGGAAATATTCCATTTCCTGTAGTATTTATTTTTCCCTCTGAGGCCATTTCTTTGTTATTTTCTGTTTTGCGTCCTCGTCCTGGTAGGTTTTGAGCCCATAGTCATAAACAAAACAAAATTAAAATGATAAAATCTTTGTAAATTTAATGTACTTTGTACAAAAATTATAGAGAAATTTATATTTAGTTCTTAATATTACATGTAAAAGTACTTCAATGATTCAAGACATTCATTCATTTGTTGATATTCAAATGAAACAAAAAGTTTCTGTCAGATTTCACATGTTACTTATAGTATGTCACATATTATGAAATTGCAACTAAGCGCCAACTTTGTTAATACAATGTATATGCTTGTTTGTTTTTTATCCCTGGCTGGCTGGTAGGTTTTCAATTTCAAAAGGACGCAAAACAAAATGAAAATAAGAAATGGCCTGACTGTACATCATAACTTTCTCTGTCTGTACATCATAACTTTCTAACAACAGAATTTGTGTTATAAAAAGGTTTTATATTTATTAGTTATTATAAATAGTATGGTAATCTAACAACAGTTACTATTGATTGGTTAAGGGATCTTGAAACAAATATTTTCACATCAGACATGTAGGGCATATTTTATCTATACTGGCTGAGGTTTTTTTTTTTTTTTGGGGGGGGGGGTTGTTTGTTTGTTTGTTGTTGGGTTTTTTTCGCAAGAAGAAATATGGCAAGTGAAGTTAAAAGTCGTTTTATCACATATTACAGCATAGTTTATCTTCGTTAGAATGGAATACATTTCCGGTAGAGGATGCCAAATCACATGACACAAGTCTGTGGTGAACATAAAGTCTCCGCCTAGTCTACTAGAAAGGAAATATTCCATTTCCTGCAGCATTTAATTTTTTCCCCTGACTGTACATCATAACTTCCTCTGTCTGTACATCATAACTTTCTCTGTCTGTACATCAGAACTTTCTAACAACAGTATTTGTGTTATAAAAATAGCAATCCAAGGAATGCTTGTGTCGCCTGCGAAGCGGTTTAATCATTATTCTAGAAAGTTAATCAAAATTATTGGTATCAGAAGAAAAGTCTTGTCAAATGAAATTCAATTGAAATATCACACCTCTTAATTACAAATTAAAAGATATGGTCATTCTCAAATTTTCAGAAGAGAGTGTCAATCAGGTCAAGGTCACTATGTAAAAATTGGTAAGAAAAAGGTCTCATCATAAGAAATATTAAAGACCTATCACCTACCAATTAAAAGATATATACAACCTTAATTTCTTAGAAAAGAAGGTCAAATAGCTAGGTCAAGGTCAAAAGGTAAAAAATTATGGTATGTGTAGAAAGGCATTGTTACAAGGAAAATACATGTGAAATATCAAAGCCCTATCACCTACCAATCAAAAGATGTAGCCAATTTTACTTTTCTTAAAAAAGTAGGTCAAATATAAAGGTCAAGGTCACAAGGTCAAAAAATATGGTCTGTGTAGAATGGTCTTGTCACAAGGAATACACATGTGAAATACCTAAGCCTTATCACTTACCAATCAAAAGATATATACAATCTAATTTATTTTAAACTAGGTCAAATATGTAGGTCAAGGTCAATAGGTCAAAAATTGTGGCATGTGTAGAAATGCGTTATTACAAAGAATACACATGTGAAATATCAAAGCCCTATCACTTACCAATCAAAAGATATAGTGAATCTAATCTTTTTCCAAAAGTAGGTCAAATTTCTAGGTCAAGGTCACAAGGTAAAAAAAATGATGGTATGTGTAGAAAGGTCTTGCCACAAGGATTGTACGTGTGAAATGTAAAAGTCCTAACACTTACAAATCAAATGATATATATATTCTTTTTTTTTTAAGTAGGACAAATATGTAGGTCAAGGTCACTAGGTCAAAAATTATGGTATGTGTAGGAAGGTCTTGTCACAAGGAATACACATGTGACATACACTCAACTTTTTTCCACCTTGGAATTTGCCAGGTCAATGCGCACGGCAATTTAAATGTACTCATGAACTCTTTGTATCCGTCATCCTGATTGGTCAAGTGGCAAAGTTGTTTTCTTTATTATTTATATCGGATATTCGTTAATCTAATTAATACCATAGGCAATACTGATCGAATCCAACGATGAAACTGTCATTTGTATAAATTTAAAATGCATTTTAAGTAAGGGGAAAGGTTTTAAAACGATAAGAAAACTGTTGAATCGCATGCTTGTTGTTACTATATTTATTTTATGGCAGATCTAAGTATGTGATCTTCTTTCTTCTAATATCATAAAGTGATTGTAGATTGATTCTCATTTGTGATTTTTTTTCTTAGTGTGAAATAAAAGCAGGTACGCACATAAATAGACCGGGGAAGAGGGGGGTCATCGTGCCTCCCGGTGGTTTATACATGGACGTGGCCAGGCCTACATCTATCATCTTCATAAATTGCGGGTCCGATACGTCCGATTTTTAGGAGAGTAGGACGACGGACGTATCGGACCCGCGATTTATGAAGATGACATCTGTACGCAAAAACGTTCACATCGTTTTCGAAAATAAATGACACACACAAAAAAAACAGAGAGAGAGAGAGAGAGAATATTGTTCTTTATACAAAGTGTTGGTCTCCGGAAATTCTGAATCAAGATACACAATATCATCAACAAAGTTTAGCTTCAAATCTACTTACTTTGAACGATGAAGGTTAAAAAGTGAATTTGTCTAGTCGTCTAAAAAGAAAAAAAATATTTGATAAAAATGTAAAAACAGTGCCCCAGAATGCCGAAAATTTGCTTCCGGATTGCCTAGAATCCATAAAGGCTATCCCAAATCTCCGTCTCTTTACAGTCGTGAGCAGTGCCCAAATAAAAGGTGAGGGGGGGGGGGGCATATGACATGCTTTAAAAGCAAACTATACTGTTTCGTGACACTAGTGAGTAATAACCGAAATACTCTTCAAAGACCACCAATGTGAATACATTTTTGTTCATAATTTACACACAACGATTGCTGACAACGTGCAACTAAACGACCATTTGGGAAGGCGGGATGCAGGGCTGTCATGTCCAATATCTTAACGTGGATTAAAAGACCCTTCTCAATAAAAATATTATCGCGATATCAAATTCAAAAAATCAAAATGTATAGGTAGTCTTTGCGCACACGACACCGACACGTGGTTTTGTTGTTGATTTTAACTGAGTTGAATTCACCCGTCCGTCTGATGTTGTTTGTCACGTCACGCAAGTAGGTGGGATTTAAATTGACACCCAATCAAAAGCGTCCTTCGATGAAGCTTCGGTGAGATAACATGGGTTAGCAAATTCCAAGGTGGAAAAAAGTTGAGTGTATCAAAGCCCTATCACGTACCAATCATAAGTTATGGGCTGTGCCATCCAAATGTGACAGACAGACAGACTGACGGACGGACAGACGGACAACGGACAAAGTGATCCCTAAGTGTCGCTATGCTTCACAGGCGACACAAAAAGGTTTTGTATTTATTTATTATACCTCTACTGATTTTTTCCTATATAAAACTATTTTTAACTATATCCCTGAAAATCGCCTGATAAGACTATTTCCCTGCAAAGGGGTGCGTTAGTTGAGAAGACTATTTCCCTAGGGAGTTAGTTTCAAAATGGGGCGAAGCTTCTTTGGGGGTGTGTCAGTATCAGCCAATCAGTGCAGTTGAAGGTTGATCGGATGACGCCATTAATACGCGAGTAATCCGCCTCCTATCCGCTTAGCACATAAATTAATCCGCGTTGAAATAAAACAATCAAAAATTAAACATGTATGAGTATGATTAATGATGTTTCTGTTTATCTTATCATCAAAAATTAATATTTTCCGTTACTCAGTCATTTAGTCGAGAAGGCAAGGCAAAATCATTACAATTTCTATTGGAACCATGTGAACCTAAGATATATGTTTGTTTCAGTATAATGTGTGTTTCGGTATACCTAAGAGATATGTTTGTTTCAGTATAATGTTTGTTTCGGTATAATAAAACAGTTAAAGTATACTATTGAGGGAGTTAGCACGATTCTGGTTCCCCTCGACCAGACTTATTGCCGAGGGAAATAGGTCTGGTCGAGGGGAACCAGAATTATGCTAACTCCTCCAATGGTATACTTTAACTGTATAAAGTTATCATAAATAGTACGGTAATCTAACAACAGTTACTATTGATTGGTTAAGGGATCTTGAAACGAATATTTTCACATCAGACATGTAGGGCATATTTTATCTTTTTTTTGGGGGGGGGGTTGTTTGTTTGTTTGTTGTTGTTTTTTTCGCAAGAAGTAATATGGCAAGTGAAGTTAAAAGTCATTTTATCACATATTACAGCATAGTTTACATGTATCTTCGTTAGAATGGAATACATTTCCGGAAGAGGGTGACTCGCCAAAACACATAACAGAAAATGAAATCGTTAAGCTTCCTGCAGTACAGAGTCTATTAGAGAATGGATTTTGGAAAGAAATTAGTATTAAAAGCATTTTATGTGAAATGCAAAGGTATGAATTCAGAGTTCTGAAATATTATGTAAAAAATACAAAAGAAAGGAAAAATCCACATCTTACTATCAGGAATAACTCAATCTCCCTTTTTGTAATGTAACCATATTACGCGTATATATCACTTCATATTAATGCAACAATAGATGTTGACGATAAAAAAGGAGATTTTACGGATTCAATTTTCAAAGAAAAAATGCTTGCACAAATGTTTAGTTTTGACATGTTTATACATTTTAAAACTGCTCTTCGAACTGGCAACGAACAACCAGTCCACAGAAAGCAATAAAAGAATCTTGTTGTCGGAGAGCACACAGAATATTTCAAAGATTGTAATATTTGAATGATGTAAAATGTTTCTCTTTTGCACGTACGGTTGGCCGATAAAATTATGCCTTTTAGATTATGACTCAGATCTTCGGTAATTTTGATTGCTATCATTTTCTCTGATAAAATCATGAAAATGTCATACTCTTCGTTTTAGAAACACATTCGGAGATTATTCGTGCAGAAGACTTACTTCGAACGGTCTTGCATATGAAAGAAGCGGGGACTAACGGTGAATACTTAAATATTCTGAGGTCAAAAAGCATATCAAACGATGTGTTTACCCTTTCATTGTCAACTAAACACATCTTCCCGTAAAGGTTCTGTCACTTATATTGAAATGAAATCTATTGTTGATCTAAGGATCAATGATACCCCCGCCCGGCATATTTTACATATAAGCAATGTATAAGAAGTTTGAAGGTGCACAATTCAACACAAAATTGAGGAACATGACCCTTTATTTGAATTTGACCTGAATTTCTCAATGTAAAGCTATATCTAAGAAATAAATATATTCCCTGTTACAGTTTTCATTTAAATGTCAGGCAAGCATAAGATATTGACTTTTTTCCAAATCTGAAGGGGCACAAATCTGCATGTAATTCAGCCATATTCAAACCTAACCTGTAATTTTTGGTATAATAGCTACATTCAAGAAATGAATTTATTGTCTGTAACAGTTGTCCTTGTAATGTCCAGAAACCTCAAAATTTTGAATTTGTGTAAGTTTCAAGGGATATAACTCTGCACAAAATTGAGGGACATGACCCATATTCAAAGTTGACCTGCATTTCTTGGTGTGATAGCTATATGCAAGGAATGAATTGATTATCTGTAACGGTTTTCCTTTAAACGTCCGGAAACCACAAAATTTTGAATTATTCTAAGTTTCATGGGGCATAACTCTGCACATAATTGAGGGACATTACCCATATTCGTACTTGACCTGTATTTCTTGGTGTAATAGCTATATGCAAGAAATGTATTGATTATATGTTACGGTTTTCCTCTAAACGTCCGGAAACCACAAAATTTTGAAATTTTCTAAGTGTCAAGGGCATATCTCTGCACAAAATTGAGGGACACGAGCCTTATTCAAACTTGGCCTGTATTTCTTGGTATAATAGCTACATTCAAGAAATGAATTTATTGTCTGTAACAGTTGTCCTTGTAATGTCAAGAAACCACAAAATTTTGAAATTTTCTAAATGTCAAGGGGCATAACTCTGCACAAAATTGAGGGACACGACCCATATTCGAACTTGACCTGTATTTCTTGGTGTAAGAGCTATATCCGAGAAATGAATTGATTATCTGTAACGGTTTACCTTTAAATGTCCGGAAACCAGAAAATTTTGGATTTTTCTAAGTGTCAAGGGGCATAGCTCTGCACAAAATTGAGGGACTTGACCCATATTCGATCTTGACCTGTATTTCTTAGTGTTAGAGATATATGCAAGAAATGAATTGATTATCTGTAATGGTTTACCTTTAAATGTCAAGAAACCAGAAAAATTTGGATTTTTCTAAGTTTCAAGGGGCATAACTCTGCACAAAATTGAAGGACATGACCCATATTCGAATTTGACCTGTATTTCTCAATGTAAGACCTATATCCAAGAAATGAATTGATTATCTGTAACGGTTTACCTTTAAATGTCCGGAAACCAGAAAATTTTGGACTTTTCTAAGTTTCAAGGGGCATAACTCTGCACAAAATTGAAGGACTTGACCCATATTCGAACTTAACCTGTATTTCTTGGTGTAAGAGCTATATGCAAGAAATGAATTGATTATCTGTAACGGTTTTCCTTTAAATGTCCGGAAACCACAACATTTCGAAATTTTCTAAGTTTCAAGGGGCATAACTCTGCACAAAATTGAGGGACATGACCCATATTCGATCTTGGCCTGTATTTCTTGATGTATAAGCTATATGCAAGAAATGAATTGATTATCTGTAATAGTTTTCCTTTAAATGTCTGGAAACCATAGGTGGGACGGACGCACGCATGCACACACGCACGGAAGGACGGACGGACAAGTGCATCACTATATACCCCCACCATTATTATATGGCGGGGGTATAAATATTCTTACATAAAACACAGAAACTTATAGATAGTCCCTGCAAATTCATCGAATATACCACTTTAAATAACAGTGGGCAAATGTTCCAGTCATACTGACTGTCGACAGGTGTCCATGACGGGCCCTTTCCAAACAAAAAAGAGTAAGGGCCCCGACCACCTGCCTCTCTGAATGTCAGTCGGACACCTCTGGTGATAAGATGCATGACCTCGCAACAGATGGTAGAGCATGGACTGTATTACATACGCCCTTTTTATATATAATATTCATCTGTGTTGCTTAGGCCCCTTCGTTTTGTTGTCCTGTGTGAAAATCCAGTGAGCAGGTTATTTTACACTACAGTGGTGTGTTCTTCGAGACCTTCGGATAACCGGAAAAGTGCATACATAATCCGGATAACCACAACATTTGCAAATTGCTTGGAAGATTGCTGTCCTATGTTGGCACCGATTGTCCATTGGTCTCGTTGGTTTATGTGTAGTCTTTGCTGTAAGAGTTTTAATGTTTATATGGAATATCTCTTATACGTCATTTGCTGTGCTTTTCTACTGTGTGTTTCTATGTGTTTTGGTGTCTTTTGTTGGTACGTACTGCGAACGGGTCTTGTTGAAAAGAGAGGGTTGTGTGCACGTAATCCAGGATAACCACACCATTTGCTACTTGCGTGGCAAATGGCCGTTCAAAGTCGGCACCGGTTGCCCATTGGTCTCGCCGGTTTATTTTAAGTCTTTTGTGTTTGTTGTTTACATGTCGTATGCCTCTTTTCCGTCACATACTATGCTCGTCTTTTGTGTTTTTGCATCGGATGTTTTGGTGTTTTGCTGTTGGTGCTGCAACAGGGTCTTGTTGGAGATCCCCTCCCTTCTTGTTGAAGATCCCCTCCTTTCTTCCATAAAAGCCTGAATATATGTATCAGATGATATTTTGATTAGATACATATTTTGTCAGTCCCTTCGTCACAAAAATGTGAAACACTATAATTTCTTACAAGCATCAATGATTCCCATTTCCATAGGACAGTGATATTTTACTTCATCAACTTAATTTCAGACGCCATACCAAGGTTACGTAAAGAGAACAGACGTCTTAAGGAACGACTTACATGCTAGATATGTATGTTCAAATCCCTCTGCATCGTCTTCATTCCATGTGGTCACATGGTAACCTGTAACAAATGCCTATAATGATGCTATGCGCATTTGTTCGATCTGTTCACAAATCTTCTCTTAATTTCTGAAAAGAAGGTCTTGTAGTCTCATATTCCACCCATCCTGCTACGTCTTTCGGTATTTTTGGACATAACTTTTGCAGTGTTTTGTCATATTTTATTGTTTGGATTGAGGATCACTGACGAGGGTTAAGTACCCGAAGGGTGCATGTATCGTCCATGCTGCAAATTTATCTGTTCTTAAATGATGCTATGATTTTGGAGACATGTAGCAATTCTTTGAACATCGGAAATTTCGTTTTAAGTAAGATTTCCTGTTACCCACTTTAATCATCTTTAAATTTCCTTCCTTTTCCTGCGCTCAAAAGCACAAAATAGATTACGTCATAATTTGTAATCGCGTGCTGCATTATGAATGGCTTATTTTAAATTCATTATGGCTTGCAGTAAGGTGAGATGATTTTTTGCTTATATTTATAAGTGTGAAATATTCCATTATAAAATTATAAAAATTTAAAATGAATTTGTGTATGCTTGTCATTTACTAATCGCAGCATAAAATCAATTCTTTATGCATGCCAGTCTTACAATATCTTTATTTGTGAAAAACAATAACAACTGATTTCTTAAATTTCTTTTTTATAAAAAGACTGTCAAACTACAAATCCACTTTGTCTGTAGACCATCTTTCAACATGAACTGCACTAAGGAGCTGTAAGAATAAGGGCTTGATTTAGCCCCGAAATCATTTGATTATTTCTCGTGCGCTGTCCTTCCTTTGAAGGAAAAGTTTGTTCAGGATAAAAATATGATGTATTAGAAGATTTCTCATAAGTATTTTATTGATAAAATTTGATGTTAGATTTGATCATTACGGCTTGAATAGGTAGGGGGTTACAATGTCTGAAAACGTCAAAAAGTGACCGAAAATATACAAAAAATGCATTATTTTTCATGAATTTAAAGTGTTTTATGTTTTGATCCCCTCCAATTTTAAACATGAAAAAGTAAAAAAAAAAAAAAATTCGAAACCAGTATGCCCATTCAATTGGTAAAATAGGCAATCCGGAATTTGAAACCCGGTTTAGTTTGTACTAAACAGCCACAGCGAAAGCTTTCAGGCGCGAAATACACACTGTGAGGAAATAGACATCTTCATATCGTTTATTTCTTTCGTGTTTGTTGTATATTTCATCGGAATCCACTCAGAATAGATTGTTCCATTGTATTACCAGAAGAAATGGGCAACTTTTATCTATCTAACCGCCTTTCATGTCAGATTCTTAAAAAATAGCCCATCCCCCTTTTTTTCGTTTTCCGTCTGTGGGACATTGTTCTGCCCCGAGTTACAGAACCACACTTGGTCAGAAAATTGGTATTGATAAGATACACCTTTTGTAAAAGAGGCATTCTGTAATTCGGGTGGAACAATGTTGTAGAGAACTTTTCCGTTTTCCATTGATTTCTATAGAAAAACCGCTCATTTTAACCCAAATATCGGTATTGTTACATGTATTGATAATTTATTCGACCGGACATTAGAATCAGATATGCATCAGGTTAGTTGATATTTCTACTGAAAAAAAAATCTTCAAATTTCCCATTTTGAAATTTCGACTTTTTTATGGCTGATTTTACGTCTTATTGTTATAGCTTCTTATCTATACTTTATTTTTGGAAACGTGCATATCTTTAAACAGTTTTAAACAAAATATCTAATAGTGAGCAGGTTATTTTACACTACAGTTGTGCGTTCTTCGATAACTTCGGATAACCAGGAAAGAGGGAGGGTTGTGCTTGACAAATATGGATAATGACCATATCCCTGTATACAGCACAAAATCGATATTCAGGAAATCAGAAACCGAAGGCATACAAAATCAGGATAAAACAGGAACCAAAGCAAACAAATAAAAACATTCACCATATGAAAAGTAGCGAACTCACGATATGGGAGTGAGACCACGTGTTCAGGAAGAGTAAGCATCATATGCAACCCGGAAAACCACAACATTTGTAACTTGCTTGGCAGAAAGCCGCCCTAAGTCGGCACCGATTGCCCATTGGTCTCATTTGTTTATTTGTAGTCTTATTAGTCCTAAATTTCTAAAACTAAGGGGTATCTCCCTCATTACATAGCTCTGTCCTTAGCTGAGTTTCGGCATAATTTTTCGGTCATGTTTAGAATTAAGCTTCTTGCGCCTACCCTCCAACGATTTTTGGCCATATTTTTCACTTAAATACGCTTCTGGATAAACCCTACACAAAATTTGGAGCCGCTCATCTTGGCAAAAGGAAATTAGAGCTCTCTGTTGTAGACGGCGCCAGGAAAATTCACTTTGGCTTTATTTAAACTGCTTGACATGAAGTAGTACTGACGACACTGGCGTAGGACAAGGGGGGCAGGGGGGGCACGTGCCCCCCCACTTTTGAAAGTGGGGGGCATAAGTATGTTTGTGCCCCCCCCCCCCCCCCCACTTTTTGACGCAATTTTTGGTCATACAGATATAAAAAAAACTGCAAAATACCTTAACTCAAACTATATAGAATATCATTACATGAATATGATAATGATAGAGGACACAGACAGTATTTTCTGATTAGTCAATATTTTGCTTAAAAAAATTCCTGGCTCGCTACCGCTCGCCAGCCATTTATTCATGTACTTAAAATTTAGAATTGCACCAGAAATGTTAAAATTTGTGCATACAGAACATGAAAAACCAATATTTATTTGTTAATCTTTTCCTCTTCCTCCCCCCACCCCCCCCCCCCCCCCCCCCTTTTTTTTTTTTTTTTTTTTTTTTTTTTTTTTTTTTGCTTGTTAGAAATTTTGGAATGTTGAGCCCCTCCACTTTTCAAGAAGAGCTACGCCAATGGACGAGGATTAAAGTATCCGAAACGCGCGTCTAGTACAAAAAATTGGAACTATAGAACATATATTTTCAATATTGACAATTTGTTATATCTGGAAGGCAAATTGAGATAAGGTTATATTTTCTTTTAATCTTGAAATATTCTGTTTTATGTCTGCTTTATGATACTTTTTGGAGATTTGTTTGGAAAACACACTAACTTACCTTAAGCTTAAAAAATCAAAAGTTCATTGAAACTCAAACCAGTCCTTATAAGGTCAGGGTGGCGACTTTTAATAGAAATGAGGTAGAAGAAAGATGGATATGTCCACATGTAGAGGAACATCTCTTCGAACTATTCAGAACAAAAAATCATACTTTGCCCGTCTCGTTTTTTTTTTGGGGGGGGGGGCTATAAACGTCCATTTTTGGCTTATTTTAACATTTTGATCATTTTAGAGATTACCACATCATAACTTTGCAATAATCTTAATAATAATATAATCTTATTATTTGAGTCACACTTATGCCCTTTGACGTGTGGAGCTGGTAAAAAGGTTCCCCGCGAGGGGTTTGACAGTAAGTGTCTTGAATATTTTCAGTGACATGGTCGCCATAGTATTTTCTTTATAGACATAACCTCAGACAGTGCAGTGCATGTATTTTATATATTGATTTAATTTTCGTGCATGAACATCGACGGTAGGTGCGGCTAGCCATCAGGCCTGCTTACTCCTTCTGGGCACCTGATCCCACCTCTGGCTTGCTAGGGGTCCGTCGATGCTCAAGTTGGTGCTCTGTTGTAAGTTGTCAGGATCTTTTTTAACTCATTTGTGTCACACTTATGCCCTTTGCCGTGTGGAGCTCGTAAAAAGGTTCCCCGCGAGGGGTTTGACAGTAAGTGTTTTGAATATTTTCCCTGACATGGTCGCCATAATACTTTCTTTATAGACATAACCTCAGACAGTGCAGTGCATGTATTTTATATATTGATTTAATTTTCGTGCATGAACATCAACGGTGGGTGAGGCTAGCTAACAGGGGATGCTTACTCCTCCCGGGCACCTGATCCCACCTCTGGCTTGCTAGGGGTCCTTCGATGCTCAAGTTGGTGCTCTATTGTGAGTTCTGTTGAGATTATTGTCAGGATCTTCTATAACTCATTTGTGTTACACTTATGTCCTTTGCCTTGTGGAGCTCGTAAAAAAGTTCCCCGCGAGGGGTTTGACAGTGTGTGTTTTGAATATTTTCCCTGACATGGTCGCCATAGTACTTTCTTTATAGACATAACCTCAGACAGTGCAGTGTATATATCTTATATATTGATTTAAATTTCGTGCATGAACATCGACGGCAGGTGCGGCTAGCTAACAGGAGATGCTTACTCCTCCCGGGCATCTGATCCCACCTCTTGCTTGCTAGGGGTCCGTCGATGCTCAAGGTGGTGCTCTCTTGTGAGTACTTTTGAGATTATTGTCAGGATCTTTAACTCATTTTTGTCACACTTATGTCCTTTGCCGTGTGGAGCTCGTAAAAAAGTTCCCCGCGATGGGTTTGACAGTAAGTGTTTTGAATATTTTCCCTGACATGGTCGCCATAGTACTTTCTTTATAGACAGTGCAGTGCATGTATTTTACATATTGATTTAATTTTCGTGCATGAACATTGAAGGTGGGTGCGGCTAGCCAACAGGGGATGCTTACTCCTGATCCCACCTCTGGCTTGATAGGGTTCCATGGATGCTCAAGTTGGTGCTCTATTGTGAGTGCTGTTGAGATTATTGTCAGGATCTTCTTTAACTCATTTGCATTCCTCTGCAATTCATGAAATTTCAAAATGTCATAAATACCCTTATTTTTCTGGATTCTGATAGCTTGTGTATGAATTAAAGGCTATTTTGAAAAATTCTGATAAAATAAATAGTTCTAAGGAGTGTATTTTCTTATAAATACTATTTTGCTGGTTGCCATGGCAACAACTCGTTATTTTTATTAATAGCTAGAAGGTTGCCTTGTACATAAATATTTTTCTATGCATAGAGCTATATATATAGTATTGCTTTATCCTAAAGCAGTCAAACCAATATGTACCCGAATTCATTTTTGAGCAAAATGACTGTTTCTATAAATAGCACAATAATTTATGCAAAAAAATCAACATTTTGACCCAAAAACATAGAGATTTACTCGAAGTTTGAATTTCAAATTCTCTCATTATTAAAGAGTATAATGAATAGTATATATTCTGATATTCGAATCTTTAGAAGCAGTACTCATGCGAAAATGACTTTTTTTCCTATTTTCAGCGATTTTTCATTGAAAAATATGCATTTTCCCCAAAAATACCCATTCAGCAATGAAAATTTCAAGGAGTATTATTTTTGTGAAATAATGCAACAAACTGAGATTTATTGTCCATGTCGGTTTCAAATATTACGTGATATGAAAATAGAGTTATTTCCCTGTAGTCTCAACTATAACCTTAAGAGTAGCTTGATGACTAGAAATTTCTAAATTGCCCTCAATGTACAAATTGTTTATGAGAAACAATTGAACACTAAACAGCTCAATTAGAAATTCTTACATTTATTTTCCTTTAAAGTCGATTAGTAGCTTGCACATAAACATCATTCTTTAGTTTTGTTTGTCAAAGAAACGCAAGGAATCAATTAGGATCATGACTCATATTTGAAAAAAAATCTAAATTTATATAGAGGAAACGGGATCACAATGAGGGAATTTATCAGAATTACTCATATCCGCATACCTTACGAGGTGTGTCCGCTTTAGTTTAATCATACTTAATTTCAATAAAGAGAAAAGAGATCGTAATCAGTAAATGCAAGAATGAGAGTAAGTGCTACATAAAATATCCAAGACCACGTGTATACGGTCTGCAATGGCCGGAACGTTTTTTTTTTTTTTTTCGAAAAAATATAGATTTACAATATCATAATATGTTACTTCAATTCTTTTCATTGTTACTAGTCCATTTTCACATATTCAGCAAGAAAAACGACCGATTTATGAACATTTAACGTCATAATACTTAAACTAGAAATTGTGTCATAAAATTAAAAGTATATGCTATCATTAATAGTTATGTCATCTTACAAGTCCAGGGTCTTTAAAAACTGAACCAATATATATGTTACATCTTTCTTACTGCAGCGGGATATACCTTTCTTAGAATGGAATGCATCTCCGAACGAGGATGACATGACCAATCACATGACAGAGGATGAAATTATGACGTTTCCTGCTGTACAGAGTCTATTAGAAAATGGATATAAGCAAGACATAGTACTGAAAGCATTCAATGTAAAATGCAAAGGTATGAATAATACGAAAGACTAGCTAGTACAAATTCCGAAATATTATGTACAACATGCACAAAATATAGGATAAGATAAGCTTCTCAGTCAGGGATATGTTTGTGACCGACTAACATCGTCACTGAGGAAGTTCTACGGTCGATATGGGGAACTCGTCATACACTATGATGTCCCACTATCCAGAATGGTGGATGATATTCTGTCATAGACCATTTGAACCATCCAACCAAAGATTGTACTCTATATCTTCCAAAATGGAAGTAACCGGATGTGACAGTTCTACCGAATTGAAGCGACGGGTGTTGCATGCAAGCAGGAGATGCTTACTCTTCCTGGGCACCTGGTCTCACTTTCATATCGGGAGTTCGCTTCTTTTCATATGGTGGAGGTTTTTGTTTTTGTTTGCTTTGGTTCCTGTTTTATCCTGATTTTGTATGCCTTCGGTTTCTGATTTTCTGAATTATCGATTTTGTACTGTAGACAGGGATATGGTCATTATCCATATTTGTCATAATTCAGACAAATTGTCAGGAAAAACCCCTCTCTGTTTTTGCAAGTAATTTTTCATTTAATATTGATGCAACAATACATGGCGACGAAAGAATTAGGACACTTAAGGAAGATTGTAACTCTGGTCCAAAATCGGGGAAAATCATTGCAAATTGGATATAGCTAATACAGGTTTCAAATATATTTTTGGTTAAAAATGTTTTTCTAATTAATTTCCAATGGGTGTAGTGTTAAAGATGGGGTCATTCGAATTTATGGACGATAAAGATCTAAGGTCTATTTGAAAAGTTTATTTAAAAGGCTCAAAGATGATAAGCACGAAATTTCCAAGAAAAGTTATCATAGGGAGAATGTAGTCTCTTAATTACGACCAGAGGTACGAGCAAAATGCCTTGATCAATGTTTAAACTCAAATTTTCCTTTAAAAAACCCCATAAATATTTAGATTTTTTAAAACGACTTTTCGAATTTTCCAACAACAAACGATCCACAGAAAGCAATATAAGAAACTTGTGGTCGGTAAGCACACGTTCAGAATATTAATATTATCTTATTTCATAGATTGTAATATGTGGATACAAAATGCTTCTTTTTTGCACGTCAGTTGGCTGATAAAATAACGCCTTTCAGATTATGGCTCGGATTTAATAAATCTTCGAAGACCTATGCTAATATCATGAATATGTTATAATTCAAACGTTTCATTATAGATACAGCTTTGGAGTGTATTCGTGCAGAAGACTTATTACAAACGGTCTGGGATATAGAAGAGGCGTGGACTAAAGGTGAGTATCATACATGAACTCGTTACATTCGGCAGAGCATGGATCTGTATTTCGTAGACACTCTTTTTATATACATTAACATATTCATCTGTGTTGGTTTTGGTTTTAATAGTATCTTATTCATTAACTTACAATTTATTTAAGGTGCGCCATTGGTATTCTTGCGCATCTCCCGTTAGCTTGAATATTTATATATTTAGATATTTCATTTTTTTATGGAAAATGTATTTATCTCTTACTATAAGGAAGACTTGAATTAATTACATACCTAAAAGAGGAGAAGTTTGGAAATTTGATATAAATTGAATGACTTATCTGTAAGAAAATTCATCGCGGTAATTTATATAAAAGATTAGCTGGAGGTACTCTTTTGAACACTTCTCTTTCTCCTACGAAAGTAATAACCCCTGAATTTCGTTTTACATGTGGATTACTATTGACTTAAACTGCTTTAACTGCGTTAAACTGAAAAGGTATAAACTGCTTAAATTTCACTCAAATTGAGGCAAATTTTTCTCGCGATGATACTCTTTCAAGAAAACAACAAATTGGCGCTATTCTTGAGCGTTTGTTATCTCCTATTTCAACACGGACATATACTTTTTCTTCGATATTAAGAACAGCCTTTCTCAGGAGCACAGTTTACTGTGTGTTTGAACAAATTGTTGATATTCAGTATCTCTGATATTTTGACCTAAACTTGATCGATTTTCGTGATTTTTGTGTAAAATCAGGAAAATTTGAAATTATCTGTGAATTTGGTACCTACAGTGAAACTTTATCAAAATCAAGTTTTATACAAAGTTGCTAATCTGCTTTATTTAATATAATGTTAAACGTCTTTAAATTCTAAAATTAAACTTGCTTTATTATATTTTAACAAAGAAAACTAAAATTCAAATCAAATGAGCGCATTTAAGCACTTTTTGTATTTCATGCACAAATGTGCTATTTTAAGCAACAAATTTCCAGAATGTTTAACCCTTTTTTTCAAATGAGCAAAAGTCTTGATTTTCATCAAGGACCTATTAGTTTTTCTTCGTAAAATGATTAATTAACATGAATCCTATGATTTAATGTGGTTTTCATAAAATCGTTGAAATTCCTTACTACAGAAATGACATGCCTTAAGGTACATCGCGGCGTTACGGAACGAAAAACTTTGCGAGAAGACATACCCTGAAAATTTGTCTACATGAAATAAGATTTGATTAATCTTTGATATAATTATTCCACGACGTTTTCGAGATTTTAAGCCTCAAAGACGGCATTGATGTTCTAATTCGAAATTTGCATTTTCTTAACTAAAATACTTTTAATCTAGAAAATTGACCAAGAATGGTGAAAAGGGAGATCGAAAATATTGTTGCCATATCGAGTACATGTATTGTATTTCTACTGATTATTATGTATCTCGGGGGAAATTTGCAATTTTTATCGCCATTTTGCAAATTATTACTCAAAAATGCGCACGCATTCAAAAGGCAAAACACGGCTTGCTTCATTTCCACTTTCTCCATTAAGTTGTGGAGATCCTCAAAGCCCTTCTTACACATAAAAGTACAGAATGAGCTGAATTCGAATATATAAAAACATCGACAGGTCTTCCCGGCAGATTTTTTTGCAATTTAAGATTGAAAATTTGTTTTGCGTGTCTTCGGCGTCAATTTTACTCGCAACGTCAAAGTCGCAGCGTGTTCAGATCGCATGTGACAACATGACGTCAAGGAGTATGCGGAATATTCTTTGTCATGGTCTTCTTTAAAACATCCAGAAACCCAATTTCTTTTAGATAACTTAGCAACAATGACATGGGCGGTATTCGAATTAGATCTTATATCTGAAAGTAAAAATAAATTTATTCTCCGTACATAACATTTTTTCTTCAAATATTTGAAAACATCATATGGAACAGACGGACGGACATGCTCATTACCATTTAATCCGATATGTTTTGGGGAGGTATACAGAAATCCCTCTTGTTTATATTTACATCTTCTTTATGATATCGGAAAAGGGTTGATGAGGGGCGCAGGTCATGCAAAATATACATTGTTTATATTTTCTATCATTACGTTCTAACAGTCGCCTCGATTGTCGTTATATATATTATCAAAATGAAATTTCCATTTCAATCTCCGAGTTCAGGAATTCCTCAATAAGGCAGTACGGTATCTTTTTTTCCGATAAAAAATTCCAAACAAACAACTTACACATATATAGTCTCTTTGGCAAGACCTTGCGTGGATCCCAAATTTTTAGCACTGTGACCTTGACTCCATATATTCTTATCAGGTTGCAGAGCAAAATCCGGTCTATGAAATGACGCAGTCCGCGTCTTTCTGTCCGTCCGTTAGCCGTCCGACTTTTGTGCTTCAACATTTTTTGGGAAGCTGTTACGTTATATGAGGGGGTGGACAGGGTGAAAGGGAAGGTGAGGAAGGGGCGGGAGGAGGGAGAAGGGGAGGGATGAGGGAAAGAAAGGGAAGGGAAGGGGAGGTAAGGGAAGGGTGATATATTATTAATCTTGTATGATCCTGAGATGAAACCAAATTATATACAATACCTTAAGTATAACCTTGTATATTTGGTGCAATGTCTTACATGTATATATGCAATATTATGTTATTATAGTCTATAGAAGTAATGTGCGTTTTTTTATGTCAGCATACAAGTTGTGGTGAATAAAAACGATAAAATAGTAAAGCCTCCTCCGTCCGTCTATATGGTACAATAAAGAGATTAGATGAGGATGGAGGAGGATGGATGAAAGAACATTAATTTCCAACGTAATATTTGAAGAAAAAATTGCATTCATATGCCATTTCCTATAAATAGTCAAAATATAACCATACATCCCTAAAAGTTTCCGATTCTCATTGCAAGCGTGTCTAAATATTTTGGCTGAATTTAGACACTATGTAAACTATATGTTTAAAGATTTCGGCTCGCTACGCTCACTAGAAAATTTTATAATATTATAGAAGTATTTAAACAAGAGCCCCAGGGGGCACAACGCTCACCTGATACCCATGCACGCTCTAATTGACATACTGACATTGAATACTGATAGTGCCAGTACCAGGATTTTAGCCCACAACCTTTCTAACAAGATTTTTGCCGGATGCAGACAAGTTTTTTTTTTCAGACAACCTTTAAAAGTACAAACAAGAGAAAATAGTCACATTTCAAAACAACAACTTTTTTACTGATTTGAAAAGATGGATTATGCGATCCAAAGTCATATGCCCAGCTAGTATAGTTTGATTATGCAACATCAAAAATAAAATCATTTTGTAAAATTCCACATTAATGTGCAACAGAAACAGAATAAAACAATGAAATGATTTCATAAATTAAGTTTATTTAAAATTGAACACCAAACCTTTCATTATTAATAGCTAGTATGCCAGAAAATAATAAAGCCTGTGTTTGTGAAACACGAATGCCCCGCGGTGGCATCTTTGTTGGTATAAACACCATTTTCAGTTAAGTATGTGAGAGGTCAGGGTCAGAGTAATGTTGGTATCAATGGAAAGATCTTGTCACAAAGAATACACATGTACAATATGAAAGCCCTATCACTAACCATTCAAAAGTTATGCCCAATGTTAAAGTTTTTGAAAAGTAGGACAAAGGTCAAGGTCACGAGGTCAAAAATTTTGGTATCAATGGAAAGGTATTGTCACAAGGAATACACATGTGAAATATGAAAGCTCTATCACCTTCCATTCAAAAGTTATGCCCAATGTAAAGTTTTTCGGACAAACAGACAGACGGACAGGCCAAAAACTATATGCCCCCGTATCTTTGATTCCGGAAGCATAAAAAACAAAGACTTTTCGGTTTTGCCTTTATTCATATTAAATTATACAGAAATCTATGAATGAGAGCTTTTGAATAGTATTGATTTCATCTTAATACATGTAACGTACAGTCAAAATCGTGTTAATCCAATTAACACAGGCAAGTTGTTAGCGGACAATATTAATTCAAGTGAGTTGTGCAGAAATTGAGCCAATTTATTTTCCAAACAGCAGTGTACGGTGTATCAAACCTCATGACCCAGTGAAGCCACTTGGACAAATTATTTTCGGTAAATATGCTGAAATGCGGCGCTTGGAAATGTATTTTTAGCATATTGAATCAATAGTCGTGATAAATTTAACTTCGAATTTGATCTTGTCTTTTATGCAATCTACAGATAGGTTTGAAAATATGCAAAATTCGGAACATTTTCGATGAGGACGCAGAGTTCCTGTAAAAAAAGTGAAATTTGCGAAAAAAGAACATGCATGACCCCCCCCCCCCCCCTTTTTCTTTACATTTTTATGCGTGCCAAAGATTCGCAATCAAAAAAGACCAATTTTACAGACTTCCGGGCATTTCAAGTCAGTCAAAATTTTTAGTGTGCACCTTTTTATTTCCTGTAGTTACCCCTACTAAAGGGGCAAGGAGGTATTGAACCAATCAAATCTGCAACACAAGATACACGGCGACTATGTTTACCATAGATACAGAAATAAGACAGAGAAAATAATCATTAAATAGAGAAATTGTTCTGAAATATGCATGTATGAAAAAAAAGCAATCCAAGGAATGCTTGTGTCGCCTGCGTAGCGGATTTTTTTTTTATTGAAATTAGGTCAAATATCAAGGGCAAGGTCACTAGGTTAAAAATTATGGAATGTTTAGAAAGGTCTTTTCATAAGGAATACAAATGTGAAATATCAAAGCCCTATCACTTACCACTCAAAAGATATAGCAAATCATAGATTTGTTGAAAAGTAGGTCAAATATATAGGGCAAGTGCACGAGGTAAAACATAGGTAATCACAGATTACGAAGCTCACCTCGTGACAGCAAAATTCAATTCAAACATATTTCTTAGTACATGTATATTGGCTTTTAAAGGAAAAACCACTCAAGCAGAAAAAGTAGGTCAAGGTCATTTTATGAAAGTTTGATCAAAAATACATCCAATATGCAAGTTTGGTACATGTAGCAGTTATACTTTGCTCAATATTGGCTTTATAGAGCAAAATCACTCAAGCGGAAAAAGTAGGTCAAGGTCATTTTATGAAAGATTGATCAAAGCTACATCCAATATGCAAGTTTGGTACATGTATCACTTATACTTTGCTCAATATTGGCTTTAAAGGCAAAATCACTCAAGCGGAAAAAGTAGGTCAAGGTCATTTTATGAAAGTTTGATCAAAGATACATCCAATATGCAAGTTTGGAACATCTAGCACTTATACTTTGCTCAATATTGGCTTTTAAAGGCAAAATCACTCCAGCGGAAAAAGTAGGTCAAGGTCATTTTATGAAAGTTTGATCAAAGATACATCCAATATGCAAGTTTGGTACATGTAGCACTTATACTCTGCTCAATATTGGCTTTTAAAAGCGAAATCACTCAAATGGAAAAAGTAGGTCAGATGCTGCATCCGATGCATGGGTCCATCTCGGCATCCAAAGATGAATCACTTGTGCAAGTTTAGTTACTGTAGCATTAGTACTTTATCAGATACTGAGCTACCCCAAACTTCTTATCCAAATCACTCAAGCGGAAAATGTAGGTCAGATGCTGCATCCGATGCATGGGTTCACCTTAGCATCCAAAGATGAATCACTTGTGCAAGTTTGGTTACTGTAGCATCAGTACTTTGTCAGATACTGAGCTACCTCAAACTTCTTAACCAAGTCACTCAAGCGGAAAATGTAGGTCAGATGCTGCATCCGATGCATGGATTTACCTCAGCATCCAAAAATGAATCACTTGTGCAAGTTTGGTTACTGTAGCATCAGTACTTTGTCAGATACTGAGCTACCCCAAACTTCTTAACCAAGTCACTCAAGCGGAAAATGTAGGTCAGATGCTGCATACGATGCATGGATTCACCTCAGCATCCAAAGATGAATCACTTGTGCCAGTTTGGTTACTGTAGCATTAGTACTTTGTCAGATACTGAGCTACCCCAAACTTCTTAACCGGACGCGGACGCGTGGGGTTATAGCATAAGCTCACTCAACTTCGTCGAGGTGAGCTAAAAATGATGGTATGTGAAGAAAGGTCTTGTCACATGGAATGCACATGTGAAATATCAAAGCCTATCACTCAGCAATCAAAAGAAATAGCCAATCTAAGATTTTTTGAAAAGTAGGTCAAATATCTAGGTCTTGGTCATGAGGTCAAAAGTTATGATATGTGTAGAAAGGCCTTGTCACAAGAAGGAATACACATATGAAATATCAAAGCTCTATCACTTACCAATCAAAAGATATAGCAAATCTTAATTTTTTGAAAAGTAGGTCAAATATCTAGGTCAAGGTCATAAGGTCAAAATTATGGTATGTGTAGAAAGGTATTGTCAAAAGAAATACACAAGAGAAATATCAAAGCCCTATCACTTGCCAATCAATAGATATAGCCAATCTTGGTTTTTTTTTAAAAGTAGGTCAAATATCTAGGTCAAGGTCATAAGGTTAAAAAATATAGTATGTGAAAAAAGGGCTTGTCACAAGAAATACACATGTGAAATATCAAAGCCCTATCACTTACCAATCAAAAGATATAGCCAATCTTAGATTTTTTGAAAAGTAAGTCAAATATCTAGGTCAAGGTCACGAGGTCAAAAAATATGGCTTGCGTAGAAAGGTCTTGTCACAAAGATTACACATGTGAAATATCAAAGCCCTATCACTTGCCAATCAAGAGATATAGCCAATATCAGATTTTTAGAAAATTAGGTCAAATATCTAGATCAAGGTCACAAGGTCAAACATTATATGTGTAGAAAGGTCTAATCACAAGGAATACACATGTGAAATATCAAAGTCCTATCACTAATCAATCAAGAGATATAGCCAATATTAGATTTTTAGAAAAGTAGGTCAAATATCTAGGTCAAGGTCACAAGGTCAAAAATTATGATATGTGTATAAAGGTCTTGTCACAAGGAATACACATGTGAAATATCAAAGCCCTATCACTTACCAATCAAAAGTTATGGGGTGTGACACCCAAGTGTGACAGACAGACGGACAGACGGATGGACGGACAGACGAACAACGGACAAAGTGATCCCTAAGTGTCGCTGTGCTTCGCAGGCGACACAAAAAGTCAACATCTTAAAAATAAATTCAGAGTATATTTAATAGCGTATGTGGCCAAGTTAATTCGAAGTATGAAAATAAGTACACAAAGCCAAACTAGCTATAGCTTGTCTTATTTAAAAAATCATTAAAAATCTAAATGTTGATATTTTGACAAAATTCTTTCACAATTTCATTTCTAGCGATAAATATAAAAATAAAAAGAGAAAAAAACTGAAAAAGGGGAAAAAAATTGTTGGGGTCCCGCCGGGGTTTGAAGCTACTCCCCATGGGTCCATTTGGCATGGAAAACATACATTATACCTATGTACAATCTTAAAAAATATTCCTTAAGAATCCAAAAGTGGATATCTTGACAAAATTCTTTCACTTGTAGGGTACCATGCATGAGTACCTCATACCTACAAATTGTCATGACAATCTGAAGAGTGGTTATAGAAAAGAAGCAGAAAATGTATGAAAATCAACCCCCCCCCCCTTCCTTTTTACATAAGAAAAAAATTCATAAAAAATCAAAAAAATAAATTTTAAGCATAAAATACATATCAAAGCATTAAGTAAGTTAAATATGATAAATATGTAGTAAATGAGTGTGTAAAATCATACACTTATTGAGTTATTTAAAGAAATAGTGCAAAAATGTGCATTTCTGACAAAGTCCGAAAAGACGTCAAAAACGCGTCAAAAATTTGACATCGAAGTGGAACCAAAAATAACAACACTTCTTAAGACATCTCTCTAGATCATCCTGATGCTTTCGGTTTGTCGATACATGCTTCGGTTCTGAAGAAGAAGTTTGTCAAAGGAGGGTACCCCCCGAGACCTACTTTTGGCTGTGGTGGCGCCACCTGTTGACAGATCCGGACGAAAAACAACAACACTTGTAGGGGACCATGAGTACTTCATACCTACCAAGTTTAATCAAAATCCCTTCAGCCGTTCTGGAGAAGAAGTTTAAAATGTGAAAAGTTTACGACGACGGACGACGACGGACGACGACGACGACGACGACGACGACGACGACGACGGACGACGGACGCAACACTATGACAATAGCTCACTTGAACCTATGGCTCAGGTGAGCTAAAAAGAATACGCCATTATTTGCGCCCTATCGATAAATGTCGCGCAACGTAACGTGACGTTATGATCAAGTAAGTTTTATGAAGCCATAGCGTAGATGTGCACATAAAAAAAATTCGAGGGTGAAACCTGCGTACACATTTGATTTTGATGAAAGCTTCCCCGCGAGCTACGTTAATACATTACAATTGATAGTATGAGGATTGAGTAACAAGATGAGAATCTTATGTAAAACTCTCTCCCAGTGTTGCTTGGGCCCCTGCGTTTTGCGGTCTTGTTTATGTGTGGTCATCTAGCAGTGAGGAGATTGTTTTACACAACAATTGTACGTTCTTCGAAACCTCTGGTAATCGGAACAGTGTAAGGGTTGTGTGCACGTAATCCAGGACTGTTACTGTCGTGGCAGATGGCCGTCCTAAGTCGGCACCGATTGCGCATTGGTCTTGTTGGTTTATGTGTCTACTAGTCTTTGTGTTTGATGTTTCTATACTATTTGGCGTTCATTGTACCTTTACCGTCTCATTACGTGCGTGTCTGCTCTTAATTTTTATAGTTGAAATTTTGGGGTTTTCCTGTTGCTGCAACCGAGTGTTGTTGGAGACCCCCTCCTTTCTTTTAAACTATTCTCATGACGTCATTCCGCTCCAAATGGTAGCGTACATCGTCATTCGTCAAGGATGTCATTTACTTGTTCTTGTGGGCAAAATCGTCCTACGAAGAGAAAAAAGTGAACCTAACGGACTTTAGCGTGAAAGGGTCTATAGCGTCAACAATGGAAACTCTGGTGTCGATAAGATATCACAGTAAATCAGAGTATCGACCATACTATTACAAACAAGAGACAAACATACAAAAAGTCAATGCAAACTTATTTCAAATAACACTTTTGACATATGCAATGGACAGGTATATATTGAGTCTTTGCGGAATACAGAGTTTTTCCCCTTACAGACGGTATCTGACGTAAAATCATTGTTACGTCATGAAAATGATATGGTAACGTCGATTTTATAACGTCATTTCCCAGCCTTTTAGGACTGTTTCCATAGAATTTGATGACGTCACAATCAGTCTACGTCAGATACCGTCTCAAATGGGAAGTAACTCTGGTTTTCGAAAATTGCGAATATAAGTGATGAGAGTCAGAAGTTTGATTTTCATTAAAATTTATATCTCTGCTAATCACTTCGTGACAAAATCAATCAGCAATTCTCTTTTATTATCTTCCCTTAAGACAGTGATATTTTACTTCATTTACTCTATTTCAGACGCCATTAAAAGTTTACGTGAAGAGAACAGACGTCTAAAGGAACGACTGGCATGCAAGATATGCATGGACAAACCTCTATGTATCGTCTTCCTTCCCTGTCGTCACTTGGTAACCTGTACCAACTGCGCATCTATAATGCGCATATGTCCGACGTGTAGGGGATATATTGAAGAAAATATAAAAGTCATATTCTGCTGACTTGTATAGAAACTGTTCATATGGAGCTATTTCGTGTGAGAATTATGATTTTTACATGGTAACATTTTGTTAAAAGGGAGTTGTTCACAGTTTTACAATATTTTTGATTGACAAAAAAATGCTTTATTTTTCGACAAAAAACCCCTATACTGAATTATGCTGAATATTGGCGGCAGCATTCCTTTATAAGGCAATGTGAACAAAACAAGTGAAAGTTCGCTTGAGTCCCCGAGGGCACATGTAGCCAAGTTCGATCAATTTCGGTTGATCGTTTCTTCAACGCATTCTAAAATATCTGTTATCAAAATTTCTTGAAATTTCTAAAACGTGGGTCCTGTAGCATCATATCCCACCCATTCTGCTACGTCTTTCGGTACGCTTTTTCGACATAGTAACTTTTACACTTTTTGGCTTATTACATTGTTTAGATTTGAGGATCACTGACGAGGGTTAAGTACCCGAAACGTGCATGTCTGGTCCATGTTGCCAATTTACCTGTACTTAAATGATGCTATTCAATATGAAGACGTTTACATTTATACCACTTGGTGAGTGTCACTGCTGGTGGACCAGGAGTCCCCGAGGGCACATGTAGCCAAGTTCGATCAATTTCGGTTGATCGTTTCTTCAACGCATTCTAAAATATCTGTTATCAAAATTTCTTGAAATTTCTAAAACGTGGGTCCTGTAGCATCATATCCCACCCATTCTGCTACGTCTTTCGGTACGCTTTTTCGACATAGTAACTTTTACACTTTTTGGCTTATTACATTGTTTAGATTTGAGGATCACTGACGAGGGTTAAGTACCCGAAACGTGCATGTCTGGTCCATGTTGCCAATTTACCTGTACTTAAATGATGCTATTCAATATGAAGACGTTTACATTTATACCACTTGGTGAGTGTCACTGCTGGTGGACCAGGAGTCCCCGAGGGCACATGTAGCCAAGTTCGATCAATTTCGGTTGATCGTTTCTTCAACGCATTCTAAAATATCTGTTATCAAAATTTCTTGAAATTTCTAAAACGTGGGTCCTGTAGCATCATATCCCACCCATTCTGCTACGTCTTTCGGTACGCTTTTTCGACATAGTAACTTTTACACTTTTTGGCTTATTACATTGTTTAGATTTGAGGATCACTGACGAGGGTTAAGTACCCGAAACGTGCATGTCTGGTCCATGTTGCCAATTTACCTGTACTTAAATGATGCTATTCAATATGAAGACGTTTACATTGTAAACATTCAACTTGACAAACGATCGGCATGCGACGTCTTGACTGTATATATATATATGCAGCAATACATGAAACTTTCTTTTTCTATTTTGTTGATTGTGTAACTTAGAGCATATTGACATTTGCATAAATTATTAATCATTATTCCGATTTATCCTGATAGAGAGCGATCTGAATAGGTGTAATATTCGAAAGATGTTTTTTTTCAATAGGACTCAACTTTGCCATTCATTTGGCATGCCTTAAAATGAATCCGGTTTTGAATGACGTACCGTACTTACACTGGATCCCTAAGATGTACAAGCATCCATACAAATATCGATTAATAGCTGGTTCATCCAGATGTCCACAAAGCCTCCCTCTATTCTGCTTACAAAAATTCTCTCTCAGATCAAAGACGGTCTTTAGAAGTATTGTGTTACGGTATATTCTAAAAGTGGAGCCAATCAGATGTGGATCCTCAAAACCTCAAAAGAACCGTTAGATCATCTCAAATCTCTGACTTTCAACCACACGACAAGCATTAAATCTTTCTATTTTTCCACTCTGTACACCACCATACCTCATAATTTTTTTTTGTAAAAAAGGTTGGTTTCTATAATAAAAACACTCTCGTCCACAATAATGGCAATTGCAGGTATACATACCTCGTCATAGTACGTTTAGAAACTAATTTTGTTTGGGAAAACTCCGATTCAAAACATAAGTACACCGAAGACCATGAAGATGATGGATGTTTGATAAACAATAGTATTTGTTGTCGCTTGAGGCCAAATATCCTATTAAACTGTTGAAATTCCTATGGGAACAAACTGTATCACTCTTCCAACTGACATATCAATTTATTTATACAAGGCAAAATTTATAGAGTCTTTATATCCAAATACCAAATAGCAAAAAGAAGCTAGCATCGCAATTCAACTTGACGTACTCTCCATCATTAATCCATCCAGGCTAAACCTGGCGCATATCCCAGTGAACTGGAAATCAAGGGAAAAACTGAGAACAGCCCCTCAGCCTCCTGAGACTGACCATTTTTAAATTTAACCATCACAAACTTCCCCTTCATGTGCAGCAACATTCCCTTAACACCTGCCTATGGTGTATTCATTTCACAACTAATGCGCGCGCGCATGTTCTTAGTAATCAAAGTTCATGTTGAGGGCAAGGAGGCTCGCCAGAAAGCAGCTTGCTCAAGGGAAACGGCTTAAGATGTCACTCAGGATATTCCATTAGTATCGTTGGTTTATGTGTAGCCACTTGTGTTTGATGTTTCTAAGCTGTGATTTGGTGTTCCTTGTCCCTTTTGCGTCTCTTTCTGTGCGTGTCTGCTCTGTGTTTTTGCATAGGGTGCTTTGGGGTTTTGCTGTGGGTGCTGCAACCGAGTGTTGTTGGAGATCCCCTCCTTTCAGGAAGTTCTTTGGTAGCTACAAGGCAATTGCCTGTCAGAGATGATTAAAGATATCCTTGATTACGACCTTTCTAATTGACCATCTTTTACCTATTTGGACATTGCCGGGTTTGTCACGTTTCTTTTTGGCATACGCGTTGGATGTTGCATACAGGCAGAGGACGCTCCCTCCTCAAAGACACCTGGTCTTGCCTCCATTCGGAGGTTCGCGATTGCCTTATTAATGGAGACTTACAAAATTATATTATATTCTCCTGGATATTTGACTCCTGAACTACGATTTATACTTCTCTGGTATACTTTCAACGTTCTGAATTTTTTAAGCTAAAACCTCGAGTATATGTATTATCCATGCCAAATGGGATGTCTGCTTTTCAGAACAAATGAAAACTAAAGTACTTACTGTCTTACTTTTGGTGTTTATGGTGTATAATTTGATTGGACAAATAATATTTTCCCGAGAATCGTTTTCAGAACTATACACCCATGAACACCCGTAGAAAGAAGTTATTACTTTAAAAAAAAGAGAGTTTTCACTTTGACTAAGGGAGTTCTTGCTCATGTTTGGTACTATAGAACATATTCAAATACTGACCATTTCTACATGTACCATTCAATACTGTTTATACAACTTTCTTCAAGTATCTAAAACTCTCATAAATTGATTTATAAATAATTTCCTCATTACTTACTGCTCTGAAGTGTCTAAACTTTACACTAATTGTCAGAGGAAATGATATCCTTTATATACTTATCAATTTTACACTTGGAAAAATTGATAATTCATGACTTCCTCATGTGTATAACTAGAGAACACAATGGAATCTTTAACGAGATGAAACGCTATCAGTATTATCATAATTGTCCTTTAAGAAAAAACACGAAGTGCCCCAGGTCTGCTGCCAGAAGGCTGCTTTCGATTCTAATTTTTGACAGGATAACAGTAACTGTCAGGCCCTCCTTTGAAAATCAAAACAGAAGTTATTTTGTGTAGTCTATGGCAAATATGAATAATGACCATATCCCTATAAACAGCACAAAATCGATAATTCAGAAAATCACAAACCGAAGGCATACAAAATCAGGACAAAAAGGGAACCAAAGCAAACAAACAAAAACCTCCATTACATGAAAAGAAGCGAACTTTTTCTCATGGCAGTGAGACCAGGTGCCCAGGAAGAGTCAGCATCTCCTGCTTGCATGCAACATCCGCCACTTCAATTCGGTAGAATTGTCATATCCGGTTACTTCCATTTCGGAAGATATAGAGTATAATCTACAAATATATGTGTAGTCATTTGTGTTTGATGTTTCTGTGTAATTTGGCGTTCCTTGTATCAGTTGAGTCTCTTTCTAAGCGTGTCTGCTTTGTGTTTCTCCTCCCTTCTTTTTACAGTAGGTGTTTTGGGGTTTGCTGTTGGTGCTGTAACTAGGTGTTGTTGGAGATCCCCTCCTTTCTTTTATGACCATCATTACGCATTTGTCTTGTTCTTTTTCTCACAAATATAATATTTTTCAGCTAACTGTACGCTTCAGATTGATTTCGGGCTTTCAAAAAATATATCTCGAAACGCATAGTGGTTGAATGACAAATATGGATAATGACATTTTTGCTTCCATTGTGACTGCTGTTGCGACCATTGGGCGAAAAATATGCAAATATAAGCTTACAATAAGTCGTTTGTTTTGGTGGTGCAATGTAAGGTTTCGATGTTGATTAGATAATGCTATCGTCGAGGTGAGCATTGTCATCTTTGATTATTTTGAAAAAGATGATGCAGTAACTTGCTTTGGAACCAACTTTCTTTACTGAATGCATTCCATGTTTTTGCAAAGTAAAATTACTTTAGATTTACCCTTCATTAATGTTAATTGACAAAAATGTATAAAGGATTAATGATGTTCTGTAATGAATCTTTAAACTAGTACGAACTTTTACATAATTCAGTCTACATATAAATTTTTTAAAGCTCTTGTTAAACGACATCGCCGCACATTCTCTCGTATTAGACTCTAGATATAACGCTATCGGCGACTTCAACATTTAGGCACAACCAAGTTCCAATATCATAATGTTGAGCTATGGACCAAGGTTCATTCCATCCGCACGAGTTAATGACAAATATGGATAATGACCATATCCCTGTATACAGCACAAAATCGATAATTCAGAAAATCAGAAACCGAAGGCATACAAAATCAGGACAAAACAGGAACCAAAGCAAACAAACAAAAACCTCCACCACATGAAAAGAAGCGAACTCCCGATATGGGAGTGAGATCAGGTGCCCAGGAAGAGTAAGCATCTCCTGCTTGCATGCAACACCCGCCGCTTCAATTCGGTAGAACTGTCACATCCGGTAACTTCCATTTCGGAAGACATAGAGTACAATCTTGGCTTGGATGGTTCAAATGGTCTATGACAGAATATCACCCACCATTCTGGAGAGTGGGACATCATAGTGTATGACGAGTTCCCCATATCGACCGTAGAACTTCCTCAGTGACGATGTTAGTCGGTCACAAACATATCCAATACTTCCAACTGAGGTTCCACTCTCAAAAATACCTTAACCAAAAGACAATTTAATAGAAAATAAAGTTACATAAAGTCTACTAATTTCTCGATTGTATACACCTGCTTGGTTTATTTAAGAAATAACAACCCTAGCTATTGTTCATGTAAAACAAGTTATCATTCGAAAATTTCTGTTATCAAAATTTCTTAAAATTTCAAAAACGTGGGTCCTGTAGCATCATATCCCACCCATCCTGCATACATCTTTCGGTAAATTTTTGTACATAGTAATTTTCACACTCTTTGGCAAATGCCAATTTTACATTGTTTAGATTGAGGATCACTGACGAGGGTTAAGTACCCGAAACGTGCATGTCTGGTCCATGCTGAAAATTTATCTGCTCTTTTATGATGCTATTGAATTTGAAGACGTTTAACATTATGGCAGCCGCCATTATTTAAACAGCGAACGATCGTCTCTCTATATCGTTGGAATAAGGACCAGTTTGAGCTTATTCTACATGCACAGTTAATTTTCTTGTAAGTAGAAAAGAAATGTACCCTTGAAATGATAAGCAAACATCAACAAATTGTATTTTCAGCAACGAGTTTATTCGTGTTTGAAGGAACCCCCGGTTCTAAAAAGACTTCGGAGAAAAATTGAGTTGATTGATGTATCAACAATTTCTCAGCCAATCAGAATCTTCGTTTCTTGAAAACGACTATGGAAATTAAATTATTGATATTTTCCGCGTT
The DNA here is from genome assembly GCA_028142955.1 of Pinctada fucata. Taxonomy (NCBI): domain Eukaryota; kingdom Metazoa; phylum Mollusca; class Bivalvia; order Pterioida; family Pteriidae; genus Pinctada; species Pinctada fucata. The sequence continues at coordinate 38,080,112 of AP027111.1, read as the reverse complement.
ACGTATCAAGGCGGAAAATAGTCAAAGTTGATTTTTTTTTTCGTTAATTGAACACTCTATTATATGGATGACCAGTCCCGTGACTGTAAAGGGTCAGTGGTCATAGCAGTATGTGACTAGTTCATTCTAGCCCATTCGTCATACCGAGAACACGTAACATGTAAAAACAGATGATGAATGGAAATTGCTTTATAATATATCATAAAACTCTTTCATCATCTCTTTCTATATTGTTCTATTTTCAGAAATAACCTATGTAATAGAAATAAATCTCCCGAATAATCCGAACTACCGCTAACACTCATTTTTACTAGTTTTTACCTTGGAATTAACAGACTATCGGGTAAGTAACGTAATATATTCTTAATTTTATTATATTTTTTTTTTTCGCATACAACAAAACAAAGAACATTGGCATGATCGATTGTCCGAGTATTTACTAGTGACGGGAAGGAATATCTGTAATATTCAAATGGTAAGACTTATTATTATGGCTGTGAAAGTAAGCTATGCAAACACTGGTATCCAAACTTAAAGTGATTGTGATACGATGCGATAGCCATTTCCTTATCATTTTTTTTATCATGTGGATGTGATCAGTACAGGCTATCTTTCTGATGATTTCCTCAAGTCCACATTCTTCAATAAAAATTTCCGAACATGTTAATAAACCAAGTTTCTAAAAATGAAATAAGGAAACGCTATTTTGTTCGGGCATTTTTACCAAATTTCTATTCAATTTTTATTTTTCAAACCACATGTTTACTTATATTCTACAGATTAGATCCTCCGCTAGAAAAAAGGGTTTCGAATTCGACTATGCTTGCAAACAAACAAGTCTACACGCACTGACCAATTGTAAAAGTACTTTTATTTACACTAGGTTCTTCTTTATTTAGAATCCCGTCACATGATGCTGAATCAATACATGTGTAAACAGGGAAGGGCATTATACGTGACGAAAATCATGAGATTTTTCTCCTGCTGGTTGGACAAATCCGAAATGAATGAATAGATTTTAGATATTTTCAATGGAAAAAATAAAACATTATATGTCACCCTTCATCAGTCTAAAAACCCTAAATTTCAGATATATATCGTTTTCTTTCAGATTCTGTTGTGCAATAGGTCTATTTTTAGAACTAGGTCATGGAAAATTCCAGAATTATCCTATGTATATAAATAGCGATAGATATAGAGATATATTCAATACAAATTTTGACCTAGAAGTAGGCGGACGAATCTGTGAGTAAACTTTTTCTCACATAACTAAAACTAAATGCATTATTGTTCAAGTAATAAAATGCACATAAGTATATAGTAATATGGAAGAGTTCCAACTCTACACCTTCCGAAGAACATTTCAAACGAATTTATTATACACCAGACACGTATTTCAGTTAGTAAATCCTCATCAGTGTTGCTTCCATCCAAAGTGACTTTTAGAAACAGCCAAAAAAAAATTTTTCAAATTAAAGGGGTAGGGTCAAAAATGACCGTTTCTGGCCCCAACCAAATTTTTTTTTAATGTTCTATTTTCTTATTCATTATGCTTCTTCTAAACAAAAAAGGACAAATTTTTTGTAATTTCTCGAAAACCACACCTTTTAGGGCAAAATGATTGAAAATTGAGCACTTTGTCTTCACATTAGAAATTCAGATTTTCGGCAAGGGACAAACATACCTACAGTTGCAAGGCCCAGAACAAGGGCATGTAACAGGTTCAAACTAATATGGGACATTCCCTAATTATATTCTGAATGTGCATGGAAAGTATAACTTTGTTACATGCTTGAATATATTATAAACTTTAATGTTGAAGTCTGGTTGTTATCATTTTACCACTTATTTCGATAATAGTGGGTAATTTGGGCGGGAAATAACACTCATTTTAATTGATAATGTCTATTTTCGATTCAATTTCAATGAACAACAATATCTCTTCTCTTGTTTGGAAGATAAAAGAACAGTAAGAAAACAATTTTTGAAAATAGCAAAATATGGGGCCAAAAACGGCTGATTTTGCCCCTATGTGCAATTTGCAGAGAGTGCGCGACTCCAAATTTCCTGTAGGGTCGATTCAGTAGCATATCCAAATAAAATCTATTATCAAAATAGCATAGGAGGGATGGTTCTAAGATGTTAACCTCCTTTAATTTCGATCATATTTTTAAATGCAATGACAAGTTTCCGAAATAGCAAAATAATATTTATGCCGTCAAATTGATAAAGTGCCAAAACAAAGCATCTTTCAGGCGACAGAGCTTGAAAGAAGTGTGCATATTTGACTAAATCCGAAAAGACATCAAGAATGCGTCAAAAATTTTACTTCGGAGTGGAACAAAAAAATAACAACACTTCTTAAACATATCTCTAGATCATCCTGAATATCCATGTCACGGGGAACGAGTAGTAGTAATTTGATATTTAGTCGAGAACTTTTTGTAAAAGGAACCCTTTCACCAGTTAACACATGAAGTAGAAAAGGAAAAGTAAACAAATATTTCTCAAGTGAGGTTGATAATTCTGACTTTATATCTAGAACAAATTAATCTCATCGTCTGATATTGATAGTGATAAAGGCATTTTACGGTTAAAAAAAGTTCATTTACAGAGATGCAGTTTGATTTGAAATTAATTTCTTTTTTTAGTCTGTGCGGACATAAAGCAAAATATTTAATATTACTATGGCCTAAACTAATTTTCTTGCTAATTTCAAAAATCAAACTTGTACATGTCGACGATCCCCCGTGTAAGACATCCGCGTGACTTCCTGTCATTGACCTTATTCATGTATTAGGCGGTTGTATACAACTCAGCGTCTTAGAAAATGGCTGTGGTCATTATATATATACCGCATATCGTAATGACACCATTTAGAAATGAGAAACCTTCATGTAGCAGAAAGTAAATTTCATATACATCATAATAGGTTCACTATGTCATCTCTTGTAAACGCAATTTCTTTAAAGTTTGCTCTCCTTGCATACTTGGATACCATAAATTCTGTTGGATTAAGTAAACGAAAGACAACCAGCTTCATTGTCACCACTATCTTCAGGTTTATTCAGTATTCCTTGAAACCGAAAATATATAAATAACTTCTAATGAAGGGTTCTGATTTCTGGAGTACTTATGACCGTGTCTGCATAATCATAAAAGGACTATTTTTAAATCAAAATTTGAATAGATTCATTATTTATCACAGTTTGTCACATACACGTAATTTACAATAGTCTAGCATCATGCAGTGTTTCTTTCCCCTCTCAGGTTACTTGGTTAGAAACATGAAACCTTAAAGTCAATCATAGATTTTCTTCAAAAACCCCTTTTTGACTCAGATCTACTGTCCTGTCTGAAAGTTGGTCAGACCTTCCGAAAGTTGAACGTTGTACATGAGCTCGCTCAAGTCAGTATTTGCATATGACCGACGATTTCATAACCATTTGAAATCTTTGAATTACATACACATGTATATTTGTCATTGCATTCTATTGTATTGTTTGTAATGTCGTCTTGCATTAGGAAATTCCGTTGTCAATACATAAGCATTGTTAATGTATATCCGGATAATAGGTGATTTTCCATTAGATTCGTTCAGCGGACAGACACCAGACATCACAAAATTTCGCGATATTTTCATTGTGACGTCAAACTAAAAGCATAACAACACATCAAGGTGCCTCAAGACGGTGCGATCAGATGTGACGTCACAATGGAAAATTTTGCCAAATAATATGATGTCTGGTGTCTGTGTGTATAAAATCAAGGTAAGGAACGGTCAAATCTTTTATCTGAAAAATGGACTATTTGGGGGGTCATGTACACGTAACCCGGATTGCTACAGTATTTGCTATAAATTTGGCCAACTGCTACAGTATTTGCTATAAATGAAGACAATTGTTGTCAAGTTCAGACACGGGTACACATTGGTATCCCTATCAAATGTGCTCCGAATAATTTGTTTGTTTGTTATCATCTGATCATGGTAAAATTGCTCTTGTATCTCGTTCTTTCTAGTATTTTGTGGTGATTTTCTTGGTGTCTTATTTGTTATTATGTTGGACAATGCAGGGTGGTCATGTTGGAGATGTTTTTTAGCATATACTTCTATAAATATAACACACATGTATTCCTTTGTTATATGTGTGTTACATGCTTATGTCAAATAAAATGTTGAATGATTTTTTCTTTGTCTTCGTGGAATCAGAAAGAAACAAAAGTTCACGAGAGAGCCAGAAAGTGCTTTGTCATTTTCAACTATGGCGATTCCATACAACATCTCTTCTGATGAAACCGACAAGAAGACAATAACTGCAGAAAACATGATGGACAGTGAAAACGTGATGTGTTCTACCAAAGTCGATAAAAAGACGGATGATCTAACTGATGAGAAAGACATAAAAGAAAATAGCTCAACAGTAGTCAGCCTTGCTACTGTGCTTGTGATGAAGACATTCTGTGATATAGTTTCACAACCGAACGAGAAGGCAGGAGCAATGGAAAGTTGCTTTGACGATGGCTCAGAGAAGATTTCTTCATTCAAACATGATACGGCAGTTCCAGGAAAAATTCTTATGCACGTTAGCAGTGCATGTTCGAAAGGAATAAATATTGCTGGAAAACTTGGTTCATCATCTGCAGAGACTTTGAAAAATATCTTGTGCAATATGGATTATGTGCCGAGGCAACCTTCAACCTCGATAAATGTATATCCGATTTTTGGACTGAAGGAATATTATCAAGAGCTGGAGAAAAATCCTGATTTACCGATACAGCAACGCATGAAGTGTGATTTAGTGCGATGTGCTTCTTTCAGCTCTTATCCCAACTCTGAAATATCTTCTATGAGTTTATCGAAAGCAGGGTTCTACTACGAATGTAATGTTGATGAAGTGAAATGCTTCGAGTGTGGACTCAAGCATAAACATTGGACGAAAGGTGATGATCCCTTTGAAATTCATTTACGTATGTCCCCGGAATGCAGTTTTATAAAGAATGTAGCAGAAGAGATTGATAGGCATCGGCAAATAGATAACCAGCCTTCAACCTCAACTCAAAGCATCCACTCATCCTCTCAACTGACTTCACAACAGAATGCGAGCGATATCACGGGGACTAGTATAGGAGTTTCTTCAGGGGCTTCTTCTCCTGTACAGCCTCAAGGATCACATTCCTCGAACGAAAATGATTTACCATCTTCTACACGAAGGCCTCAACATTCACGAGACCCGGTAAATAATATGACTGGTCAACGGAATGATGGATCTCAGAATATTTTGACAGTATCCAGAAACTCTAACTCGCCAAGTGGAACAGACCGTTCACAGACGCCCAGAAGGCCATCACAGATTACATCACAGGCAATAACATCGCCAGCTGTTTCTGCGCCCGCTCCGAAGAAGTCAGCAGCCGAAACCCTTGAACCCCTGGGGATAAGTATAGAGAAACCCAAATACCCCCAATATGCTGTTATGGCGACAAGGTTGTCGTCTTTCAGACACTGGCCAAAGCATAAGAAACAATGCCCAGAAACACTTGCTAAAGCTGGATTTGTATATGAAGGTACGTGCACAAATGTAATATTAAAGAAGGACAATGAGTTTTAAAGACAATATTTGATACATGTAACCTTCGCTGTATGAAATGGAATGTTGACAATAAAAATATCAATATGGACAATTTTTGTAGAAGAATCCAGGAATCAAAGAAGAGTCAATACATGTATGTCAACAGATAGTGAAGTTAGTAGTATGTGAGGAAAAAGAGACAACATCCTTGGTTCCATAGCAAAAAGTATGATAAGTTATGACTCAGAAACACCTTAAACATCTTAAACCTTTTTCTTTTCTTTTATTAGGAACAGAGGATTTTACTAGGTGTTTCTTTTGTGGGGGTGGATTAAGAGAATGGGAAGATGAAGATGACCCTTGGGTTGAGCATGCGCGATGGTACCCCAAATGTGTTTACATCCGGCAATGTAAAGGCGACAAGTATGTGCAGGACATCATAGAAGGAAAACCATTGGAAAGGGTGAGTATTTATCGGTTAATAAATAATCTTTTAAAGTTACTTTGTTTAGATTTTACGTATTTATTTCAAAATTCATTGCAATTCAGAATTCAAATCAAATATGTCAAAATTTTTTTAAATACACGTACTTTGAATTTTTGTTCAGATTCGAGTTAGCGAGTGATGGCCTGTAATATATACTTCCATATCTGAAGTTACTTCAAGTAAGTCAAGGCTTTGTCCGCGAGTTACAAAAGTAAATTAGGATGGTGCAAATTGAATCGAAACATGGCCATTTTCTTCACTATCTGACACTATCAATCTAAATCGCAATTATATAAGATGAATCGCAGAAACGCGAAATTGATCAAAAATGAATCTTACTGTTTCTTAGGTTGAAAGTGAGTGTAATGAGGAACCCCTGCAGAAGAATCTTAACACTGATGAAATACTGATGCTACCCGCAGTTCAAAGTGTCATTGAAATGGGGTACGGCAAAGAGATCGCCTTGAGAGCCGTGAAAGTGAAAATGAAAGGTAAGAGGGGGAAATGACAAATTTTAGTACACGAAAAACAGTTTGTAAAGAAATATGCAGATGTTAAAATTAGTTTTAGAAACCATTTCTAATCCATACTCTAACGATGGTCAGTTCAATTTTCAAAGCGAAACAACGATATAATAATGACACTTCTTCGGCTTACTCATAAACCATTATGTGGTATTTCCAAAACATTTCATTATTTGCTGATTATTTTATCACATATACAATTATAAATATATTCATATATACATTCATTCAAATGTAGAACGAGATATCAAATACGTGAGTGCAGAGACATTATTACAAAAGGTTTGGGATATGGAAGAAACAGGCAATCCAAATAAAGACAAAGCAGACGACAGCGAAACCATAGGGGGCGCTACTGGAGTTTCTACTCCCGAGAACAATAGAGAGGAAGACAAAGGTAATTAGCCACATTTACATTGTTGTGGACATGTTCTTCTGGATATTGCAATGTCTCCTCTTATTTTGATTATAAAGAATAAGCAGAGTGACATTGTCTACATACGAAGCAATTTTATAATTATTATTATTTGTTTTTGAGATGCGCTTATGATGTACTATATTATTACAATACAATATACTACTCGTATTTTAATATTTGAAAATTTTCTATCAATTTAGATGATATAAAAATGTTTCCCCTTCTTTTCATTTCTTTTCATTTCTTTTCAGAAGAATTCGAAGCTTTACTAGAAGAGAACAGACATCTAAAGGATCAACAGATATGCAAAATATGTATGGACGAACCGATTTCTATTGTATTTCTCCCTTGTGGTCACATGGTAACATGTGGCAACTGCGCACCTGCCATGCGCAAGTGCCCGTTATGTAGGAGGTTTATCAAGGGAACCGTGAAAGCCATACTCTCTTAATAGTTCTTAACTGTAAAATGAAAAGAGCCTGACACTTTCATCGGAAAAGATTGTAATAAGTATGAAGTGATGCCACTCTATACCTTCTTGAAGAAAATTTCAAACCAATTAATTATGCAACAGACACGTGTTTCAAATATTAAATTCTCGCCAGTGGTGCTTTTATGTTAAATATCAAGTGAATCTGTGCAAATCAGCAATTATGTGTGTGTGGTCTTTGCTTTTTAAGAAATGGCTAAGTCAAGACTATTTTTTTTGAGACGATAACTTTTGATAAAGATATACCATTACATGTGTGAATGAAAGTTAAACATAAAACCAAAATGTCGGAATACCAAAGTGACAATTATTAGGCATACAAATCATTGAAACTTTCTAAGGAGAAAGAAAAAACAGACGGAGACAATGAGACAACCTCATAGAATCATGAATGACAGCTCAATCTAATAAACAATCCCCCAGAGTCCAGAGAGAGAGCGAAATTTACTGAAGAATGCTGCTGAATGCGCACGCTATTCTTTTGTGTTTTCATCTAATGGTATGTTCTAAATAAAGGCAATTCCCATGTACTTTGTTGATTTTTACTTTTGTTTGTTCAAGTGTTTTCATCTAATGTTATGTTTTAAATAGAGGCAATTCCCGTGTACTTTGTTGATTTTTACTTTTGTTTGTTCAAGTGTTTTCATCTAATGGTATGTTTTAAATAGAGGCAATTCACATGTACTTTGTTGATTTTTACTTTTGTTTGTTCAAGTGTTTTCATCTAATGTTATGTTTTAAAAAGAGGCAATTCCCATGTACTTTGTTGATTTTTACTTTTGATTGTTCAAGTGTTTTCATCTAATGTTATGTTTTAAATAGAGGCAATTCCCATGTACTTTGTTGATTTTTATTTTTGTTTGTTCAAGTGTTTTCATCTATGTTATGTTTTAAATAAAGGCAATTCCCATGTACTTTGTTGATTTTAATTTTTGTTTGTTCAAGTGTTTTCATCTAATGTTATGTTTTAAATAGAGGCAATTCCCATGTACTTTGTTGATTTTTACTTTTGTTTGTTCAAGTGTTTTCATCTAATGTTATGTTTTAAATAGAGGCAATTCCCATGTACTTTGTTGATTTTTACTTTTGTTTGTTCAAGTGTTTTCATCTAATGTTATGTTTTAAATAGAGGCAATTCCCATGTACTTTTACTTTTGTTTGTTCAAGTGTTTTCATCTATGTTATGTTTTAAATAAAGGCAATTCCCATGTACTTTGTTGATTTTTACTTTTGTTTGTTCAAGTGTTTTCATCTAATGTTATGTTTTAAATAAAGGCAATTCACATGTACTTTGTTGATTTTCTTTATCGAAATACATTTTACACTTTCTTTATTCAAGGATTCTTACAGGAGCCCTTGAATAAAAATGGAAAGGATCTCAAGCATGACCACCTTTGAATGTTGATGTTATAGCTTGGAATACAGTAATGATATAATTCATTAAGAAAAAAACCAAAACAAAAGACAACAAAGCTTTGACCGAATGATCTGAAAGATAAAGGTACGGAATTTTTCTTGTTTTTGTATGTTACCAATTGTCCATTTATTCTTTTGAAAATCAAAAGTCTTTCTATCGCATCTTAAAATATGCAAAACCTTACACAACAAGCAAATGAAAACATTTAGAAAGAAGCAAAATGAAATTCCAGACAGAGCTGAGACTATGTGTCTGGAGAGAGTAAGTATCTCACTGCTTGCAAACAGCACCATCTGTTTACGTGTAAGATAAAATATAATATAAGATAAAATATAATATTATTAAAATATAATGTGACAAACGAGACGTACTTCGATTTCAGCATTACAAACTTTCCCTTTCTGAGTAGCAACATCCCTTCATCGCCAGCTTATGGCGTGTTCATATCTCAGTTGATACGCTATGCCAGAGCAAGTACCAAATATACAGATTTTGTTCTGAGAGCTAGGCGTCTTTCAGATAAGCTTCTCACTCAGGGATATGTTTGTGACCGACTAACATCGTCACTGAGGAAGTTCTTCGGTCGATATGGGGAACTCGTCATACACTATGATGTCCCACTCTCCAGAATGGTGGATGATATTCTGTTATAGACCATTTGAACGATCCAACCAAAGATTGTACTCTATGTCTTCCGAAATGGAAGTAACCGGATGTGACAGTTCTACCTAATTGAAGCGGCGGGTGTTGCATGCAAGCAGGAGATGCTTACTCTTCCTGGGCACCTGGTCTCACTCCCATATCGGGGTTTCGCTTCTTTTCATGTGGTGGAGGTTTTTGTTTGTTTGCTTTGGTTCCTGTTTTATCCTGGTTTTGTATGCCTTCGGTTTTGTGCTGTATACAGGGATATGGTCATTATCCATATTTGTCATTCAAATGTGGAATTAGGTATGCGCAGTGTACATGTGCATTCATAGTGATAATGAATAAAATGTTTAGTTTGTTTCTGCAACCATTTACTTTTTGTTAATCGAGTTTTCTTGTCATTTATACATGTATGATACAAAATGTGCATGTATGATAAAATCATATTTGATTTTCCAAGTGCACTCTCAGGTCTTCAGGTGTGGTTAAAAGTAAAAAAGAGATCACTCATATTTACAATATTTATTGTAATAATATTGCACATTTATAATATCTAATTTTGAAATGATAGATGAATAATACAACAAAATACCTTAAAATACAAATCTAACATTAGACGAAAGAGAGGATGAATCTTCAACAACCCTCATGCGAAGACACACTCACATAAAGAGAAAAGGAACACAATAGACAACATCAAAAACAAAAGACTACACATAAATTAACAACACCAATAGGCAATCAGAGCCGACTAAGGATGACCATGTGTCACGTAAGTAGCAAATGGTGAGGGTATTCGGATTGCCTGCACACAACCCCCCGCTTATCCGATTAGTATACCTAGTGGTCTCGCACCATTGTTGCAATTCCTCCATGTAATATGACTCACTAACAATATGGCAGAACACAGGGGCCAAAGTAACACACAGATGAATATGTAAATTTATATTGAAAACATAAGGCCTACGAAAAAAGAGCTAATGCACGTAATCACCAGAGGATTCTGATCTTATTTCAGAGGGAACAAGTGGTAGGAAAGTAAACTTTTCATAAAGACAACTCGCTAGCATAACAAATGATGCATATACATGCAAAAATATATGAATTCCCTATGGTTTTGCTACATTAACAAACGAACAAAATTACAATAAACCGACAACAAAAAATTAAAAAATTTCATATACTTGTAGAACACTAATCTTAAGTCATAAAGTACAGAAAGGGTGTATGATTATAAATAAAGTCAAAAATGAACTTGATCGAGAGGTTCATTGTTTATTTATAAAAGTTTTTTTTTTTAATCTTTTGTAAATAAAAAATAACAAATAAATTTTGCACAGGCTAAATTAGAACTAATCCAAAAATAAAAAGCCTAAAGGTATTTACTCTCACACAGATGTTTGATGTCTTCAAAAATGATGTGGGGAAAGATAATTTTAAAAACATTCAGATCTACATGTCAAAATGTGCATTTATTCTCAGTAGTTTTGAATGATTGCACAGTTACTCAAAAAGCAAAACATCTAAACATCCTTGATTATATTAATGAAAAACCCTCCGTATATCAAAAACATATTTTTCAACAATTACGAAGCTTCACTTCGAATACAACTTTAATATATAAGGTAAGTAATACATTTAAGCATAAAATACGAATCGGTTATGCATCATAGATATGTGAAGTAAATTATACAAAGTTTTCCTCAAATCCATTTCTTCTCTCTATCCATTCATTCATACCGATAAATAATCAATGCTTATGCGATCAACAACAGGAACTTTAATTCATATGTTGAAATTTGTTTATCCAAACATCACTTTTCTGCATTTCTTATTAGTCCTTTTTTTTTTTCATTTCCTCCAGGATAACTTTAGCACCAACTGAAATAATCCAATTTAAAACGATCATAATATCTCAATAATATTTCATTACGACTCTAATTGGATGATACTAAACCATTCACACTTTATCTTTTGTCATCCTTACAATTTAAGATACCTCTCTTTATGTACAAGTATTAACATCCAACGTCATGCAATTAATGAGAACCAAATTAGATATCCTAAAACATGTAATTTTAAAAACTCTGAATTTGGCTTTTTCATTCATTTCCATCAATAATAGAAGAAATCATAATCAGAGTAAAAGAACATATACATAGCAGATTGAATCATAATACTTTTCAACGGAACATTTCCGAGAAATAAAGCAATACTTACAGTGAACTCTCCTAGACGTTCCTCATTCGTGCAGATCTGACTTGTGGTCCCTTCGTTGATTAGAACATTGGCTGCTTCACCTCTGTCACTCGACGAAAGTCTAACTGGTATTTCTTTCTTATCACCTGAAACATTTACCTTCTGCTGAGAACTATTAAATACTGGAGCTGAAAAGAAATATAACAAATGATTTGATCACTTTATAGGGTATTCAATAGTTTTACAACATGCTTATCATAATGACCTGAATAAAATCCTTAGCATCTCTTCCACATAAGACATGAACTTCCAGTACCATGTTCCAAAACCATGAATTCAGAGTTGTACATTAGCAGCAGACAACAGTTTTTTATGAGAAAGATGCTAAAGGGGGCATTTGTATTTCACAAACACATCTTTTTCTCACACATTCGTATGTGTTGGACGGATTACCATTTGACGTATTGTATGTTGTGCTTTGAATCCACTTATTATATAAATCTATATAATTAATATAAAGATTATATAAGCTTTCACACATTTTGGTGGTAGTGCATTGTTTTGATTGAGGATCAGTTACGAGGGTTTAGTACCCAAAACGTGCATGTCTGATCCATGCTGCAAATGAATCTGTTCTTAAATTTGAAGACGTTCACGTACATTATAAATCTGATATTTCATCCATATATTGCGTACTATGAAATTAAAATGAATTAGTACCACTTGATGAAAGTCAAATCTATATTCAGAATCCATGTTTTAAATCGCAATAAATAGGCTTACAAACAAATATAGATGTGTACACCAATATGTACATCGAGACAATCACTGAATTTGACAAGTTTCCATTAAGCTGTTGCGACGGGTGTTGCATGCAATCAGGAGACGCTGACTCTTCCCAGGTACCTGGTCTCACTTCGGAATTTTATTCATTCCGAGGTTCGCAACCGGTCCTTCGGACAATCTGTCTTCTCGACTTTGAGACTGAATGATCGGCACTTCTTTAATGTTTATAAATATAATTTTTATATGAAATAAAACACGAAAACAGGGAGGAGATCCCAAACATGGAAACCAACGGATCTTTTTCTGATGAGAAAAAAATGTGGAGAAACACATGGAGCCGATTAAACAGCACCATTGAAAGTGGAGGACAACTCCATCATATGGACATTTTCAGCGTCCAGTGCAAGGCACAATTCATAGTCTTTCTTAAAATCGTATACTTTAGTTTTTACCTATAAGATTTACGTCGGGGTCTTTCATTGTTCCATCTTTCCAATATCCTAGCTTTGCGACTGTCTTTAACATAAGCTGTCTTCCATCCGTGCGAAGTGGTAACTGCTAATCATACCGAAACAATATTATAATAATGATAATAATTCTTTGCTAATTGTTCATGTATCTAATTATCAAATGTCACAAAGGAGTCTGTCTTTCAGTCGTTAATGTTTGATTCTGTTTCGCAATTTATCCTGTAATTGATAAGTGTTTTTGCAGTGTTTAATTTCAACTTCAATTTCAATAGCATCATTTAAGAACAGATAAATTTACAGCATCGTATAAACAGGTCACATTAACATACATAGGATTAATTCCTCATAGATGATATTTTTGCATTCACTGGAGGAAAATCGTAGACGTTGCAGTGTCCGAAACTTCCTGTGGAGCTAATACATCATATACGTGTATTATGACGTTTTTGAAATGAAAGTATTTAAATAGTCAATATTGAATATCGTCTATAGTATCAATTTTATTGTACTAGACATAGATATTGAATCTTCGTCAGAGGTACTTCAAGTCAAGTAGTTTAAATAAAGCCAAAGTAAATTTTCCTGGCGCTATCTGAAATACAGACTTTTAATTTCTTCTTGCCAAAATGAGCGGCTCCAAATTATAATAGGTATAGTCATCTCTAGCATTGCACACGTATTCATTTTGGTTTAAGTTCTTGTTTTCAAGAAGAATATTTCAGTAATAAGAAAATGAGTTGAGTGAAAAAAAAAAATTTAAATCATGACGACATGACTGAGAAAGAAGATTATCATCCTCTTGTAAAAGAATTACGACACCCGCAACTCTACAAGTGCATTTATTTTAAACTCGGATTTAATTTCCTTGTCTCAGTCGCAATGGTGTGATGAATTCTATTTTTACATAAATGGTCAATTTCCTGCCTTCTGAATGGCTAAAACAACGCCCCGCTGAAAAAATGAAATGTTATATCTACCTACGTTGACGTCATCCGAGGTTGATATAACATTCCAGCAGCTCTCCATGTGCTAAAAATAGATGAGCACTGATTGTAATAGCCTTAAATGAATTATTTCATCATTTTGTTGATGGTTTCAATAAAAAATGTTATAAGATGTCAACTTGTGACACAAGAATGTCCATGTAAGCATTTTCATCAATTAAAAAAGCTCATTGTTATCTGATCTTACACCAAAGCTAGACTACAGAGGATTGATGATAAAATAGATAAATGATTTTTAGAGCTCATGTAATAAGATAAGTATGTAACTTTTTTCTCGATAAATAAAATGGTTTAGCTCCCCTCTAGAAGCAATATTCACCTCGCACAACGAGCTCGATGAATATTGTACTTTCAGGGAGTTAAACCACTGTATTATGCTCAGTAAAATAAATAATATATATTACTATTCAAGGAAGTGAGAAAAATAACTTATTATCGTATTTTAGAAGGACATGAAAACCTCCTCCGAATGCAAATTTTTTAGTCTATAACTCGCCCCTGATTAAAAAAGATGTAACGAAACAATCCTGTCTCCCATTGAAAAATTACATTATTTATTTGAACACTTGTCTGCATTCTACATTCCTACCGCTACCTTCCTTTGAACAACCTTTTTTGTCGGACCTATCGCTTTTCCGACCGGTAGAATTATAAACTTTATGGATTGCATGGACATTTGAGCTAGTGACCTAAACAAATTTGACCTATTAGCTTTGAATCATAAGTAAATTGTTGGAAACCATTGAAAATTTACTTTTTCGAATAGGAAAGTATAATTTATTGAGTAATCGTAATTTGCCTAAGGCTAGGATATCATCCGGTTAAATTTCTTTTTTTTTTTTTATTCCATTTTCAATTTTATACATGCATACAACTTACATTCAAATGATGAGTAGCATACCCTTCAGCACATTCCCATTCATACCTCATTCATTCCCATTCATACTCTTACACATATATGCTACTTTTAACAAAATATGATTTCAAATACTTAAAAAGTACATAATTATTACTAAGATGATAATAAAGATGCAACTTTGGATACATGACAATAATGAAGCAATTGATTTACATGAAATCCATTTCTATTAATTCATATTAAAAGTGATAATATATTAAATATTGATGAATTAACTCAAAGTCAGCCATTTGATCTCATATTTTGATAATGATCCATTTTTTCTTGCAATATATTTTTCAATGTTTCTTATTTGTAGTATTTTTTGAAGAGCTATTTGAAAATTTGGCATTGTTTCAAAATATTTACAATTGTATATATATTTTTTACAGATAAGTATGATGTGATTAATTAGAGATTTTTCCGTTTGTATTCCAAATATTATAGTATGATTTGTCAAAGCTGTAGTAAATGTTAAAGTATTTCTTAACCAGTCTGAGTATTCATTCCAAAAATGTTTTATTATATTACAATCACAGAATAGATGTACAAGACTCTCAGGATTTTCTTTGCAAAAGAAACAAAAATTGCTTTCGCTTTTCCCTATTTTATGTAGAAATGTGTTTGTAGTTAAGATTCTGTTTAGAAGCTTATTAGGTCTTCCGACTTCCGTCGGAAGACCTATTGTTTTCGTAACCGTGGAAAATTGGATCAGCGATTTCTCAAGAACCCTGTAAGCTAGGACAATGAAAGTTCTCCAACGTTACGTTTGGAGTAAAAGCTAGATTGGTCTTTTTTATTTTTGGTCTCTGTTATTTTTTTTATCATGTTTTTTAGTAGATTCAAATATTTGACGGGAGCGTCGAATTACTCAAAAGGACCGAAATTTTCATGTTTTGCTATTTGTAAGCTTAAATATCTCGTATTTTGCTATCTACAATTTCCATTCTTTTTGAAAGTCGACAGCCATGCAAGATATGAAATGCTAGATGCACACTGTAACGATTTATTACGATGACGTCCTTCACCGTCCTTCATATTTCCAAATTCAGACGTTCATAGGAGGAAGACACTTTTTTGCTTATAATAGTAAACAAAAATTAAGCTTATGAAGTTTCCTAAAAATTTCAATATTATTATTTTTTATCCATATATCTGTCTTATTTAGTCTTTCTGATTTTTCCTATCTCTTACTGTTGAAAAGATATGAGCATCGAAATTTTGAGTTGGGTATTTCGATACACCTTCACGCCAACAGATCGGGCGCACACTAAAATTGGTAGTCCGAGTCCGACTCGAGAAAAGCAGTGTTGAGATTTTCAAATTCCGATTTCACGGCAATGATGAATATGCATTTCATAAATACATTTCGATATACACAATTTGATTTTAAAACAGTTGATTAATTTAGAAGAGATCAGCTACAAACCAGAATTTACACACAAAAAGTGGTAGTTTGATTCCGATTTCTAACCTAATAACCTGTTTCTAAACTTCAATAACTATATTTTGAACATCAAGTTTAATTTCTAATTCTAGCAAACGTTCGAACATAATTTTCGGTTGGTTTATTTACAAATTGATGAACAATTTCTCCAACATTCTTCCCTCTCCTCGTTTTTCGAAAACAGTTCTGTTTATATTGAACGATGTCGTCATGATGGAAATTCAAAATAAACTTTGAAAAAAGGGAAGGGGGGGGTCCAAATTTGAACCTGCACAGCGAGAACCTCATGGTATTTATATATATATATTGAACGTAACTTGTTATTACCATTTCTCTTCTCAAGAAAATTGGTTCTACAGCTACGAGCTCGCCTTTTTTATGGAGGAAGGGGGCAGGAAGAATTTGCAAAAAAAAAAAAAATCCCGGCTCTGAAAAATGCTGAAAAAAATATTCCGGCCCAAAGGGCAGGCAATTTTTTTTTCCCGGACCATGCAAAAGTAAGGATACATTGCATGATATGGAAATTTTTGCTGGCCCTTTGTGCCAGACAATTTAAAGTCAAAAAATTAATTAATATAAATACAAACTGTTCACATAGCTGTATCTACCAGAGACCTAATACGCATAGGCACAAAAATCTAGAAAAGGTTCTATTTAAACATCATACAATCTGTCTGATATTCGCTAATTGCAAAGAGACATCTGAAGGAACGCTTATTAACTCATACTCTGTAACAGCGGGGAGTTTAACTTACACAGACATTCACAACATTTGACAATTTGTTTAAATCCGGCCCGAAGAACCGGCGAAAATTTTTCTCCGAATCTGGTAATGGCTGAAAAAAATGGCCTGCTCAGAAAATTGCTGAAAAAATTTTACCGGTTGGCAATAGAATTCCTACCCCCCCCCCCCCCCCCCCCCCAATATCAAATGGTTGCTCACCAACAATTATCGGTTTGAAAATTTAATGTTACTGCTATTTAAAAACTTAAATATATAATATAAATACATGTAATGTGACGTCCTTCATATTTCCAAACCAAAAATTGTATAGGAGGAAGACACTCTTGTTGCAACCGCAACAAGAAACCTTTCTAGTATTGAAAATATATTAGTTTAGTTTCATTTGTACATGACTTTGCCAATGAAAAGTAATTTTGTATGTTTTCTGATCTTACATCTCGAATTTCATTTGACCATTTAATAATTTTTGCGTCAGGAGGGCAGAATTCCTTTGCTCTCAAATCATTATAAACAAATTTTATGCATTTAGTTCCAATTATTCGAAGAAGGTAAACATCATCATAACAATCGTCAAAGAGTTGCTTTTCATTTTTGAATTTTTTAATTTCATTTTTCCTTTGTTTTGGAATGTGATTAATGATATGATAATATTTAAGGAAATTGTTACATTTTGTTATCGTTTGAATTTGATCGAAGGATTTAAAATTTCCATCTTCGTTAATCAGATCGTTTAGACAATTTATTCCCTTCTCATCCCGCTTAGTATAATAATCATACTCTGACCAAGAGCATAAGTTTCTTATGTCTTGCTGTAAATAATCTGAAATACTTATTTCTGAATTTTTGATATGAATGACCGATAAAATCACATCTTTCCAAAATTTATTTGATACCAATTTTCTCAATTCATCTAATTTGTGTCTGTTCAAATACCAAATTGATTCTATGTTTGTCTGAATATTGAATATGGTTGAAAGAAACATTTGCCAACTTCCACATGGGTTATCGAATATTCTCTTAATCCATTTTATCTTTATATAATCAAGGAATGATGGAATATGAATCATATTCAGACCACCATTTTTGTATTCTCCTATCAGTGTTTTTCTTTTGATTTTATCCGGCTTGTAGTTCCAAATAAATTTATAGAATATAGTTTCAAGTTCATGTACTAATTGTTTTGACGGATTAGGGAGTGCTGAAAACAAATGAATAAGTTTTGGAAATGCTAAATTTTTTATGACTGTGATTTTTCCAATCGGTGTTAAATTTCTCTTCGCCCATGTACCTAATAATTTCTTTATGGCTGATATTTGATTTCTGTAATATATTTCTGTCATATTTTCTAATGTATTAGTAAAAATTATTCCTAATAATTTAAACGATTTTTCAGACCAGTCAATAGTTAAATCTGGACATATTATTTCCTTGCTTCCCGTTTTAGAACCTAACCAAACCGCATGAGATTTTGCAATGCTTAATTTCAAACCAGAAATTTTGCCAAATGCTGCAATCAGATCCATTGATTTTCTTAAAGATTTCTCACTGCCATCTAATAGGAGGAAAGTATCATCTGCATATTGATTTATAATAAAATTAACTGTCCCGAAGGTAATTCCTTTAATATCTTTTTCTCTTTTTATCCGTAGACTAAGTAATTCGACAGCTATGATAAATATGTAAGGTGATAATGGATCGCCTTGTCTACATCCTCTTTTAAGTTTGAAAAAGTCAGATAGATAGCCATTATTTATAACACTGCTTTTGGAATTTTCATAAAAAGTAGCGAACCATTTACATATTGAATATCCAAAATTAAAAGTTTCAAGTGATTTATAGATGAATGACCATTCTATGCTGTCGAATGCTTTCTCAAAATCGAGCAATAATAGTAAACCTGTCTTTTTCTGTCTAATCATATGGTCCATTACATCAAATAATATGCGCATATTTTCTCCAATGAATCGTTCTTTCAAAAATCCCTTTTGACTATCACTAATTATTGTTGGAAGAACCTTTTTTAATCTATTTGCTATTGATGCTGCCCCAATTTTGTAGTCCACATTTAATAATGAGATCGGTCTTCAATTTTTCAACAATCGTCTATCTTTATTCTCCTTTGGTAAGCAAGTAATTATTCCTTGTGTTTGAAATTCTGATAATTTTTTGGTTTTGTATCCAAAATTCAACGAGTTCAGAACTAATTTCCCTATATACTTCCAAAAAAATTTATAAAACTCTACAGTAAAACCGTCAGATCCTGGAGACTTTTTATTTTTCATTCTATATAAAGCTTCGCTGCATTCCTTAAGTTGGAGAATTCCTTCACAATTTTCTTTTTCTAAATTCGAAAGTTTAGGAGTATCACACATGATTCATTTTTTAATATATCCATTTCATTGTTTTCATCTTCTGGTAATGTTGATTTATATAGATTTTCAAAGAATATTTTTTGTTTATTAAGAATTTCATTTTGATCAATAGTAGTACTTCCATCTGAATCAATGATCTCATATATAGTTTTATTTATGAAATTTCGTTTTTCTAATTTACAAAAATATTCAGAGCTTCTCTCACCATCTTCGTACCAACTTGCTTTTGATCTGAACATAACAGAGTCAATTATTACTTTCCTTTCCCTTTCCTGTTCAGTTTTAATTTTTTCCAATTTTGTTAGATTCTCCTCAGAAGGATTATTTTGTATTTGTTTCTCCATTTCTAAAAGTTCACGTTCAGTTTTTCTTTTTTTCTCGGCTTGAATAAGATTTATTTATAGAATGCTGAATTGTAAGTGATCGTATTTTCATTTTAAGGAATTCCCATAAAGTTTTATCATTATATTAATGACCAGATCCCCCTTCCGATTCTTTTATTGTTTCACTTATACATTCTTTTATCATTTCCGTGTAAACTGAATCATATATTAGCTGATTATTAAACTTCCAGTACCCATTTCCACGTTTAATATCTTTCACTGTAAATTTCAATAATATCGCTGAATGATCTGTTCTGTATGATGTCAGTATTTTACATTCACTTACTTTTGCAAATAGGGCTTGAGAAACAAAAAAGAAATCAATTCGACTTTGTTTCAATGGATTTGATCTTCTCCAGGTGAATTGTTTTAAATCAGGATTAAATACCCGCCAAGGATCAATAAAGTCATTCTCTATTTTGAATCTATTTATAATTTCATTTGATCTAATGTTATTTAGTGTCTTTATATTGTAAGTATCAAGTATTTTATCTTGGACAACATTCCAGTCGCCACCTAATATAACGTTATCATTTCCTATTTTATCTATTATTTGGAATAAACTATTAAAGAAATCAGGGCGATCTTGATTATATCCATACAAGTTTACTAGTGTCAGTCTAAATTCTTCTAGTGTTACATCAATGAGTTAAAGAAGAACCTGACGATAATCTCAACAGCACTCACAATAGAGCACAAAATTAAACATCGACGGACCCCTAGCAAGCTAGAGGTGGGACCAGGTGCCCGGGAGGAGTAAGCATCCCCTGTTGGCTAGCCGCACCCGCCGTCGATGTCTAAGCATGGAAAATTCATGCGCTGTCTGACGTTATGTCTATATAGAAAGTACCATGGCGACAATGTCAGGGAAATATATTCAAAACACTTACTGTCAAACCCCTCGCGGGGAACTTTTTTACGAGTTCCACACGGCAAAGGATATAAGTGTGACACAAATGAGTTAAAGAAGATCCTGACGATAATCTCAACAGCACTCACAATAGAGCACAAAATTAAACATCGACGGACCCCTAGCAAGCTAGAGGTGGGACCAGGTGCCCGGGAGGAGTAAGCATCCCCTGTTGGCTAGCCGCACCCGCCGTCGATGTCTAAGCATGGAAAATTCATGCACTGTCTGACGTTATGTCTATATAGAAAGTACCATGGCGACAATGTCAGGGAAATATATTCAAAACACTTACTGTCAAACCCCTCGCGGGGAACTTTTTTACGAGCTCCACACGGCAAAGGGCATAAGTGTGACACAAATGAGTTAAAGAAGATCCTGACGATAATCTCAACAGCACTCACAATAGAGCACAAAATTAAACATCGACGGACCCCTAGCAAGCTAGAGGTGGGACCAGGTGCCCGGGAGGAGTAAGCATCCCCTGTTGGCTAGCCGCACCCGCCGTCGATGCCTAAGCATGGAAAATTCATGCACTGTCTGACGTTATGTTTATATAGAAAGAATCACGTATCTACCATTATCTGAATTAATACATTCATGGACTTTGAATTCAATATTATTTTTAAACAAAATTGCAACACCCGCACTGTTACTTGTAAAACTACTAAAATATGCATCAAATCCCCACCCACATCTCCATATATTCTCAGTATTTTTTATTTTATTGAATGCGTTTCTTGTAGAAAATATACGGATGTTTTTTTGTTCTTTAACCAATGAAAAATATCCCTACGTTTTTGATTGTCGGAAATACCCCTTACATTAAGACGAATGACGTTTACACTTTCAACCATCGTAAATGATTATATCAGGAGAACAATAATTCGTACTTTCATGACAGTCGTTCATATTTTCCATCAAAAATATCTCATTCACATTCATACAACTCTCACACAAATTATGAAGATTAACACTAATCAAAAACATACCTGAAAAGTTAAGTTTGGGTAGCTACTCATCAGTGGACACTTTCAAAACGTTCACATTCATCAAAAACAATATTTTGAATTCATTCAAATTTCAGAATTTATTCATGAAGCACTGTTACTGCTTTCTAAAGTCAGTCATCGTCGTCGAGGGGAACATCTCTAAGTTTAGCGTCAATATCATCACACACGTCAAATCTCCTCTTTCTGCCGCGACAATCGTACGCAAATATACGGGTATTAAAGTACCAAGCATACTCTATTTTCGGGTGACTTTGTAATTTCTGCAACAACTCAATGTTCATTGGCGTGAGATGGTCAATAAGAGTTAACGTCGCTTTTAGAATTTTGCGCTTTCTTTAGACTGCGACACGTGACTCAGAGTTAATAAACTTTATTATCACTGGTCTCGGCCATTTTTTTTCCAATAACTCCATGTGGGACCCGATGAATGGCAAGGATGTCATTCGGGTTGACGATCACACCAGATTTCTCTCTGACAATTTCATAAAATTCTTCACGTAAATTTTCATTTCTATTTTCCTTCCATTTGAGCACTTTCACATTATTTTTTTGACTATACTGGTGATTGAAATTTGACATCACTTTTACTTTCATGGTTTCTCTTTCACTTTCTCTCAACCTTTCCTTGACTTTTTTCATCTCGTCCTCTTGCTTTTTAATTTTTCCTTTCAGATTTTCTATCTCAAGATTTATGCCTTCATTCTTTTCGTCTGACACTTTACTTTTTTGTTTTATATCATTTTTAGCTCTCTGATTTCCGCATCATACTCCTGTTTCACCGATTCTCTTATGTCTTTCTCTATTTCTGATTTTATCTCCGCTTTAAGTTCGTGTTTAATTTCTTCCTTTACCTCTCTCACTGCCTTTTTAACTACTTCCTCGATTTCATTGCGACTTATTATTGATTTCAGTACATTATCGAGAGAATTTCTCATTTCATCAAGGTGTGTACGCAAACTTAAGTCGTCACAATCCGATCGTCCCGAACTACTGCACCTATCCCGTTTTAAAGGTGGGGGGTTATCACTCGGGCGTTTCCCTTTTACTTCCTGGGGAACGTTACTTAAATCTAGTATTTGCCAGCTGACTCAGCTAGAGATGACATAGTTGGCGCTCAGTACCGTTCTACCTGTATACTAGTAAGGTTGAGTGCGCACAGGTAAATCCAGGTGATCAAGTTGATTGCTATACTCATACGATCACGTATTATGAGTACTCACGAAGAATGTAAACAAACTCAAAGTTGTATCAAATATCAACTTTCCTTCCGTAAAGGATCCCGGACCATAAGGAAAGGCTATAATAATCGGATTTTTGAATTTTCAAAATTTCCTGAAATAATCATATAAATTGTTTGATCTATGTCTGAACAATAACTTTCATATTCCTTTCTGCTAGAATATAACCCTAAGCGCTTGCAAAATTTACTAAAATACACCCACCCTTCGTGAGCTTTGGTTGAACAGTGCACAAAAATCTCAGGTTGTTATGATAAATTTCACCTTAATTAGGTATGAGCGCAAAATAGAATGGCTAATTCAGACAAACTAGTGAAAGATAGATATACAACAAATTCTCCTTCAAAAGGAATTAGCCATTCTTTTTTGCGCTCATGTTGAAATTAGAGAAAATCAGAGAAAAAATACAGTGCACAAAGTACAAATTAGCATGTAAAACGCCTTTTACATATATCGATCTATATATCTGCATTGATTTTTACCTGAGCGAGGGCGGTTTATCCGGATATTTCGGCTACCCCTCTTAACTGTATAGACGTTACATAAATTGTGAAGAGATTACAAACGAAATTTTCATAATTATTCTTACCCATAAATTGTTAAATTTTCTTCTGGTGTAAAAAGGGACACTAAATCTTTATAATCAATCGATATATAGATGATCCAAAAAGGGGCCTTAAGGTCCGAGATCCTTTGGTAAAACATTCTCGCATAAGATCCTTCGATACATCCACAAATTGTGTACAAAAAAGGAAGTCATAGAAATACTGTAGAATCACAGAAATCCACTGATTTTTGCAAAGCGAATTATACGTGTCTACCCTACATGGTGACCTGAACCTTTTTCTTAAATTTCTAATAGCTTTAGCCATAAGTGTCCAAAGCGAAAAATAGAGTGTGCAATACCATCAATAAGACCAATAAGATCTAAATAAGATAGTTATTTCTATCGATTTTAAAAGTATAAAGTGTTTTGAATTTCTACAAATCAAAATCATCCAAGGCAATTTCAAAAGTCTCAATTATGCAAAGTGAAGTAGATACCAAAATTTCTGAGCCTTCGAGAGATAGACAGGAATTATATATCAAACAAATGGTATAAAGACAACACAAAAAATATGTGTGATTTCAAGATAAATAAAGCATTAGATTCGGGTCTTAATGTAACATAATTCTTTTATTAAAATTCATATAACATAAGTTTACCTGTTCAATGGGAAATGAAGATATCTGCATAGATGATAGTGTAGGAGTGTCTTCAAGGACTTTGGTCAATGTATCGGAACATTCCGTCCTATTTCTCAAAAGAACAGTCTGTTTTGTAATCATTGGATGAGACTTCAGTAATGACTCTGAACTTTCATTAAAAATTCTTCGATGGTTTTTGATTACATTGTTTCTTCTTATATTCTTTAAATTCACTTCTCTAGTTAGGAAACTGCATTCTGGAGACAAACGTAAATGAATTTCAATAGGGTCATCACCCTTCCTCCATTGTTTGTATGTTATTCCACACTCACAACATTTCACTTCGTCGCCTATCTCTTCATAGACAAAGCCAGCTTTTGCCAGTTTTATTGGGAATACTTCAAAATTTGGATAGCTCCTGAATGATGACAAACGTATCAATTCCTCGTTCATTTTCTGGCCAATAAGCCACTCAGGACCACGAAACATTAACTTACTAAATTGTTCCTTTATCTACAGTTGAACAGATAGTTTTGAAGCTTCCTCTGCAAATGTCAACAAAATCAAAATATTGAAGTCGAAAAATGTAGCTTTGAAAGAAATGTAGAATTATCTATATAGCTACTAGCATAATGCTAATGAACGGTATTCGCGTGATGATAAAAGGCAGAAAAAAAAAGGAAAAATTCAATATTCTAATAAGTAGAAAACGATGGTATATCATTCTTCCCGTTTGATTCGTAATTTTCTTTTCTTTCAATGCATCAATTTTACCTTTAATAAGTGATCGTTTTTTCCTCTGTTAAATGCGTTCAGGAATTCATATTTTGTATGTGGCACCAATAACCAGGCTGCAATTTGGATTAAAACGAACACATTTTTAATGTGACGTTATAGTGTTTTTGCACCACATGATTCATGTCTTTGTGATAATAGATACCTTACAATAAGAATAAACCTTTAAACTTTACTTAGAGGTTTACTTAAATATTTAATTATAGTTGGATACACATCCAAGAAGTATTCAGTCTCAAAGTCGAGAAGGCAAGGCAAAATATAGGAACGGCTGCAAACCTCAGAATGAATAACACCGAAGTGAATGTTCGAGACCGTTCCAATAGAAATTCTAATGATTTTGCCTTGTCTTCTCAACTTTGAGACTGAACAGTTGTACCTCTTCAATGATTATTATCTGCCTAGTTGATATTACTTGCTCACTTACTATCTATTATTACAAAAGCGTATTTTGAATTTAGATGAATGGAATATTTTATCAGGTCGTGTTAACTAATATATCTGTATAATATGTGGCTATATTTCATAGTCATTTATTAACTTTGTAAGAGATTAAGAAGATTCAATACAACGTGTGCAAAAATATATGAATGAGTAAAGAAGATCCTGACGATAATCTCAACAGCACCCACAATAGAGCATCAAATTAAGAATCGACGGACCCCTAGCAAGCTAGAGATGGTACCAGGTCAGGGTTTTTTTTTCCTTGTTTTGGGGCCAAATTTCGAATTTCCTCTATTTTTTCCAAAAAATCACCCTTAAATTCCCAAAGAGGAATTATGAAAAAATCACCTTAGAAAATAAGACTCAAAACCTGAAAGTCGACAACACAAAATGTCCTATTTCTAGTTTTCCACCATCCCTTGTTCAATTCAAGCAAATCAATGGATAAGCAGTGTGAATAAATGATACTTTAGGGTTATTCTGTGGTGACAATTTGTATAAAAAAATTCCCAATTTCAGCAAAATGTCGCAAATTTTCCCAAATGGGACAGGCACAGGCACCTTCCCCAAAATAAAAAAAACCCTGCAGGTGCCCGGGAGGAGTAAGCATCCCCTGTTGGCTAGCTGCACCGGCCGTCGATGTTTAAGCACGAAAATGAAAACAATTTAGAAACTTCATGCACTGTCTGACGCTATGTCTATATAGAAAGTGCTATGACAACAATGTCAGGGAAATATATTCAAAACACTTACTGTCAACCCCCTCGCGGGGAACTTTTTTACAAGCTCCACACGGCAAAGGGCATAAGTGTGACACAAATGAGTTAAGGAAGATCCTGACGATAATCTCAATAGCACCCACAATAGAGCATAAAATTAAGCGACAACGGACCCCTAGCAAGCTAAAGGCATGTGTGTATATCACTTTAATGAATGGCCATATATTCTATAAAATCACAACGTTACAACTTACCTTTTAAATCTCACTTAGTTTTATATTCATGTTTACGAAGGGAACTTATTATTTATAGAGTTATTGATGACGTTTATGTAGGCGGGTGAGTTCCGAATGATGTTGTCAACATCGTGAATTCTTCATTTAAAAATAGTTATTACAATTTCCCGCAAGACCGATCTTGTTTTACGTATACCTTATCATATGACTGTAAGAAGAAATACAAAGATGACACAAATGTGACGTCTTTACATTTTAGACTATGTTTTAATCATGATTCGAATACTTCAAATTCTTTCTACTCATTTGCTTTATTATTTTGGATACTCGTAAGGTGAATATATATATTGCTTCTATTTTTAAAACTTAGGGAATATTTTACTGAGACAGAAATAGATGAAGGACAAACGTGTATGAAAGAGATTTTTGAATACGGAAGTTTGTCATTCGAGACGGTTTCTTCATAATGAATACATGTAATTTAAAAATACACAGCACCTGTTAATTCATTAAAATCTATTTTATACCAATAATCTAAACAGAGAGATAAAAGAATTTTACAATATAATTCTCAATAGACAAAACTTAGATAAGGTACAAGTAAGAGGGTCTAAGGGGAGAGTCTTCCAGAAAAAAATTCAAATTTAGAATTGTAAATTGGTGAAAAACTGAAGTTCTCCTTCAAAGTTTGCATATAAAATTAGACTTTATTGTGATACACGCATCTATTAATAGTAAATACATTATATTGATAACATATTTAAGCCTTTAAGGAAGCCCCTTTTCATTATCATGCATTCTTTTGACATTTTCAAAGAGGGACTTAATGTTTTGATAAAAAACTATGTCGATCGAAGTAAGTAATTATGAAAAGTGTGGCAAGCGAAGCGAGCCGGAAAATTTTATAGGTATTTTAAGCGAAATTTTATGGTAATTCTTCAAATTCAGATTACTTGTATCGGCAAGATTTTTTTTTCTGTCACACCATATGCAAATTTATTTCATTCATCAGAATTCAGAGCAAAATGATTTTTGTCGACCCCCTCCATGAATATCAAATGGACCCTGCCATTAGTGCCCCTACCCCTTCGACCAGTAGCTATAACATCTTTCACCAAATTTATTAAAATAATATATCTACTAGTAATCTTCTAATACTTTATACTTTTATCCTACCCACTTTTTTTCTAAAATTGAAAGAGAGCACAAGGTAAATTATCGATGAGTTTCAAGTCTAAATAAAGCCCTTATCTTTTGCGCTTTGTGGTTCCCCACGTTATAATATTCTGTGACTTTGAGAAATGACAAAATTATGAAAGTGCCGCTCTAAAGAATTATAGAGTATTCGTCATTTTAAATGATTTGGAACTTATTTCAATTATCTTTCAGAAGAAGGGAGGAAAGGAGGGGAATAATGCGTTGTTCTACATGATGTACCTTGACGTTCTTAGAAAGCACATTAAGAGAGAAGAGAGGGGCATAGGAAATGTTATAATCTGAAATGAAAAGAATGCTTGGAAAATAATTTTCAAATTGACAAATTAATCCTATTTAAGTCTCACAATCTAATTTATTGTGTAATTTCGCTCAAGATAACTTCAGTATCAAAGGAGTAGGTTCAGAAACTACCGATATTGGCCCTGTTCAAACCTAGATTCTAAAATTGTTTTATTTCATGTTATTTCTTTATGAAAGCAATGACAAACTTTGATAGTTCAGAAAAATACGACGTTCGGAAATTTGCACGTGCTGTGACGTCATCTATGACGTCGTTAATCCATGACGGTATGCCGATTTCCGTGTTTTTAACATGTTTTAGAGTCTTTATCCTGAAACTTTACCCATAGCACACGTTGTCACAGAAATTGAATTGGTATTAAATTGAAGATTATACTCAAATCTTGCTATATAGAGAATTTCGTTTCTGTGACGCACTGTGCTGTGCATCTATTTTAAAGTTTTCTGTGTTGTACTTCTACCAACCTGAGAGATTTAGCGTGTACAGCTCTCTTTTGATCAGAAAATCGAGAAATTTTTTTCAGTGTCTACAGATTTTGAGAATAATTTTTATACAGTTTGATTGTTCTTTGATTTCTCGTAACTACTAACATAATAAGTGCTACTATAACATATTTACCAGGACCAGAAACTAAGTTTGAAAGGGCGATTTTATAAGAATTTTTTTTAGGCTCAATACATCGTGTACGTTAAAGTAAACGAGTTTCTGGGTATAAAAATACAATGTACATATCAGTATTGAATTTATATTACAACTAAAACTATCACATGGTCTACATCTTATCAAAAGTTTCAAAAGATAAAGATGACAAAATCTTCATTTTCCGATTTCTGAAGTGTGCTGCGCGAACGGTAGCAACAACAACAAAAAAAAAGATGGACGATATATAGGAAAACGTCAATTACAAAAAGATACATGTGCTTCTGCAAGTGTAATGGAAGATTTATATATGTTGAATAAAATGAAGAAATATTCGCTCATTATTCAACATTATTATTTTCAAACACTAAACAGAAATAGTAATAACTGTGACTACAGTTCATACCTTCTCAAATTCAAAACGACAAACAGAAAAACGAAATTTCTATTAAGAAAATGAGAGAGAGAGAGAGAGAGAGAGAGAGAGAGAGAGAGAGAGAGAGAGAGAGAGAGAGAGATAGTATCGGAAAATGTTATTATTATTGGTATGACTTATAAACTCCAATTTAGATTATGCAAATATGATGTACGATACTCTAGCTTATTACTTAGCTTGTGTTCATGTTTGATACAAAATGTACCCGGGATCTGAGTTCGTAATGTATCAAGACGGTCTGTTCTGCATTTTCATGAATCCAACATCAAACTGAAAGCACTGGTCTGAAGAGATATCATGGGCTGGGTCAGCACTAGTGTAAAAGACATTAAGGAATCGATAATCGTTTTTTTTTACCGTAGATAATCAGAAAGAGTAAAATGGATTAAATTTAGAAAAAAATATTTCAAGAAAAATGCAGCATGACATTTACCGAAAAGGTTGCATTTTTTCTGCAAGGAGTAAATCTTAACATAATTGAGCGACATGGGTCATACTCGAACATGACCTTTTTTGTAAAGGCTATATAAAGGAAGTAAATCGATTCGTTGTAAGGGTTTCAGTAAAAAAAAAATTTCTCGCTACCGCTCGCCAGAGTTTATTGCATACAATGTACATGTACGTTGTTTTTCAAATGGTGCTGCGCTTTCCTATAAACAAGGGCACTAAGAAGACGAAAAGAAACTGAAAAAGTGTTTATTCCAATTCTCCGAAAAAAAAATTCGCTGGCTCGCTATTGCTCGCCATTTGTTGTAATCACATAATAGAACTGAAAATCAATAGTCAAGTATTATGATGTGAAAATTCAAGATCTTAAGCTTTTCTGCTTGCCGTTAGTTTTAATAATAATAATAAGATACAGAACTGACAATCATCAATCAATAACTATTTTCTTGCTTTGCGGTTTTTTTTTCTTTAGGACCCCCCCCCCCCCCCCTGAAAAAATTCCTGGATCCGACCATGGGGGCTATTGAGTGATGAACATGTCCGTCCATCAAACTTCCTAGTCGAGCTTCCTAATAGGTTATTCATGCCGGTAATAGACAGTGGCGGATTTAGAGGGGGGCCCAGGGGGCCCGGCCCCCCCCCCCCTTTTTCACCCAAAGTTATTGATTCAGAATACTCTTTTTATGCTTAATCTCTTTACTTTTGGGGAAATTTTCGGCTCGCTTCGCTCGCCACACTTAATTTTTCATTAGCTGTCTATTTTTTCGTCTTCACTTTGTCTTGAACTTTCTTTGTCATCGTGTTTTAACGGATTCATATGTCATAAACATATACAAAATTCAAAATTAAATTAACACTTGAATAATTACCAAATGCTTCATTTTCATGGGCCGATTTAACCAGTTTAGACAGGTGGATAGTGGGGTTGCAATGCCCTAATCTTCCCAACCTTCCCCAATTGGTCAAACAAAAATAGAGGATGGAAAATGAGAGAGATATTGTAATCTTATGACAAAATGTAACCATCTATTCCAAAAATTTCCCGGCTCGCCAATTTAGAATAATATATATACATGTATGTATATATACATGTATGGATGACTGAACCAAAACAAAAAAAGAAAACTTCAAATCTTAAAATTTTCCGGCTCGCTACGCTCGCCAGTATACCTAAAAACTTACGTAAAAGTATCAAGAAACTCTATCTTTTTTTTTTTTTTTTTGCTAATAGTTTTTCTTTGAACAATTTTCTTCGAGCTGAAAATTTGGGCCCCCCTTTTCTGAAATCCTAGATCCGCCACTGATAGATTTCTGGATTAAATCGGTCTACCCGTGTGTGTGTCCGTCCGTCCGTCCACCGCCCTAAACATGGTTCTGAACATTTTAAATGCTGACGGCAAAGCATTATCAAAATGAAAGATTTCTAATACAAATTCATGATATATTTTCAAATATTATGACAACAAAAGGGGAATTGGGACTTGATCTTATGAAATTTGTTTACTAAAAAAGGTATATTTGGAAAATTCATGGGGGGGGTCCGGACCCCCCGACCCCCCTCTGGATCCGCGCTTGGGCCCGAAATGTTGACAGGATGTTAACATGATGAGACGAACTTTTTTAGAATTTGCTTATTTTCATGTATCATGATCCAATCGTAGCCTAGGTATAACACACAATTATTTGTTTTTGTGTTTTTATCTATTTCATTTTTCAATCAATTTGCAATATGCAGCTTCCGGTTTGAAAATCGATATTTTTTCAAATTTGCGCGCAGATCTACATTTTTTCTAGGATATGCTAAATGCTGATATTGAATTTGAAGACGTTAAACATTAATAAAAGATGAAATATCACCGCATCGGATGTGCACTTTTCAACTATACTTCGCAAACGATTTCATAAATGGACGATGCGATAATCTGAATGTTATGATTTGTTAATTTTCAAATATAGTAAAAATACACAATAACTGGAAATGAAACACAATCTAAGTTCTGTAGAATGTAAAAGATACATCTACCAGGCACTGAAATGGATTATTATGAGCTAAAGACAACGGGCCCCGTTGAAATTAAGAAACTGCATGTCCAGGAAGCAAGGGTTTTTCTTGCCAGGTGTCAATACGTTATTTATTCAGAGATTTTAAAATGAAACATTTTATTCGTGCACATTCACAGGGCCGTAGCCAGATTTTTTTTATTCTGCATATATCAAAATTCCATCCCCCTTGAAGTCCCTCCTTCCATTTAATCAGCTACGTACAGCTAGCTACGGCCCCTGAGTGCGCATTGTGAAATAGCTTCCGTATGTCGTCTGTCCCACACATTGCTTATGTGTCTGGGATATTTTAAGATTAGAAACGACATGTATGATGCAACAGTGACATTTACACTGGTAAGAAGATTCATCGAAGTAGGTTGTGATTTAAGAAGACTGAAAGATGACAAGAAAATTTATTTCGCATGTAAATCGTACCGGTCGACACCCACAACAATATCCCCCCCCCAACCTTCCTTGATCCCGCATAACACATGCACTATCTACATGTAAGGTAAGTTTGAACACAATTCGATTGTCATTAAATAAATATAATATACTTTTATGGATACCTTGAATGCACAAGCGTACATAAAAAAATATAAGAAATAAAAAAGAAGAAGAAAAATAACAGGACCAAAATCGTATGAGATACTAGTATACCAATTAGAAAACTGCTCATGGTTTTGCATGTATTGTATATTAGTAAAACAATTTTCTGTGACTTTTTTTTAAAGGTAAGATCTTTTGACCTAATAACTGTTGTATAGCGAAATTAACTTCTGCAGAAAAAATCCAATATGTGAAAACTACGCTCCCGACTGCGTGTTCACGGGCAGTTTTCAGGACATGGATCTCGAGTTTCCGATGAAAATACGCCACGCATCTTCTCTACCTTGAGGCTATTCCAGCTCATATCTTTTCAAATCGTCTAATTTAATCGTAAATGTAAATGCTTTCTTTTCTTCTTGTTTTTTTATTTATTGTTTCCGTTACAACTAGTGTTCATAAAACTTATGGCAACATAACGTCGTGACGGCGTCATGTGACGACGTCATTGACGTCGCTCAATACGCTATACCATGCCTCAAACGATTCCACATATTTTCGTCAATTTTTAAGATATTTGAAAAAAGAAAACAGTTTTAGAAACTGCAGACATCAGTTATTTAATATACAAAATTTCATTCAAAAGTACGTCAAAAGTACGTCAGGAACGAATTCCATGGTTACCGAACCTACTCCTTTTTCAAAATGAAAATTATCAAGACTTACTATTTTTATCATCATTCTTTTCTTACTGTAATAAGTATGCTTATCAATCACATGTGCATTATAAGAAAATGATCAAAGATCGCAGGAAGTGATGACGTCATACGTACACGTCGCGCTAAAACTTGTAACTAAACCTCTCTAATAAATTAGAAAATTGACGTGTACGTGTACTGGTGCCCTTAGCGATGACGTAAATTATAGATATCCAAACATATACGAGACTAATAAATAGATAAGATGTTGAATTAAAACTTGTAAAACATTTTCGGTACAAGTATTCATGAAATACATCCGTTATATAAACATAAATGTTTACGCGTTTGTACGTACGTGTAGCTCGCGATTTACACGTTATTGACAACTTGTAGCGATTTCCCGTACGCAATAAATAATGACGTCATACACAGTTATTGCGTCTACACGTACACATACCGGTACACGTAACGGTTTGTAAACCTCTCATAAGTACAGAACGACAACAGGTGTTTGAATTTTTTATACAAGCCGACATGCATTAATTGTATCGGTAAATGTTTGACACCCGCTGGGTAATTAAATTAATTAATGCTTCATATTATCTGTAAACATATAATTATCTTAATCAGATGAGCACTCACTTATACCCCGGGACAGTTACATATAACCGTACCTCTAAGCGTTATCAAGGAACATTACCAAGATCAAGGATTAAGATCTGTGTCTTTTTTCCGCTACGTCCATTTTTCGCGATTTGATGATGCTCGCGAACTTAGTGAAAATTAGACACAAGAAAAATTCCCGATAAACGGTATATGGTTTTCAATTTCGTGCATAAACATCGAGGGCGGGTGCGGCTAGCCAACAGGGGATGCTTACTCCTCCCGGGCATCTGATCCCACCTCTACCTTGCTAGGGGTCCGTCGATACTCAATTTTGTGCTCTATTGTGAGTGCTGTTGAGATTATCGTCAGGGTTTTCTTTAACTATTTTGAATACACTGTAATTTCTTGGTATGTTTTATTGAACTGATCTAAAGAAATAATGTTTTGTATCTTTATATATATCTAAATTTCAAATACATTATGTATATGGCACTAAAAATCAGTGGATCAATGATACTAAATGGTAAATAGGAACACTTAAGTGCCTCGTAGATCACTAGTAAAAGAAATAGGAATTTTAAGTTTTGAACACGTAAATCTCTCAGGATCCCTTAATAGGGCAGATACCTTAATTTTATTTCGTTTTCCGCAAGATGTGTTATACTACGTATACGTATACGTGACTCGGCCAAGTGGGAAGTTTATCATTTTTATTATGTGTCACATAACCAAGTAACACATTTTTGAAGCGGTTTAAATGAGCAAACATCGAAGCTTGTTCTAATCTAGCTTGTTCTACGCTATGGCTTTTCCGAGGACTAACTTTGATAGTAAATGTAACAAGGTGAGATTAAAATTAAATAGTTTATTGCTCATAATTACATGCTTATAAGTTATCTAAATATGAAAGATACATAATTCTTCATCATTTCGAATACTCACTCTTCATCATTATAAATTTCAAAACGGACCTTTATATATTTTGTTTCTCACTTATTAATCGATGTAATGGAATAAATATCCGATGGAGGAGTTGCACATAATCATGAAGCTTTCTGTCGTACAAAGTATATTATTAGAACATGAATAGGGGAAAGATATAGTACTGATACCATTTAAAGTGAAATACAAATAATGTGTAATTTTTCTCTCATATAAACCTTGATCATGCTTAAGAATCTGAATACCGGCCTGGAGTAGTTCTACGGTCGATATGGGGAACTCGTCATACACTATGATGTCCCACTCTCCAGAATGGTGGATGATATTCTGTCATAGACCATTTGAACCATCCAACCAAAGATTGTACTCTATGTCTTCCGAAATGGAAGTAACCGGATGTGACAGTTCTACCGAATTGAAGCATGCAAGCAGGAGATGCTTACTCTTCATGGGCACCTGGTCTCATTCCCATATCGGGAGTTCGCTTCTTTTCATATGGTGGATGTTTTTGTTTGTTTGCTTTTGTTCCTGTTTTATCCTGATTTTGTATGCCTTCGGTTTCTGATTATCTAAATTATCGATTTTGTGCTTTAAACAGGGATATGGTCATTATCCATATTTGTCATTTCTACTCTTTAAATCTAGTAATGACTTCAATCATCAATGATAATGATTTGATGACCTAACAATTGGATTATACGACTGCTCTTCGGACAACGTCCTTAGAAACGGTAGTATAACAGTTACATAAGGCCACACCAATTAATTTGCAGTTCGTCGGGAATCCCGTTCAAAATTTTTCATACCTTGAAATGATGATATTATTTTTCTTGCCCCCGGTCTATGAAAATACTTATCCGATTTCTTGATCAAACATATTTGTACCACTTGGTGAGTGTCACTGTGTCCTCCCGGGCACCTGATCCCACCTCTAGCTTGCTAGGGGTCCGTCGATGCTCAACATAGTGCTCTATTGTGAGTGCTGTTGAGATTATCGTCAGGATCTTCTTTAACTCATTTGTGTCACACTTATGCCCTTTGCCGTGTGGAGCTCGTAAAAAAGTTCCCCGCGAGGGGTTTGACAGTAAGTGTTTTGAATATGTTTCCCTGACATGGTCGCCATAACACTTTCTATATAGACATAACGTCAGACAGTGCATGCATTTAATAACCGTGTTCTTCATCGTGCATTAACATTGACGGCGGGCCGGTTAGCCAACAGGGGATGCTTACTCCTCCCGGGCACCTGATCCCACCTCTAGCTTGCTCAACATAGTGCTCTATTGTGAGTGCTGTTGAGATTATCGTCAGGATCTTCTTTAACTAATTTGTTGATGGACCAGAAGTCCCCGATGGCACATGTAGCTTAGTTCGATCACCTTTGGTTTATCGTTTCTTCAAAGCAATCGAAAATTTCTGTTTTCAAAATTTCTTAAAATGTCTAAAACGTGGGTACTGTAGCCTCATATCCAACCCATCCTGATACGTATTTCAGTACACTTTTAAACATAATTATAACTTTCACAATCTTTGGCCGTATTACATTGTTTGTATTGAGGATCACTGACAATGGTTAAGTACCCGAAACGTGCATGGCTGGTCCACGCTGCAAATTTATCTCTTGTTAAATGATGCTATTTAATTTGAAGACGTTAAACATTTGTACCACTTGGTGAGTATCACTGCTGGTGGACCATGATTCTCCGAGGACACATGTAACCAAGTTCGATCAACTTCGGTTGATCGTTTCTTCAACGAAATAGAAAATTTCTGTTATCAAAATTTCTAATCATTTCTCAAACGTGGGTCGTGTAGCATCATATCCCACCCATCCTGATACGTCTTTCGGTACACTTTTGAACATAATATCACAATCTTTATTTAGATTGAGGATCATTGACGAGGGTTAAGTACCCGAAACTTGCATATCTGGTCCATGCGGCAAAGTCATCTGTTCTTGAATGATGCTATTGAATTTTAAGACGTTTAACATTGACTTATTTCACTATGAAATACCGTAAAATCTAATGTTTCATTTCGAACATTTTGTTGATCGCGGTGTCAATTTATGACTTAGCACCGTCTTACTGTCTCCAAAGCAGATCGCAGACGTAGAATTCCGTAGATGGCGCTTTCGAACATATGTTATTAAAAACAGACCGGGGAACGCCAGATTTGGGGTGCGGGGATACTCTTGAGTTGAATTAAGTATCATGACAATTTTACATACTACGGAAGTGTTCCAGCTCTTTACCTTCTCGAGGAAAATTTCAAACCAATTTTAATGCATCAGAAACGTGTTTCGACTCCTCATCATTGGTACTTATTAAATGCCGAAGTTATTTTCTGACACAGCTAAATGTATTTCAGTAGCTCTCTCTTGGTTTGGTTCTTTTAAAAAGTTTGTGCATAGTGCGTGGCTCCAATATACTGCACATGCATATGATAACTGCATTCTCCTTTCTATTGTGCCCATGTAAATTTGAATCAGAGATGGTTCCCTTCTCGCCCGTTAAAGTTTTTTTTTATTTATCCGTTCTTCATATGGCTGAATCCAAATATTTTTACACTAGGTATTCATACAGACTTAAAGATATTGTTTTACCTGACAATTTTGAATATCGAAGATTATTGAAAATTTGACTCATTTTTCATGACTTTTAAAAACTGTAGTAACTGTATACAAAACATCTTTGAAATCTTGGATACCCTTATGTATTTTCATACACATCTTTCCTAAGAAATATTTGACACTTATGTTTGGTCTTTTTCTATGGGTAAGACTTCTTGATCTATTGAAAGAGTGTCAAAAGAATAAATTTTCAACTAATTTTTTTTTCATGTTAAATGACCCCAATAATAGGGGGTACAATTATTTATGGAGCCATATCTTGTTCCTGTACAAAGCTTTATACCGCTATGTGTTTCCCTCATCTTTATACATTATCTTATAAAATAATGCAAAATGATTTTTTTGGGGTAATTTTGGCTAAAAATTGAATTAAGACTATTTCATTAGTCGAAAATACAATGAATGATAAAGGATTACCGTTTTGTTTTGCAACATATCATTCAAATATACATCTTATCGTTTAATGTGCTATAAGTTTTCAATATTCTTTACTTTTATCATTCCGAACAAAAGAATTAATATTGACCTATTATTACAGAACTTAGGGGGTCTAAATGCTTATAATAGATATTTGAAATTCATAAATCTTAATGCGCAAGGGTACCTTTCTAAGACGTACTGTATCTTTGATGAAAACAAAATTAGCTATCTAAATTGCTTTGAATGAAAATTATCATCTTTAAAATCTACGAGTAGGAACTCATCTTAAACATACTGATTTCTTCAGGAATACATGACGCCACGAACAAACGTCCCAACCCTCCTCAAGAAGAGAATCCAGTAGTAAATTTATCGAACATAGATCTAGAGAGATTATGGAGTCACCTGATCCTCCCTTCAAATAAACAAATATGAATTTTTCATATTTACAAATTTCATGAATTAATTTTAAAGCAACTGCTGGAACATCCCCCGCCTTACGACATGGACACCCCTCCCCTGTAAATGTTTGTAGTTCGAAGATTTTGCACAGAAAAAATGTCCGTCCAAATATTTTAAATACTGCAGATGATTCAGTAAAAAGATTCCTTTCCACAAGCAGTTTGTAATAGGATCGGTGATATGTTCTAAACGCTAGGTTACTAATAGCTAGGTTATATAAAAGATAACATGTTTATTTTGAATTCGTGATCATTAATGAATCAATTCCATGATAATGAAATTATCCTTTCTCTGTACTTGGCCCAGACACTGAATAAACTAAACCGACATGTCATGGAAAAGACAACTTTAAATTGTTTTATTTGTAGTTACGTGAAATACAACAAACATTGCTAATGAGACATGTTTTTTAATATGCACATATAGAACATATATTTCAATATTGACAATTTCAACCAATAGGTTGGTGTCTTTGCTTATGGATTGTTTAGACTCCGAGTATTTCATTCTCCTAGTTTCACAGTGTTTCGGCTCTTGACCAAAATGTATTTGTAAATCCTCCTCATGAAATTTAATAAACCTTTCCCCAATTATCAGAATTTCCGTTCCGAACCAAGATTTTATAACGTAAAATACCCGACATGACATCATTTTGCGGACATTTGAATTGTTATATCACAAATGATAACAGGTACTTTGACGCTGTTTTCATGTCATGTCGGGTCTTAGAAATAATTGGAAGATCGACTATTGAAATTCTCTAAAATCAAGGGGTATCTCCCTGGTTGGATAGCTCTGTCTTTAGTAGGTTCTGTCGCAGAAATTTTAGACCAAGTTTAGACTTTACTGTTTATAGGTTAATATTATTTGGATTTCCTCTTTCTTCGTCACTAATGAGACATAACTTGTCTAAATGCGAATACGATGTACTGAAATTTTATGATAGAACATATACATTTGTGTTTTAATATGGACAATTTCAACCAAATGTATTGGACACTTCTTGTATTTCCATATAAGTCAAAATTAAAACATTTTGTAGTAGCAAAACCCTGAGTTAAAGAACATGTGATGTCCAGGATCTATATTTTGAGGGTATGGGGGGGGGGTTAAACATTTAGACATTTTGGATGAAACCTTCTGCATTTTGGTCCTCACTGTTCATGTTTGTGTACCTCTAATTTTATGAGTACTTCATGATTTTGTAGACAGTGTATCATAGATTTGCACATACATTCGATATACCCGAAATGTGTATGGCATGTTCCATGCTGCAAATTTCTCCGTTCTTTTAAATTATGCCATTGCATTTGAAGACGTTGAACTTGTAGATTAATTCAACCATTAACATTTTACTACAAGTTTGATGATTCATTTTTTGGCCTTAAACATGTTTATCTTAAAAATAAAAGATAACATACATGCAGTTTTGCTATTTTATCATTTTAAAAGTACATTAGTATTTTTCACTGTAACATCCGAAATAAAGTACTTCAGAGCATTCTTATTTGTGAGATATAGCTGCATGAAACAAATAAGCAGTTGACTCTTTTTATGAAGTTAAGACAAAATAATTTTGTTTGGTCCATCTTTTTCTTCTTTGGTCCAATTTCAGCGCAATTTGAAATAATTCTATTGCAAATAACATTTCGTTCGTTTGGTCCAAATTTTGAAAATCACATCCAGAGAACTAAAGATATATTTTGTGTGGCCTGTGCCCACTTCCCTAAATGACAAATTGTATAGTGAGTCTAATTGTAATGTACTTAAGAGAAAGCTTAAGATCATCTCCGTTTCAAAGCCATTGTGATGCATATCCGTGAAATTCAGACAGGATACATATCACCTAGGTCAATGTTTCCGCTTTCATATACTAGTTAAGACTTTCTGGAAATTTTCAAAAATTACAGTCGACTTCTTTTAAAATTCGGATCTATACACGCAACAGAGTACATTACTTTGGGTATTACACAACCTGTCTTTTATGGTGATATGACAAACAAAATTCGAAGGAACAAAGGTAGGCAGCATAACCATCGAAAATGCGTCAGAATAATCAAACGCCTTTTACACCGTGGATATGATCCTAATGTCACCAGAAGGACACTAGGCGTGGTACTTGACCAATCTACAGTCTTGTACAAGCGCATCCTTGAGACGTGCATTCTGACTGACTGTGACGACGGGACTTCATGACGGGCCCTGTCCAAACCTCTTTAGAGAAGACAGGGCACCGACCACCTGTCCTCTCTGAATGTCAGTCGGACTCCTCGGGTGATTACATACATGAGCTCGCTACAGCCGGCAGAGCACGGACTGTATTACGCATGCCCTCTTTTTATATCCATTTACATATTCATCTGTGTTTCTTGGGCCTCTGCGTTTCGCGGTCTTCCTTGTGTGAGGTCATCTTACAGTGAGGAGGTTGTTTAACACCACAAATGTACGTTCTTCGAGACCTCTGGGTAATTGGAGAAGTGAGAGGGTTGTGCGCACGTAATCCAGGATATCCACACCATTTACTACTTGCGTGACAAATGACCGTCCAAAGTCGGCACCGGTTGCCCATTGGTCTCGTCGGTTTATGTGTAGTCTTTTGTGTTTGATGTTTACATGTCATGTGTCTCTTTTCCGTCTCGTGCTGTACTCGTCTTTTGTGTTTTTGCATCGGGTGTTTTTGGTGTTTTGCTGTTGATGCTGCAACGGGGTCTTGTTGGAGATCTCCTCCCTTCTCTTATACTTACATCACAATTAGAAACGAAAGTAGGCTTATGTTCATTCGTTAGTCATGCAGTGTTCCAGACGAGTATATAAGTTAAGTATTAAAACATAATTAGATGTTTATGAAACATTGATTTTAAAATTTTAATCATTACATGTATAATTATTACTATTTAAAGGTATTCAATAAGTAATTGAAAGTAATTGGACGGTCATTCACGGAATCCTTATATCTCAAATAAAAGCATAGTTATAATGTGAAAATTCAATGATTTTTTTCCAATTTGAATATTGAAAAATGTTAAGGTACCCGTTGTACATAAGAGTCATTTTGAATCATCGTTTTAATCATCTCCATTGAAAAGTATAGTAAAATCTATGTCTGGTGAGGTACTATAAACTATATATTTTCTGAAAGGTAATCATACCCTGAGTTTAGATATAAGACTACCAGGTCTTAAAAATCAAAGGTAAAAAATCTAGTACCCTCATGTTATTTTGCATATGTTATACATGTATAGAGAAAATAGACACCAATTTAAATGCTTTATCAGTTGTTCCCCTTTGGTTTTTTTTCTGGCCCCCAAATTATTATTTCTGAGCAGTAGGCATTATAATCTTTCAGAAAATATATAGTTTATAGTACCTTACAAGACATGGAAAGATGTCTTATACCTTATACCTTACCTTATACACCGTATACCTTAAGTTGAATGATTTTGTGGGCCCCTACAGTTTACATAATACGCTATGAAAAAAAGTTATTTTTCTCACATTTTTAACAAAATAATTAGGCATGAAATGTCGGTTGATCAAAATTTCTGAAAATATATTTGATCAAATTTCGTTGAAAAATAAAAAATTGACTAATATTAGCTTTTCTGCAAGTATTTTTTTTTTCTATATTTTTCATCAAGTGGAGATGCCTCCTATAACGACACTATTCAAAATATTTTTTTTTCCATATCTAGAAGGCTAGTACAAGTTTTTTTAAAATATCATATGGCAAAGAAAATAATAAATGATGAATATACAATGTACCTAATTTCATTGTTTTGACATAATTCTTTTTATATCCATTAAATACCTTCAGTTAGATGATTTAAATAGTGTTTTACAGATTACCTGAATATAAAATTTTGTAACCGAGTACTCGTACGAGGGCTGATTGATTTGTTGTGAGTCTCGTATTTAGGGATTTGAATTTTATCAGACATTTTGATTTATTTTTCTACATAATCCCCCTCAGTATCTACTCACTTTTGCCACCGGTTTTTAAGGGATGTCATTTCCTAATAAAGGAATATCAAGGATTTTATGATAACCATATGAAAATATAGTATTAATGTAACTTAATCATTTTGTGAAGGAAAATTAATATGTCCGTGATAAAAATCAAGATTTTTGCTTATTTGAAAACTTGGTAAAAAAAATGCCGGAAATTTGTTGCTAAAAATGGCAAAACTTTTTCATTTGTAAAGAAAATACAATAAGTGTTGAAATGCACTCATTTGATTTCTATTTTACTTTTCTTTGTTATTATACAATAAAACAGGTTAGAAACTTTGTATAAAAGTAGAATTTGATAAAGTCCTACCTTAGGTACAATGTACCAACTTACCCGTTAATTTAAAAGGGCGAGGGGCGGTAAGGGCCAAAATCAGTCCAATTTCAAAACTGGGACAAACATCGAACATTAAAAATACAGGATCTACAGAGTAAAAATCAATTTAAATTTTGAGAATCGGACATCTCGTTGTGATTCTACACCAATTTGAAGACAGTATGGTCAGCTATATTTTACACTGATTTTGACGTCATATGACGTTACGATCACACATTGTAATGTAACGTTGTCTGTAGGTAATTTGCTGCTATATTTTAATTCTATTTAGGCTATTGATTGTGTTGATGAATTATCAGTATCAAGATATAGTACTAGTATACATTTATATACATGGTCGGTTTCACTATGATATAATGAGGGGTAATTTGGACATCTCTTTCTTGACACATGGAAATCTTTTAAGGTGGCTCCCTACTCGAACCGTTATAGGTTTTTCCTTATATGCAGCAGTCTGCGTATAACGTTTTACAATGGCTGGTGAGGGACGAGCCAGCGCACTGAAAAACACAGACAGAAGATCTTAAATGCTAAAAGAAGCAAAAGATGGTGCAATCTATCAATGTCCACACCAATCATATAGTATAATTTCTTAGTTGAAAATGTCCATGTGATGAAATTATAAGAGGGTACCCTTATGTTTGTAGCCATATCATGATCATTTATAAAATTGTATACCTGTATGCGATTTTCACCATCTATATACATTATCGTATAAAATGATCCAATTTGAAGAAATTCCATCTGTTGTTTTTTGCACAAAAATGTGATATACTATATATTATTTGTCGAAAATATGATAACACTATAAGGGGGTACCCCTATGTTTGGAGCCATATCATGATCATTTCAAAAACTGTGTACCTGTATGTGATTTTTTTTCTTCATCTACATACATAATTTTATGAAATATTACAAAATGAAAAAAATTCATCTGTTTTTTTTATGCAAAATGTTGAATTTAGTACATATTCTTGGTCAATAATGTTATGAAATTATAAGGGGGTACCCTAATGTTTGGAGATATATCATACTTTGATTTATGTTACAATATCGTTTTATGTGTTGTATTTCTTCTATATGACTTG
This sequence comes from Pinctada fucata, assembly GCA_028142955.1. Classification (NCBI taxonomy): domain Eukaryota; kingdom Metazoa; phylum Mollusca; class Bivalvia; order Pterioida; family Pteriidae; genus Pinctada; species Pinctada fucata. The sequence continues at coordinate 38,036,891 of AP027111.1, read as the reverse complement.
TTATCATAAAATAAAACAAAACAAATAAACATATTCGTATCATCACTGAATTTGGAGGGTTCAAAAGCATATGATGGATATTTGATATTTCTCAATTTTTAAGTGTTAGGATACCTTTCTTTAATGTACTGTATCTTTAATGAAAACAAAATTACCTATCTATGCCTGTGTTCATTATGTCATTTTGACTATTATGTATAGAAAATAACCTTAAAATACAAAATTCATCTGTTAAATTCACGAGTAGGGACCCACCTTAAAAGTGACATTAATGTTATAATGATATTTTTCACCAAGGCCTTAAAAAGAATGTGTATTTCCTATGTTTTACAAAAACTGACAGGGTAACGGCAAATTTACTGTCAGAAATATCAGTTTTACCTCAATTTCTGACAGGGGATTCGCCGATACCCTGTCAGTTTTTGTAAAACACATGCATTTTAACCCTAATTAGAGGGATATGAGTGGGTTCCGATCCCCTGTTTGTGCTCGTTAACATCAGTGGCGGATCTAGGATTTCAGAAAAAGGGTTGGGGGGGCAAGAAAATTGTTCACAGAAAAACTGACAAGCAAAAAAAAAGATCGAAGACGATAACGTGAATCATCTAATTAAGAAGTGTGCGTGTGGGGTGGGGGGGGGGGGTTATTCCAACTGCATGTACAAGATTTAGAGTTTCTTGATATTTTACTTTATAGGTAGACTGGCGAGCGTAACGAGCCGGAAAATTTTAAGATATGAAGTTTTCTCTCTTTTTTTGTAAATTCAGTCATCCATACATGTATATACAATTTTATTCTATATTGGCGAGCGGAGTGAGCCGTAACCTTTTTGGAATAGATGGTTATATTTTGTCATCAGAATACAATCTCTCTCTCATTTTCCATGCTCTATTTTTGTTTGACCAAATGGGGATATTTGGGAAGATAAGGGCATTGCAACCCCACTAGTTATCCACCTGTCTAACCTGGTTAGATCGGCCCATGAAAATAAAGCATGTGGTAATTATTCAAGTGTTATTTTGATTTTTAATTTTTTTATGTTTATGACATATAAATCCGTTTAAACACGATCATAGAAAGTTGAAGACAAAATAAAGACGAAAAAATAGACAGCTAATGAAAAATTAAGTGCGGCGAGCGAAGCGAGCCGAAAATTTCCCCTAAAGTAAAGAGATTAAGCATAAAAGAGTATTCTAAATCAATACTTTGGGTGAAAAAGGGGGTTGGGTTCCCTTGGCCCACCTCTAAATCCGCCCCTGAACATTTCATTTTTTTAATATAGAAATCATTTTTCTTCTAAAAAATTCGCTGACTAGCTACCGCTTGCTAGTTTCAAGAATTACCTCGCATGTCTCAAATTTCAACACAACCTTTTTGATGCACCCCTTATCAAATAATAAAAAAATAAATAAATAAAATATTGAAATAAATTAATAATTCAAATGTACGCATTGACATAGGATTGATCGTTGGCTATGTACAGCACCGCTCAGTAAGACTTTCTTGATTTTTCCTTTTTTCTATGAACAATTTTCTTCAAAACTTGCCCTCGGCCCCCTTTCTCTGAGACCTTAAATCCGCCACCGCATGATTATCGCTCGCCCTTATGGTAACGCGTATACACATATCTTATTGAGAAAATATGCTGAATCAAAGAATGAGAATGTACTACTATGCTTTCAAAAACTTTCGTCCCCTCGCAGACAGAGTTGCTGCGGAGATGCTGGATATTGCCATTTAATTTTTTTTTTCGACTCCAAGTAGACGTATATCTTATACTCAATTTTTGTTTATAAGTTGAATTTATTGAAAATATTTTTCGTAAATCAGGTAACGATAAAGCATCAACAAGGCGGCGTAACCACGGGAAATCCGACATTTCCGGTTTTAAACGAGACGTTTCGCTCTGATTGCTTTTCTCGTCTCGGGTGGTTTCGTACTGTCAGAAGTCGGAATATGTTTGTTTTTTCTTTTGTTCTTAAGTAATTTATTTTCAGCTAGCCTAAACATTATTCTTACAAAATGAAAATGAATTATAAAGAACCATATTTTTAAAGAACCATATTTTTTAAGCCCCCCCCCCCCCCCCCTCTCCCTTAAAATGTTCATCTGCCGGTCAAGATCAATTTTACAAATGCTCCCGTGTTTCCACTCGCCTTATACTACCTTTTTTGGCAATCATCAAATAGAAAGTTTTGTAAGATAAGATAGACCATCATAGTCAAAATAAAAAAGAAAGATCTTTTTTTATTTTATATAATCATATCTATTTTCTCTCCGCTCGCACAAAAAGGCTTTGCCTTGATTCATATTAATTATACATGTTGTTTTTACATAGAAAAGGGATCGATTATGAAATTCAAAAATATGCATATAAAGTTTATTTGTAATCAAGAAATTTAAATATCATAGCGCCACCTACAATACTTTCCAGTTTAGCACTCAATAATTTCTACTGTATTGCTTGCATCATGAGACACGGCAGATATTTTTTCCCTGAATTGGCAAAAATAAATACATCTCGTGAAGGGCAAATCATTAATCATACGCGGTGGTGCCTATTTTACATGGCCTTCATTTTTAGCTCTACTGGTCTCTGACCAGTCGAGCTTATGTCATCACCCTTCGTCCGGCGTCCGTTCGTCTGTCCATCCATCTGTCCGTCCGTAAATTCTTGTTCTCTCAACTCCTCTGAAACTATAGGAGATAGAAAGTTAATTCTTTTTGCATTCTACTAGGTATGTGGTCTAGTAGTGCACCTGACATTTGGTTTCAGCCCTTGACCCCCAGGATCTTACTAGGAAATGGGTGAGGTCATTTTCTCCTATATAAGTCTATGTAATTTTGTGCTCGCAACTCCTCTGACACTATAAATGATGGAGACTTAATTCTTTTTGCAATATGATGGGTCGGTGGTCTAGTTGTGCACCTGATATTTTGTTTAAGCCCCTGACCCCCAGGGTCTCAGAAAATGGGTGTGGTCATTTTGTCCTGTATAAGTCTATGTAATCTTGTGCTCGCAACTCCTCCGACACTTTAAATGATGGAGACTTAACTCTTTTTGTAATATGATGGGTCTGTGGTTTAGTTGCGCACCTGATATTTTGTTTGAGCCCCTGACCCCAGGGTATTAGAAAATGGGTGTGGTCATTTTGTCCTATATAACTATGTAATCTTGTGCTCCCAACTTCTCTGACACTATAAATGATGGAGACTTAATTCTTTTTTCAATATGATTTGTCTGTGGTCTAGTTGTGCACCTGTTATTTTGTTTGAGCCCCTGACCCCCAGTGTCTTAGAAAATGGATGTAGGCATTTTGTCCTATATAATTCTATGTTATCTTGTGCTACCAACTCCTCTGACACTATAAATGATGGAGACTTGATTCTTTTTGCAATATGATATTTTCTGGTCTAGTTGTGCACCTGACATTTTGTTTGAGCCCCTGGCTCCCAGGGTCTTAGGAAATGGGTGTGGTCATTTTCTCCTATAAGTCTATGTAATCTTGCCCTACGTTTTGCGGTCTTGTTTGTGTGTGGTCGTCTGACAGTGAGGAGGTTGTTTTACACCACAATTGTACGTTCTTCGAGACCTCTGGGTAATCGGAAAAGTGGGAGGGTTGTGCGCACGTAATCCAGGATAACTACAGTTTTTGCCATTTCCGTTGCAGATGGCCGTACTAAGTCGGCAACGGTTGCCCATTGGTCTCGTTGGCTTATGTGTAGTCCTTTGTGTTTGATGTTTCTGAGTTGTGCATTGACGTTCATTGTCCTTGCAACCTGCATTTTATGGTGACATGATCAACAAAATTAGAAGGATCAAAGGTAGACAGAATTACCATCGAAAATGCGTCAGAATCATCAAACGCCTCTTATACCGTGGATATGATCCTAATGTCACCAAACGGACACTGGGCTTGATACTTGACCAATTTACAGTCTTGTACCAGCGCATCATTAATACTTAAACGCTAACTGACTGTGACGACGGGACTCCATGACGGGCCCTGTCCAAACCTCTTTAGAGGAGACAGGGCCCCGACCACCTGTCCTCTCTGAATGTCAGTCGGACTCCTCGAGTGATAACATACATTAGCTCGTTACAGCCGGCAGAGCACAGGTTGTATTACGCATGCCCTCTTTTTATATCCATTTACATATTCATCTGTGTTGCTTGGGCCCCTGCGTTTTGCGGTCTTGTTTGTGTGTGGTCATCTGACAGTGAGGAGGTTGTTTTACACCACAATTGTACGTTCTTCGAGACCTCTGGGTAATCGGAATAGTGGGAGGGTTGTGCGCACGTAATCCAGGATAACTACACCGTCTGCTACTGACGTGGCAGATGGCCGTCCTAAGTCGGCACCGTTTACTCATTGGTCTCGTTGGTTTATGTGCAGTCATTTGTGTTTCATGTTTTTCTGTGATTTGGCGTTCCTTGTACTACTGCGTCTCTTTCTGTGCGTCTTTTTTGTGTTTAACAGTTGGTGTTTTGGGAGGTTGCTGTTGGTGCTGCAACTAGGTGTTGTTGGAGATCCCCTCCTTTCTTTTATGCGTCTCTTTCTGTGCTTGTCTGCTTTGTGTTTTTGCATTGAGTGTTTTGGGGTTTTGCTATTGGTGCTGCAACCTGGTGTAGTTGGAGATCGCCTCCTTTGTTTTCAATCAAATTAAAGCCACAATCATAAATGGCAGCCATGGCAGTTACAGAGCATTCTCCTGGCGAAACAACAAGACTTTAACTAGTAAGCTTTCCACGACGCTTAAGTTTCATGTTTGCCGTAAATGTGTCAGAATTGAAGCATAGTATGTGTCATTGATTGTTTGTCCTTTTTGGTCACCAGAATGCCTTCTGCAATCAAGAAAACCGAAGCTCACAACATATCAATCAGTAGTAATAGGGAATTGAAATCTTACTCTCTTTTAAGCTTATTTGGCTTATCTCTTTTAGGCTTAGTCACATGACGTCCACCGAGATGGCGGCCCTATCACGAGCTTGCCAAGATGGCGTCTTTTTTAGTTAATTAGGTAGCCATCACCACTGCTGGTATGCATTAGGTGGGTTTACTACCTTTGTTTTTAGTGAGATGTGAAGAATGAGTGCACACACTGCGATGCACAAATGTAAACGTCTTCAAATTGAATAGCATCATTTAAGAACAAATAAATTGGCAACGTGGACCAGACATGCACGTTTCGGGTACTTAACCCTCATCAGTGATCCTTAATCCTAAATCTAAACAATGTAATATGCCAAAAAGTATGAAAGTTACTATGTCGAAAAAGGGTACCGAAAGACGTAGCAGGATGGGTGGGATATGATGCTACAGGACCCACTTTTTAGAAATTTCAAGAAATTTTGATAACAGAAATTTAGATTGCGTTGAAGAAACGATCAACCGAAATTGATCGAACTTGGCTACATGTGCCCTCGGGGACTCCTGGTCCACCAGCAGTGACACTCACCAAGTGGTATAAATGTAAACGTCTTCAAATTGAATAGCATCATTTAAGAACAAATAAATTGGCAACGTGGACCAGACATGCACGTTTCGGGTACTTAACCCTCATCAGTGATCCTTAATCCTAAATCTAAACAATGTAATATGCCAAAAAGTATGAAAGTTACTATGTCGAAAAAGGGTACCGAAAGACGTAGCAGGATGGGTGGGATATGATGCTACAGGACCCACTTTTTAGAAATTTCAAGAAATTTTGATAACAGAAATTTAGATTGCGTTGAAGAAACGATCAACCGAAATTGATCGAACTTGGCTACATGTGCCCTCGGGGACTCCTGGTCCACCAGCAGTGACACTCACCAAGTGGTATAAATGTAAACGTCTTCAAATTGAATAGCATCATTTAAGAACAAATAAATTGGCAACGTGGACCAGACATGCACGTTTCGGGTACTTAACCCTCATCAGTGATCCTTAATCCTAAATCTTAACAATGTAATATGCCAAAAAGTATGAAAGTTACTATGTCGAAAAAGGGTACCGAAAGACGTAGCAGGATGGGTGGGATATGATGCTACAGGACCCACTTTTTAGAAATTTCAAGAAATTTTGATAACAGAAATTTAGATTGCGTTGAAGAAACGATCAACCGAAATTGATCGAACTTGGCTACATGTGCCCTCGGGGACTCCTGGTCCACCAGCAGTGACACTCACCAAGTGGTATAAATGTAAACGTCTTCAAATTGAATAGCATCATTTAAGAACAAATAAATTGGCAACGTGGACCAGACATGCACGTTTCGGGTACTTAACCCTCATCAGTGATCCTTAATCCTAAATCTAAACAATGTAATATGCCAAAAAGTATGAAAGTTACTATGTCGAAAAAGGGTACCGAAAGACGTAGCAGGATGGGTGGGATATGATGCTACAGGACCCACTTTTTAGAAATTTCAAGAAATTTTGATAACAGAAATTTAGATTGCGTTGAAGAAACGATCAACCGAAACAAGGTTACAAAGCCAGTTTCTCGTAGTGACAGGATCAGCGTATAGAACGATCATCACACTAGGGGAAGATCAGTCCACTTCCCGAGTGGCTTAGGGGAATTTCTACCGCGCCAGAGGACCACTCTAAAAGATTGCGTGACCTACCCCTCAACGTCTAGCTCTATGAGTCCGATTTTTGTTATCTTTACATTTATATACCAATGTTTTCGTCTCTATTAGTCCGAATATGTTTCTAATTACTCTTATCACTAATAACCATAAAATATTCTGTTTACTTAAGTTTAGGTAGTTTTATTGCCCAATTTTAAGATCAGATAAGATTTTATTGACCTTTGTTAACACGCGTTGCGTATACAGTCTTATACTTATCTATACATTTTATCCCGCTATACGTTTTCCTTTGTCTTAGATATAACAATTCAATAGTTCGATGATAAAATAATTTCATGATTGTAGAGAGCAGTTTTAGCTACTAGAGGTAGGTATAATCCGTGGAGGGGGGTGTCTGGATTTATATGCATGATGACGTCATTACTGGCGAACCGTTTAGGGAGGAGGGGGTCTCCAAATTAATTTTGTGGGTTGTTTTTTTTATTTTGTATTTTATTTTAATTTTTACTGATTATCTACAAAGTCTTATCTATAATTACAGTCACAAAAAGTTTATCCTTTATCGCAGCTTTTCGTGAATTTCTTTACATTGTGAAGTCGTTATCAGTGACAAATAGGAGGAGGGGTGGGCTTTTCCTTCTTTCTTATTTATTCATTTCTTTTATTTTATCTTTTTGGGTTGTTGTTGTTGTTTTTCTATTTGTAATAAATATGCTTTATTTATCTACAAAGTGTAGTTTATTAGTACAGTCGTTTTAGTCAATCGGTTTCATCTGATTCTTTAATGTCTCTGTTTTCATTACTTTCATTTTAACTCTCGTCAAACAGTTCGTCATCGTCTTTCTTGTGATTTTTTACGACAGCTTCCACGGTTTTATCAACACTTTTTCTTTTTTACGCTTTTAAGATTTGATTCATAATCTTTCTATGTATTTTTCTTGATTTTAATTGAACGGTTCTTAAAAGAAATTTGATATTTTTTCATGAATAATTTCTTGTCCTTAGGTAGCATGTATTTGCTGGCTTCAGATTTTGCTTCTTTCTCTGTTAGACTTTTTCCTTTAAGTAAGTCATTGATGCTTTGTAAAACTCTTTATTTCTTATCTTTCCAAACACTCTTAATTACAAAATCATACCCTTCATCATCATCTTCATCTTAACCGTCCGAGTCCATTTCTTCTTCACTGTTTTCATACATCGGACAGCCCCGTCTCATGTGTCGTTGTACATCGTACTGATTCCAAAACATTACACCGTAGCATGCTACCTAAAGACATGCAAGAAACAATTAATGAAAAAATATCAAAGGTTTCTTTTTAGAGCCATTCAACTTAAATCAAGTTAATTACAAAGAAAGATTATGAATCAAATCTTGAAAGCATAAAAAAGGAAAAGTGTTGATAAAGCCGTGGAAGCTGTCGTTAAAAACCACAAGAAAGACGATGACGAACTGTTTGACGAAAGTGAAAATGAAAGTAATGAAAACAATGACATTGCAGAATCAGATGAAATCGACTGACTAAAACGACTGTACTGATAAACTATACTTTGTAGATAAATAAAGCATATTTAATACAAATAGAAACCCCCCCCCAAAAAAAATAAATACGAAAGAAGGCAAAGCTCCCCCTCCTATTTGTCACTGAAAGCGACTTCACAATGTAAATAAATTCATGAAAAGCTGCGATAAAGGATAAACTGTTTGTGACTGTAATAAAAGTTAAGACTTTAGATAATCAGTAAAATTTATGATTATTTTTTTTTAAACCAATATAAATCAATTTGGAGCCCCCCCCCCCCTCCTCAACCAAACGGTTCGCCGATAATGACGTCATCATGTATATAAATCCAGGCACCCCCTCCACGGATTATGCCTACCTCTAGTAGATTAAACTTGCTCTCTACAATTATAAATTTTATCACTGGACTATTGAATTGTAATATCTAAGAAAAGGAAAACGTGTAGCGGGATAAAATGTATAGATAAGTATAAGACTGTAACGCGTGTTAACACTTATCTGATCTTAAAATTGGGCAATAAAACTACCTTAACTTAAGTTAACAGAATATTTTATGGTTATAAGTGATAAGAGTGATTAGAAACATATTCGGACTAAAAGAGACGAACACATTGGTATATAAATGTAAAGATGAAAAAATCGGACTAATAGAGCTAGACGTCGAAGGGTGGATCTCGCAATCTTTTAGAGTGGTCCTCTTGCGCGGTAGAAATACCCCTTAGCCACTCGGGAAGTGGACGGAACTTCCCCTCGTATGATGATCGGGCTATGAACGCTCATCCTGGCACTAAGAGAAACGGGCTTTGTACCCTAGTTTTGTGCATCGCAGTGTGTGTCATCTCGGCGGACGTCATGTGCCTAAGCCGAGAAGAGCCAAATAAGCGATTTCAATCCTCTATTACTACTTTAGTCAGCCCTCGTTTATTCGAGGGTAATCTGCGGTTAACCGAGCATTCCTTGACAACACTACAGTATGAAATTGTGGTTTTTTAAGCGATAAATTGTGCTTGTGTAACCGCATGCTACGGAACGACAGTATCAAATATGATACATAAGTCGTATCATTCATACAGTATTACCACGTTTTTCCAATCACTATTTAATTTCTTCCGTGAATAAGCAAACATCATAAGCTCATTCTTAAAACCCCAATGGCTTATACAAGCACTAACTTTGATAGTAAATGTAACAAGGTGAGTATAACATTACTTTTTTTTTATCCTCATAACTTATCTATATATGAAAAATATAGCATATTGTTTATTATTTTGAAAACTGTTACATTCAATCATTAGCATGTTTGATAAGACATTTCAAAAACGAATTCAAACTTTGATATATTTTACATCCCAGTATATCACACCTTCGGTTGAATGGAATACATCTTCCATGGAAGAGGAACACATGACGGAGAATGAAATCATTAAGCTTCCTTCTGTACAGAGTCTATTAGAAAATGGATATGGGAAAGGCATAGTACTGAAAGCATTTAATGTGAAATGCAAAGGTATGAATGATGAATTCTAAAATAGCATCTACTTTTAATCCGACTTACTGTAAGGCATAGCCCCTCCCACTTTTTAGGAATTTTTCCACTTCATATAAATGCAATGAATTACGACGGTCAAATAAGGAGACTTCAAAGAATTTTACATTTCAAGAAAAAAAATGTCATCATCAATGATTAGATTTTTGAAAAATACTCTTCAAAAACGATATCAATACGAATCTTTTCGAGACTAGCAACCACATTGAGTTTCTTTTAATACATAATTAGGTTTACATAGGCTAAATATTGTGATGAATATTTACTAAGCCACAAAAATGGAGGAATTACATGCCCTCCGAACAAGTTTTTTTCTCTCCGGGTCCGTTCTCCATTTTCTTTTTATTTCCTTCCTCGGACATTGGATTTGCATTAAACACGGAAGTCTGACTAGCGTGCGGTATCTAGGAAGTTGAAGTGTTAAAAGGAGTCTACTTTTCATATAAGTACATCATTGAGATAATACATAAGCGAATACGTTATACACTTGTACCAAAGGTACCATTTTTAGAGGAAATAAGTAAAATCGATGACATGCCATGGCCAGCCAATTTTGGTCCTTACAGAGAACTGGTATCAAGTCGTCATTCGTTTTTCAAATACATTCAATGGCAACAAGCTACTACAGTGTTAAATAATCATTATGTCATGGTAATCGAAACCGCCAAAAAGCAAATAGTTTGTGCGTGGTCGATCACAAAAGTCACAAGCTAGAGATAACGTCTATTCCGTCCATCTACATGTACAGTAATCTCTCTCTCTATCAATCCATCCACCCATCCATCTATCTATACCTTGAGGAAGGAGAGGATCTTCAACCTCGGTTGCAGTACACGAAGCAAAGCACCAAAACACCTGATGCAAAAACACAGAGTGGACAAGCACAGCAAGAAACGGAAACGAGACATACGGCATAGAAATATTAAGCTTAAAAGACTACATATTAACCAACCATTACCCATAGGCATAACTATATGTATTCTTGAGAAAATATATAACAGGACTGCGAATGGGAGGGGATCCCTAACCGTGTAAACAGCAGAACGTTTTCTCATAAGAGAAAAGCGGACATACAGACGGAGACAATAACACAGAACTATTGAAACACAAAGGACCATACTACTTGACAATCTGTAGTGTCCTGTGCAAGAACGGATTGTAGGTGGCTTTGCTCGCGCTGTACATTAATAAGTTCACATACTTTTTTTCGAATATTACATTAATCATGCTACAAGGCAAGTAAAATTATATTATTTAGTAGGATTCAAAAGAATGCTTTAGCTTACAATATATAAATTTCTCTATTTGCACTAATTAAAGAAGAAGGTACGTGCTATATGGTCGTTGAATCAGAATTTAATAAATATATTACCAATGAAGAAAATAAAAAAAAATTCACTATATTTCAAAAAAAGTGAAGAAAAAAAATTAGGTATTCACCATGCAATGGCGCGAATTTCAGTTAAGCGCTAAAAGGCCATAAACTACTGGGTGAGGATGTAATCACTGTCAAGCGATAAACATTTTAACTAAGTGGGCGAAACATGTATGAAAATCTAACTCAGTCAAGAGTCTTTAAACAACTTCATTTACAAAGAGAGCAATTCAAGAATATGGTTGTGGAACCACACAGAATATTAATAAACGACCTATACAAAGATTGTAAATGTATTTTGCCGATATCTGATGCTTCTATTTGCACAAACGATTGCCTAATAACATACTTTTCAGAAAACTTCTTAATTTTGATTACCATGATTTTCTTCATAGGTGGTCGTGGACGTGTATCTTATCTTAAAAAAATAAAGAGAGAGAAAAAAATACACACACGTCCACAGGCACATGTAGAAAGAGCGTCAATATCATGTATGGTCATAAGAGAATACTGGTATCTATTATAGTACAAGGCTTCCGACAAATTTTCAGCTAGAAAACAAAGGAGGTAGGGATCTCCAACAACACCAGGTTGCAGCATCCACAGCAAAATCCCAAAACACTCAATGCTAGAAGTAGCATTTCTGCAATTATTTTGCATTTGAAGGGCAAAACGGGGTAAGACCATAAAGATTGATTTGTATACTTCCTAGAAACATCAATAATTCACCCAAAAATCTCACAACATAGCCTAATCGTCTACCAAAGTTGGAGTGTTTTCTACTTTCTATCTTGAACCTCCATTGCCAGATTAGCTAGTCTAAATCATCCAGGTGTTTTACTCTGCTTACAGTAATGTAGGAGATTCAAGACAGAAAGTAGAAAACAGTCCAACTTTGGTAGGCGATTAGGCTTTGTTGTGAGATCTTTTTTGGTGAATTATTGATGTTTCTATGAAGTATACAAAAATTGCAAAAATTGCAGATGCTTATTCTAGCTGAACATTCGTCGAAAGCCTTGTCTTTCTATATATATATTTTCTTATGACCTGTATAGGGGTATCATACAGGATATTGACGCTTTTTCTACATGTGCATGTGCACACGTCCACGAGCACCTATGGATCGAGAGGGTGTTGGAACGTGCAAAGTATTAGTGTGATCAGTTTAAGGAAGACAAAAGCAAGAGAATACTATGGAAATAGCCGAAATAACGAAAACAACTTGCTGAGAAAATCGATGCGAGAGCCTATAGTTGTTTTCCTTGGGTTTTATTTTCGGGGGGTCATCTCAAGATAAACATTAGAAAAAAAGACGACACTCATTCTTTTTTTTTCAAACTTGTTGTAGTTTATTTTTATCTTAAAAAAAAACCAAAAAAAAAAACACGTCCACGAGCACCCATGGATCTTATTGGATAATATCCAGAATATTTTGCATTTCATCTTCTTTATTTCTTATAGAAACACCTTTGGAGTTTTTACGTGCAGAAGACTTATTACGCGTTATATGGGCTCTGGAAGAGGCGGAAACTAAAGGTGAGTTTATCAAATTTTATAGAAAGTCAAAAGACATTTCAAACGATGTGTTCAACACTATTGCGTCAACAAATGCAAACTTTGGTGCTGAAAAGAAAGGTAATGTTAGGCATGGTCCATTTGATATTCAGGGGGGGGGGGGGGGGCTTGGGTTTTTTGTCGGAGCAAGATTATTTTTTTCGCCCCGTACCGGGGCAAAATTATTTTTTTCTTGCAAAGTTGGAGCAAGGAATTTTTTTTAACAAAATGATGCGCATATTATTATTAAGAATGTTTGTGTTTTATCAATAGCAGTTATTTATATTTTTTTCTCAAAACTCTAAATATATTAATATATTAGTTTATTTTTATGCAAGTATTCAATTCACTTTTTAACTGAGATAAAAGATTTTTACAATACAATGTATATAACATGTAAAAGAGGGTCTGAGGGAAGGTCTCCTAGACAAATTTTTAAATGTTACTAAGAATTGTAAATTGATGAAGTTCTCCTTCCAAGCTTACGAGAACATAAAATTAGACTCTATATTTAATGGGATACAAATGTACATGCAACATGTATTAATAGCAATACATAAATATTGATAATATATTTAAGCTTTTAAGGAAGCCCTTTTTCATTATGCCCCCGTAATCAAAGATTAGGGGGCATATAATTTTTTTGACATAGTATTACATGTGTAACTTTCGATATCTTCAAATATATGAACTTTTCTATTAGTAAGGTTTTTTTATAGAAAACTATGACGAGCGAAGCGAGCCAAAAATATTTGATACAATTTGAAAACTCAACTGCAGCGGCGAGCGAAGCGAGCCGGAAAATTTTCATGAATTTTAGCGAAATTCTATGGTAATTCTTCAAATTCAGATTATTTGTAAGAGCAGAATTATTCTTTTCTGTCACACCATAAGCAAATTTATTTTTTTCATCAAAATTGAGAGCAAAATTATTTTTTTCGAAAAAAACCCAAGCCCCCCCCCCCCCAGAATATCAAATGGACCGTGCCTTACTGCCAATCGGAATATCGACCATACTATTACAAGAAAGAGACACAAGCATATGTAAGAGAACACGAAAACCCTTAGGTGTAACTGACCGCACGTGCGCCTACATGTAAAAATCTTGCGGAGCACGCATGGTGAATGCACGATTTATAGACCTTCGACTGCGCCTAGACGTGTCCGGAGGCTGTTGGACTTGCACAACTATCAGGATTAGGATAAATTATGTCCTAAATATAACAAAAGACGTAGGAAAATGGCTGGGATATGATGCTACAGGATCCAGGTTTTAGAAATTTGAGAACATTTTGTAAACAGAAAATTTCAAATGCGTTTGAAGAAAAGACCGACCGAAATTGATCGAACTTGGCTACATGTGTCCTCGGGGACTCTTGGTCCACCAGCAGTGACACTCACCAAGTGGTACAAATGTTTAACGTCTTCAAATTCATAATGAACAGAACCATTTGCAAGTAACATAGAATTTGCGTGGAAAAATCTTATTGTTCCCGCTTTTTATATTTTTATCCAGTCTATATGCTAGACCGCCTGGCCGCTTGGATCCTCTTGAAAAAAAATATTTTCATCAGCCCATCCTTTTCTACGGCCTTGTCTCATACTGATCGAAGTCCGTTCGCTTTTTGCATCCAGCATCAAACCCCTTCTCTTATTTTGGTTAAATCAAAGAAAATTAAAGCATTATATTTTGAATATGAAATTTCATTGAAAAACGAAAGACCCATGCAAATAAGAAGCTAGGATGTGTACCAAATCAAACTTTCTAAAGGAATATCTCGAATGCCGATACATTTTAAAACAAGATGAATTGAATGTACCAACTGTCCTATGTCAGACGTACGTTGTCAGTACGATGTCCTTGCTAGTGACATAATGCACGTTCGTTACTCTTACTTTTCGTAAGAAAAAAATCAGTCGGTTGCAAGGCAAATGCAAGACAAAATTAGTTAAAGAAGATTCTTACGATAATCCCTACAGCACTCACATTAGAGCACCAAACTGAGCATCGAACAAAAGTACGATTCGAATGTGCATTGCAAATTGCAAGTGGGAAATTGATAAAATAAACATTACAGAAGTGCCCATCAGTTATTCAGTCTCAGAGTCGAGAAGGCAAGGTAAACTCATTAGATTTTCCACAGGAACGGTTGCGAACCTCGAAATGAACAAAATTCCGAAGTGAGACCAGGTGCCCGGGGAGAGTCTCCTGATTGCATGCAACACTCGTCGCAACAGCTCCATGGAAACCTGTCAAATTCGGTGATTGTCTCGATATAAATTTTGATGTACATATCAGTAAATATGTCTTGTTTAAATAAATATCGCGCGGAGATCGTACGACTCGCACGTCAGATGCACGAATACTTTTTTCTGAATCATTTTCGAGGACTACGATCGGCTACTTAAGCCAAGATTGCCAAAAATCGCGACACACGCAAGATCGGCTAACACGTACGGCTAGTTGTGACTAAGGCGTAAAATACATCTGACAAATACATGTACATATCTAAGTAGATACGCATCAAATGCTTGCGATTGATTAAATGTAAATAATTTAGCTGTCACTCAATAACAAAAGTGTAATACATTATAGTTTTTTTAGATAACTTTTCGATTAGTAATTCCCTTTTTATTGTTATTCGTTAGGACAACCATACTGTACTTCATCTACTTAATTTCAGACGCCATTAAAAGGTTACGTGAAGAGAACAGATGGCTTAAGGAACGACTGACATGCAAGATATGCATGGACAACCCCATATGTATCGTCTTCCTTCCCTGTGGTCACTTGGCAACCTGTACCAACTGCGCATCTATGATGCGCATATGTCCGATGTGTAGGAGATATATCGAAGAAAGTTTAAAAGTCAAATTTTGCTGACTTGTATCGAAACTGTTCTTAGGGAGCTATTATGATTTTTACACGGTAACGGCCTTTGTAAGGCACTGCGAACAAAACAAGTGAACGATGGGCACGCGAAGTATTGACAGTATACTGTAAATATATTTTTTTTTCCATATTGTTGATTATGTAAATTAGAGGAAATTTACATTGGCATAAATTATTAATTAGTATTCCGATAAATCCTGATAGAAAGCGGTTTGAATAGATATAAAATTCGAAAAATGCTTTTAAACAAGACTCAACTTTGCAATTAAATATGTGCTTCATTCATTTGGCATCCCTAAACATCACTCCGATTATGAATAACCGCACCAGGACGTTTACAAACTTATTTTGTTAAGGAACGATCTAATTCAAAACACAAGTACAACAAAGATCATCGAGATGCTGGAATGTTTGATAAACAATATCATTTTTGTCGTTGGAGGCCAAATATCCCATTAAATTGTTGGAATTCCTATGGCCATAAAGTGTGTCCCTTTCCTTGCTAACATCTTCCTTAAATGATGGATAATTGCTATCATATTTCAGAATTCATCCATCAAAATTATTTATACATTTGTAATAAAATTGTTATTCCAATTCATTCTGTTTGTTTCTCGCATTCTGATTGGTTCACAGGATTTCTACAAGCATGTATAACGACGATATACATGTACATGCCGCAAACCGACTCATTTGACATACTTTAAAATGTATTCCTACTTTACAAGCTTTAGTGCACTTTTTGCGTATGGCGTCATGCTTCCGTTTGTTCTTCGCTCCTGTGACGTCATACTTTGACGTAAAACTACAAGGTATGAGCTTGTAATTGGCGTTCTCCACATGTAAACAACAGAGCAAGTAAGTTTATTAGTGATTACACTTTGATTTTTCGCCATTGTAATAAATACGAAGCAGTTGTATTTCATATTTTGCAGCGCAACAATTTCGGTTGGTAGTTGTTAGTCCTCCGTAGCAACGTTATCTCTAAAGCGATACATGAGTCTCTCTGAGGGGTATAAAAAGCTAAAGTATGTCACATGAATTAGAATAGGGATGAACGTACTGTGTTTTGTGGTTCCGACAGGTATATGTTGGATATACTGTTGGAAACGCAGTTATACCCTAAATGGTGACAAATAATTCATGCATCAGCATATATGACGACAATATACTTTATGATGCTTTGAAGTTGTTGTACCGTGCTGTATATGGAAAGATTCAATGATTGTCACTTAAAAGCTTATAGTTAAGTACCTAACTTATTAGAATTATATTTCACAAGTGTAATTTCTTTATATGATAAATATTAAAGAAAACAGTGATCGACACCAAATTTTATACATTTACATTTATAGATTTTCATTATACGGTACACAATGATTATTATTGGTCTATGCTTAGATAATTAAATTGATCACAAAAAAATGACAGGTTTTTTTCTTCTTTAATCATTGACAGGATATTTACACCTTACATGATTTTTTTCTCCCGTAATGACAAATTGACAGTTTAATCCTGTCAATACCTTTTACAGAACTATTTATCCTGTCTTTAAATTGACATGATTTTTTCTCCCGTCTTTCATTTGGACGGGAGAAAAAAATCCTAATCAATTCCAAGTCAGGATATAAAATCCAACGGGATTCACTAAAATCCCATGGGATTTTGACGGAATTTTGACAGGATAAAAATGATGAAACACTTTCTTTTGATGAATACTTCACATAGTACAACTCGAAAGTTTATCATAAATAGTATTTCTGGTACCTCAACTTCGGAAAAATGTCCGTTCCGAAGTTAAATGTCCAAGTGTTCTTCATTCAAACGAGGTAGAATTCATACAGTCTTTGTTTCCAAATAGCAAAAAGAAGCTAGCATCGCATTTCAACTGGACTTGTACGTACATTGAAGACATACTCTCTATCAATAATTCAACCATTAAGAATTCCTTGGCGCCATCTATCCCGGTGGACTGGAAATCATAGAAAAAACTGTGAGCAGCCTCTCAGCCTCCTGAAACTGACGATTTTATTTTCACTGTCACAAACTTGCTCTTCATGTGCAACGGCATTCCCTCTGCGCCTGCCTGTAAGTTATTCATTTCATTAGGCACGGTCCATTTGATATTCTGGGGGGGGGCTTGGGTTTTTTTCGAAAAAAATAATTTTGCTCTCAATTTTGATGAAAAAAATAAATATGCTTATGATGTGACAGAAAAAAATAATCTTGCTCTTTCAAATAATCTGAATTTGAAGAATTACCATAAAGTTTCGCTAAAATTCATGAAAATTTTCCGGCTCGCTTCGCTCGCCGCAGTTTTCAAATTGTATCACAAAATTTTGGCTCGCTCCGCTCGCCATAACTACTATTCTATAGAAACATTATTTACTAATGGCAATGTTCATATATTTGATGATATCAAAAGTTATACATGTATGTGAATGAAAAAGGGCTTCCTTAAAAGCTTAAATATATTATCAATATTTATGTATTGCTATTAATACATGTTGCATGTATCCCATAGGGTCTAATTTTATGTTCTTGTAAGCTTGGAAGGCCTAGAACTGCAGTTATTCACCAATACAAATCTTAGTAACATTTAAAAAATTGTCTAGGAGACCTTCCCCTCAGACCCTCTTATACATGTTATATACAAACACAAACATTCTTTAAATATGCGCATTACTATGTTAAAAAAATTTCCTTGCTCCAACTTTGCAAGGAAAAAATAATTTTGCCCCAGTCCGGGGCGAAAAAATAATCTTGCTCCGACAAAAAACCCAAGCCCCCCCCCCCCCCCCCCCCCTGAATATCAAATGGACCGTGCCTTACTGCACATTTCGACATTTGAATATCTAGGATGATTAAGGACATTTTTCAGTACGGCCTTTCCAATTGACCATCTTTTAACTTTTTGGACATTGCTGGATTTGGCACGTTTCTATTTTATATTCGCGATGAGTGCTGCATGCAGTCAGAGGACGCTCACTCCTCCTGGGTATCTGCGGCCAATTTCACGAATAAACTCACGATTAATCTCAGAAATTTCCGTAACTTTCAAAGTCCAATATTTATTTTATATTCCGTTAAAATTCAAATTTTATATCATATTTGATGAATTTCAGTTATTAAATAAAGATTATTTCAACTTTATTGACATTTTTACTCGTATGACTGAGATATGATTGACTGAAAGTTACGAAAAATACTCAGATTTTTCGTAAGAATTTTTGTGAAATTGGCTGCTGGTCTTGCCTCCATTCCGAGGTTTGCGATTGCCTTGGTAATGGAGACTTACACATTTATGCCATATTCTCCTGGATCTTTGACTCCTGAACCTTGGTACTTCTTCTTTGGTAAACTTCCAACGCTCTGGGGGTTTTTTTACGCTAAAACATTGAGTATGTGTACTACCCATGCCTAATTAATGTCTGCTTTTTAGTACAAATGTATTTTTAAATTTAAGTAATGGCTGTCTTACTTTGGGTATTTATTGGTGTATAAGTTTGATTGGACACGTAAAATATTTCCCAAAATCGCTTTCAGAACTATACACCCATGAACAATCAAAGAAAGAAGTTATTACTTAATATAGGGAGTTTTCACTTCGACTAAGTGAGGTCTTGCTCATGTTATCATAATAAATATTGTTATTTGATGAAAAAACGAGTATATATTAATAGTTTCTTCGTCGTCAAGTGTAAACTGGTATTATTTCCTTTATCAAGTAGTTTTAATTTTAGATACTTCAGAAAGATGATGAGTCTGTAGTATGCAATGAGGTGTTCACATTCAAAAACACCTCATTGCATACTACAGACTCATCATCTTTCTGAAGTATCTAAAATTAAAACTACTTGATAGAGGAAATAATACCAGTTTACACTTGGAAATAAGTGATGATGCATGTATTCCCCGTGTATATAATTAGAGAACAATCACAATAGACTCAAAGGCTTTGCGGAATTAATAATGAGATGAAACCCTATCACTGTGATCATAATAAATATTGTCATTTAATGAAAAAACGATTGCTCCAGCTCTACCGTCAGAAGGCTTCTTTCGATTATGATTTTCGACAGAATGACCGTAACTGTAAGGCTTTCCTTTGAAAAAACAAAACAGAAATTTTGGCCATCACTGCGTATTTACTTATGCCATTTTTTTTTTTACAAATAATTTTTTTCAATTAACTGTACGCTTCAGACAGATCGATTTCCTATCAATAAATATGTCTCGAAATGCATAGTGATTGAAAGACATTTCTGCCGCCATCGTACTTGGATGACTTTGACTGCTGTTGTGACTATTCGGCAAAAATAGGCCCTATAGCGATAAGCCACGCCTACCCATTTTCTTAAAGCAGATAAACCGGCAGGAACTGGTTTTTACCAAGAATCAAAATGTCTAACTTTGGTCATCATTAGATGACGCGGCTCGGTAATAAATGTGATTGGCTGAGGACGCTCGGGCATTATGAGACAATAGAGCCCGGCTTGTCATTTTTTATTTCTTAATCATAAAATGAATTATTGATTTCACAACTAAAACGCCATGCAAGAGTATATTCTAAGTACGAAAAGTTCATGTTGAGGGCAAGGAAGCTCGCCAAAATGCAGTTTGCTCAAGAGGAACTGCTTTGGTAATGGAAACTTACAAATTACTGTAATATAGAGAGTTTTCACTTCGACTAAGTGATGTCTTGCTCATGTTTCTACATTTCGTCGTTTAGCACTTAATACACAATTTTCTTCAAGTGTTTAATTCTCTAATAAATTGATTGATTATATATAAATAGTTTCCTCGTCGCCATGTGAACTACACATGCAAAAAGACCTCATTGCTTACTAACGACTCATCTTCTCTCTGAAGTGTTTAAAATCAATTAAACACTTATTGACAGAGGAAATGATATCCTTTATATCTCGAGAGTTTAAACTTGGAAAATGTGATAATGCATGGCTTCCCTATCATGTGTAAAACTAAAAACAACCTCAGTGGAATCAATGGTTTTGGGAGAAAATGCTATCATTGTCCTTAAAGAGAAACACGAAATGCGCCAGCTCTACTCTCAGAAGGCTGCTTCCGATTATAATTTTCGACAAAATGACCGTAACTGTAAGGCCTTCCTTTGATAAATCAGAACAGAAGTTATTGCCATCACTGCGGTTTTTTTTTTTTTTTTATTGTGCTATTTTCTCATAAATATAATATTTCAGCTCACTGTACGCTTCAGATCGATTTCCTATCAATAAATATATCTCGAAATACATAGTGATGGCTTCCATCGTACTGGGATGACTGTGACTGCTGTTGTGACCATTGGGGAAATGTATGCAAACTTATGTAAGCGTAGTAAAGCCGTTTGATTTGGTGTTACATCAGAAAATGCTTACTGATATAGTGCAATGTAAGGTTCGATTTTGGTCAGATACTGCTATCGTCGAGATGAGAATTGTCGTCTTTGACTATTTTGAAAAGAGAAATAACGCAGTACGTTAAGAGCAACTTTCTTCACTTCCATGTGTTTTGCAAATTAAAATACTTTAATCCTTAATTTATGAAAATTGACAAGAATATATATTTGAGACGAATGATGTTCTGTAACGAATCTTCATACAAGCATAAACTTATTACATCATGCAGTCATATCATGTATCATGTTGATTTTTTTAAAGGTCTTGTTGGAGGACATCGTCCCATATTGTCTTAAGCTCTAGATATAACGCTGTTGGCGACTTCAAGATTTGGGCACAGCCAAGATCCAATTGGATATTGTTGAGCTGTGGACCAAAGTTCATTCCATCCGCACGAGTTGATACTTCCAAATGAGGTTCCACTCGCAAAAATACCTTAACCAAAAGACAATTTAATAAAATTTAAAGTTACATTTTATTTCTATTATAAGTCTACTAATTTCTCGATTGTAAAAATGTTATTTACTGGCTTAGTTTATTTAAGAAATAACAACCCTTGCTATTGTTCATGTAGCTGTTAATTTCATTCCAATACATTCTTACTATAGCAGATTGTGAGTATTGTTGCTACAATAATTTGCATGGTAGGCGGGGCTTGTGTTGGAAAATAAACCTAAGCGAGCTCTATAGAGCATTTTGGGAGAAAACATACATATAGTCAAATTAGAATTCCACATGGATCTACAATTATTATTCATAATCAGGATACATATTTCAATCGGGATGTTGGTCATAGTATTTAATCATTGATTAATATTTCTTATGAAAGGCACAAAAGTTGAATGAAAATTTATATAAAAATTACAAGTATAACATTAAACCTTACCATTAACAATGTAGTTAACGTTTAAATTCAATGTTACCCCGCACGCTGCAGACGACGTCTGGGTCTTCAGTAGCATGATATTTCCGAGAGGTGTCGTCTGCAATAGTTAGAAATGATCAGTAAATAAAAGCACTATCGTTAATTCTTTTAAGTATTCATTAAAATGAACTGTCTTCACGTCTTATAGTGCTAAAAACTGATTTTAACTTCCAATTCTATATTATGTTACATGTGTATGTACAAAGTACATATGTAGGTACATTTTGTTCTGCAAACTCGCCAAGCATACAAAGTCACTCATATAGCGACGCCATGGTGAGCTGCCGGTTTTATATAATCTGCCTGCTTCCTATGCTAGGCCAAGTCGATAAAGGAGATGGTCCGTTGTCTCGGATTGAACCAAGTGCAACGGAATACAAATGTTAAATGTTCATATCCATTTTTAAGGGCAACGTTTTAGATTTCTGTTCATTTCTTGCATGGAAAAAATGTAGTAAAAATAATCTATGTTTAGTGGGGGTTTTTTCACTTCCATATCGGGAGTTCGCTTCTTTTCATATGGTGGAGGTTTTTGTTTGTTTGCTTTGGTTCCTGTTTTGTCCTGATTTTGTATGCCTTCGGTTTCTGATTTTCTGAATTATAGATTTTGTGCTGTATACAGGGATATGGTCATTATCCATATTTGTCATTTGGTCAGTTCGGCAAAAACATGATATATTTAGCATAAATTTCGTATTGGTAAATATCGAGGGCAGCTTTGGACAAGAAAAAAGATTTCGTATACGAATGTGTCTTTATAAGGTATATCTATGGTGAGTAAGAAAAATCTTGTCCAAGGCTGCGCTAGTTGTATTGCATGGAATGTAGCAATCAAGCAACCTGGCGGGAAACATCTTGATGTCATATATCAGTTTGCATCAACTATCTCAAAATATTCATTGGATCTTGATCAGTTAAATGATCTCCTATCTAAAGAAGATATAAAAGACGAAACAATGAAAAATACGGAATTTAGGGGCCGATATAGGTCCTTATAGATAGCCCTTAGTACAATCATTCTGGAAAAATAACTTATTAAAATAATTATATTGATTAATATATTTAATGGATATTTGCATTATACATACTGGTTTGAATGTGTCCAACACTTCAACAAAATAATATCGTCCCTGCCACGTCCCCGAATTAATAACAAATGTCCAAACTGGCTTTACCTTCGCACCTAAAAACATAAATTACGCATAGACATTCAATTGTTAAACGTCTTCAAATTCATAGCATCATTTAAGAACAGATCAATTTACAGCATGGACCAGAAATACACGTTTCGGGTACTTAAATCTTGTCAGTGATTCAGTCTTTTCAATTTAAATATACAACGATATTAGATTAGTAGAAACGATCCTAAGATGTAATTAGGGACAAGAAAATCCAACCCGTGTGTCCATGACTTGCTTTTACCCCGACGAGACTTACCGAGTCGCGGACAAAAGCAAATCCTGGACACGAGGGTTGGCTTTCCTTGTCAATGATTACACCATGTGATAGAAATAGCTCAGGGACAAGGAAATCTGACCCGAGTGTCGAGGATTCAATTGTACCATGACGAGGCTTGTCGAGTCATGGACAAAAGCAAAAGCAAATCATGGACACTAGAGTTGGGTTTCCTTATCAATGAAGACACATGTCAGGATCTTCTTTAACTCATGGTAATGAATTATGTTGGTCAAGTCTAGAATATGCAAAGTAAAAAAAGAATTCAAAAATTAATCCATAAAAGTTGCACCCAGCGAATGTAGATTAATTTATAAATGACAAATATGGACAATGATAATTTCCCAATACACAGTACAAAATCGATAATTCAGGAAATCACAAACCGAAGGCATACCAAATCAGGATAAAACAGGAACCAAAACAACAAACAAATACCTCCACCACATTAAAAGAAGCAAATTCCCAACATAGAAGTGAAACCAGGTGCCCAGGAAGATTCAGCATCTCCTGCTTGCATGCAACACCCGTCACTTCAATTCGGCAGAAATATCACATCCGGTTATTTCCATTTCGGAATATACAAGTAAAGTCTGTGGTTGGATGGTTCAAATGGTCCAAGACAGAATATCATCCGCCGTTCTGGACAATGGAACATCATAGTGTAGTGTATGACGAGTTCCCCGTATCAGCGTATCGACCGTAGAACGCCCTCAGTGACGATGTTAGTCGATCACAAACGTATCCCTGACTGAGAAGCTTATCTGAAAGACGCCTAGCTATCAGAACAAAATCTGTATATTTGCTATACTTGCTCTGGCATAATGTATCAATTCGGATATGAATACGCCATAAGCAGGCGATGAAGGGATGTTGCTACTCAGAGAAAGAAAATTTGTGATGCTTAAACTGAAGTCGTTACGTTTGTCATAAAGTGATGTGTTCATGTGACCATCAGTGTCATTTCACAACATTATTTCCAAAAATATCGAAAAATTACCCATCAGTTATTCAGTCTCAAAGTCGAGAAGATATTGGTAAGGCAAAATCATAAGTATTGCCATTGGAACAGATGCAAACCCCGGAATAAAGAATAGTGAGACAAGGTGCCCGAGGAGAGTCAGCGTCTCCTGTTTACATCCAACACCCGTCGCAACAGTTCCATGAAAACTTGTCAAATTCCGAGATTGCCTTGGTGTACGTATCAGTTAAAGATGTCTTGCTTGGTGATGTTGACAGCCATTCAATTGCAATCACAAAAGAAGTTACAATGCCCGATCGTGTACAAAAGAGAAATACTCTCTATTATAGACTCGTATCGAGGAAAGACTTTGTGTAGAAGAAAACTTTGTGACTATAACCTTTGATACCTCAACCCTATGGATCACCTCACCAAAGTGGATCGTTCTCCTTTGTGATTTTTTCCTTTTTATCTTTGATGAATTTAGATAAAATTATACGCTTCCATCGATCTCTCTTAATCGCAACCTTTGGTTCAAGTGATCAAGGGTGAACGAAAACAAATTTTAGAGTCAAAACTCTTTTAAGATGGGACGTTTACCGTGGCGACGCCGACGTTTAACACCCAGCCTTAGGAAACTTTACTTTATGGGAAAAACTAGAATAATATCTGTTAAGTTTGAATGCGTGTATAAACGACAATTTGACTCATCAATTAGTACCAAAAGTTACGATAAAGCGAGATCCAATCGCAAAATGAAGAGCATGGACAGTAATGAAATTCCAGGATTTGGAGTAAAAGCTCTAAAGTAGAACGCAACAATACAATGTCAAATAACCAGGTTATTCATTCTCAAAAAGTTGTTCTTTGTCTTTTAAAGGGGAAGGGGACTTTTTCATTGCCTTTTTGGAAATGACTTTCAGGATGTTTTGGCCGGATTGCGGATCAAAATCCAGTCAATGAAATGGTGAAGTCCGTTTGTCCGTCCGCCCGTCCTTCAGTGTGTCACCATTTTGATTAAGGTATTGCGTTTAGTTCCGTTGGGACAAAAATGCTCGGAGCAGCAACTTGAAACTTAACATGGTGATAGACTATGATGAGACAAATGAAACTCAGCAACGAAATTTGAGCTAGTGATATTGATCTTCGAGTTTGACCTACTTAAAAAAATTAAAAGTGGGCTACACCTCATGAACTACAGATGATATGGCTTTGATATTTCATGTGCAGAATCCTCATGACTAGAGCTTTCATTTGATATCATGAATTTTGACCTAGTGACCTTGACCATATAGTTTGACCTACTTTAAAGAAACTTTAACCTGAGCTATATCTCACGTACTATAAGAGGTATGGCTTTGATATTTCATGTGTAGATTCCTGATGACCATATGTTTCATTTGATACCATGACCTCTGTCCAAGTGACCTTAAAACTTACCTTTTGCCTACTTTTAAACTATAAGAGGTAGGGTTTTGATATTTCACACATAGATTTCTAATGAACAGAACTTTCATTTGACATCATGTTATTTTGAACAAGTGACCTTGACATAAACCTTTGACGTACTTTTAAACTATAAGAGATAGGATTTTGATATTTCACATATAGATTTCTCATGGCCAGAACTTTCATTTGATAACATGACTTTTGACCAAGTGGCCTTGACATCGACCTTTGACCACTTTTAAACTATAAGAGGGAGGGTTTTGATATTTCACATTTAGATCCGTCGTAACCAAATTTTTCATTTGATATCATGACTTTTGACCAAGTGACCTTGACTTTAACCTACTTTTGAACTATAAGAGGTAGGGCTTTGTTATTTCAAAAGTAAAATACTCATGACTATAGCATTTTTTGTTTTATTTCGCAATAGTATTAATGACCTTTGACCTTTCTGTCTAAACAAAAAAGTATACGTCTGTCTAAACAGAAAAGTATACGTCATCTAATACAAAAACTTCGCAATCCGGCCTTACCGCTTTAAGTGGTTTATTTTCAATAAGTCGCATTAAAACCAGCCCTCCCCCCCCCCCTTTTCCTTCGTCGTCAGGGTCTGGAGTGCATCCCTTAAGGGTCGTGTTTAATTAACTTTTGACCGGAATATTCATGAGATTATTCATTCCGATCATTATCATTCCGATCTCATGAATATTCATGAGATCGGACTCCTCGGGTGATTACATACATGAGCTCGCTACAGCCGGCAGAGCACGGACTGTATTACGCATGCCCTCTTTTTATATCCATTTACATATTCATCTGTGTCTCTGGGGCCTCTGTGTTTCGCGGTCTTGTTTGTGTGATGTCATCTTACAGTGAGGAGGTTGTTTTACACCACATTTGTACGTTCTTCGAGACCTCTGGGTAATTGGAGAAGTGAGAGGGTTGTGCGCACGTAATCCAGGATAACCACACCATTTGCTACTTGCGTGACAGATGGCCGTCCAAAGTCGGTACCGGTTACCCATTGGTCTCGTTGGTTTATGTGTAGTCTTTTGTGTTTGATGTTTACATGTCGTGTGTCTCTTTTCCGTCTCGTGCTGTACTCGTCTTTTGTGTTTTTGCATCGGGTGTTTTGGTGTTTTACTGCTGATGCTGCAACGGGGTCTTGTTGGAGATCTCCTCCCTTCTTCTTATTATATTAACAAATCAGAACATCCGTTTCATATCGATGTTGAATACACTTTCCAATGTCAATTTTGACTTCAAATAAAAACATTTTTGGTTATACAAATGTAACCTGAACATCTTCGGAGGTGTCCTTTTGTATAAAAGAAAAAACTCATGAAACACAAACATTGTCTGTAAAATTAATCTTGTTGGCGTGCAATCTGTGCCATTATTCAATCTGCCCCAATCCCGATTAAAAATAATTTTCGTAAATTAGATATTGCATAGCTTTGATTGAAAAAACGAAAGGTGAACAGTGCACGACCCTTAACGGGTGTACTCCAGACCCTGACGACGAAGGAGAATGGGGCTGTTTTAAATCAGACTGATTTTCAATATGTGTAAGCTGTTTGAAACACATTTCAGAAATTTTTGATTTGAAAATTGGTTTGAAAATTGGTTTTGTTGTCGTGGACATAACGACACTTACATTTTGGGAGATTTAACAGGTATATCAAATTCATGCATGAACCCTTAGATATTTTTAAAAGTCAGTCATTTTCCCAAATTTTGTATTTCCCTTTGTCGGGATTTCCCGGTTCTATTTATGAAATACATTCAAATTCAACACTAAAAAGTAGAGAGCAATAGAAGGGATACAAAAGTAGAAGAATATAAACATACTAAATTCTGCACTGCAATATTTTGCGCGTCGGGTTCGAGGTAGACATGAACATCCATCCGCGTCAGAAATTGACATCAAAATAAGTGCGAAAAACACCGCCTTGGGATACATCCTGTAATTTGCTGAAAATTTGAGGCATGATCAACAGAATTCGAAAACTGGTTATTCAAAGCACTTACATTGCATCATTATCTGTCTGAGATAGCAGTCTGTTTATGAGTCTTTCTTTCTCAATAAAATTATTCATTTTTTTATATGAAGAAACTTTTTAAAAACTTCCTTTGACATGTTTGATGCATTAAACAAGATTATTTGTTTCATTTATTTATTGATTTATTTCATTATCAATTCTGTTTCTGATCTTCTTTTCATAATTCATATTTTGCAAAAGATTTAAAGAATCAAATGTGATTCAGACAGTTACATAATTGTTATATATACATGTATCAATGATCTCCAAAATCGAAAACCGTTCATTAATTCACATTCTTCTTAATCCATCAAATAAAATTAAACAAAAGAGAAATCAATTCTTGAAGACAAATTTATATATATATATTATAAAATGAAAGAAAATCATATTTACCTTCGAAATGATGATTTCAGACACTAAACAATATCTTCTGCCTTTCCTACAATTCATTTCTATTTAAATAAGATGTATGATGCACGACATAAATCAATTCGGGTATTTCATTGGTGGAGGATATCCAATCAAAATGTAATATCAAATCCGAAGGAAATCTATTTAAAAATGTACAGTACACGACAGTATAAGAACGTCATAGTATTGCTTCATCAGTAGAGCGTAACTTCATCTACACCCGTATCTTTCGTAACTTTTATTGATATTGCCTTCAATAAAGTACACAAACAAAAAGGTATGATATTTAAAACTCTAAACATCCCAGCAAATTGTGAATTTCTAATGCATGGTACAAAAATACATTTTTCGCACGAACTCTCAACCACATCATGTTATATTTTTACATTATGTAACTTTTATTTAAAGTTGACTACGCAAATGATATCTATAGAAAGCTACACTCAAATTTATGACATAAATGCATTTGCATATTTACTTTTTACTACATAATAAGGTTTTGAAACTCTTTTTCTGTAGTTACTGTAGTATAATAATCAAGATTGGAAAGGTACACAGAACAATAAATCATGTTTCAAGTCTCAAACTTCATCTGTGGAAACCGGCTCAAAGTGTATCTATTTGTACTATGACGTTTACAATCACTTAACATGTTGATCGAAAGCAACCCCACCGTATCATAAATGTAAGTCTCTAAAACATTTCTATTTCAAAAAATTGCATTGATTTACAAAATTGCAAGGTGAATCGTCGTAATTACAGTTTCGGTAACGTGGTTCGCGTCTAATAAACATCGAAGAATTGTTGCTATTAAAGCTACATATGACCAAAAAAAATCATTCTTTTTTCTTCATACATCTAGAAAGTACTTGAATAATTGTCCCAATATTAATTCACATTCCTCTTAATCCATCAAATGAAATTAAACAAAAGAGAAATCAATTCTTGAAGACAAATTTATATATATATTATACAATGAAAGAAAATCATATTTACCTTCGAAATGATGATTTCAGACACTAGACAATATCTTCGGTCTTTCCTACAATTTATTTCTATTCTTTTCTTCATACATCTGGAAAGTACATGAATAATTGTCCCAATATTAAAAATTTAATATATCACAAGTTTTCCTCTAAACTTTTCACATACCTGATGAAGATGACTTGACCTGCATGTCTTGGTGAAGGAGTGAATGTATTATATTTTTTTAATGTTTAGAAACCATAAAATATCAATTTTTCTCACCCGCATGAGACTTAACTCTATACATAATAAACATGGTCCAGATCCAGACTGCCATATTTTTCATAACGCTTTATCCAAGAATGAAACTATTCTCGTGAAACTTTTTCTTTATATGTCTGTCAAGACGGACATATATGCACAGATGGACAGACGGAATTTGCTATCTCTCTATTCTCCATGGCGATAGATAATTTTTTTTTCTTAACACTGTTGTTTTTGTCCATTTCTATGGGTATTCTAAGTGTAATACTACATTGTATATTGTATAATTGCAATTTGAAGTTTTCATGTACCCATTCTCAATTCTACAAGTTGTTTCGTTGCATTCCAATTTTGTTTTTCCAATTAATGTATTTATCAATGTAACGATGAATGCATATGAGAGTGTTCGAATAAGTGTTGTTATCCGATTGGTTGCCGTAAAGGCAGGTAAAAATAGTCAGGTGATATATACAGGTCCTATGATTGGTCTATATTGGTGTAGTAAATGCACGTAGTAAAGTAATAGTAACACGAGGTTAGATAGATCATTCGAGCCTTTGCCTCAGAGCATCAACACCGTAGCGTATCACGTGATATGAAAATAATCCCTTGCATGGGAATCCCCTTCGGTTAACAAGGTAAATGCTGTCTAAATCTACATTATATGAATTTATGTTAGGCATATCATACGATCATCGTTATAAATTATATGATGGTTATCTATTCTGGTCAAGAATAGAGGTATGCCCAGAGAACACTTGAACAGAAAGGTTTGTTTATTTACGTGCACCATATCAAAACATGTAAAAAAATAGAAAAATTTCTGTTTAAGTGTTCTCTAATGCCCTGTTTACACGACGGGTTTAATGCGCATTAAATCGAATTTAATGCGCATTAGATTTTAACTGCGTTCACACGAGGAATCTAATGCGCATTAGTTTAATTCGCATTAGATTTAATGCGCATTAGATTTTGCCGTGTGAACGCAAAGCGAATCTAATTCGCATTAAATCTGGCGCATGCGTATATGATTTGCTAGAATTCTACAGTACATTTCCATCATAACTGGGCACTTTTAATCACCCATGAACCTCGAAACATATAATAAGGGGTAAAAATACTTCATTTCATTCACAATGAACCCTCTTAAGTAACTGTACTGCTTCTGTTAACTTACGTAGAGTAACATTATATTATGACGTCATTTTATCTCACAATGACGTCATGCAATGCATGCATAAGCCATACTTACGAAGAGGTAAATTATTATGAGCAAAACAACATACAGGCATGCATTCGACCCTTTTGCTGTCTAAAGTATACGGCTCTCAGTGCAAATGTACCAAAATCTAATGCGCATTAGAATGTGTCGTGTGAACGCAATGCGAATCTAATTCGCATTAGAATAAAGCGGATCAAATCTAATGCGAATTAGATTTAATGCGCACTCGTGTAATCAGGGCATAAATATTCCTCTATTCTTGACCAGAAAAGATTACTATCATATTTATAATAATGATGCTTATATGATAGGCGTAAACTAGTTTCATATAAAGTAGATTTAGACAGTATTTACCTTGTTTAATCGAAGGGGATTCACTTGTAAGAGATTATATGCACATCACGTGATACGCCACGGTGATCAACGTCTATACTTTTTTATTTTAGTTCTAAATACATGTATAATTGTCAGAGTATTGAATGTACTTCGATACATATTTTTCAGATTTCTTGATGCATTCATGGTAGTGAGTGAGACTTGATGTTTATCTACGGACTCAAATCAATTTCAAGATCGCGATCTGTTCTGTACAATTCTTTGATCTACACAATAAATTGATGCTCTTCATGGCAAGAGGCACCTCTCATATGAGTATTTAGTTTAATTGATAAATACCAGATTCGAGTCTATATTTAAAGACCCAGATGTTATCACAGAGCTTACCTACCTCCAAGAACATTATGTCATCACACCAGCGGACAAAGCCTCAAATAATTACACATTTACTTGCAAAAAGTTCTATTTCGAAAGTCTAGTTAAAGAGTTGGGTTTAAATTCGACACCTGGAAATCCCACTTACACCTTAACAAACCTTTCTGCCTCTGAAATAATAGATAACCACAAATCAGCTCTTCCTTCCTTTGGCTTCCAAACTAACAATTTAGATTTAGATTTACCATACTTATACTGCATACATAAAATGCATAAGAACCCGTACAAACAACGTTTCATCGCTGGTTCCTCAAAATGTTCTACCAAATCTGTATCGATCTTACTCACCAAAGTTTTATCTGAAATCAAATCTGGGCTTCAAAAATATTGTTCGACAGTATATTCTCGCAGTGGTATCAACCAGATGTGGATTTTAAAGAATTCGAAGGAACTTTTAGAACATCTGAAATCCACTCATTTTAGTAAAGTTCATTCGATCAAAGCCTTTGATTTTTCGACACTTTACACTACAATTCCACATTCTAAATTGAAAGAAAGACTCGCAAAAATTATAAGTAATGCGTTTACAAGTAAGAACGGTAATCGCAAATACAAATTTATTGTTGTGAACTATGACAAAACCTACTTTGTAAAAGAAAAGTCCGATTCTAAAATAAGTACACTGAAACAGATATTATTCAGATGTTAAACTTTTTGATCGACAACATTTTTGTGGTGTTTGGAGGAAAGGTCTTTCAGCAAATTGTCGGAATTCCAATGGGGACCAATTGTGCCCCACTCCTTGCCGACATTTTCCTTTACTCGTACGAAGCTGAATTCATTCAATCTTTGGTCTCTGAAGGGAAAAGATACTTAGCTTCTGACTTCAACTTCACTTATAGATACATAGACGATGTGTTGTCCATCAATAATCCGAAATTCGCAGATTACCTGAGCAGAATCTATCCTTCAGAGCTTGAAGTCAAAGAAACTACAGAGACAAGTAATTCAGCATCCTATTTGGACATAATGTTGTCCTACGACACTGATGGTCACATGAACACCTCACTCTATGACAAACGTGACGACTTCAATTTCAACATTACAAACTTTCCTTTTCTGTGTAGCAACATCCCTTCGTCGCCTGCTTATGGCGTGTTCATATCTCAGTTGATACGCTATGCCAGAGCAAGTACGAAATATACGGATTTGTTCTGAGCGCTAGGCGTCTTTCAAATAAGCTTCTCAGTCAGGGATATGTTTGTGACCGACTAACATCGTCACTGAGGAAGTTCTACGGTCGACACAGGGAACTCGTCATACACTATGATGTCCCACTCTCCAGAATGGTGGGTGGCATTCTGTCATAGACCATTTGAACCATCCAACCCAAGATTGTACTCTATGTCTTCCGAAATGGAAGTTACCGGATGTGACAGTTCTACTGAATTGAAGCGGCGGGTGTTGCATGCAAGCAGGAGATGCTTACTCTTCCTGGGCACCTGATCTCACTCCCATATCGGGAGTTCGCTTCTTTTCATGTGGTGGAGGTTTTTGTTTGTTTGCTTTGGTTCCTGTTTTGTCCTGATTTTGTATGCCTTCGGTTTCTGATTTTCTGAATTATCGATTTTGTGCTGTATACAGGGATATGGTCATTATCCATATTTGTCATTATCGTTTGAGCATGGCGAATTAGATCATAAGAGCCAATTGATGATAGTTAAGTTCTCATTATACGAGGGTTGTCCAAAAAGTTTGTGGAAATCTCACTGAAGACGTATACCTCACTGCTGGTGGACCAGGAGTCCCCGAGGGCACAATGTCATGTAGCCAAGTTCGATCAACTTCAGTTGATGATGACGTCTCATCGGCGCATTCGAAAATATGTTTAACTTATCAAAATTTCTTGAAATTTCGAAATGATGGGTCCTGTAGCATTTTATCTTACCCTTCCTGCTTCGTCTTTCGATACATTTTTGGACTAAATAATTTTTACACTCTTTGGTCATATTACAATGTTTAGATTGAGGATCACTGACGAGGGTTAAGTATCCGAAATGTGCATGTCTGGTCCATGCTGCAAATCTATCTGTTCTTAAATGACGTTCTTGAATTTGAAGACGTTTAACATTTGTACTACTTGATGAGTGTCACCGAGTCTCCAAGGGCACATGTAGCCAAGTTCGATCAACTTCGATTGATTGTCTCTTCAGCGCATTCGAAATATGCTATCAAAATTTCTTGAAATCTCTTGTTGTTTTTTTTAATTTCTTGAATTTTCATGAAAATTCTAAAACGTGGGTCCTGTAGCATATCCCACCCATCCTGCTACGTCTTTCGGTACATTTTTGGACTTAAGTATAAATTTCCACACTCTTTGGCCATATTACATTGTTATGACTGAGGATCACTGCAGTCCACGATTACCCGAAACGTGCATGTCTGGTCCATGCAGTAAATTTATCTGTTCTTAAATGATGCTATTGAATTTGAAGACGTTTAACATTCAAGTCAGAGTGAGAGAGGTAAATGTACCTCCTAAATCAATGAAATGGTTGTGGTTACCTGCCCTCGGGTCATAAGCAACAACATACTAAAATATGAAAGTGATCGGGCAAACGGTTCATGAGATATAGCCCGGACACGATGTGTGACAGACGGACAGACAGACAGACGGACAGACAGACAGACAAATGTACAAAGCTTTGACATATGTAAGGAACATTTATTTGTTTGAACAGCACAGCACTGAATAAATCATGCAAAACATCTCAAAACAGCAAAATGATAGAAAACAACGGTACCCATAAATGGAAGTTATTCCAATACAAATTCATGACATTATAGAATGGCCAACTCCTCATCCTGTAAAAAAAGTGTACAATCGGCTTCGAGATGAACCTTTATATTTGGATTCAATTCACTTTTGTCGAGGTGTGGATCACTTTTTATTAATTACATGTATATAGAATTATGAGTAGAGTTAATACACTAAAAGGATTTTCCTTCATATTACGTTAAATGTTGAACGTCTTCAAATAAAATTCAATAGCATCATTTCAGAACAGATAAAATTTCAGCATGAACCAGACATGCGTTTCGGGTACTAAACCCTCGTCAGTGATCCTCAATATAAACAATCATTCATATCTCACATGTGTACACAAAATTATGACTGCATCAAACAAGGACACTATAATTTCAGTTTTTTTTTTTAATTTAAGTGACATTCTTCTTCCCGAACATCATAGGGCTAACTCACACAAGCTACTTCTGCAGAAATTTGTGAGGCTGCACATGTACTCCCTTCACCCCCTGGTTAGGTTTTGGTTACATTAGATATCAAAGTATCTGTACATGTTTACAGAGGAAATTTTATAATCATTTCAGATAGCCCACTTGCTTAAAAATGTTACTGCTTTTCTGATTTATTTTATACCCAAAACCTGATACTGTACTGTAAGCAAACAGGACATGCTTACTCTTTCTGATCACTTATTGATCTAGATAAATGTTCACTCGAAAGGGTTTACTTGATCTTGCTTACTCATACAGGTTTGTTCATACATCAAAGTTGACAGTTACATTATTTTCAATTGAATTGACATTTTTCCCATTTATGTATGCCCTAGGCTACATCATTGGCCAAACTCCAAGCAGCTCAAGTTTACATGTACAGTACGTTCAATTACCCTACTCTACAACATCACTGCCACAGACTTGCTGCCATGAATCATATCTTAACGTAACACTGATATGATGTCATAGTTACTTAAGGGCAGAATTCTTGCCATTTCTTGAAGTCTGTGGCAGATATTGTTTGACTGTAAGGAGGAGACAACTCTGTTTGGAGAATGATCATTAGTAACCCTTTTGATCCATCAAATCATAAGTCTGGATTAAAACAATGTATTCAGTCTGATCATTTTTTTCTGAATTTATTATGAAAATTTAAATAACATAAGAAAAAGTCTACAAACTATAGAGAAAATAAATTACATGTTCTTTGTTCAAATGATAAACCAACAAAACTTCTTTTTTTTCAAAAACTAAATTCCACATTGTCATAAATCAAATACTTAGAAAAGCAACATAATCTAATTGACAACTTAAAAATGTAAATGACTATTAAACAATTATTATGGTTATTTCATTAGCCATTCTTGCTAAATACAAGAATGTTGGTTTGACTAAATAAACAACATTTAGATGTGCTCATTCAAAATAAATCTATTGTGTATAAGTCAAGCACTGTTTCTTGGGCAGTTTTCCTTTTGTAACACGTACAACACAATGACAAATTTTGTTCAAATACTGTACATGTATCTTGTATGAATTCTATAAATAACTTGGACATCAAATGATAGTATGCTATATCATTTAGGATACAAAGTCATCAAAGACATTCAAAATAGAATAGGAGGGACATACATGTACATGTAGTGGCCAATCGGAATTAGAGTTACATCTGCTCCATGACATCACAGCTAATCAATCTCAGTGTTACAATGAATGTAAATGACAGCTATGTGCTGCATACTTGTATATCATTAAATGTAAGTATTCAGTGAAAAGATACATACATTGTAAAACATCAATCTAAAAATGGACAAAATATAAAAGATGTACACAAATTAAAAAAGTGCAGTAAGAGTAAGGAAAAGTGACTGTACGAGTCCATCACAAATATATGTAAATATATCACAGAAGACAGATGTACACAACAATTGATATTAAACATGTATAAAATAATAAATACAACAAGGAATTCTCTATAAAGACATGAACAGATTAAATGCATAAGAAGTTGACCAAAGTAATACAATCAATGAAATTGTTATCGAACACAGGAAAAGAAAACATTAAATTAGTTTAATCATCAAATACATGTACATTGATATGAAGGTCAATTTTACTATTCAAATGCTGCACAAAACTTACATGACAAAATCATAGTATTATTAAGCGTTTGTAGAAAATTATGAGGTAAAATCATAAGCATAATGTTGATTGAAGGGGAAGGGAGTGTGACAGTTCTTATGGTTGAATTCCATGAAAGTAAATTCCTTAATAATCTCTTTGACAATTACCTTTTCTAAAGTATAAATAAGCCTAAAAATATCAAAAGGTATCAAAACTGCATTTCATCTCAGTTTAAAAGAATTTGACCTCAATGGCAGTGATCGGGAAGGCAAAATAGGTCACTACTAGAAATTTGTACTTCCACATGTTGTGCAATCTATTTCATTTGTCCCTAGGCAATATTTTAAATGAAAAACTGCAATATTTCAATCAAAAATCTGGAGCATGTAGTTTTTGAATTGTCTGAATGTCTGAGCAAAAAAAACTTAAAACCTTGGCCATAACTTTTATTGTTATGTGAAAAGGATTCATATTTCACATGGAACAATTTTTGAGATAAGACCTTTCTATGGTGCCCAAATTTTTGACCTAGTGACCTTGCCTTTGACCTATTTTTGAAAAAAAAAAACACTTTAACCTTTGCCATATCTTTTGAGTGGTTGTGAAAGGGCTTTCATATTTCACTTGTGTATTCCTTTTGACAATACCTTTCCATTGCTTCCAGAAATCTTGACCTTTTAACCTTGACCTTGAAGTTTGATGTTTTTTTAAAAATAAAAATTCTTTGGCCATAAGTGATAAGAACTGTAATCAATCATCATGGTACATGTTCAGTAAACAAAAACTGAGACATACATAATTGAAGACCATCATTATTTATGAAGCAAAATGCAAAAATTATCATGTGTTTTTACTGGATGAAATTCTAGCTAATTTAGAAATTAAATTGTCTGTTTCCTCCTTACTGAATATCTCTCTCAAGAAATGCCTTGCAACTATCATTTATCACTTGAAGAAAACTTACTGTCCTGTTCACTAAATCCAGAGCACCCTGTTTGGGCGATTTATTCTGTCGTCTGAAGAGATTTGCTATAAATTATTGTTTCCGAGATTTGACCTCTTTTAGTCGTAACTGGAAATTAACATCAACTTACCCTATCAGCTACCTTCAAACCGCAATATGAAAACATAGGTAATCACAGATTACGAAGCTCACCTCGTGACAGCAAATTTCAATTCAAACATATTTCTTAGTACATGTATATTGGCTTTTAAAGGCAAAACCACTCAAGCAGAAAAAGTAGGTCAAGGTCATTTTATGAAAGTTTGATCAAAGATACATCCAATATGCAAGTTTGGTACATGTATCACTTATACTTTGCTCAATATTGGCTTTAAAGATCAAAATCACTCAAGCGGAAAAAGTAGGTCAAGGTCATTTTATGAAAGATTGATCAAAGATACATCCAATATGCAAGTTTGGTACATGTATCACTTATACTTTGCTCAATATTGGCTTTTAAAGGCAAAATCATTCAAGCGGAAAAAGTAGGTCGAGGTCATTTTATGAAAGTTTGATCAAAGATACATCCAATATGCAAGTTTGGTACATGTAGCAGTTATACTTTGCTCAATATTGGCTTTATAGAGCAAAATCACTCAAGCGGAAAAAGTAGGTCGAGGTCATTTTATGAAAGTTTGATCAAAGATACATCTAATATGCAAGTTTGGAACATCTAGCACTTATACTTTGCTCAATATTGGCTTTTAAAGGCAAAATCACTCAAGCGGAAAAAGTAGGTCAAGGTCATTTTATGAAAGTTTGATCAAAGATACATCCAATATGCAAGTTTGGTACATGTAGCACTTATACTTTGCTCAATATTGGCTTTTAAAAGCGAAATCAGTGGTAAAAGTAGGTCAGATGCTGCATCCGATGCATGGGTCCATCTCGGCATCCAAAGATGAATCACTTGTGCAAGTTTGGTAACTGTAGCATTAGCACTTTGTCAGATACTGAGCTACCCCAAACTTCTTATCCAAATCACTCAAGCGGAAAATGTAGGTCAAATGCTGCATCCGATGCATGGGTTCACCTCAGCATCCAAAGATGAATCACTTGTGCAAGTTTGGTTACTGTAGCATCAGTACTTTGTCAGATACTGAGCTACCCCAAACTTCTTAACCAAGTCACTCAAGCGGAAAATGTAGGTCAGATGCTGCATACGATGCATGGGTTCACCTCAGCATCCAAAGATGAATCACTTGTGCCAGTTTGGTAACTGTAGCATTAGCACTTTGTCAGATACTGAGCTACCCCAAACTTCTTAACCAAGTCACTCAAGCGGAAAATGTAGGTCAGATGCTGCATCCGATGCATGGGTTCACCTCAGCATCCAAAGATGAATCACTTGTGCAAGTTTGGTTACTGTAGCATCAGTACTTTGTCAGATACTGAGCTACCCCAAACTTCTTAACCAAGTCACTCAAGCGGAAAATGTAGGTCAGATGCTGCATACGATGCATGGGTTCACCTCAGCATCCAAAGATGAATCACTTGTGCCAGTTTGGTTACTGTAGCATTAGTACTTTGTCAGATACTGAGCTACCCCAAACTTCTTAACCGGACGCGGACGCGGACGCGGATGCGTGGGGTTATAGCATAAGCTCACTCAACTTCGTCGAGGTGAGCTAAAAATTAAATGTCTACAGGAAATTCCCATGTTAATTTCAAGCCGCCGCCATATTGTTCTCCGTGTCAACAATAGTAAACAGTGACGTCAAAGCCTCCGACGTCACACATTTTCAGCGATTTTACTATAGAAAATCCCCGTAGACTTTTTATTTTCCGTCCTATTTCTTACTTAGCTGACGCACAGCCAAAACAATGGTATTTTCTATTACGACTAAATGAGTACTATAAAATTGATATCTTACTGGAAGATGACATTATCATATTTTAGAGAAAACCGGGAAAACAGGGTGCTCTGGAATTAGTGAACAGGACAGTAGTTTTTGTTTTGTCATCTTATTCCTTACAAGGTCTAAACAATAGCCTCAGTTTTTATAAAATAGTCCCTTCATATAGTACTATCCTTAAATTTGCACCTTATTTAAGGTATTAGATGTATTATGAAAATAAAACATCGCTAAAGACAGTATGGCCGGATTGCAAAGTAAGTTTTTGTCACTAACTGGGTCAAGGTCAATAGGTCAAATAATACAGCATAAATTGAAAGGTTTTGTCAGAGGCAACCTACATGTATAAAATAAAGTTTCTACTGCATACAGTTCCATAGATTTTGCGTAAACCAGGAACTTTAACCAAAATCCTTAACTAGGTCAAAGTCCAAGGTCAAGGTCAATAGGTCAAATGTTATGGCATAAATTGAAAGGTCTTGTCATGGGCAAGCTTCATGTATAATATAAAGTTTCTACTGCATACAGTTCCATAGATTTTGCTTAAACCAGGAACTTTAACCAAAATTTAAACCAGGAACTTTAACCAAAATATTTGAGTAGGTCAAAGTCCAAGGTCAAGGTCACTAGGTCAAATGTTACGGCATAAATTGAAAGGTATTGTGATAGGCAAGCTTCATGTATAATATAAAGTTTCTACTGCTTATAGTTATTTAGATTTTGCCTCAACCAGAAACTTTAACCAAAATCTTTAACTAGGTCAAAGTCCAAGGTCAAGGTCACTAGGTCAAATGTTATGGCATAAATTGAAAGGTCTTGTCATGGGCAAGCTTCATGTATAATATAAAGTTTCTACTGCATACAGTTCCATAGATTTTGCTGCAACCAGAAACTTTAAACAAAATGTTGATGGCAGACGGACAGATGGACAGACGGACGAACGGACATCTTCAATCTATAGGCTGGAATTGCTTTGCAATCCGGCCAAAAATCATGTCCAAAATATTGAAATGATGTGTATTAATTATTTCATAATTCTATATCGTTTTTGATGTTGCACAAACTTTTGTACTATAATTGTAGGTATCCGAAAAAAGGATTTTTTAAAATTGGGGCATTTTAGGAGTTATCTCCCCTTGAAGAATACCTTTAAATTCAATTGCGAAAGATCTAAACGGTGAACTAAAGATTTTTTGGTAAAAATTGACAAATACTAATTTTTAGAATTTTTTTCATCCATCCATATTTGAGCCGCCATCATTTTCTTGGAAAATATGACTGAAATATAAGTTTTCCCATAGACTTCAAAGTAAACTCTGAGGGCAAATAACTCTTATAGGAACAAACTTTTTTTTCAAAAATGCATCGACGAAATTTTTTCAATAACTTTTTTATATTATAACTATGCCATAAGTTTGGAATTCCACACTCAATAGATGGGTGAATCAATTATCCTTCAATATACATCTAATACTTTAAACAATTTCTTCATTCTGTTTTATCAAGATAACTTTCTGTCAGCTTCATATTGCCATTTTTTTACAACCAATAGACGATTTCCGAGTTGTTTCATTTGAAAGCTGTCTCATACCAGTAAACTTTGAATTTTTCAAAAGTGGGAGATCTCCCTCTTTGGCAGCTGACAAAGAGGGAGATTGAGTGTGAACCATTTTCGCAATATTTTTTTATAAAAAATTTGCAACATGTCAAATGACAAATATTTCAATAATACATGATTGTATTTTTATTACTTCTTGTTCAGCATTTGTTCACTGTACATGAGTATATAACCTTTTGCTGTGGCTAGTAAGTCTTTTTCTGGTGAGAAGACAATACAATTATACGTGCACAACAGAACATATGCTCGGGCTTAACGGCAACTGAACCTGCCATAACCCATATATACAACTGACTCCAATCTTTCTGATTTCTTTTTCTGTCAGAAAGAAATTTTAATCAGTGCTATACAGTATTTAGTCAATAAAGTACTTACATGTACATGATCAGGAAAACTGTTTTCAGAGCTTTACTAATTACCCTTAGGCATCGATATACCCACGCCGTGCCCTAATTGTAATGCAAACAACCTGCATCATTCACATTGATAACGAACTTTCGTTTTCATATGAAGTACGAAATGTTCCGAAAGTCGCACTAGTGACTAGAGTTATCTTTCTTACATTATGTGAAGTTCAAAACTTGAAACGGAGAAATCGGGTGATAGGATCGAAACGCGGGAGTTTTTGGTCTCCCGCGAGGGAGAAATTCGAACGCGGGAGATAAGGTTCAAACGCAGGTATGCTGTCTACAGACTTCACATACTGTGCCAACGTTTTCCATTGTGACGTTACACACAAAGTACTGGAAACATAACGTAAAACCTTCCATTTATTATGAAGTAACAATTCAAAAGTTTGCCAAGGTACTCGATGTCCGTCGTCTAATAAGTAAAATCAATGGTTTTAAAGGTTGATTCTGAAAACTTGAAAATGGACTATTGCAACGAAAACAGTTGAAACATTAGTTCGTAACAGCAAATATAATCCCCGATTTGCATTGTGTTTAAAGCTTGAGTCTGACACAGATTATTCCGTCATGACCGTCCCTCATATAAACGTGCCATCCAGGGAGCCCGGTACCACCCTGGGACTCCAGTCCTTCTCGAGTGTAGAATTGCGGCAGAAATGACCGTGGTCCTGGTCCTAGATTGACCAACACGCCCAGTAACTGACCACCGTGAGCATAGTGATAAAGATTCTCTCTGTAAAACTGACTTTCTTTCTTGTGATATTGAGAAACTGAGGCAAGGAATCCACCTGAAAGACAAAATAACGCATGTGAAGTTTTTACATGTGAATAATAATATTCTGATTCAATAGACCCTTTCATTTAAATTTGATTCACTTTTGTCTCTTCGTAGGACAATTTCGCCCGCCAGAACGAATGACGTCATCCTTGACAGTGTATGCTATCATTTGAAGAAGAAAGACGTCATTCATTCATTCTAATGGGCATAATTGACCCTTCCGAACGCTGGAAAATTTTGAGAAATTCCATGACGTCACAATGCAATTTCGATGTTTGACCGAGGTTCAAAGCTTGTTTGTCCGAGGTTAACCATGGTAAAAGCATTGTGACGTCACAAAATTTTGCATTTTTTCCCTGCAATCGGAAGGGTCAATTGTCCTATGAAGAGACAAAAGTTAACCAATTGGACATTATTAGACATGAAAGGGTCGATTTTTAATCTAACTAATGGTTATTTTCATGCACAGAATTGTCAGTTTACCAAATGCCGGACATCACCTATGCTGGCAGACTCTTACATTATGATATCATTATCAACGTTCCTCAGAAAGTATGGATGTCAGCCATTTTGCAATCCCTTAAATAGCATGTCAAATCCAAAATATGGGTGGAACTTCATTGGAACCAAGTTTTATAGTATGTACATATAGTCATAGAATCATTACGAAAACTTAATCATATGTTAAAAGTAATGTTATCAACAAGATGCCTAGATGGGTTTAAATGCTCACCTTGTTCACTGAGGAAGCACACCTCCTGTGCTTGTCCTGGAATAGCTAAACTTGCTGTTACTGTGACTGGATCTAAATCCTCAACATCTCGCTCAAACGTGCTGCAAGAAAATTTGCGAGCAATTAATTCATCATTCATGTAACAGCAATATCCCTTTAAAATTAAGGATAGTTTTCATCTAGAGGTTAATTTTGGAATTGTATTAATTTTGTCTTATTGTACGATATACATTTTGTAGATACACCATCCTAATAATGAGAATTGATCTGGGACCATCTAAGGCAAAGTCATGTACCAAATTTCAGCTCAAAATTTCCATTTATTGTATTGAGAACAGAACACAGACAGGACGAAAGACAGACAAAGAGGACAATTAAAGTTCCCTCCTTGCATCAACTCTACATGAAATCAATCTCGCTTTACAGTATCATTGCCTTCACAAGTTCAATGCTGAAACGCTTGGCTTTCTCTAAATTTCCCCTGAAGTCCAATGAAATAACGTAATATCATGAAAATATGTAGATAATAAAAACTTGACAGTCATCGTTATGGTTATGGCATCAACAGGTCGATGTGATTGGATGGTTTTTATTGAACTGTACTCAAATATAGTTTTGGAACTTTTCGCAGAATTCCTTGGTCACAATTTCAATCTGAGCCCAGACTATCATATCACAGTCAATTGTGCCTCATATGAAATTCATGTGAAATTTACATTAACTTTACATGAAAGTTCACATGAAATTTATGTGAAACGAGCACAAACATGAAGTTTACATGAAATTTTTCACATGAAATTCATGGGAAGATTTTTACATGAATGTTATGTGGATTCAGTTTCCTGTGAAGGTCACTTAGAAAAATTCATGTGAAATTCATGTGAAGGAAATTTACATGTATGTGAAATTCATGTGAAATATTTTTCACATAAATCTTATGTGAAATTTATATAAATTTTACATGAACTTTCATGTGAAATTTACATGATCCTCATTTCATATGAATTTCATGTGAGGCACAATTGGCTGTGTAGTCGTAAAGTTATGAAGATAGTGATACTCACGGGATTACCTTCACACATTGAAGTTGATGTCTTGTGAACTACTGTCCTGTTCACTAAATCCAGAGCATCCTGTTTTGGCGATTTATTCTGTCATCTGAAGAATTTTCATATAACTGATAGTTTCCGAGAATTGACCACCTTTAGTCGTAACTGGAAATTAACTTCAACTTACCCTATCAGCTGCCTTCAAACCGCAATGTGAAAAATAAAATGTCTACGGGAATTTCCCATGTTAATTTCAAGCCGCCGCCATACTGTTCTCCATGTCAACAATAGTAAACAGTGACGTCAAAGCTCCCGACATCACCCATTTTCAGCGATTTTACTATAGATAAAACACCGCTAAAGACGGTATGGCCGGATTGAAAAGAAAGTTTTTGTCACCAACTGGGTCGTCACTAAGTCAAATATTACAGCATACATTGAGAGGTCTTGTCAGAGGCAATCTACATGTATAATATAAAGTTTCTACTGTATACAGTTCCTTAGATTTTGCTTAAACCAGGAACTTGATCCAAAGTCTTTAACTAGGTCAAAGTCCAAGGTCAAGGTCACTAGGTCCAATGTTACGGCATAAATTGAAAAGTCTCGTGATGGGCAACCTAAATGTATAATATAAGGTTTCTACTGCATAAAGTTCCTTAGATTTTGCTTAAACCAAGAACTTTAACCAAAATCTTTAACTAGGTCAACGTTCAAGGTCAAGGTCACTGGGTCAAATATTACTGCATAAATTGAAAGGTCTCAACATGGGCAACCTACATGTATAATATAAAGTTTCTACTGCATACAGTTCCTTACATTTTGCTTAAACCAGAAACTTTAACCAAAATCTTTAACTAGGTCAAAGTCCAAGGTCAAAGTCACTAGGTCCAATGTTATGGCATAAATTGAAAGGTCTCATCATGGGCAACCTAAA
Organism: Pinctada fucata; assembly: GCA_028142955.1. Lineage (NCBI taxonomy): Eukaryota > Metazoa > Mollusca > Bivalvia > Pterioida > Pteriidae > Pinctada > Pinctada fucata. Next base: position 37,992,294 of record AP027111.1, on the reverse strand, counting down.
TGTATAATATAAGGTTTCTACTGCATACAGTTCCTTAGATTTTGCTTAAACCAGAAACTTTAACCAAAATCTTTAACTAGGTCAAAGTCCAAGGTCAAGGTCACTAGGCCCAATGTTACGGCATAAATTGAAAGGTCTCATCATGGACAACCTACATGTATAATATAAGGTTTCTACTGCATACAGTTCCTTAGATTTTGCTTAAACCAGAAACTTTAACCAAAATCTTTAACTAGGTCAAAGTCCAAGGTCAAGGTCACTAGGTCCAATGTTACGGCATAAATTGAAAGGTCTCATCATGGGCAACCTAAATGTATAATATAAGGTTTCTACTGCATAAAGTTCCTTAGATTTTGCTTAAACCAAGAACTTTAACCAAAATCTTTAACTAGGTCAACGTTCAAGGTCAAGGTCACTGGGTCAAATGTTACTGCATAAATTGAAAGGTCTCATCATGGGCAACCTAAATGTATAATATAAGGTTTCTACTGCATACAGTTCCTTAGATTTTGCTTAAACCAGAAACTTTAACCAAAATCTTTAACTAGGTCAAAGTCCAAGGTCAAGGTCACTAGGCCCAATGTTACGGCATAAATTGAAAGGTCTCATCATGGGCAACCTAAATGTATAATATAAGGTTTCTACTGCATACAGTTCCTTAGATTTTGCTTAAACCAGAAACTTTAACCAAAATCTTTAACTAGGTCAAAGTCCAAGGTCAAGGTCACTAGGTCCAATGTTACGGCATAAATTGAAAGGTCTCATCATGGGCAACCTAAATGTATAATATAAGGTTTCTACTGCATACAGTTCCTTAGATTTTGCCTCAACCAGAAACTTTAACCAAAATGTTGACGGCAGACGGACGGACAGACGGACGGACGGACATCGTCAATCTATAGACCGGAATTGCTTTGCAATCCGGCCAAAAATCCCCGTAGACTTTTTATTTTCTGTCCTATTTCTGAGTTAATTGACGCACAATCAAAACAATGGTAATTTCTATTACGACTTAAGGAGTACTATGAATTTGATATCTTTTTGGAAGATGGCAGTATCATATTTTAGAGAAAACCTGGAAAACAGGGTGCTCTGGATTTAGTGAACAGGAAAGTAAGTATATCTTTAATATAAGGAAATAAATAGTGCATACTTACTTAACATCAGTCTTCAATATGACTAGATGATTGTCAATAGCAAGTGCTGCCCTCATGAACCTCTTTGTTGGAGACTCCTCGAAAGTTTTCTCCCCTAGCACTTCAAATTTATTGAACTTTTGTGGGAATTGTAGAGATCCATCAACAAATGGTATGGACAATGGACTGCAACAAACAAAGTACATGTAATTTGCTTATGAACTGCTAATAATATCTATTTCATCTGCTATTTATATATATTTTTCAATAATATTTATTGTACATTGTATCTGTTAAAAATATCTGCTTCTGAAATATCATTGGATACTGAAGATTTGCATGAAATATCCAAATATGGATAATAAGTATAAACCAGCAATGGAAGTTAAAATAATTTATGTATAATATGCAACAAATTTAATCATGAATGATGTGTGTCAAATATTGATGACTGTCACAAAATTTGACCCTTATTCAACCATGTGCAGTCAAATAAGTGTATATTTTGCCATAAATGTTATTCTATGTAGCTACATTTATCCCCTTTTTTCATGACCTTATACACACTTGAATCTTCACATCTATACTCCCCTTCTTCTTAGGATTCAAGTGCATAGGCACTTTTCAAGTCTTTTTCAACCATCATTATACAATTATGGACTTATTACAAGGTGAATATGATGTGATATTTTCTTAATTTGAAAATATTAACCAAGGCGACAGCCAAGGTCAATATCTTTAAATTAAGAGAACATTACACCATATTCACGGAGTGAAAAGTCCACAATTGTTTTATTATACATGTATAGTGGACTTAATAAGTATTTATAAGGTACCTTTTCGAAATGGCTGGCATCAAAGTTTCTTTTAAAAATTATTTCAAGACTTAATTTAAGCATAATTTGTTGCTGCATTATTCTGAACATAATTTAGCAAACATTCAATTAATAACTGAAGATGATTTCAGTGTCAAAATGCTTTATAAAGAAAATTCTAAAATTGGATAAAAATCCAAGGATTTTATAGCTCAGCTTCAGCCTTCTTGGTGCTGTTTACGAAAGGACGTTAATGATGTCACAGATATTAATTTCGCATGCAATCATATAATGCGTATTATACAGACAAAATAAATTTCAAATTGAGCGTTTTCAAAGTTAAATTTTAGCGTGACATTGGCAAGTTTAACATTGATTTAATGGAGAGCGTCATGGGAATAATTAGAATAAGAAATGGCCAATCTAAAACTTGTTTTGTCCATAAAGTTTGATTGTGTGAGCTGACTATCATGTAACTTATACGAAAATTTACAACTAAGCGAGATCTTAGGAATGGTATCTATTTCATTTAAATTTTTGCATTTTAGAATAGTCAAAATCGCTTTTATCCAGTTTCCGAAGTGAGCCGCATGGACAGTAGTATCTCCACCATTAAGTGGTCCCCATTTTATATATCCATCCAACTTTTCAGTCGTGTCCTTTTCTAACAATCATACCATACCTTATACTTTTCACTACAACTGGAATTGGTAATAAAGATGCAGCCTCCATAAAGACGATGCTATCATTTGTAAGAAGCACCAGCATCTCGCCAAGTTCTCGGAAACATCGGATAATTCCATACATGGAAATCTCACTAATATTACAATTGCAAGAACTGTTCAAGAATCTGTAATGAAAACGAGTTCAAACCTCATATATATAATTGCATTTGAAATCATAATATCTTCTGCTCATCAATAATGAGTTGAAAAAAAAACATCTAATAAAATTGAGTTTTAAAGCACAATATCTTTTTTGCAGAGGAGGGAAGGTCAAAGTAAGTTTTGGGCAGCAAAAAAAGAAAGACAAGTTTTATTATGTGGAACACTTTTACAAAATTTAAAGTACATAATTGTTCATGTCAGTATCTAAATTTGATATATAAGTTCCTTTTTTTAAAGAATTTAATCCACTTTAAACATGACTAAAACTTATGACAAGTACAACTATATTATGTACATGTGTTTATTTATGGACAACCAACTTTTTGTGGAAATGTGAAATTGGGCAAATAGACATAATACATTACAAATCATATAAAAGCACAAGTGATGAAGTAGCAACATATTAACTGGTAATCTGTGAAGTGGAATTCTGCTTTTAGAGTGGAAAATAAATTCAGTCTGCAAGAAATGTGTGCAAAAGACAAGGATTAGCTAACATTAAGGTAACTTTCCATCACAAGTTTTGGATGTGACGCTTCCAAGTTCGACAAACATGTACAACAGAATGAAAGACAGACAATCAGACAGACAATGCTGCCATATTAAGAGTATACACCTAACCCTTCACATAGTCAAATCTTTTCTTAAATGCAAGGCACCCAGGTTACTCTTGGATTGGAAGGGTGGAATGCAGAATTAAGCATCTTAACAGAGGTCACAATCATTAAGATTATGACTGTGTTTGAAATTGAAAAAAAATTAAGGTCGTGAAATAGGCAATGTACAAATGTCATACACTCAATTCTAGGTTGTTAAAAAAAATTCTTTGTCATCTGTGACAACTAGTGGTAAGCATGGTGGACTACGAACCCATAGGTCATGGGTTCGAATCTCAATGTCTCTGATCATTGCAACCTTGGGGAAGTTGCTTTAAACTAGTTTGCACTCTCTCCACCCAGGAGTAAACTGGGTACCTGGCACACGAGACAAGCTTGCAATGTGAATGAAAAGCATTAGCGCCTTAACGGCAGTTCTGCTTCCATACTCCCAAGGGAGTTGAGAATGCACTGGATTGTACAGCTCTCGCCAGGGAGGTGATTGTAGAAGCCACATAACGCTCAGGCGAACGAGACTATAAATCCTACCTTTACCTTTTACCTTTAATTACTGTTACAGAAGATGAAACGGAGTTTTAAACCTTGATATAGTTTTTCACAACTCACTGTTGATGAGAAACAGAACGACTATCTGTGTGTCCGTAATCCACTACCCTCTTCCCTCTTTACATCAGCATGCAACCAAAACTTGCCCCGCCTCTTTAACGAGTGTCCACACTTACCCTGTGCCCTTTTGGACGTAGAAGAATCTATCTTTCAGCACTAAGGGTGTCACTTTTTCTTCTACCACTGAACAATCGACTGCATCAAACTGCTGACCAAACTTGTCATAAACTACGTAACTGAAATAAATAATGACTGGTAGTAGAAACGTACAAGTTGTTATGTAGTATTTATTTCAATGGCAACACTGAGCTTTGTATTGTATACAGGGATTTTTTTTTTCTTTTGGGGAAGGTGCCTGTGTCTGTCCAATTTCAGAAAATTTGCGACATTCTGCTGAAATTGGGAAAAATTTATACAAATTCACACCACAGCATAACCCTAAAGCATCATTTATTAACATTGCTAATCCATTGATTTGCTAATGAATTGAACAGGGGATGAATGAAAAACTTCAAGATGCACTTAGAAATAGGACATTTTGTGCTGACTTCCAGGTTTTGAGTCTTACTTTCTGAGGTGAATTTTTCATAATTCCTCTTTGGGAATTTAAGAGTGATTTTTTGGGAAAAACAGAGGAAATTTGGCATTGGGAAAGGGCTGAAATTCGGCCCCAAAACAAGGAAAAAAAAACCTGGTATACTATATGTATTAACATTAAAACTAATTAGCATCCAAATTAAAAATAAACATTTGGATTGTATATTCAATTCCTCTACTAGCAGTCATGTATCATATACATGTACACTGTAGGCCCAACTCAACAGAATAAAACAAGTCCAAATAATAAAGAAATTCACAGACAGACATAATACAAAGAAACAAAGATGGACAATCAAATAATTGGAAAAGAAATTATATGTATCTTTAACTCTTATGAAGTTTATTTTTTTTAACGCCATGCACATGGATGTAGATACAAGGCAGATAAGGATTTTTTTCATACGTAACATAGATCTAAAAAAGGTATATGCATGTATATTGGCGGAACCTTGCTATGAGTGAGGTTCCAACCAGAAACCTTCTTACAAGCCTGAAACCTTAACCACTAGACAACGGCACCGACAACTCTCGTGAAGTTTGCTTGTAGAGACTATGCTTGATCAAGTTTGGCATATTGACTTAATGGCAAATCTTAGACACATTACAAGAGTGATCAATATAATGTACTATATGTACCAATATACATTACAGATGGTACTTAATTCCGTCTTTTTGATTTTACAGTCCTACATTTGATTTGTGCAGGTATCTGACGCAAAAGGATTGTGTCGTCATTAATTTCCTATCAAAATGTCATATACATTCATGCTGGTTTCCATAGAATTTGATGACGTCACAATGCGTCGACGTCAGATACCTGCACAAGTGAGAAGTCACTCTTTATTTCGAAAAGACCGAATATACATGTACCTGGTCCCTTGCAGCGTAAACATGTTGTGGGCCTTACTCCAAACTTGTCGTGGAATGACAGGTAAAGGACTCTTTACCATAGATTTGCCTGTTATTAAATTGTATTCCAAGAAATCTCTTCTGCTTTCACAGTTTATAAACTGAAAATAGAGAGAAATTAATCACTTCTATTATACACATGTAAGGTTTAGTTTTACGGTTTTTTTTAGACAAAATTCATAGATCAAGGTCACCATCTGATCAAACTCAATGTTCAAAAACAAAAGTAAGAAGTTCAGAATACCAAATAAAATTTCTCGTTATGAAATTGTACATTGTTTCTGAAAGTTACAGTTTCAATATGGAAAGTAAAGTCAGAGATGTATGTGAAACACTTCGCCCCGTTAGCATGCTATCGTTTGTTTCTAGGCTAAGTTAAGGTCACAAGTCCAAACCTAGACTTGCTCAAGTCCTTATATCAAATAAACTTATATGAAGAGAATTGCAATTAAAAATTAGATATTTCAAGGTAGAAAAGAAATGCCCCTTTTTAAAAAACTATAAGCAGTGAGTGATTGGTTGCAGAGAAGACAACTTTTGCTTGCTAGTAAATATATTCCACTCTATTAACAAACATAGGTAATCACAGATTACAAAGCTCACCTCATGGCAGAAAAATTCAATTTAAACATATTTTTAAGTACATGTATAATTTTGTTTTTAAAAGGCTAAATCATTCAAGAGGAGAAAGTAGGTCAAGGTCATTTTATGAAAGCTTAATCAAAGATACATCTAATATGCAAGTTTGGTACATGTAGCACTTATACTTTGCTCAATATTGGCTTTTGAAGGCAAAATCATTCAAGCGGAAAAAGTAGGTCAAGGTGATTTTATGAAAGTTTTATCAAAGATACATCCAATATGCCAGTTTGGTACATGCAGCACTTATACTTTGCTCAATATTGGCTTTTACAGACATGATTCTAGTGACTGAAAGCTGAAGTGGGGTCCTCCCCCAGTGGGATGTATAGGGGCAACGCCCCTATATCAGGGGGACAGGCCGAAAACAATTTTCATTGTTAAAGATTCTTCAAAACGGCTTTCTGTGAGCACAAAATACAGCTCTAAAGAATTGTTGTATTAAAATGAAAATATAATTATATTGATCTTTCTTGTACTTTTTGATAGGGGTGCACTATAGACATCCACTCCCATTTCCACGGACTGTTAAGTAATAATGCGGGAGTCAAGGACCTTTACGTCTACCTCTCCCCTCTGGACGACCGACCATATGCTTTTAGACATTTCTCTTAAGTTCAAATGCAAATAATCCACTAAATATCGATTTGGCTGGCCAGGAACGGTCGCATATTTACTTTGCTCCATGCTTCCATACCAACTGACATGAATACTAATTGTTGATTGGTCAAATGGTTGCCTATTGACCATGAGAAATCACGGCACATCGCGAAATGGCAAAGGTAAAACATCGATTCTAAAAAGGACTTGTCAAATTCTGGAAATTAGGAAAGAGCAGAAATTATATGAACGAGCGGAATTTAGCGATTCTGCTTTAAAGTGGAGAAAAATTATGTCTGCTTTTAAAGGCAAAATCATTCAAGCGAAAAAAGTAGGTCAAGGTTATTTCATGAAAGTTTGATCAAAGATACATCCAATATGCAAGTTTGGTACATGTAACACTTATTCTTTGCTAAATATTGGCTTGTTAAAGCAAAATCACTCAAGCGGAAAAAGTAGGTCAGATGCTGCGTCCAATGCATGGGTTCATCTCAGCATCCCAAGATGAATCACTTGTGCAAATTAAGTTACTGTAGCATCAGTTCTTTGTCAGATACTGAGATACCCAAAACTTCTTAACCAAGTCGCTCAAGCAGAAAATGTAGGTCAGATGCAGCTCTGATGCATGGGTTCCCCTCCACATCCCAAGATGAGTCACTTTTGCAAGTTTGGTTACTGTAGCATCAGTACTTTGCCAAAAACTGAGCTACCCCAAACGTCTTAACCGGAAGAGGACGCAGACACGGACACAGACACAGACGCGCAGGGTTATAGCATAAGCTCACTCAACTTTGTCAAGGTGAGCTAAAAAGTAATGTAAATGTTTTTGATGTAATATATGATAAAAGGACTTGAGTAAGTCTAGACAAAACCTTAAATTCAAGCCTGCAGAAAAGCTTATAAGAACATCAATATTATATGATAACCCTACAACTTATTTTTCAAAAGGTATACTTAAGGCTAAACTTATAAAAGGTTCAAGTTTCGAAACATTTTTTACAAACATTTTACTGGGACAGGAAAAAACAAATTTCGCTACGATCTTTGATGTGAGGGTATAGCTACATGTGTGATGTGAGGGTATAGCTTTGATGTGAGGGTATAGCTAAATTATATGTTAATTTGGAGAAAGACTAGTAGACAGGACAACATTTAGACTTCAGGTGCATAAAATTACAACATTATACCATATATCGGGGAATTTTCGCGTCGGGTAAATTTCGCGAAAATGACCCTAAAAAGGTGTGTCTTTTTTTCGCTGAGTCTAATTTTCCCTAATCTATAAATACCAAAAAAGTATTATACAAATTAAAATTTGTACAAAGATTTATTTAATATGAAATGAAATACGATCATATAATTGCGAACATTTTTCTGCTGGATTTACATATCTACGTATACATGTACAATAATACAAATGTACAAGAATGTACATCATACAGTTCACTCGTTCAAAGCATAAACGATGCCAGCTTCTCTGAAGCCATTGCTTATAATTTTCTTGTTTCCCATGTAAGTAGTTATATAGTTTTGTGGTGCGAAAAAGACCTTTAACCCCCAAATCATTGTTTAGATTTAGTTTCTTGTGAGAAATATACGGATAACCAAAACGCTTTATGTCATAATTACAGAAAGACAACAGGTGGTTTGAAATAAAAGCCAACGTGCATTCATATCGGTGATTGTTTGATTTACCATGTTTGCACTGGGTAATTACTAGTTAAATTACATGTAATTAATACTACTTGTTATCTGTAAACATCAATTATAATAATCATAATTATCTAAATCAAACGAGTACTCATTAATACCTGGGGACAGTTACATATAACTGAACCTCTTTAAAAGCGTTAGTTTGTGTCTTTTTTTCATTATGTCAATTTTTCGCGATTTGATGATGCTCGCGAACTTAGCGAAAATTAGACAACCCATGAAAAATTCCCGATATACGGTATTTAAAATTTACTTCCTATTTCTGATGTTCTATAGAAACATTGTATACGTGTACATGTCTAAAACATATTTTCCCTGAATTTTTTGGAAAGAATTCTGTCTAGCAAAAAAGATCAAACATATTGTACGTAAACATAATAAAAGTGAATAATCTTAAACATTGCATTAAGAACATGTAATTATACTACCATAGCAAAGTGTCTTCCATCCAAGTCTATAAATAGTAATATCGTCTTCCCAAAAACAAGTGGCGGCTTTTCAAAACTAAATCTGAATGGACCCCCTCTGAACTGCGACTTTACTTGACTTTTAACCCACTTTTTGTCATGCTTGTTTTTGGAAGGCCGGTACTTGCTCCTCAGGAAATTATGTATGCCATCATGGTTAGCCTATAAGACAGGATACAAATCTATATAAAAACCATACGTAAACAAAACACATGCAAAACATCTTTTAAATATAGGAAAAATAGTTGCCAGAGTCACCTAATGCTCGACTGCATAGCATAATATCTCTCATGACAGCCAATTTATTTAAACTCCCTTTCTCAGGCAACAACATATATCAAGTCACATAAAAAATTTAAAGTTATAAATTAAAATTAGTTTATGGTGAACCAATGGTGAAGCAAAATCACTGAAGCGGAAAAAGTAGGTCAAGGTCATATTTCAATAGTCTAACCCAAGATGCATCCAATATGCAAGTCTGGCGCATGTAGCACTTATACTTTTCTCAATATTGGCTTTTAAAGGCAAAATAATTCAAGCGGAAAAAGTAGGTCAAGGTCATTTTATGAAAGTTTGATCAAAGATACATCTAATATGCAAGTCTGGTACATGTAGCACTTATACTTTGCTCAATATTGGCTTTTAAAGGTAAAATCATTCAAGCGGAAAAAAGTAGGTCAAGGTCATTTTATGAAAGTTTGATCAAAGATACATCAAATATGCAAGTTTGGTACATGTAGCACTTATACTTTGCTCAATATTGGCTTTTAAAGGCAAAATCATTCAAGCGGAAAAAAGTAGGTCAAGGTCATTTTTTGAAAGTTTGATCAAAGATACATCGAATATGTAAGTTTGGTACATGTAGCACTTATACTTTGCTCAATATTGGCTTTTAAAGGCAAAATCATTCAAGCGGAAAAAAGAAGGTCAAGGTCATTTTTTGAAAGTTTGATCAAAGATACATCAAATATGTAAGTTTGGTACATGTAGCACTTATACTTTGCTCAATATTGGCTTTTTAAGACTTTATTGCTATCTTAACATTTACCTTATCATCTCAACATTTGCCTTATCATTTGAAATAATTTTAAAAATCCCAACCCCAGGGGCTATATCCTCATCTGGATATATTAAATGATGTATAATTAAACATTTGCAACAAAAAAAACCAACAGAATATGAATATAGGAAAGGTAAATGTGTAATCTTAACATTTACCTTATCATCTAGTTTGGACGACGCCGACGCCGACGCGGACGCCGACGCCGACGCCGGGGGTATTGCAATAGCTCTTTTGCACTAAAGTGCAGTCGAGCTAAAAATGTTTAACTGATTAATTTTGTTATGTAATTTATAACGAGAAACACTCAATTTCTTGACAAAGTTTCCACCTCAAGGCCTTTATAAAGTGGCAACACAGATAAGAAATTAAGATGGATGTAATAAGGTAGACTTTAAAAATTTCTTATGTTTCATTAATATATGTAGCCCCTGAAACTTTTGAAACTGAGTGACTCAAGAATTTGAAATCTCACAATCCTCGTAAGGCTTGTAGAAAATAAAAAATTTAGTGAGGTAATGATGTGATGTATATATTTTGATACAGGGAGTAAGTGTAATCAGGGATTTCATGTAATTCCTGAAAGGTTCAGTGATTACGTTTAATTCCTGGTCATTTTAGGGATTACATGAAATCTCCAAAATATTAGAGATTACATGTAATTCAGCATCAAACAAGCAGAAAAGCATTGATTTTAAATGTCAAAATAAGACAAACGTTTTCACTTTTTTGGCTTTAACATTCCTTATTACTTCACAGAGAGGAGATTCAACATCAAATGAACGCAAAAACATTTATTTCAAAGGCGAAAATAAGACGAAATTGAGGTTAGGAAACTTGTGTGAAAATTCATGAAAAAATCAGGAATTACATGAAATACCTGGCCAATTTCAGGAATTACATGTAATGGGTACCTACGTTCACGCTGCGGCAAGGGTATCCAGGTGTGGTGGCACCTTATAAAAGCCGTTGGAAATACGGACCATCCAAGCAGTACATAATTATACAACCCTCCTGCATACATGCATACACCACATACACAAGTGGAGGGTGGGCATTAAAATGGGGTAGTACTCCGCTCCTTAAAAAATAGAAGGGGCTATGAGGCACCCCAGAGGGGAACGGCCTGGCTAGAGTACTCTGTAACGGGCAGTTTGCCAATGAGTTCCCCGCAATATAACATCAATACAGCCAACTGACCCAATAGAGGGTTGCCAGGTGCCCAAACAGGAAGAAAGAAAGAAAAGAAAGACTAATCGAAAAAGGGAATACATGAAATCCCTTAATTTTATGAATTACGTGAAATCCCTGATCACACTTATTCCCTGTAACATATACGTGTAATCATTTTAATATACATGGTATCATACGTAAAGGCTACTGACATGTATTCTTTTTTATTCATTCTGTTTTTTGCCCAACAATTAGTCTACTATTTTGAGGGTTGGCTGCCCTCTCAAGCTTAAAGTTACACTTGTTCTAGTCAAGATCAAACCATGAATCAACTATTTTTATCAAATTTTTAATGGAAGCGAGTCTATCATGTATGCCCTTGCTACCAAGCTATGATCATTTATTGCTTATAAAATGGGTACCCTAATATAACCTACTTTTCTTTATAGAAGACCGAATGTGTATGCACTTATTTGCATAAGGCTAGGACTATAGCAAAACAAAACAACATGGCGGATGGATAACACGTGGGACGAAAAGGAATCTACAATAGGTGTTATCAAAAGCTGAGAACAGAAATGTAAATAACGATTAAAGAAAAGAAATAGTATTTGGCTTGGCATTGGACAAATAATAAAGACCTTAGAGGACCACAGTGACATTGAAACTGAAGTCGGACAAGAAATAAGCCAAAGGGAGCTACAGTGTATATACATGTATACATATGTAGTTCCCGTTTTTGTATTTGTGAGAGGTATAAGTTTGATGTGTATACATATACTCAGCATTTTTATATGTGTTTATATACTATATATATTCACAGTCTATATCAAATATTAAAAATAGTTGCCAGAGTCACCTAATGCTCGACTGCATAGCATAATATCTCTCATGACAGCCAATTTATTTAAACTCCCTTTCTCAGGCAACAACATATATCAAGTCACATAAAAAATTTAAAGTTATAAATTACAAGTCTGGTGCATGCAGCACTTATAGTTAGCTCAATATTGCCAATTTAAAGCAAAATCACTGAAGCGGAAAAAGTAGGTCAAGGTCATATTTCAATAGTCTAACCCAAGATGCATCCAATATGCAAGTCTGGTGCATGTAGCACTTATACTTTTCTCAATATTGGCTTTTAAAGGTAAAATCATTCAAGCGGAAATAGTAGGTCAAGGTAATTTTATGAAAGTTTGATCAAAGATACATCCAATATGCAAGTTTGGTACATGTAGCACTTATACTTTGCTCAATATTGGCTTCTAAAGGTAAAATCATTCAAGCGGAAAAAAGTAGGTCAAGGTCATTTTTTAAAAGTTTGATCAAAGATACATCCAATATGCAAGTTTGGTACATGTAGCACTTATACTTTGCTCAATATTGGCTTTTAAAGGCAAAATCATTCAAGCGGAAAAAAGTAGGTCAAGGTCATTTTTTGAAAGTTTGATCAAAGATACATCAAATATGTAAGTTTGGTACTTGTAGCACTTATACTTTGCTCAATATTGGCTTTTAAAGGCAAAATCATTCAAGCGGAAAAAAGTAGGTCAAGGTCATTTTTTGAAAGTTTGATCAAAGATACATCAAATATGTAAGTTTGGTACATGTAGCACTTATACTTTGCTCAATATTGGCTTCTAAAGGTAAAATCATTCAAGCGGAAAAAAGTAGGTCAAGGTCATTTTAAAAAAGTTTGATCAAAGATACATCCAATATGCAAGTTTGGTACATGTAGCACTTATACTTTGCTCAATATTGGCTTTTAAAGGCAAAATCATTCAAGCGGAAAAAAGTAGGTCAAGGTCATTTTTTGAAAGTTTGATCAAAGATACATCTAATATGTAAGTTTGGTACATGTAGCACTTATACTTTGCTCAATATTGGCTTTTAAAGGCAAAATCATTCAAGCGGAAAAAAGTAGGTCAAGGTCATTTTTTGAAAGTTTGATCAAAGATACATCAAATATGTAAGTTTGGTACATGTAGCACTTATACTTTGCTCAATATTGGCTTTTAAGGACTTTATTGCTATCTTAACATTTACCTTATCATCTCAACATTTGCCTTATCATTTGAAATAATTTTTAAAATCCCAACCCCAGGGGCTATATCCTCATCTGGATATATTAAATGATGTATAATTAAACATTTGCAACAAAAAAAACCAACAGAATATGAATATAGGAAAGGTAAATGTGTAATCTTAACATTTACCTTATCATCTAGTTCGGACGACGCGGACGCCGACGCCGACGCGGACGCCGACGCGGACGCCGGGGGTATTGCAATAGCTCTTTTGCACTAAAGTGCAGTCGAGCTAAAAAAGAGCTTAAAATCATAGCTAAATAAAGGCTAATCTTCATTCAGAATTTTGTAAACAAACCCACGGGTACATAGCAGACTACACATGCCTTCCATTCAAGCCATCATACATGTTGTAAGTTATTTATTTGAAAGTGTGCGATTGTCCACGTTCAACATGTTTATTTGAACGCAACATATCTATACATGTTTCTATTAATGAAATACATAATATATTAGTACGATCTTAAGTAAATTAATTCTTTTTTTTTTTCTTTTTGTGAGAATTTAAAAAAGACAGTGAATGAGCAAATGTTTACACGTGGTTTACTACATGTTTCGTAGTAATCCAAACATGTAAAGTTCATTCAAGCGATTGGCTGATCGTGGTAGAGTGCTCACTCTGACCTTAGTATACGTGACATATTTCGACATACTGTATATGCAAATATCAAGTTCTGAAGTTTACCCAAATTGTGTGTAACAGAGAATAAAAACGTCTATAAAACAAAAATGTGAGAGATAATTTATGTAAGTAATACGTAGATGTTCAAATGGGAGTATTTAAAACCCAATTATGGTAAAACTTTGTTATTGACAGTTTAATCCCTGCGAAACCAAATGGTACTTTAAAATGTGAGTTTGCATGATTGTTGGAATTTATAGTTCTATGAAGTTAATGAACACTTACTGCCTGAGATAAAGACCAGCCTTTATCATAACACTGTTTGATAATAGCCGATCTTTCTTTAAGAATTTCTTTGTCATCCCGGAAAGCTATCTGTGCTGCTTCTTTTTGATAATCCTATGAGATAGACAAAACAAATCAATAAAATAACCATTTTCAATCTAAAATCTAAGGGAATACATACAATTGACTTATTAGCAAATTTGAAAAAAATTCATCCACAGCTGTTGGATGTTTGCTAAGAATAAGACCTTCTAGAAATAAAACACCGCTAAAGACGGTATGGCCGGATTGCGAAGTAAGTTTTTGTCACTAACTGGGTCAAGGTCAATAGGTCAAATAATACAGCATAAATTGAAAGGTTTTGTCAGAGGCAATCTACATGTATAAAATAAAGTTTCTACTGCATACACTTCAATAGATTTTGCTTAAACCAGGAACTTTAACCAAAATCCTTAACTAGGTCAAAGTCCAAAGTCAAGGTCACTAGGTCAAATGTTACGGCATAAATTGAAAGGTCTTGTCATGGGCAAACCTCATGTATAATATTAAGTTTCTACTGCATACAGTTCCATAGATTTTGCTTAAACCAGGAACTTTAACCAAAATATTTGAGTAGGTCAAAGTCCAAAATCAAGGTCACTAGGTCAAATGTTACGGCATAAATTGAAAGGTCTTGTCATGGGCAAGCTTCATGTATAATATTAAGTTTCTACTGCATATAGATACTTAGATTTTGCCTCAACCAGAAACTTTTACCAAAATCTTTAACTAGGTCAAAGTCTAAGGTCAAGGTCACTAGGTCAAATGTTACGGCATAAATTGAAAGGTCTTGTCATGGGCAAGCTTCATGTATAATATTAAGTTTCTACTGCATATAGATACTTAGATTTTGCCTCAACCAGAAACTTTTACCAAAATCTTTAACTAGGTCAAAGTCTAAGGTCAAGGTCACTAGGTCAAATGTTACGGCATAAATTGAAAGGTCTTGTCATGGGCAAGCTTCATGTATAATATAAAGTTTCTACTGCATATAGTTCCTTAGATTTTGCCTCAACCAGAAACTTTAACCAAAATGTTGACGGCAGACGGACAGACAGAAGGACGGACAGACGGATGGACATCGCTTTGCAATCCGGCCAAAAATCATTGTGTAGGCACGTTTTGTTTTGTTTTCATTAGAAATCAATTTATAAGAGCTTATCATTCATTCTGTCAGGATTTGTTGCCTCTTCTCATGAAGAATCTAATACATGTATATGTATTTCAACCTGGCTGACTAAATGTCTGCCTTTTCTTTAGAAGCTTTGAAACACACTTTAAGGGTACATATGAGTCTAGTGAATTTATCTTAATCTATAAGACTAATATTTCTAAAGTCCCCCAAAATGCCTTATTTTAACAATTAAGTTTTACATCTCTGAGTACCTCCATTATGATGTAATGTTGCTATTACATAATTCCAAACAGAGAGCAGCCTCCGGAAATCCCTATTATATGTACCCTGTTGGTTTCTGATGTTAAAATGGCAATTCTATAAAAAATCCATATCCCTACATGTGATGAAAAAGTTAATTTTGGCCCTATGCCCTTATCTCATAATACATGTACATTGTATATGTTCTATCCATGCTATCCCTATACTAGCATTTGATGACAATATTGGTTTTGGCCCTTTGCTCTTACCTCATATGCCTTTTCCCTACATTTGGCCACAATGTTGATTTTGGCCCTGGGTCCATTACTGCCCTTCCAATGAAGCTGACATATAGGCCTTATCAATTTTGTACTTTGAATTTTGTTGGGGCTAGCCTGCAGTAAGCTGACGGTATTGCCTATATTGTCGCTATAAAGCTCAGTCATGTAAGGTATACATGGAGGGTCTGAAATAACAATTACCTGTGCTCAATACTTGAGTACCTGTTGAAAGATAGTTCATTTTTTTGGTAGTTTGTTCATGCATCTACAAATACACACAAGTGCTTATATACCATATTTTCTCAATGCAAAGTGACATATCCATTCAAAGAGAATAAACTTCAATATCATTGTAATAGCTCACTGCAACTGTATTTTATCATTCATGAGTTATGTCCCGTAGACAGACAGTATCAGAGTGACATAGATTGATTTAAGGAATCATTTTATTTTACATATTACATTGATTACTTATCATTTCATTTCCTCGCTTTTCAACGTTTATTTGCAGCTTTGAGATCGTGTTGCTAACGATGTTGCTTATGACGTTGCTAAGCGCGTACTTCCGTTTTGTTTTGATACAAGTATCAAAAAAAATTCTCGGCCAATCAGATTCGTCGATTCTTAGTGATAACAACGGAACTTAAATGATTGTGACATGACTGACATCCTCAAATTCTATGGGAACCTTCTCTAAACTCTGGGAATTGAAGGAATGAAATGGGCGTTACCATACCAGTTTTATGTAGTCGTAATGGTTATATGTCAGATACCGTCTCAAATGGGGAGTAACTCTATATTCCGAAAAGACTCAATATGAACTGAGATGAAAAGCTAGGTTATGGTATCAATTTGGCTCCATAATGTTTCTTAGTTAAACTTTCCAATAAATTTGCATTTCAAAAAGGAGTGATTGTAGTAGAGTACTCATACATTAGGACAGACGGACAGATCGCACATTCATTTAAGAAGGTATTGAACACTTGGGACACCAATTTCAATTTTTCTCAAAATTTCTGAAATCATTTATTTGCTCATGGATAAACACTCCGAAGCACAAAATTTTAAAAAGTGGCATAATTAAATAAATGACGTTGACAGGTTTTCAAACTGAATGAGGAGATTTTATTTTATAAATAAGTTAGTGTATAAAATTTTTTAAGGAAGTTAAAGCTGTACTTTTGTGAGAAAACAAATTATGCCACTGCCATCGTGCTCAATTCCTCATTAAATGCCGATAGCATCCCCCCTTACCTATCTCTTCCATAGCGGTAGGATCATAATGCTTTCTTGGACAAAGGGGTTCCAAAGATTTCCACGTTTCCGTCTCTCCAGGCACTTGATTCAAGATGAGAGATCTGCAAACAGGGATGGAGGTCATTAAAAATTTTATTTAAACAAATGATCATCAAAAGAAACCCAAGAACATGGCAATTTCTACAATATCACACCCCAAAACACTACCAACCTAATCAGTCTCTGTGTTGCTTTTTATTTTATTTTCTACTAAATACTGATATTTGAATACAATGATGAGACTAGTAAAATTGGATTGGCTGACACAGCATTCTTTGGTCTGATGATACATAGCTCATTATAAAAATTTTGACTGATGAAATCCCCAAATGTCCAAAATTTTGCAGATTTCAAAGAAGTCTGATCTGATAATGAAATCTATTCTAAAAAACATTGACTTGTTATTGTTTGTTTTAGCTTGAAGACTATAAATAGTACTCTTTGTAAAGTGAGTGACTTTTTTTTGAGTAATCTCTGCCAAAATATCACATTTTTCTGTGTCATACAGAAGGGAAATGGGGCATCCCACTTTGACAATATGTACATTTACCTGCGGTAATTAATTACAAAGTTTGCAGGTACATATTGTCAAATTCAATTCAATCAAGCAACTTAATGTCATGTGAAACTGAGAGTTTTTCCATTGCTAATGAAGAGGTATAATCTAGAAAGAAAATTTTATTTACATGCAAATCTGAACAGTTCTAATGGTAATTTCATTACAAATTCTAAGACAAGAAATTATAAACATACTACATATGTACATGTCATAAATAATATCTCATGATAAAAATAATCTATTCTAGCATACCCCGTTAGAGGGTGAAGACTGATTCCTCGTATTGGAGGTAACTGAAGCATCATATCTCCAGTTACAAAGCCATCCCGATTAAATCGTAGATTCAACTCTTTACTGCAGGTGTCTGCCTCCAATGGAGTTCTATTAATAGAAACAGAATGTCATTATGAAATTATTGTTGTTGCTTTATTGACATACAAACTTCTCTCTGAGTACAACAATTCTTACAACAATTGGAAAGTCCTTAGGAGTAAATAATTAGATAATACCGTATAACCAGAAATTTTGGCAAGTATCAAATTTCGTGATTTTGTGGTAAAATAGGGTGTATTTATTTGGGCGAGTATAATTTTTCGTGATTTCTATATTACAAACAAATATGAACACATGATACCTTTCATTATTGAATTTTTAGTTATTTATATCATAAGAATACACTCAATTAACTTCTCTTAACATTAAGTCAGACATAAGTGAAAGGCGAGTATAATTTTTCGTGATTTCTATATTACAAACAAATATGAACACATGATACCTTTCATTATCGAATTTTTAGTTATTTATATCATAAGAATACACTCAATTAACTTCTCTTAACATTTAGTCAGACAAAAGTGAAAATGGCACAATGTACAATAAGAACAAAATGTAACTGATATACACATTTATGATATACATGTACATTATCAAGCACAATTTTGCGCAGGAATATATTTTGGCAATTCCGCATCACTCGCAATTAGTAACACACGAAAAATTTCTGGTAATACGGTAATTTCCCAGCTGATTTCTTATAAATTAAAGCAGTCAAAGAAACTATAATTTCATTTACACTTCAGTTTTATATAGCTGTCAGCTGACCCGATTTCGGCTTTTTACCCTTTGACCCGATCATTTTTTATCACCGGCGAGGGTCATGTCTTTCACCTGATTTTTCGTTGCTGACCCGGGAATCACCTGATTCTGATTTGGTTCCATCTATTACTTTGGACTTTAAATTTCCAGCTGTGACTTTTTCAATTAAACACCTGCAGTTACAGGTAAATTGGGTTGTTTGTTTAGTGATATGGGAAGTAATTAGCCACTTTCACGTTGTTTTAACAATCTGGGCTTGGATTATTATGGGAATGTCTATGGGAAGATGATCGTAAATACAGAGATTTATGCAGACGAAAATATAGTGTTTAAAACAACTAAAGCGGTGAAATGTAGAGTTCATTTCACATACATGTATAATCTTCATCATGGTATAGCAATAGGGATGTTCGCCGTGACGTCACGGGTCTCGCGAAAACGAGGCTGGTTGGCAAAAAGGGAAATATACGTGATACCCGGGATAAATCGACAACTGATGCTCTAATATGCGCTACTTTCCTATTATTATTTTATTGATAAGTCCTGCTGTGACACTGACCATTCTAATCACAACAATAAAGAAATCCCGCTGAGTTTATTAGTATATCAGACTGCCGTTCGATTAGGGGGGGGGGGGTTCAATAAACTGCCGATATTTTTTTTTTTCTTCAAATTTTGCTTTTCAAAGAAGCCGGTGTAATTCATTGTGTCCCATTTTTATGCTCCTGTATTAGGTGTAACATACCCGACTAATTACCAGTTGTTTTGACAAGTACACACCTATCCCTCAAACATGCATATTACCAGGGACGTATATTTATATACGTCCCTGATATTACAGGTAGTTGTGATTTAATTAAGGCGGAGCATTTGAATGGGATGGAATGAGGGATATAGTTTGACCAAAATTAATGTCGAACTGTTTGAAAACGCAAAACGGAAAAAAAGATTAATTTAACTCACAGACAATGTTTAATGAAGTAAAGAGTACTAATTTTCTTAGCTTTTTTTGTTTTTGTTTTCGTTTTTTTCTCACGACTGTCTCCAATTAGATAAAGCCGGTCATAGTTATTACAATGAAAACACGCACAAATTCTCTTTTTCTCTTTTATTATTCCTTCAGTAATTTTCTTACTTTGGATATGGAAATTATTTTTTTAATTGATATGCCTTATCTAACTTTTTGCTTGCTAGAAACAAGAGGCCCAAGGGGGCCACATCGCTCACCTGAGTTGCAGACGAAGGGTTAAAAGTCATAAAAATACTACTACAGATCAAAGCCCTTGACAGCCATATTTGTTGACCTATCGACAAGAAAAACATAAACTTGGCAGAGGACCTTGAGTACTTGCTTGCTTTCGTGAAATTCTGTGCAATGGTTGCAGAGGAGATTTCGAAAATGTGTCAGCCAATCAGAGTCCTCGGCAGCCATATTTGTTGACCGATCAGCACAAAATACACAATCTTGGTAGAGGACCTTGAGTACTTTCTTCCTGTAAAGTTTCATGAAATTCTGAGCAGCAGTTGCAGAGATGTTGAAAATGTGTTAGCCAAACAGAGCCCTCGGCGGCCATACTTGTTGACCGATCGGCACAAAAAACCCAAACTTGGTAGGGGACCTTGAGCACTTCCTTCCTGTAAAGTTTCATGAAATTCTGTGCAGCAGTTGCAGAGGAGATGTCCAAAATGTGTCAGCCAATCAGAGCCCTTGGCAGCCATATTTGTTGACCGATCGGCACAAAAAACCCAAACTTGGTAGGGGACCTTGAGTACTTCCTTCCTGTAAAGTTTCATGAAATTCTGTGCAGCGGTTGCAGAGGAGATGTCCAAAATGTGTCAGCCAATCAGAGCCCTCGGCAGCCTTATTTGTTGACCGATCGGCAAGAAAAACACAACTTGGTAGAGGACCTTGAGTACTTCCTTGCTGTCAAGTTTCATAAAATTCTGTGCAGTGGTTGCACAGGAGATGTCGAAAATGTGTCAGCCAATCAGAGCCCTCGGCGGCCATATTTATTGACCAATCGGCACATGAAACACAAACTTGGTAGAGGACCTTAAGTGCTTCCTTCCTGTCAAGTTTCATGAAATTCTGTGCAGCGGTTGCAGAGGAGATGTCCAAAATGTGTTAGCCAATCAGAGCCCTCGGCGGCAATATTTGTTGACCGATCGGCACGAAAAACACAAACTTGGTAGAAGACCTTGAGTACTTCCTTCCTGTAAAGTTTCATTAAATTCTGTGCAGAGGTTGCAGAGGAGATGTCGAAAATGTGTCGGCCAATCAGAGCCCTCGGCAGCCATATTTGTTGACCAATCGGCACAAAAAAAAACAAATTTAGTAGAGGACCTTGAGTACTTCCTTCCTGTCTAGTTTCATGAAATTCTGTGCAGCGGTTGCAGAGGAGATGTCTAAAATGTGTCGGCCAATCAGAGCCCTCGGCGGCCATATTTGTTGACCGATCGGCACGAATAACACAAACTTGGCAGAGGACCTTAAGTACTTCCTTCCTGTAAAGTTTCATGAAATTCTGTGCTGCGGTTGCAGAGGAGATGTCGAAAATGTGTCAGCCAATCAGAGCCCTTGGCGGCCATATTTGTTGACCGATCGGCACGAAAAACACAAACTTGGTAGAGGACCTTGAGTACTTCCTTCCTGTAAAGTTTCATGAAATTCTATGCAGTGGTTGCAGAGGAGATGTCGAAAATGTGTCAGCCAATCAGAGCCCTTGGCGGCCATATTTGTTGACTGATCGTCACAAAAAACACAAACTTGGTAGAGGACCTTGAGTACTTCCTTCCTGTATAGTTTCATGATATTCTGTGCAGCGGTTGCAGAGGAGATGTCGAAAATGTTAAAAGTTTACGCCGGACGGACGGACGACGACGATGACGACGACGACGACGACGGACGGACGGACGACGGACGGCACGCTATGACAATAGCTCACTTGAGCTTCGCTCAGGTGAGCTAAAAGGGGGGGGGGACTCAAGATTAGAATTTTAGAATACCTCAAGAAGCATTTATTTCTCAACTTCCATGTAAATTATGGCAGCCGCACCCCTTGAGATTGAAAATCGTTTGGATAAAGAGACATTCATGAATTCAAAATGAAAGATAAGATTAAAATACTCAATAAAAATAAATGATATATGTTCAGTGGCGGATTTAGGGGGGTGCGGAGGGGGCGTCCGCCCCCCCCCCCCTCCCCCCCCCCCCCCCCGGCACTGACCCAAATTTTTCAAAAATCCCTATATTTTGATCCATTTTCAGTAAAAATCGGCAAAATTCACCCCTTGACCCCCCGGCAAAGGGGGCGCTGGATCCGCCACTGATATTAATTTGAATTAAAGAGAGGGATCTCGGACCATATAAAATCCTAGCATTATATTTCCATCTTTTGCACCTCCACTATTAAAACATCCAATATTTAAAAAGAATTTCAAGAATAGATGTTCGGACTTCCATCTTTCTAATTTTCGGAATTATTTAAACAATTATCCCGTTGAAATAAATAAATAAATAAATAAATAAATAAATAAATAAATAAATAAATAAATCTTGAGATATATATAAGAAATATTGAATAATGATCCACTGTTCCAACTTATATGATTATGATCGATATACAAATGGGTAACCGTTGTATTTCCTTTTTTTCCTTTAAATATAATGTAAGTATTTACCCCCCCCCCCCCCCCCCCCCCCAAAAAAAAAGGTTTAGATGTTTCATCCGTGTCAAAATATCAAAAACTGAAGCATGAAATGGATAGATCACATGCAGTGGCTTTCTCTCCTTTGCAGATCATTGGTTCCGCCGCGGCCTGGGTGAAAAATCTACCTGGACAGCCGACAAAAATCAAGGTAAATGGCAGGTGTCAGATCATTGTCATGTGTATACGAGATACACTGTATAGGTTGGACTCGATAAATTGATGAATGATATAAGATGTTCACATTCACGACTTTAAACATTAAATCAACACACAGACTAAATGCTATTTATACATACCGGTGATTAACAGAGAAAAATAGAATTGAAAAAAATATCACAAGCAATTAAAACGATCGATTGATATTATAACAACTTTGAAGTAAAACTGTACAGATAAAGATTATTAACTTGAACAGCAGTGGACATTGCTATATATATATATATAAGAGAACCACTTTTTGCCAACCAATTTTTGTGCGCATGCGCAGTGTGACGTCACTTTTTCGTCACTCGAACATCCCTATAAGTAAGTAAAAATATATTATCTAACCTGGCAAATTCAACTATGAACCTTCAGGCCTTGATTAATGAACATTGAAGTCCTAACATTTTACACATGTACTACAATATCTGGATTATGCAGTATTACAATTAAAATAAATGCTTTACCATGTTTACATGACATTGTCTTACAGTAAAATGAACTTTATTGACCTGTATTTTTTGGGGGGGGGATTTAAATTTTATTCATAATGACTCAAGCAAAAGGTCGCATTTTTGTTTCGCGTGCTATGACCCTCTTTTTCATTTCCCAAAGAGGGTCAATGACCCTCTTTTGTCTGAAAAAACTTGACAGGTATGGTTTCATCCTGAAAATAAACAATGCTCACTTACATCATGAATTCAATTTTCACATTGTCAATCTGAGTTCTTGAAATCTTCCATGAAATGAAATGGACATTTAGGGATTTTTATCGGTCCAAATAAAAGATTATAAAGTGAGGGGTACCTGTAAAGTGCGAAACGAAACAAAAACGAAACGAAACGAAACGAAACAAATCGAAACGAAACGAAACAAATCGGAACGAAACGAAACAAATCGAAACGAAACGAAACAAATCGAAACGAAACGAAACAAAACGAAACGAAACAGAACGAAACGAAACGAAACAGATCGAAACGAAACGAAACAAAACATAAAACTTAAAGAAAATGAGAAAAAGAGGAAAAATCGCCGAAAATGAATATTTCAAGACAAGATCTTATTGAAGGATCAGGGGGTACCACTCTCCTCCTGCCGCCTCCCCCCTTCCGGAGGAGGGATGGGGTCTTGGGCGGTCAAGACAAATGTTTAAACTTTAAAGTGTAAATTGGTGCAGTAGTGAAGTTATTTGGGTTATTTCCTTTTTTAAACCTTGAAAAAAGAAATAGACCTGTTTAGATGAAAAACTAAGGTGAGCGAAGCGAGCCTGAAGTATTTGAAAAATGAATTGAAAGTTGCGGCGAGCGAAGCGATCGGGAAATTTTTTTAAGGTATATATAGATGAATTTCGTGGTAATTTTTAAAATTGAGATTATGTACATGAACGCATAAGAGCAAGATTATTTATATTAAAAGTAATTTCCTAATTTTTTGGGGTTACTGTTACCCTCCCAATCATCTGTCCCTCCTCTCGCCCCCTTTCCTCTCCTCCCACCCCCTTCTTCCCTCCTCCCGCCCCTTTCTCTTCCCTCCCTTTGTCCCTGTCCACCCCCTCATTATTGCCTTCAACCGTTAGTTCTTGTGGCTGGAGGGTTTTTTTTTTTAAAGAATCAATGTTGACGATTAAAACATAATATATACGGTATATAGCACACTTGCATTTTAAAGGAGAGTGAATAGGGTGAATAACCTCGTCATAGACGGAAAAATATTATTTAGCAGGGAGGAGTCTAGCGCAGAGGAAACGGAACTGTTCCGTTATGTGTATTTGAAAATTTTATCAGAAAAATGAGAACAATTAAAAACTGGGGGGGACACAATTCGTTTGAAAAAGGATAAGATTTTTTTCCCTGAAATGTGCCCCCACCCCGTTTTATGATTTCATTACGGTGTCATAGCGTGGTTTTCTATTCCCTCCCTTTTATTCCTCTTAAATACATAAATGGCATTTGACATTTACTTTTTTTAATTGTCAACTTTGACTCTTTCAAGAAACCCTCTCGGCACTAGTTACAAATGTAGAACTCTTGGATTAAGGCAATATTACATGCTGATCTTGTCTTAGAATATTCGTTTTCAGCGATTTTTCCTCTTTTTCTCATTTTCTTTAAGTTTTATGTTTTGTTTCGTTTCATTTCGATCTGTTTCGTTTCGTTTCGATCTGTTTCGTTTCGTTTTGTTTCGTTTCGTTTCGATCTGTTTCGTTTCGTTTCGATTTGTTTCGTTTCGTTTCGATTTGTTTCGTTTCGTTTCGATTTGTTTCGTTTCGTTTCGTTTCGTTTTTGTTTCGTTTCGCACTTTACAGGGACCCTAAAGTGAGTTCTTATCAGAACAAACAATTTCTTATCAGAACAAACAATTTTTTATCAGAACAAACAATTTTTTATTGGCAAATCCGATAAAACCGAGACTTTTTAGGAACTCTGGTCAATTTGTTGTGATCAAGAACTACGACCCTTGACAAGTGCACCTATTCATAAATTTGATTCAGTGTTAATTTATTACATATTCATTCAGAATTTTGTCAATTTAGCACAGTGTATGGACTAAATATCGAACTAAATCCAATGAGCTGGATTCTACACAGGTTCTTGCTCCTCAGCAAGCTAACATTACTCCACAGAAGACTTGAGTAACCATATGTTTACTTCTGAACTGTCATCAACCACCTCCATCTCGAAAGTCTGGAGTAGATCTCCATAAAAATTACTGAATGGGTCCATACTCACGTGATATGGAACCAAAATATCGCAGCTGAGGAATAGCTACATTTGTCAAGTGTGAAAAAATACACCATGTGCGGCAATGCGTTCATTTGGAAGAAGGGTTGTGATAAAAACTCATTAACAGTGTGAAGATGAATGACACCATAACTAAATCTACTTGTTCTAAATTCTCAATTTTTGCTGGTAAAATGGAAAAAAAATTATTCATTTTTTTTATTGAAACCTACTTTTTATTACTAGATAATAGACAATGAGGTTATATTCTCAACAGGTGGCAATGAAATTTGGCCAATCAAGGAATTGTACCAAGGGCCAATCATAAGTCTTGATCCAGCCAATACAATGTAATACTGAAATATTTTCATACTAAGTGTACTTTGCACATGTACAGTATTTCATATACTCACCCACATTCTTTTATTCCAGTAGGACTAAATCCTCTGTTATATAATCTAGGTGGAGATAACTGTGTTCTCCACAGCACCTTGAGTGGCAGGGGTGATGTCCCTTGAAGTTTGACAGTCTGTGCTAGGTCTTGCCATGCTGATTTTGTGTTGGGTTTTTCTTCTGAGATGTATTGGCCAGGTAGAAGATCGTCATCAGTGCTGCATAAAACACATATACAAAATGTCATTTAAGTACCCTATAAGTACATGTAGAATCATTCGCTGGTACAGTGCCACTTGTGAAAACCGGACCTTGTCTAAAGTGGATACTTGTCTATATCGGCGTATTTCTGTGGTCCCGGCAGAATCCTTCTTTATTATGTTTAAATTCACCTCTGTAATACGGATCCTGTCTATTTTGAATACCAGACGATTTTCTTAATCAAACATCGTTAATTACTATATGAACACCTTCATTAAACTGGCCAACTCTTAAATTCCAGAGACTAATTAGGGTTAATTGATTTGTGCATATCACCCGTGGTTAGATAATTACTGCCTCAAGCGATTACTTTACTGGACTTAAGCATGTTAAGGTATCAATCACCAAAATGGATAAGAAGGGAATTTAATGTGGAACAAAAAGTTGAACTAATTCGTTTATCTGAGAATCTTTATCTTGTTGAAAGTCGATCTGAATACATACGTTGTCTTCGGACATAAAGTTAAATACTTTACATGTATCATAGTATATAAAGTTGTTGAATGAAATTTAATTGAATGAATTAAACAACATGTTTTCAATGTGTATTATTGCATGGTAGAGTAATATAGATAAAATCGTTAACTTATATGTAGCGTCATGTCAGAGGCACTTTGTCAGTTGTCTGACCTATCAAAGCACATATTCTTTAATCCGGATCCTGTCTTATCCGGCCAAATTTGGTAGTCCAAGCAACATCCGGTTTAGACAAGTTTCACTGTACTTTCTTTCACTGTTTTATAAAAGAAAACCTTTTCGAATAGACAATGATTCACGGATCCTCCTATGCTAGTATTACTTTATGCATTTTGTATTCAATTCGCTCAGATCATTTTTGTGATACGAAGCCAACCATGAAAGAAGTGTTAATAAACGGGGAAAGATTCTACATACATGTATACAGTATTCCAATTTGTCACCTTAGAGCATTACGGTACTATCTGTCTGTACTTAGACATTACTGATTAATGTACAGCTGATACTCGTTATCTCAAACTCAGTAATCTCGAAATTCTGTTTATCTCGAAGTCGAGCGGCGGTCCCATCTTTTTTCCTTCATATTCTACCAATTTGACTTCGGATAATTCGAAATCTGTTATCTCGAAATTTCGCTTATCTCGAAGTAATTTCAAAGTCCCAAGTCATTTTCTTCATGTATTTTATACTCGTGAAGTCGAAGTCCTAATATTTGTATAAACAAACCAATTAACATACCAAATCATAGTGAAATCGAATGGCAAACAAACAATTATAGGTGCCGGTAACGCAGGTTGACTGATTCGCCGTTGTTTGATCGACCATGACATCAAAATTAATTAAGGGGGATAGTATCATTGCGGAAACAATGATATGTGCATGTTTCATTCATTAAAATTGCATTGTTTGTTATGTTGAAATTCTTATGAGAAGCGACAGCTAAAAAAAATAAACAAACCAATACAGCCCCCCCCCCCCCAAAAAAAATCCAAAGATTTATCGTAACTGAAATAAAGCAATTTGAGCAACAATGATTATACTGTTGATCTACAAAATAATCCATACATACAATTTCATACACTAAGAGGAAGATGATTACACTTGATTGCATGCGAGTTCATTGAAGTGAAGAATGAAGACATGTATACGACATTGAAATCTAGCAGACGAAAAATTAAATAGCGTACGAACAAATGTCTTCATTGTACTTTGATGACACAATGATCTAAAACTCTTGAAGGTAAACGGCTTATGACAGATTGATAAGACAACCAAACTGGTATTATATCAGGGCCGAGGCGATCGGCGTAGAAAGGGGGGGTCACACAACGAATAAAAATACCTGACGTTCTCAATGCGCCCTTTCTTAATATTTCAGTATTAAGAATACATTTATGGCACTTCTAGAATCATTTCTGCATTGCGAGGTAAACATTACATTGTCAGCACGAGTAGCCTTTTAAACTTCGATATCTATTGTATAAAATACAATAGCAAAACGATTCCTTTAGCCTTATAGGTGGTACAATACATTCTAAAATATACCGTAAATTCGACTGACGTTTACATGTATCTCGAACTCCGCTTATGTCGAAGTATTTTCAGTGGGCCCATCAACTTTGAGATAACGAGTGTCAGCTGTACATGTTTGTATAATGCTTTGAATTTTCCCTTATCTTCCAATAATTGGAAACATATAAATAGTTGTCAGAGTCACCTAATGCTCGACTGCATGGCATAATGTCTTTAATGACAGCCAGTTTTTATTCCAATAATGTATACTCATTTGGCACCTATACTTTGCTCAATATTGGCTTCTATAAGCAAAATCACTGAAGCGGAAAAAAGTAGATCAAGGTTAATTTATGAAAGTTTGATTATATCATTATTATTATATTATTATTATCCAGTTTGTAAGTTTGGAACATGTAGCACTTACATGTATACTTTGCACAATATTGGCTTTTAAAGACAAAATCACTCAAGCGGAAAAGGTAGGTCAAGGTCATTCTGTGAAAGTTTGATCAAAGATACATCCACCATGTAAGTTTGGAACATGTAGCACTTATACTTTGCTCAATATTGGCTTTTAAAGACAAAATATCGCTATCTTAACATTTACCTTATCATCTCAACATTTGCCTTATCATTTGAAATAATTCTAAAAATCACTACTCCAGGGGCTACATCCCCATCTGGTAACATTAAACAAAGTATAATTAAACATTAACCACAAAAAGAACCAACAGAAATTGAATATAGAAAAGGTAATTGTGTGATCTTAACATTTACCTTAAGTTATCGTCTAGTTCGGACGGGTTTTGCACTAAAGTTATTCAAGCTAAAAATTAATTGTTCTGCCACTTACAGATCTTGTTGAAGAATGCTTCAAGTTCATGACTTTGAATGATTTTTTGTTGTTTGGTTATGAATATGGCCTCTACATATTTGAAGATGGAGTCAAAATTTCCCTAAATAAAGTTTGCACTTGCAGCACGGGGCATTCATTGACCATAAAAACACCCATCATATCAGTCAGTAGTAATGTATCGATTGTTACTAATAAATGATAATGGCTTAATAATTGCTTTCAATTCCGATTATCATTAATGTCTCTCAATAATGGATTATTTAGCAACATGATTTATAGAACATATTTTTATGAAAAAGATTCAAGTTTATAGTAGATTGAAATATTTGAGTGTTTGTGTTTTAATTTGGATTCAAGTTTAGGTTCTCAATTTGTGTAAAATGACAGACGTCTAACCCCTCACATATTCTTCAAGTTGATAAAACCGAAGACTAAATTGCTTTATAAGCATCTACTTGAAGATCATCATGATATAAAAACACAAATGAAGTGCAGTATTAATTATTTTCTTGAAAAACTACAACTTTCAAATGCAAATGATAAGAATCTGCTTAACCAATTAAAAATTGGTAAAATAGCATCAGATGGCCAACTGATTATAACTGATAATCGATTGTGTAGATGAAACCAATTTTCAACCACTATCAGTCAGTAGTGTATTACCCTCTCCTGCGGAAATCTTTGTAAGCAGACTCCGCCTCTTTTTCTTTACCCTGTAGAGCGTACACCATGGACTGATAAAAGAATAGGCCTGGGTAGTCAGAACACATTGTCTGTAGCTTACTGAGTGCCTCGTCTAACCACGTCTTTGTAGGATCTAAGACAAAATCATAAATATTTATAAGCACCATAATCATTATATTCTAATTCTGACATACATGTATATGAGATTAAATACTACATGTGTAGTTAATTCAGCACAACCACCTTTAAGGAGACACAGGACAAACCAAAGCAATTTGACATACAATATTAGGCCATGTAAAAATAAAAATGTGTTTCTCAGATAATTTGGTCTAAAAAAGTGTTTTCTATCCATATGGATTGCAAATCAACTCTACAACTTTCTTATACATGAAATAAATCTCATGACTGGTCAATCCCCCCCCCCCCCTTTTTTTTTCTTCATAGAAAACTTCTTTTTAATCGTCAGTCAAAATAATGGTACATTGAAATTTATGGCAGTCTCCTGAAAATAAGTCGATTTTTTCCTCTTGAGAATGGGGAGACGTTGCCCATGCCAGACAAGTTTTCCGCCTGGGGATACAAGAAACAGTTGCGTTTATAATAAAAACGTCTCATCGGCTGCAAATTATAGCTCGCGGCAGTGTCTGAGAAACAACAAATCATTTTTATATGGCCTTAGCTATCATGAATTGGTATACTTTACTTACATGTATATCAGTCTATTGTAATCGTCAAGTGTTTAGATTGATTTTGTGGAGTCTTGATCAAAAACAGTCTTGACATCATTAACTCAACTAAAATATGGATTTATTTACCTACAGCATAAATCCTGCTGAAATAAGTACATCTACACACAAGTCTCTTCACATTTCACTTTATATCAAATTTTAAGCATTTGGGAGCATACAATCTTTTCAGTTACTTATTGGTATGCTAATGGAAAAGCAAAAAAAAAATTTTGTTTCAAATCCATTGATTTCCACTTGCCTTCCCATGTCCCTGAATGGAAGCAGAAAAATGAGTCCATAACAAAGTAGTGGTCCAGACTTTGGAAGGTCCTATCCTTGGGTGTTTGTAGACAGGTCATCCATGCTGAATGAGCTTGACGAGCCTTGTCGGCATTCATAACGCTGTAAAAATACACGAGAGTGTTACTTTGAGAATAAACAACTAATAGAAATCATCTCTGATTAACTTTGAGAATAAACAAATAGAGAGAATAACTAATTTTATGCCCTAACTCAAACTGAAGAAAGGGTATTTACCCGTTGCACGTTTGACCTTGAAGGTGACCTTAACTGACCCTCAATGGATACTGTAAACGGGGAAATGATTGCGGTGGTTTTAATTTCGCTATGTTCGCGGTTTTCTAATTTTCCGCGAATATTAAACCCCCGCAATAATTGTGTATAACAAACAAAACAAATCAAAGAGGAAAATATGTTCATATGCTTCAGATGTACATGTACAGCTGAATCGTTCATGCTTTTCCTGTAAGTTGCTAAAATAGTTTGTACATTAAAAGGTATTAACAATATAACTTACTATGCATCTATCATCATACCAATATTTTTTTTTCATAAAAAGGAAGATGACACGCATAGTGAAATGGACGCAGTTAATTAGTTTCAATCTACTTATTGGTACTCCACTTTAATTCAAATTTAATCGTTTTTGTGTAATTATCACTAATTACTTCGTGTTTGTCATTAATTACTACGAAAGACTTGTTACTACAAACAACAATCAAATTACACGTGTGTTAGTGCGAGAAAATTTTCATAAATGTCTCAAAAGTGTTAAAGTTTTTTCTTCTGCAACTTTCGATAACGCTAAATTAAAACCACCGCAATTGGCTAAATTCAGAAAACCACGAACTTTTAACACCGCGAAATTAAACCCGTTTACAGAATTCAGTCCCATCATCATCGCCATGATCATCATACTTGACCATCCATGCAAATTTTGATTGAAATATAATTCATATCAATCAAGTTATAGCCATCTGCTAGACAGATGATGGTCAGCATGTTCACAATCTGTCACTCTTGTGTTGAGAGGGACATAAAAATCGGATATAAATAAGAAATAAAGAAAAAATAGCAATCCAAGGAATGCTTGTGTCGCCTGCGAAGCGGATTATTACTATTTTTTTATTGAAAGTTGGTAAAAAAATCAAGGGTAAGGTCACTAGGTCAAAAATTATGGAATGTTTAGAAAAGTTTTTTCATTTAGAATACACAAGTGAAGTGAAATAACAAAACCCTATTACTTACCAATCAAAAGATATAGCCAATCTTAGATTTTTTAAAAAGTAGGACAAATATCTAGGTCAAGGTCACAGGATCAAAAATTATGGTATGTGTAGAAAGGCCTTGTCACAAGGAATACACATGTGAAATATCAAAGCCCTATCACTTACCAATCAAAAGATATAGCCAATCTTAGATTTTTTGAAAAGTAGGTCAAATATCTAGGTTAAGGTCACGGGGTCAAAAATTATGGTATGTGTAGAAAGGCCTTGTCACAAGGAATACACATGTGAAATATCAAAGCCCTATCACTTACCAATCAAAAGTTATGGGGTGTGACACCTATGTGTGACAGACAGATGGACAGACAGACAGATGGAGAGACAGACAACGGACAAAGTGATCCCTAAGTGTCTCTATGCTACACAGGCGACACAACAAATCAAAGATTACCCATAATAAAGCCTGTGTTTGTGAAACACGAATGCCCCCGGTGGCATCTTTGTTAGTATAAACACTATTTTCTGTTAAGTACATGTATGTGAAAGGTCAAGGTCAGGGTCACTGGATTAAAAGGTCAAACTTCAAAGGTCAAGGTCACGAGGTCAAAAATTTTGGTATCAATGGAAAGGTCTTGTCACAAGGAATACACATATGAAATATGAAAGCCCTGTCACTTACCATTCAAAAGTTATGCCCAATGTTAAAGTTTTTTGAAAAGTAGGTCAAAGGTCAAGGTCAAGGTAACAAGGTCAAAAATTTTGGTATCAATGGAAAGGTCTTGTCACAAGGAATACACATGTGAAATATGAAAGCCCTATCACTTACCATTCAAAAGTTATGTCCAATGTTAAAGTTTTTCGGACAAACAGAC
This sequence comes from Pinctada fucata, assembly GCA_028142955.1. NCBI lineage: Eukaryota > Metazoa > Mollusca > Bivalvia > Pterioida > Pteriidae > Pinctada > Pinctada fucata. The sequence goes on along the minus strand of AP027111.1, from coordinate 37,959,486 downwards.
AGACAGAGAAACAGACTAACAGACAAACAGACGGACAGGCCAAAAACTATATGCCTCCGAATCTTTGATTCCGGGGGCATAAAAACGAGATATAATTAACAAATAAAGAAACAAGTGAAAGCTTACCCTTGATCACATAGATTTGCCTTTAACAGTTTAGACTGGTGTTCTAGCTGCCTACAGATGACCTCTTCATTGTATTTGGGTTTTTTGAACAGACATTCTGTACACTCCCTGATACAGTCCTGAGCCATGCTTTGATCATTAAACATATTATGAAGTCTACCAATCTCATACAGATACATCGCCTTAAATCTAACTGTAATGTAATGGAAAAACAAGATGAGTTTTTAGAATACTGATCAGGATTTTTTTTTCTCTGGTTTTGGGGCCGAATTTTGGCCCCTTCCCAATGCCAAAGGGGTATGGCCACGAGACCCCTAAATCGGCCCTCGATTTTTCTCTAGAAATAAATTTCATAAGAAATACTTGATATCTCTCATGAATATACATAACGTTTACCGCTTTTAGAGAAAAGAAAAATTTCACCAAACAAAGTGCCATTAAATTAAATTAAACGTCATTTTGATGTTATTGACAAAATATGGCGAAAATTGCAGGGAATTTTGTCTTTTGTCGAAGAATTCAATGTGGCCGCATGCGTTAACTGAGATAAAACGTTTATGACAAAAAGATATACTAATATTCTTTCACATATAATTTTTTCATCTTAGTTAATGCATGCGGCCATTGCTAGTTTAATGGAGATATGTAGTTTTTGTGTCAATTTCGCGAAATATGACCAATTTTGGTGTTTTCAACGGGCTAAAAGCTATTGATAAACGCAACATTTACAAAAGATAGATTCGTGATTCAGTGGAGAACGTTTCAAAATGTCAAATAACAGTTAAGAATTCTATGAAGTACAATATTCAAAATTAGGGCCAATATCAGGCTTTGTGGCCCTACCCCTTTCCTGTATTTTTGTCCAAAAATCACTCTTTAATTCCCAAAGAGGGTTTATGAAAAACTCGCCTGAGAAAATTTAGACTCAAAACCTAGAAGTCGGCACAAAATGTCCTATTTTTAAGTGCATTTTAAAGTTTTTATACATCCCTTGTTCCAGTTCAAGCAAATCAATAGTTTAGCAGTGTTAATAAATGATACTTTATGGTTATACTTTGGTGAGAATTTGTATAAATTTTTTTCCAATTTCAAAAATGTTATAAATTTTCCCAAGTGGGAGAGGCACAGGCACCTTCCCCAAAGAGAAAAAAAACCCCGCTGATGCACCTTTATGTAACATATAATATATACATGTAAAATATGTACACCTTTTAGTAAGCTAAAGAGCAATTAGATTCATTCTTTTTTAAACCTTTGATCTTGAAAGTCAATAGGATTCATTCCCTATCAATAGGGTTTCCTCGTTAGAAGGAATAAATATAGGAAACATGAAAGCTTTTCCTTCCGGCATATTATTTTTTCATATACACTGCCATCCATTAATAACTATACAAACAAGGAAATCATTCTAAATTCTTTATAAGTGTATCCTAATTTTTAAATCCTGAACTTGAAAGAATCATAATTGGCTTCACATAATTCAAAATTATGAATTGTGATCAGCAAAATGTAAAAAGAAACTTTTTAATCTGCACAATTTTTTTCCAAAAAATGTCATTTTTATATAAGGCCAAAAAAATTTAAGATTTCGTTTGACGGGCACCGCCGCATTGCCTAAAAACCCGCCGCATTTCCGATTTTTATCGCGTGTTTTACCATAATTTTAAAGTAGTCAATTGAACATCGTCATGCTAATACAAATTGTTTGTTTACATATTCTTTACTTCACTAAATATATAAATTGTAAAGCTGTAACTCAATACTTGTTTACATAAAATAGTATTATTTACCCGAGCTGCCGTATTCAATTGTTGTTTGTACGGTAATCGCGACCACGCGTATATTCAATATCACGGACGAGGTAACGTAACGTAAAATGATACTTGACTCTGTTGTGATAATCTGCAAGAGCATTATTCTTTATTAAATTATCTAATTTATTAGAAATTTGAAAACGTTTTTGTTTAGAACTCACAGGTTACGTCAGATTGATCAGCCGGGAACGCCGGTGACGGGATCGAGGGGAGGGGCAGAAATACTAAACGATCCTAATTTCGATTCGGATAAACTAGTCAACTAAACCCTAAGCACATCGCAGATACTTCAAAATTTCCGAGGGATAGAAATTCAAATTTGCAAACAACTTGCTCAAGTCCGACAGTGAAAAGGGATGACGAATCGATCAGGATACCCTTGTGTAATCGTTGTTAAAATTCAAACTAAATTGTCAGACATGCTGTGATCGGGAAGGCAAACTTGCTCAATGGGACGACGGTCCCTTCCACTTGGACTTTAATCGGCCATTCTCAAAAACAATGGGCCATCTTTCCTCACGAAAGGGCCATTCCAAAAATGATCAATTTTCGAAAAGCTATGCATATGCATGCATTATGCATCAGACGTTAGCACATTTTTTTTGTCGCGAGATTCCCAATTTGACCATTTCCAATGAATAATTTACAGTACATTTTTTGCATGGATCACAGAACAGCCAAGACCAAACTTTCAGCCACCTTTCCTGAATTTTTTGTGTCCACGGATGGGCAGCTTCATTTTCAGCTTTGTTGATATTAGGGAAGACATTTTGTACAAATTTTATTACATCAATTTGTACCCATTGACTGACCACTTTTAAAAAATGACATGATGATTTTACGGACGAACGCATACACAAGTACCTTAACGTAGATAAGATACGTAAGTGGACGTTGGAGATTTAAATCTCAGGCGCAGATGTCGGAGAAAAATCAATATTGTATCAAAATAGCAAAGGACCTTTCAATTGTCAGTGAACAGAAGAATTTTGTGCCTTAGAGTTCTGACTGGTCATGTACAGAAAGCTGTGATCTCTGTATTACTGCTCCTGGTGTAGATCTACGTTACAACAGAACAGAACTTTTAATAGATTAAAAAAAAAATGGACGCCGTAGAATAATGGCACCAGGCCGGTTTTATGGGCCATTTTCTATCAGAATGGGCCATCCCAATCCCCGGACATGTTTCTTTGTATTTTCCCTACTCTTTTGTCGACGACAAGGGTCAAATTTTCGGTCTAAGCACTGAGCAACAATTACGAGTTTCACTCACTTAGTTGCACCTGAAAGTAGTTCACAAAATGTTAACGTCATTTGAAGTTTTAACCTTACACAGGGCAACGGTTAGAGATTGGTGATCCTTTTTAGCATAAATAAGATGTACACCATACATGTATTTAGTCTACATCTTTATACTGGTCTGCCATAGGACATCGTCTGTCATCTGATACATATATAGTAAGTGTGACCAAATCACAGAATATCTAGCAAACTTCAGGTTTGGAAATGCAATAAGTATATTACAGGAAGACGTTGGGTTATCTTGTTAATCAATGTACTAAACATTACCACTTCATACTATACTTAAGTTTAATGTATTTTCAGCATCAAAACACTTGAATTAGAAATTTGGTTAAAGATAAATTACAAAAAATGTACATTCATCATATTTCACGTTTGAAAAAAAAAAAAAAAAAAAAAAAAAAAAAACCTGCCTCCCTCACTTTTTTTTCAAAAAAAGTGCCCATCAAACTAAACATTAATTTTGTATGGCCTAAAAAAGAATAAAAATTCAAAAACTTCAAATATTTGGGTCAAGTTTGTTACAAATGATTTCTACAAAGTTCATAATTAGAATCATACAGCAATGGATATGAAACTGTTCATTTTATAACAGCACCATGAGCAGAAATAGTGTATACTTATTTATTGATGGCAGTGTACAATGATAAACATGTACCTCTTTTACTGAAAGTGAGCAACATTCAATTTTCAAAACAATGTTTCAATGTTTCATAAATGCATACATATGTACATACATACCTCTATTTTCAGCATCGATCAGCTTTCTAAATGCTTGGGTAGCATAGTAAACATCCCCTCTGGCCCAAAACACATAAGGTACTATCCTGTCCCAACACAGCTCTATTATCTTTGGGTATCTACATTAAGAATATACACCACACATCAGATAACAGTGTATCCCACCTCTGACAAATTTCTTGCAATCTGATCGGTCAAGAAGAACCAAATATTATGTTGTATTATGTTATTCCCATATCTTGTTTCTACTAAGAGGCTTTACGCTATTGACATAACTGAGAAGCTTTTAAAATTTTTGTGGACGTTAAATGTATACACAAACCAAAAGCCATAGGCAGGATAAATTTGTAATACAGTGTTTTACAAGGGGGGGGGGGGGGGGGGTACAAAAATAAATTGGATTGATGAAAAAAGCTGTATTGGGCTCGGGTTTGCTTCGCTTAATTAATACAACTTTTTCATCGACCCAATATATTTCTGTATCCCCCAACACATCTGTATAACTAATAGTATTTTTTTTAAGTGTACATGTACCATAGGACTACTGTCCCTGTCCCCTTCCCCTTTCCTCCTTCATTCCAGTCAACCTGACAGAAAGAAAAATGAGTGCCCTACAACCAAGCCCTAGGGATACTAAGATGTTTACTTGAAAATACATGGGACTTTGATATATAGTCAATGAGTATTTCTTGTTATTTTAAAGTATAAAGGCCATTAGTATGCCAAAGATTTGTGGAAAATTGAATGATCCTTGTCATTAATTTATATGAATCTATTTTTGATAAGTACAAAGTGTATATGAGTATAATTTCCATAATAGATTAACCTTGCTTTGAGAGCAGCCTTGACCCTATTGAATGCCATGACAGTTTTCTGTGCTATTAGCTCCAGGTCTCCGCTCTCATTTCTCATCCTGGATATTTTACTGGGAAGATTCACTGTCTGAGGTAACATCAAATCGACCACAGTAGCTAAGGCTGAAAATTAACATCTTCAATTCAGTCTTTGCCTTCCCTTCTCGTTTGGGACGGTATATGAGGTAAAGTAATTGTGATGTCATCAAATCATATGGTAACAAGCATAAAATTCTGGGAAAACATGCTTTAAATATGACGTCTTAGGAATGTCATTACATCATTATGCATTTACATCAAATACTATCCCAAGTGGAAAGAAACCCTGTATAATTATCGAAAAGACAGAATGTGTGAGAAAATATAATCTGATATAACTATTATTGCTTCAATACTAATGAGAGAGTTATCCATCTTGGTAATAGAGCTTCAATACTAATGAGAGAGTTATCCATCTTGGTAATAGTGCTTCAATACTAATGAGAGAGTTATCCATCTTGGTAATTAACACATTTGATAGATGCTTTTGAAAAATTTCTTTGTAATACTATTTGCATTTTATATGATGATAAAATGGACATGTAAAGTTGAAAACTGAGAGTAAAATTCTTTTAGTGTATCATGTGTATAGAACATGGTTGTGCACACTGTACAGAGTGGAAAAATATTGTACCTTTTTGCCTAAAGATAATACGTACCTGATAGGATGGACGTCACTGATGAGTTGGTTACATTAAAATAACCTTGATGACTCCTCAGGAATTCATAATTTAAGGCATGTGTGAATGGTAGAAAGAATGACTTGATACTTCCACGTCCCTGATCTCTATCAACTGGCGAAAATGACTGAAGTTGATGTATAAAATGAACGTTCCATACATTACGTGTTGGAATGAAGAACTTTTTTTCCTCTGACTTGCCGTAATAAGTAAAAGTGAGCAAACTGTTATTACTTTCTTCTATAGAGCTAACTTCTCCTAAGATTTGATACAACCAAGAAAGTTGAACTTTTTCCATGTAGAATTTTTCATTTGCATGAGACATGCTGGCATTTAGTGACCTAGGAACTAAATTTCTGGTAGCACTATTCAGATTGCGAGTGGCACGTATACAGAGATCTGCTAAAGATGGTACGGACTTCTGAACAGTCACAGAGTCAGAAATTTCGTCTCCAAGAAAATCATATTCTTGAAGATTAGCAAAAGGAAGATCTTCTAGGAAAAATGTCTTCTGTTGCTGTTCCCTTCGTTTCCGTTTTTGTTTTTTACTGGGGGCTCGTTTTCTTGCAACAGGTTTTGATTGAAAATTTCCATCAAAAATCATGTCATCTCCCGGAATATCCCCACCATAATTACTACATGTCCTAAATGATGATGTGAACACTGAGCTTTCATCGTCACTTCCCGATGCCGAAACCGATAAAGATGGTGACTCAGACTCAGAATTCACCAACTCTTCTTCAGCTGAATGGTACTCGCTTTCACCTGAGCTACTCTCTTCATTACATGATCCTATATTCTCTTCACCATCCTCTTCATCTTTCTCCTCCAGTGACTGACTCCCTCTTTCTCTTTTTGAGCGACGCCTTTGTCTTGATTTCTTTTCTGCAGTGTTCTCTATCTTACTAAATTCCCATGAAATCATGCGTGCATACGATGGTCTTGATTTGTGATGTTTTATCAGATCCTTTAGCCCTGTTCCATCCTCTTCTTCAGCCATCCTATAGTTTTAAAAATTTATGTAATCAAATCTTTTTTATATCTTTATATGTATACCAGTATGTGAAAGTTTAACATTCAAGGTCATATGGAAAAATTTTATTTACCGGTAACCCACCTTTGACAAATTTTGTGAGGCATTTCACAAAAGTGACAAAACAACCCATCTTAAGTTTAATTGAACATGTTGAAGGGCAAAACCACTCACATGATGGAGGGCCAAACAACTTGAAACGTACCCTCTGTCTGACAGGTAAAGGGTCAATTATTTTTTTCAACTTGATGTACTGTGACCTTGACCTTTGACCTCTGATCTTGTATCAAGGTCATGACACATCCTTGGCCTTGCGTCCTAGGCAAAAAGTTTGTGAAACATTATTCAAATCCATGTAGGTTAGTGATGGGAAATTGGTAGCACCTTCATAAACCAGGGATTTTTTTTCTTTTGGGGAAGGTGCCTGTGCCTGCGATATATTGCAATATTGTAAAACAACGAGATTTCTTATGATTTTCATTTTCCTTAAATTCTATCTAGATCTATTCAATAATAGATTTTATTTTAATTTTTGGATGACAAAGTTATCATGAAAATCAAGTTAATCCAGTTTCCAAAGTGAGTTGTGCGGAGAGTCAGGTAGTTGCATTGATCAATTCAGAGATTAAAATTCTTCATTTAACATACATCTTCGACCAATAACATACTTTTGAAAACAGCAATTGATCCTATCCTGCTATTATTAAGACTGGGCCAATATCAGTGTATGCAAACAGCATCAGACCTGTCAGATAAAACCACAACTGGTCCGATCACTTCCATAACTAATTTGTTAACAAATTCCAATGTGGGTTTGTAATAATAGTCAAATGCATCGAAAAAAAAGTTTCTTGTAAATTAAAAAAAAAAAAAAAAAAAAAACTTGTAAACTGCGATATATGTGACAGCTACCATCTTTTTCTCTGTCACTCACTGCTATCTAATTTTTTCGTCACTGCTGCCCCTTTCACCTCAACACAACCACTTAACCCTTATTAGTAACATTTAGTGTAGTGGCTTCCGGTAGTAGCAGGTACCGATAGTTCAGTACAAGTTCTAAGACTGAGCTATCAGGATGTCCCTTTAGCTTATTCAGCAACAAGTCTGACTGTCACCTGTACGGCCCGGGTTCGACTCCCGGACCGGTCACCTGCAAAGTACTTCGTTGGCGACGAGATGAACAATTGGTGTGTGTGGGCCAGCTCGATCTGCAGGAGTGGAGGCAGAACCCTGCCAGAGGTTGGAGAGTGGCCACACAGCGAGGTACACCCACGGCCCTAAATGAAAAGGGGGAAGGGTGTACTGGTCGAGCAGATAATTCCAAACGATTTTTGTGGTTTTTCGTCAATAACTCGGCATCTATATGTCCAATCACCATGAAACTCGGAACAAATAATGCTTCACCCTTCATACAAATGCCTATGTAAAAATAATTTTGAAAATCAACCTATAAATGCTGATTTGAGGGTATTTCAATTCCCCCTTAAATGGCCATTTTACGCAAGTTACTAAAGGTATTTCCGAATGATTTGCATTTTAGTCTGTCCTGGGGTCAAATATGGATCAAATGTTTCAAAACTTTGTTATTTTATCCTTTTATCCTTATATAAGTTATTGAAGAATTCTATGTCAACATATATCATAAAACTTTTACAAAATCTATTTCTAAAGCGACTTTCTGAACCATGATGAGGTACGTTTATTTCTTGCTTATTTCCCATGATTTTGATATTCTAACACATGAAATTTATACACTTTTTCGTGAATATCCTGCTCTAAGCCCCTCTCAATGCAGGTATTCATCGATCAGTTTACAAGAATAGATTTTTGGAAAATAGATGACTCCAAAACAAGGTCAATTAAGGTATGTTCTTAACACAATGACGCAACTTTCCCCGGCTTCCAAACAGACGAAAGTTACCAACAGCAGGAGAAACACTAAAAATATAGTAAATTAAGTTATTTGGAGATTTCCTTTTGTTATTTTTCTGAATATCTAGACGTCTGTATCACCAAAAATTGAGAAAAAGTAACTCAAAGTAACCGAACTAGCGAATTGTTCGGAAATACCTTCAGTTCGGAAATATCTGCTAAACTAGTAGTGGCTGCCGGTCAGGGGCGTAGCTGCCTATACGCCAGCAATCCATGGGGTGCACATCGCGAGGTTAGAAAAAAAATGTGCATGGAATTTTCAGAGAGAGAGAGAGAAAGAGAGAGTTTTTGTGAAATTTATGGCAAATGGCCTACAAGAAGATTGTCTCCCGCCGCAGTTTAACAATTTACCCTTCAAGTATCGCCATCTTCTCTCAAAACATATGTTTAGCAAAAATACTATGAATCCTCATCAGTGGTACTTTTTAAGTAAATATGATTCAAAGATGACAAAATGATTTTAAAAAAAGTATAGCGCCCACGTGAAATCAGACAGCTTTTTCGTCAAAAGTGAGCAGTTTCAAATTTTTAGTAGTATCTCTTCCAAGGCGTTAACAAATAAAAAATGTGGCTGCTTATCTCCATTTTTTTCCCTAAAAATTCAGAATGGTAAGACAGGTTTTTTTTTAAAGTGACCTGTTCAGCATTTGTGCATTTGACTTAATTTAACTAAACTTTTTCCATGCCTATCAATGAGACGATTTTAACCTTGAAAGATGGATTCAAGTCACGTTACCGGTACTGAAATTATTGCAATTAGAGAGGAATTCCTTATAAATAAAAATAGTCTCACTAATTTTGTACAGATGTACATGTAATCTACAAAGCAAGGATTTGGATTGAAATTTTGAAAATTTTCTCGGGGGAAACCCCCAGAACATCCACCTGCAGGAAGGTGGTGACCCCCTCCTGCACCCTCCCCCTCTCGGCGCTGCGCGCCTCGGATGAAGACTTCGGCTTCATATGTTTCATAGATTTGAGATTTGACGAGCACTTCAAAAAGCTCTAGCTACGCCTCTGCCGGTAGTAGCAGGTACCGATAGTTCAGTACAAGTTCTAAGACTGAGCTATCGGGATGTCCCTTTAGCTCACTTGGCAACAAGTCTGACTCACAGGCGCCAAGATTCCTAGAAAAAAATTAGAACCACATCTTAAACTCCCGTTTCTCTTCTCTTTACTCTTTCCTTAAGGCATGACAGCTTCCATATTTAAACACCATTCCCCCTCTTTACCCCCTCAATATCTTAAGTTTCAACAGGATTTCAGCATTAAGCTATATATATATCATTATTTTCTACAGATATTTTTCTTTACGATCGTAACCTACTTGTCATTGATTATACTTGCATTTAGCCGCAATTAATCCAAAAACGTGAAATGGAGTCGAAACCTACACTTTACGTTATTCTTAGCATGCGCAGTATGTTAGTTGGAGTTGTCATCCTTGCCGCTAACGGTAAAGTGTAGGTTTCGACTCGATATAAAACATGGGAGCTGTCATGCCTTGTAAAAGGATAAAAAAAAGAGAAAGGGCATTTTAGATGGGTTATAGTTTTCTCTCTAGGAATCTGGTGCCTGTGGTCTGACTGTCACTCGGACGGCCGAGGTTCGACTCCCGGCCCGGTAGTCCGACTTGCAGACCTACGACAGTGTTATCTGTTTTTTCGTCTTCCGACTTGCAGACCTACGACGGTGTTATCTGTTTTTTCGTCTTCGGTCTGACTGCTATGGCGCATAGGCAAAACTTGAGAATTTCTGTGCGAAAAAAATTTCGGCAAGTCGTACTTTTTTTGACAAATTCCAGTCTCTTCAACCAAAAAATAACTCACCCAGTCCTCCTGCCCCTAAAAATCCCCTCTAAGCCTGGTTTCACCTCTTCTTCTCTTCCGATTTTCCTCTGATCGACAACAGTTTGTCATGCGCACAGAGGTGAAACCAGGCCTAGAGGGGATTTTTTAGGGGGAGGAGGACTGGGTGAGTTATTTTTTGCTTGAAGAGACTGGAATTTGTCAAAAAAGGACGACTTTCCTGAATTTTTTTTCGCACAGAAATTCTCAAGTTTTGCCTATGCATAGCAGTCAGACCGAAGACGAAAAAACAGATAGCACTGTCGTAGGTCTGCAAGTCGGACTACCGGCCCGGGCACCTGCAAACTACTTCATTTAGGAAATTTAATAAAACGTTTCAGCCTCTCATGCAAGCTGCATCATGCAGAGACATATGAACAGACAGACGGAGAGGAAACATAATAACTGAATAAAATATACAATTTGAACTGTTGGAATTCTGTGCACTGACTGGAACTGTTGAAACTCAGATTAACAGATTAACTTACTTTCCAACCTTACTAGTATCGCACTTTCTCGGTTTGCTCTATGGTCAAGTCACAATATCATAAACCTGAATATTAGCCGTAAGTAAACATTTGATGCAACAAAGTTACGTTGCACAACAAATTGCAAAGTGGAGAACTTCAGCAATCTGCGTTGCAAAAGCGCTTTATCATCTTCAATGACTGTGTCAAAAAACATTAAACACTTTTGTGACCGGTTGCCAGAGGTTTCGGACAAAAACCAGTTCGGACTCGAGAGGTTTCGGACAAAAACAAGTTCGGCCTCAGAGGTTTCGGCCTTCATTTATTTTTGACTGCCAAAGGACTTCAGTGGTTTCGGACAAAAACAAGTTCGGCCTTAAAGGTTTGTGCCTCATTTATATCCAGGCGCGGATCCAGAGTGGGAAGAGGGGGGTTTTGTGTCGACCCAAAGGGTCGATTCGAGGCACGAAGTGCCGAGCGGGGGAGGGTACGGGAGGGGGTTGCCCCTCCTGTAGGTGGGGGTAGGTGGGGGCCTCCCCCGGAAAAATTTTGAAAAAATGGAATAAAATGGTGCAATCTGGAGCATAGTTTTATTGCAGGAGGAGTTTAAAGACCAAAAAATAATATTGGACGATGAGTTTTACTATTATTTTGTCATGATCATTTCTTTGATTTGTATGCGGCGCGGCATAATTTGATATTGATTAAATGTTTTCTTGGTTTCTTAAAAGTCTCATAATTATGATAATGATGCTAATAATCTAATGAATAAGTTTATAAAAGTTTACAAGAAAACATACAAATAATACGCAATTGTAGCAGAATTGCATCTTTTGCTGATATCAAAGGTCATCGTGTCTCCATAAATAGAATTTATATTTTTATTAGATAGACACGAGTTATAATATTTCGCTTATGCAGTATCAAAGTCGGCAAAAATGTCCCGTCATTCATATATATATGACTGATATGATTTTTTTTGAGTAAAAGGTCATTACATGTATTTTTCATTACTTAGTTGTTTTACGGATCCGCGGCGCCGACCCGAGTTTTTGGAAAACTAGGAAAAAATCAAATCAAAATTTTAATTTTTTTCTTATTTTTCACAGAGGATTTGAAATAAAATAAATCCATAGAAGACAAACAAGGTTTTTATATGTCCAAATACTCAAGGTTGACCCTTTGTCCACATTTTGTCTATAACTTTTACAGCAGTTTAGATACGCTCAACATACCAAATTTTCAATGATAGATAACTTTTAGATAGATTTAAAAACCAAAAATGGACACCGTAGAATAATGAGCACCAGGGCGCAGCGAGTTGCCGATTTTATGGGCCTTTTTTTCAGAATGGGACTATGGCAAAGAGCGCGTGGCCTTCCCAATCCCTGAAGAGTTCTCCTTTTCTTTTATACGCCCGTCTTAAGACTATACGTATTATGATATGGTGCTGTCCATGAGTCTGTGTGTCCGTCCGTCCATCCGTCCATCCGAGGTCTTGTTTTCCGGACTTTTTTTCTGTGCAGCTAGTTATCACAGCTTGACATGCCACAGGATGTTTTGAATTACAATTTTTCACTCCAGATGTAAAGGAGCTGTTAAGATAAGTGCCCTATTTAGCCCTGAATCTCGTACCGTAATTTGTCATATTTTATGGTCTAAAAAATCGATCTTTACAAAAATGCACCCCCTTAAGGAGGGATTCAACACCAAGATGGCGGCGGCATTATTTGTTTTTCTCACTTCCTAGGAAAAGTACAGTCCTTACTTCCTTAAAACATTTGATACACTGATTGATATACATATTTGAGTATCCTGATGAAGTTTGAATAATTTCCGACGTAATTTGAAGAAATTATAGCGTTTTTCAAAATTATGGATTTTGGGAGTTTTATCCATGAATCAACCACGACGTCATTTCGACGTTATCGGGGGAAAATGGCGTCACAAACGATCGCATTCAAAATGCAATTAAAACATGAATACAAAACGTATTGCATTGAAACTTTACACGTAGAAAATAGTAAATTCAATTTTTATTTTTGTGTATTCGTTGACAAATTTACATAACAAGGAAGCGGATGTCACTTCATTGAAAATGGACCAATTTGGAAGAAAAAAATTGAAAATAAAAAGCTTCGTAAAATTTTTATCCCAAATTCAATTTTTCTCATTTAATCATGAAATCATCTCTGTACATTGTTGATCATTCTTTTAGTTTTTGAAAAGGATTGATCCACAGGATTTCTAATAATCACCTATCAACTAGAGTCAATTGGCTCGAAATTGCAATTTTTTGAGCGACTGTGTCATCTATTATTCCAGTATCCTGCCTTTGTTTATAACACAATTCATTTAATCTTATCCTCATGTAAGAGCAATACATTTATGAATATTTTGGAAGTTAAATCAAAATTAATTTCCATTAGCATTAAGAGAACCGGAATGACACTTTTAATATTATGACGTCATCAAGAAATTCACGGATACGTTGAAAAATGCATATTTCAAAGTCTCATAGAAATTTTTCCTGTGGATAGAATCAAATGTAAGTTTGTATGATGAAGGACAGACTAGAAATGAATAATTTCAGAAATTTTGAGAAAAATTGAATTTGGCGTCAAAGCGTTCAATACCTCCTTAATTCCTTTTTTGGTTTTTCGTCTCTGGGGTAGTGTTCCCCCCGGAGATACAGAACCCCACTTTTCCAGAAAATTTGTATCATGGATACACACCTCCAGTAAAAGTGGCACACTGTATATCCGGGGGGAACAATGTTCAAAAAAACTTTTCCGTTTTATATTGATTTCTATAGGAATAATACAAGTTCTGACCCAAATATCAGCAAAATTATACAAAACAGATAAAAAAACACTTCAGATTCTGATGGGGTGCCAGTTAGATATACATTTTACGAAGAATTTTTTTTTTAATTTCCATTTTCAAAATCCAACTTTTCAGGGCTGATTTTACGTCTTATCTTATCTTGGTCTGACCACTTGATCTATTTGAAAAAAATATTATACTTGTAATAACGCAATGGAATATTCAATATAGTTCTAAAACAAAATACAGTCCATAAAGCTAGGGAAAAGGAGGTTTCTGATCATTCTAATAGAAAATATCCATTTTTAACAAATTCGAAAAGTTTGAACAAAACCCATCCATCCATTCATGAATTATCAACTCGGACCACCACTTTAAGTGTGCACCGTTCTACATCGTTATTTCTTTATTATTACTATTAATTTTTGAAATACCAAGGAATAGTTCAAAGTTGAAACGCCTATGGGCCGAATTTGTATTTGTCCGAAACCTCTTCCCCGACAATTGGGGCCGAACTCGTTTTTGTCCGAAATCTCTTGTCCGAAACCTCTCGAGTCCGAACTGGTTTTTGTCCGAAACCTCTGGCAACCTTGTGACCTACCTACCTGTGTTGTGATGACAGGAATACTCGAGCTTTAAGCTATTCAAATCTACACAACTCGTAGCTTCAAGTTTCGATATTCTTTCTACTACCGTGGCATGTATTTATAAAGATGTTAGGATTAAAATGTAACTATGTATGTACTATATGCTTGACATTTTTTTCTTTCAGATTTTCTTAATTTAGTCAAGGACTAAGTCCTTGATTTAGTAGATTCAAAATATTTTTTCCAGAGGGAAGGGATGATACAAGACCAGAGAATGATTTATGCAGTGCCCAAAGAAGGGGCACTTTTGACATGCTTTTGGAAGCATTAAACTACTGTTTCCGTAATAAATATATGAAACTAGTCAGAACCAGCCCCAAAACACCCCAGAAACCCGGCACCGATGTGAGTAAAAATTCCAAAAATTTCTCGGGGATAGATATAAGAGTCGGAAAGGATGCATTGCTGTCATGTCCATTGTCTGTACGTGGACGTACACTGTGTACCTGGACGTAGAGCAAGTGACCATATTTCGCCACATTTTTCGTATATTTCCAAGAAATTCTCCATACTTGGAGGCGAATTCAGTGATTGGTATTGCTAAAATATAATTTAACTCCATTCTCGATCAAAGTACTACAAAAATAATTTATTTTACCCAGCTTACTGTTTCCTTATAAAACGTCAAAATATTTCGTTTCTCTGTTTTCGGGGGTGACCATATTTCGCCGTTTTTGTTGATAAGTATCCTATTTTCACACAAAACGGACAATATTATGATTTTGTTTTTTGGAAATATTTTGTCACTACTACTTCTAAGAAATTATCCCCGATAAAACATTTTCTTTGTTTTGTTTTCGTTTAATTTTCGGATGTTTATGTCTAAAAATTTGGTGTTTTTGTCAAGTTTTCTTCATTTTATGGTATTTTTCATCACAGTTGAGTGCAGAAAATGTCACAATATATCAAAACATGACTACTGCGATCATATTTGATAGGATATAGAAACATAAACATTACAAACAATGCCGAGAACAAAGGAGAAACAATTAAGTATGAAACGGCGAAATATGGTCACCGGCGAAATATGGTTCCTTGCTCTACACACGTTTCGGAAACAACCTAGTACCATATCGAATTTTCTTCATCTGAGGGATGAATCGGGAACTTTGTAAGTCCTATGCAAGGCATATTTAACACACATATTTCTTGACCAAATCTTCGATACAACCTTCTAGAAAACTTACATTTTTTTTTTACTTTTTCAAGATCGTTCTAAATTTGAGGTCGTGATCAAACTTTTTAAAATGAACGATTGAAATTGTTTTGGCCAGATTTAAAACGGCTACCTCCAAGAATTTTGCAAAGATAAAAATGCATGTTTCTTTTTATTTTTAGAATCGAACCGCCGAGAATAATATAATCTTACACCACCACGAGGGAGGGATGGCGATTTCTCAACCCGAGTGTATAAATTTTGCAAGTCCATGACGAGGCTTGCCGAGTCATGGACAAGCAAAATTTTTACACGAGGGTTGAGAATTAGCCATCCCATCCTCGTGGTGGTGTTTGATTGTTTTTCTCCCACGTTATCGACTATCTAGAATGTCTGTTATAATCACCAGTTTGTCTTGCTTCCATAACGTCGCTTTGGTAGCGATGACGTCAGAGGGTGAGATCGATGACGTCAGAGGGTGAGATCGATTTATCTCACCCCAGGGAAATTTGAGAGTTCTCAGTCTCAAGTGGGAGAAATAATTAAACCTTTCAATCTGGACGATGCAGGAAATGGGGCACCCATGATCTCTAGTTTGTCAATGAAATTTATAATTTACTTACTTTCTTAACCTTACAAAAATTAACAAACAAGCGCGGATCTAAAGATGGTTAAGGGGGGGGGGGGGGGTTTCAGGTCCTGCCTGGAATTTGCATAAAATGCTGATTTTTTTTTTTCTAGTTTTACAAGAATTTACGGCTGGACTCCCCTCCTTCCCATGGGCTGACCTCCATGCCCTTTTAAATCTTCTCCTGATCCGCCCGTTTCCTTAGGAAACTTCTGCATGCCGTACAGTACAGCATCAAAAAATTTCGGAAATTTTCAAATATATACTATATAAATAATTATTGTTACTGACACTGACTGAATCATGCGCGCCAAATCCCTTCTAATTTCAGTTCAAATACGCTTCAGATGCCACCAAATTGCATCATTTTTTCAAAATTTTCTCGGGGGAGGCCCCCCGAACCCCCTCCCATACCCTCCCCCACTCGGCCCTTCGGGCCTCGCAAGTGATTCCCATTAAAAATTGTATGTGCCCCCGGCAATTGGAGTTCTGGATCCGCCCCTATTATGTAATGGAAAAAGAATTAACTCTTTATCAATTATACCGTAAATCTGAGAATTAGTGCTCACAAGATTACGAAGAGGTATATATTTTCAAAGACCCCAGCGGGGTCAGGGGCTCAAGCAAAACACAAGGTGCACATCTCGTAGACCACAGACTGAGAATAATGCTTAGAACTATCAATTATACTTTCTGAGAATTAGTGCTCATAAGATTACATAGGTTTATTTAGGGGAAAATGACCACACCAATTTTCAAAGAGCCTGGGGTCAGGGGCTCAAACAAAATATCAGGTGCACAACTAGACCACAGACTGAGAATGATGCTAAAAGAATTATCTTTCTATCAATTATACTTTCTAGAATTGGTGCTCACATTAGATTACATATATAGAGTTATAGGAGAATATATGACCACACTAATTTCCAAGACCCTTGAGGTCAGGGGCTCAAACAAAACACAAGGTGCACAACTAGACCACCGACTGAGGATAATTCAAAAACAATTATATTTCTATCAATTATATAACTTTTTGAGAATTGTTGATCACAAGATTACATAGGGACTTACACAGGAGAAAATGACCACGCCCATTTTCCAAGACCCTGGGAGTCGGGGGTTTAAACAAAACACAATTTAGGTGCGCATTTAGACCATAGACTGAGGATCATAATTCAAAATCAATTATATATCTTTCTATTAATTATACTTTTTGAGAAAATAAATGCTGTAAACGTGGAAATTTTCGCGTGAGGTAATTTTCGCGTTCTTCGGGAATCGAGGGACGTCGCGAAAAACCCCCCATGCGAAAATATCCCCTCTGCATTTTTACAGTTGGGAAGACATATTTATCGCGAATGTTTCCCCCAAACGAATCTTTCCCCCGGTGAAAATAACCACGTGCGTACGTTTGCAGTGGTGCTCACAAGATTACATAGGGTTACCATATAGGACAAATTAAAATGACCACACCCATTTTCAAAGATCCTGGGGGTCAGGGGCTCAAACAAAATATCAGGTGCAATGTAAGCTAGCTGGACCACAGACTGAGAATAATGCTAAAAGAATTATCTGTCTATCAGTTATACTTTCTGAGAATTGGTGCTGACAAGATTACATAGGGTCATACAGGAGAAAATGACCGCGCCCATCTTCCAAGACCCTAGGGGCTGAGGGGCTCAAACAAAGTATCAGGTGCACAACTATAGACCATAGGACCATTATAATGCAAAAAGAATTTATTTTGTACTATTCACAGATTCAGAGGATTCGCGCTCACAAGAAAATTTTAACGTACGTACTCGGACAGACATGTCCAGCTAGCTGGGTGTGGGCACTTCACTTGCCGTGAAGTATCGAGTGAGAACTTTTAATATGTGCTTTGTACGTGTGTTTAGACATTAAATCAAGTCTTAAAAAATCTTTTGCAATTACTTCAATTTCAGCCCATTTTTTTGCATTATAATCATTGACTGGACTATATAGAGACATGCAGTATAATGAAATCTTGCACATGTTTATACATGTATTGCATAAGATGCAATAACCCACAGTATCGCCTTAGGACCCCCCCCCAAAAAAAAGACCCGGGCCATGGGCGGATCCAGGAATTTTTTTTCAGAAGGGGGGTGTCCTAAAGTCCAAATTTTTTGAAGAGCAAAAAAAAAAAAAAGATAAATAAATAAAGTTATCGATTGATGATTGACAAATAAAGTTATCGATTGATGATTGACAGTTCTGTCTCTTAGTATTAATAAAACAGGTGACTGGAGAGCAATGGCGAGCAAACAGCTTAATATTTTGAATTTTCACATCATAGTTATATTGTACGTCAGTTCTAATATGTAAATACAAGAAATGGCGAGCGATAGCGAGCCAGCTATAGTGAAATCTTTTTCCTTGAGAATTGGAATAAAATCCACTATATTCGTGTCTTTTTCAGTTTCTTTTCGTTTCCTTAGTGCCCTTGTTTATTGACCTAGGTGTAATGTTTATGTGTTGTATATAGGAAAGCGCAGCATCATTTGAAAATAACCTACATATAGTCTGGGATGTATCACTGGGTTGGGTGCACCCCCCCCCTTGATCCTCCAAAACCGGCCTTACTTTGTAGCATTTTTTGCGCTCTTTCAGATAAAAATTTGTCTCATGGAAATTTCCATTGCAAAAGTGGTGTTTTTTGGGAAAAACATGTTTTTTTAGTCAAAAATTACTGAAAATAGGAAAAAAATTATAACTTTTATATGGTTGATGTTTTTAAAAATTGAAAAGTGTTAATATATAGTATTTTTGATGCTCTTTCAGATGAAATAAGTTGCAAGTTCCAATTCCTATTTTTACTGTGTGTTTTGGGGTAAAAAAGTCGAATTTTTGCCAAAATTCACAGAAATTTGAGGAAATTTTAATTTATTCCTGTTTCTCAGCTCCTCAATATTGCATATGATCGTTCAATGATGATTTAAAAAACATCTTTAAAGTCTCCTCTTTCAAATGACATATATTTTATATTCTTATTTTTTTGCAAAATCCTCGAAATTAATTATTTTATACAGAAACCTGTATTTTCAATCAGAAATCTCAGATTTCTGTATATTTATTAAAAGAACCCTTATTTGTTATGAAAACAATGATTGAAAGCTATTTTCTAGTGTAACTTTTCACACTCTATCAGGTTTTATATGTTTTACTAACATTTCATTCAAAATCAAAGTGTTTTTGGGGAAAAAAACGTATTTTTTCGTTTAAAAATAGCTGATTTCTGGAGAATATTTATTGAATCTATAGAAGTTCTTGAAATGATAGCAGGTATGTATTTTGAACTGTAATTATTTAGGTCCACTCATAAATTACATGTATGAAACATAAAAGGTATATTTTCTACTTAATTTTGGGGCAAAATGCCTGTTTTTTGTCTAAAAATTACAGATTTCTGGGAAAATTTTATTAATTCATTTTCTTTGCTAAAACTATACATTTAAAGCTATTATCATTATAGAAAGTAATCATCTTGTCAGATGATTGTGAAATAAAATGTAATAATTAATGAGAACCATCATTTTTGGGTAAAATAAGCATTTTTTATGCAAAAACCACTTATTTTGAGAAAATAAGTACTAGCTCTTTTAATTTGCCTAAATATATATATTTTAGCTTTGATATTATGCTGTTTCTTATTAAAAATGGATAGGAATGTTATTTGATAACTGAAATTTAATTTATATCTTATTTTGGGGCAAAAAACCTTATTTATGTGAAAAATTCACTTATTTCTGTGAATATTTTTTTAAATTTATATTTTTTATTTAATCAACACTGGAGAGGTTTCATATAATTGGATGGCATAAATGTGATCAAGTTTGATGAGTAAGAAGAAATTTCTTTAATTATCTTGCTATTTTGGGTGGAAAATCTCGATTTTTATTTAAAAATCGCTAATTTCTGGAAAATCCTTATTACTATGAAATCAGACGTTATTATTTATATTCAAAAGAGTTCCTGGGTATATCATAGTTTGTCCTTGTAAGTCATATGCATTTGAAATATCCTCTGTTAATTTAATTGATATTTTGGGGCAAAAAACCTAATTTATGTGCAAAATTCACTTATTATTGTGAAAATCGTTTTAAATCTATATATTTTATTCAATCAAAGCTGGCGAGGTTTCATATAATCGGGTGGCATAAAAGTGATCAAGTTTAATGAGTTAGAAGAGATTTCTTTGATAATCTTGCTATTTTGGGTAGAAAATCTCAGTTTTTATTCAAAAACCGCTGATTTCTGGAAAATCCTTATTGCTATGAAATGTGTCGTTATTACTTATATTCTAAAGTGTTCCTGGGTATATCATAGCTTGACCTTGTACGTCATATGTATTTGAAGTATCCTCTGTTAATTTAATTGGTATTTTGTTTTTTATGAATTATATATAGCCTATATCAAGAATCTAACTATAGAAAGTCTCATATTTCAAACTTTGATTATGATCCTCTGTATTTCCTATTTAACTGAAATATAAGACTTTCAATAGTAAGTTTCTTCTATAGATTCAATAATTATTCTCCAGAAATCAGCTATTTTTAAACGAAAAAATACGTTTTTTCCCCAAAAACACTTTGATTTTGAATGAAATGTTAGTAAAACATATATAACCTGATAGAGTGTGAAAAGTTACACTAGAAAATAGCTTTCAATCATTGCTTTCATAACAAATAAGGGTTCTTTTAATAAATATACAGAAATCTGAGATTTCTGATTGAAAATACAGGTTTCTGTATAAAATAATTAATTTCGAGGATTTTGCAAAAAAATAAGAATATAAAATATATGTCATTTGAAAGAGGAGACTTTAAAGATGTTTTTTAAATCATCATTGAACGATCATATGCAATATTGAGGAGCTGAGAAACAGGAATAAATTAAAATTTCCTCAAATTTCTGTGAATTTTGGCAAAAATTCGACTTTTTTACCCCAAAACACACAGTAAAAATAGGAATTGGAACTTGCAACTTATTTCATCTGAAAGAGCATCAAAAATACTATATATTAACACTTTTCAATTTTTAAAAACATCAACCATATAAAAGTTATAATTTTTTTCCTATTTTCAGTAATTTTTGACTAAAAAAACATGTTTTTCCCAAAAAACACCACTTTTGCAATGGAAATTTCCATGAGACAAATTTTTATCTGAAAGAGCGCAAAAAATGCTACAAAGTTAGGCCGGTTTTGGAGGATCAAGGGGGGGGGTGCACCCAACCCAGTGATACATCCCAGACTAATATGTATGTAATAAATGTATGAGAAAAATTTTGAAATACTGACGGCAAAATATTATCAAAATGAAAGATTTCTAATACAAATTCATGATATATTTTTTAAATATTATGACAACAAAAGGGGAATTCGGACTTAATCTTACGAAATATATATATAAATAACAAAAATTTAGCAATGTTTCGGTCCTCCTACCAAGTTTGTGTTTTTGTGCCGATCGTTTCACAAATATGGCCGCCGAAGGCTCTGATTGGCTGACGCATTTTTGACATCTCCTCTGCACAGAATCTTCTGAAACCTTACAGGAATTAAGCAAGTACATTTTTTTGTACTCGAGGTCCTCTATGAAGTTTAAGGTTTTTTTTGCCGATCAGTCAACAAATATGACCGCCGATCGAGGGCTCTGTATAATTGGATGACACATTTTTGGATGAAACCTTAGAGGAAGCAAGTACATATGTACTCAAGGTCCTCTACCAAATAAGTTTTTTTTTCGCATGCCGACCGGTCAAAAATATGGCCGCCCAGGGCTCTGATTAGATGACACGTTTTTGACATCTCCTCTGAAAATGCTACACACAATTTAACGAAACCTTACTGGAAGCAAGTACTCAAGGCCGTCTACCAAATTGTCCACTATCATTCTTTTGTTTGCAACTCAGGTGAGCGATGTGGCCCCCTTGGGCCTCTTGTTTAATTTTACAATATGGCACATGTTTTCAGGTATCCCGGTGCAGCTTTTGATTGAAAATATTCTATTATATTTACAGAATTTAGAAACATTAATTTTTGCAATTTAAAATAGATCTTTGATAATTTTTTCAATGCAAATGGCACATGACATCCATGTACTTGTTTAGAATTAAAGCCAGTGCACGTGCTCTATATATCCTGGATGCTAATTCAAGATTGACCTCGTTTCCGTATGTGTAAGAATAACACTAGCTGTCTTGTTAACCTTAGTTACAACATGATTTGTCTGCATGTCTTTCCCTTCAACATGTTCAAGGCAAATGTTGCCATACCAAGCTTATTTTCCTTATGCTGCATTTAATTACACTGTCAGGCACTAAATATTCGAATACCAATTTTCCATTCGAATATTCGCGCAAAACTATTCATTCACGAATATTCGAACATTCGTACATTCGTTTCAGCTCTAGTTTTAAAGTTAAAGCTGTTTACGCCAAAAACCTTTACAGTCGTTAATGATACCAAGTATTTTTTGTTCAAATAAATCAAATGGTCAGGCATGTAATTTTGAGGACTCTCTTGGAAGTCCTTGTTATAACAGTAGTAAGTACTGCACAGATCAGCGTCAAGATGGTGGACAAGCTATGACGTACTCGCCAAGATATATAATGTTTCCGAGAGGTAGCCATCACCCTATAATGGACCTGCTGGTATGGACCAGGTGGGTTTACTACCTTTTTTAGTGAGAAGTGAAGAATGAGTGCCTTTGATCTTAATACAGGTATTTCTACCTTGCCAGAGGTAATGACACACGCTAGATCACAAAGCAAGGGCACAAAGCAAGGGCACAAAGCCCGTTTCTCGTAGGGACAGGATCAGCGTTCATAGCCCAGTCATCATACGAGGGGAATTCTAGCTAGATTTAGACGTTCAATTTCCATTTCCTTCTTACTGAATAAATATCTCTCAAGAAATGCCTTGCAACTATTATTCATCACATAGTTTAAACATATTTTATTTCATAATAACATGAAATAGGATTGATCCATGATCACATAAAAATAACATAGCTTCTGTTTTGTCAGATTATTTCTTACAAGGTAAAAACAATAGCTCTAGTTTTTTTTACATATAGTTCCTTCATACATTACTATCCTTAAATTTTTACCTTGAACAATTTCTTCATTCTGTTATATCAAGAATATTATTTATATGACCACTTTCTGTCAGCTTAATTCATATTGCCATTTTTTTACAATTGTAACTTAAACTGCTAAAACATCAGTTCGCAACAGCAAAAATAATTCCCGATTTGCAGTGCATTTAAAGCTTGAGTCTGACACAGATTATTCCGTCATGACCGTCCCTCATGTAAACGTGCCATCCAGGGAGCCCGGCTCCACCCTGGGACTCCAGTCCTTCTCGAGTGTAGAATTGCGGCAGAAATGACCGTGGTCCTGGTCCTAGATTGACCAACACGCCCAGTAACTGACCACTGTGAGCATAGTGATACAGATTCTCTCTGTAAAACTGACTCTTTTTTTTGTTATATTGAGAAACTGAGGCAAGGAATCCACCTAAAAGACAAAATAATGCATGTGAAGTTTTTACATGTAAATAATAATATTCTGATTCAATAGACTCTTTCACATAGATGTCTATCCGATTCACTTTTGTCTCTTCGTAGGACAATTTTGCCCACCAGAACAATCAAATAACATCATCCTACACAATGTATGCTATATTACATGTATTTAAAGCAGAATGACATTGATTATTTTAGTGGACATAATTGTCCTCTGAAGAGACAAAAGTGAACCAAATGGACAATAGCAGGCATGAAAGGGTCATTTTTTATAATCTAACCCCTAATTAAATTTAGTAATTTTCATTATGTCAAAAAATAAGGAGAGCCTTGAGGATATTTTTTTAACATTTACGTAGACAAAAGAATTATATATAAACCATCTATACACATCTATATGATGACTTTGATAAAAGCATCTTTTCAAACCAAGAGGCCTGCTTAATATAGGACTTATTCCCCTTTCAGCACTACTATGAGAACACTAGAATCAATGACATGTCAAGTCAATGGTTAATTTTCATGCACAGAATTGTCAGGTTCCCAAACACCGGACATCAAACTGGTGTCAGACATCTTGCAATCCCTTGACTAACATTCTGTTAAGCACATCATATCCCAATATGGGTGGAACTTAACTAACATCCTGTAAAGCACGTCATATCCCAATATGGGTGAACTTAACTTACATCCTGTAAAGCACGTCATATCCCAATATGGGTGAACTTAACTAACATCCTGTAAAGCACATCATATCCCAATATGGGTGGAACTTAACTAACATCCTGTAAAGCACGTCATATCCAAATATGGGTGGAACTTAACTAACATCCTGTAAAGCACGTCATATCCGCATATGGGTGGAACTTAACTAACATCCTGTAAAGCACGTCATATCCCAATATGAGTGAACTTAACTAACATCCTGTAAAGCACGTCATATCCCAATATGGGTGAACTTAACTAACATCCTGTAAAGCACGTCATATCCCAATATGAGTGAACTTAACTAACATCCTGTAAAGCACGTCATATCCCAATATGGGTGAACTTAACTAACATCCTGTAAAGCACGTCATATCCCAATATGGGTGAACTTAACTAACATCCTGTAAAGCACGTCATATCCCAATATGGGTGAACTTAACTAACATCCTGTAAAGCACATCATATCCCAATATGGGTGGAACTTAACTAACATCCTGTAAAGCACGTCATATCCCAATATGGGTGGAACTTAACTAACAGCCTGTAAAGCACGTCATATCCCAATATGGGTGAACTTAACTAACATCCTGTAAAGCACGTCATATCCCAATATGGGTGAACTTAACTAACATCCTGTAAAGCACGTCATATCCCAATATGAGTGGAACTTAACTAACATCCTGTAAAGCACGTCATATCCCAATATGAGTGAACTTAACTAACATCCTGTAAAGCATGTCATATCCCAATATGAGTGAACTTAACTAACATCCTGTAAAGCACGTCATATCCCAATATGGGTGGAACTTAACTAACATCCTGTAAAGCACGTCATATCCCAATATGGGTGAACTTAACTAACATCCTGTAAAGCACGTCATATCCCAATATGAGTGAACTTAACTAACATCCTGTAAAGCACGTCATATCCCAATATGGGTGGAACTTAACTAACATCCTGTAAAGCACGTCATATCCCAATATGGGTGGAACTTAACTAACATCCTGTAAAGCACGTCATATCCCAATATGAGTGAACTTAACTAACATCCTGTAAAGCACGTCATATCCCAATATGGGTGGAACTTAACCAACATCTTGTAAAGCACGTCATATCCCAATATGGGTGGAACTTAACCAACATCTTGTAAAGCACGTCATATCCCAATATGGGTGAACTTAACTAACATCCTGTAAAGCACGTCATATCCCAATATGAGTGAACTTAACTAACATCCTGTAAAGCATGTCATATCCCAATATGGGTGAACTTAACTAACATCCTGTAAAGCACGTCATATCCCAATATGGGTGGAACTTAACTAACATCCTGTAAAGCACGTCATATCCCAATATGGGTGGAACTTAACTAACATCCTGTAAAGCACGTCATATCCCAATATGGGTGAACTTAACTAACATCCTGTAAAGCACGTCATATCCCAATCTGGGTGGAACTTCAACATGTTCAATGGAACCAAATTTTATGGTGTGTACATGTAGTCTTAGCATCATTACAAATATAGGATCATCAGAGATGACAGCGCTCACCTCTACAGCATCACTGTCCCATGACCCGCATCTGTACCTACATTGCACAAAGTATTTCCAGATGCATTCACATAAGTTTGGTTGATAAAAATTCAAAGACGGCTGGAAATGAAAATTCTAATTTTACCATACCTGGTCAATCAAGCGTGAAATATAGGTCAGATGCAGCATCTGTACAGTGCATTGCAGTAAGCATCCTCAGATACATCACCAACACAAGTTTTTTTATTGATCTAGGACTTAAAATAGGACAGAAATGGACCTGTACCATTGTACTTAACCTGATTGCTCAAGCATGAAATGTGGGTAAGATGCAGCATCTGTACCATGCATTGCATTAAGCAATATCAGATACATCACCCACACAAGATTTTTATTGATCTAGGACTTAAAATAGGCCAGAAATGGACCTGTCCCATTTACCTAACCTGCTCACTCAAGCATGAAATGTGGGTCAGCCTTCATACCATGCATTGTAGTAAGCATCCTCAGATGCATCATCCATTACAAGTTTGGTTGATGTAGGACTTATAGTAAGGCAGGAATGGACCTGTCCCATTTTACCTAACCTGGTCAATCAAGCGTGAAATGTAGGTCAGATGCAGCCTCTGTGCAATGCATTGTTGTAAGCATCCTCAGATGCATAATCCATGCAAGTTTGATTGATGTAGGACTTATCATAAGGCAGGAATGGACCTGTCCCATTTTACCTTACCTGCTCAATCTAGTGTGAAAAGTGGGATAGATGCAGCCTCCGTACATGATGATGATGCATTGTTGTGAGCATCCTCAGATGCATCATCCATGCAAATTTGGTCGATGTAGGACTTATAGTTTGGCGGGAATGGACCTGTCCCGTTTTGCTAAACCTATAGTGCGGACGCCGACAACTGGGCGATAGCATAAGCCCCCCTCTACTTCCTCGAGGTGAGCTGAAAATCATTCCAAGGAATGCATATGGCGCCTGCAAAACATAGCGACACTCAGGAATCACTTTTATAGGGTGTGACATCCTTGTGTGACAGACAGACAGACGGACAAAGTGATCCCTAAGAATCGCTATGCATCGCAGGCGACACAAAAACTCTACTATTTAAAATATGCCGGATTCTGCTTCGCATTCGGTACAACAATAAGATGCCTAGATGGGTTTAACTGCTCACCTTGTTCACTGAGGAAGCACACCTCCTGTGCTTGTCCTGGGATAGCTAAACTTGCTGTTACTGTGACTGGATCTAAATCCTTAACATCTCGCTCAAACGTGCTGCAAGAAAATTTGTGAGCAATTCATCATTCATGTAACAGCAATATCCCTTTAAGGTATTTGGGGTATAATGACAACAACATTGAAAAGCTAGAAATTATGTACTTCCTGTCAGATCCATATATCTTACATATTTTCAGATATTTGATATTTTTAATGTTTCATTCAATTCACAATGAAAATGTATGGTTCCCGAACATTGCCGAAGTCGTGTGTTTTTGGCAAACTTCGTAATATTTAATTGTTCTGTTATCAAAACAACCGGAAGAAGAGTATTAAACTCTTTTAAGATGCCTTAAAATTCAGGATAGTTTTAATCAAGTTTGTAAAGGTAATTTTTGGGATTGTATTTTTCTTATTGTACACACTCCTAATAATGAGAATTGATCTGGGACCATCTAAGGCAAAGTCATGTACTTTCAGCTCAAAATTTCCATATATTGTGGCGAGAACAGAACACAGACAGAATGAAAGACAAACAAAGAGGACAATAAAAGTTCCCTCCTTGCATCATATACCTCTACATGATACTTGTCAATCTTGCTTACAGTATTATTGCCTTTGCAACTTCAAAGCTGACTTAACGCTTGGCTTTCTCTAAAATCTCCTCTAAAGACCAATGAAATGAAATTTATTGTTGATCGATCTATTAGGATCAATGATACCCCCTGCCCTGCATATTTTACATATAAGCAATGTATAAAAAGTTTGAAGGTGCACAATTCAACACAAAATTGAGGAACATGACCCTTTATTTGAACTTGACCTGTATTTCTCAATGTAAAGCTATATCTAAGATATATATATATATATACCCTGTTACAGTTTTCATTTAAATGTCAGGCAAGCACAAAATATTGATTTTTTTTCCAAGTTTGAAGGGGCACAACTCTGCATAAAATTGAGCCATATTCAAACCTTACCTGTAATTTTTGGTATAATAGCTACATTCAAGAAATGAATTTTATTATCTGTAACAGTTGTCCTCCTAATGTCCAGAAACCACAAAATTTTGAATTTGTCTAATTAAGTTTCAAGGGGCATAACTCTGCACAAAATTGAGGGACATGACCCATATTCAAACTTGACCTATATTTATTGGTGTAAAAGCTATATGCAAGAAATGAAAATTATTATCTGTAACGGTTTACCTTTAAATGTCCGGAAACCACAAAATTTTGAATTTGTCTAAGTTTCAAGGGGCATAACTCTGCACAAAATTGAGGGACATGACCCATATTCGAACTTGACCTGTATTTCTTGGTGTTAGAGCTATATCCAACAAATGAATTGATTATCTGTAACAGTTTTCCTTTAAATGTCCGGAAACCACAAAATTTGGAATTTCTCTAAGTTTCAAGGGGCATTACTCTGCACAAAATTGAGGGACATGACCCATATTCGATCTTGACCTGTATTTATTGGTGTAAAAGCTATATGCAAGAAATGAATTGATTACCTATAACGGTTTACTTTTAAATGTCTGGAAACCACAAAATTTTGAATTTGTCTAAGTTTCAAGGGGCATAACTCTGCACAAAATTGAGGGACATGACCCATATTCGAACTTGACCTGTATTTCTTGGTGTAAGAGCTAAATGCAAGAAGTGAATTGATTAACTGTAATAGTTTTCCTTTAAATGTCCGGAAACCACAGATGGGACAGACGCACGCACACACGAACAGACAAGTGCATCACTATATACCCCCACCATTATATGGCGGGGTTATAATAAGATATCATGAAAATATAGAAGCTTAATAGTCAGTCATCATTATTGCAATGGCAGGTCAATGTAATTGGATGGTTTTTATTGAACTATCTCAAATAAAGTTTTCATACATGTTTTCAACAGAATTCCTATTTCAATCTTGAACCCCGACTATCAAAGTCATAAATCTTATTACTTTCACACAGAGAACTTGACGTCTTGTGAACCAAGTATATCTTTTCATTCGATGAAATAAACAGTGCATACTCACTTAACATCAGTCTTCAATATGACTAGATGATAGTCAATAGCAAGTGCTGCCCTCATGAACCTCTTTGTTGGAGTCTCTTCAAAAGTTTTCTCCCCTAGCACTTCAAATTTATTAAATTTTTGTGGGAAATGAAGAGATCCATCCACAATTGGTATGGACAATGGACTGCAACAAACAAAGAGCACAATAAGTTAATTTGCTTATGAACTGCTCATAATATTTATTTAATCTGACCCACATTCAATCATGTGCAGTCAAATTAAGAAGTATATATTCTGCCATCAAAGTTTTTATATTTAACTGCATTTGTCCTCTTTTTCATAACCAGAATCTTCAAACACTGTACTCCCGGGAGGCTCCCTCTTTTGATTCATGCATGGACTGATCTGAAATGCATGGGCAAATGCAAATCTTTTTTCAACCATCATTTCTATTTTTTTTATTCAACCACGTACATTATTTCATATATTCAGTTTTAATCCTTCTGTAATGTCCTTTTTTACAAGAAGGGTATATGTACGTCTTTTCATTCATTTCTAGGAAAAAAGTTAAATTCACTGATAGCAAAAATTGTAGAATAGATTATAGAATAGACAAAAAAAAGAATAAATCAAAATAGAGTAATCTAGAATGAAATTGTAAAATCTTTTAAAAATAGAATACAATAGAATAATCAAGAATAGAACAGTATACAATAGAATTATCTAAAATAGAATAGTATACAATAGAATATTAAAATAGAATACTGTAAAATCATTTATTTTCGTGGGTCTAAAATTTCGTGGTTTTGGGGTAGAAACTAATTTCGTTGACATTTAATTTCATTGATTTCTGACTTCCAATTTTTTTTTCATAAAATAAAAGAATATGATAAAAGAAATCAAACATCGTACATCTGTAAAACTTATATGTCACGGTAGCTGTACGTATTGCAAGTATAAACGTCGTATAGTGTATACTTAGACTATGTCTTCCTTTCTATTGTTGATGGTAATAACCGACCGATTACACAAAATGGTAATTGAAATATCGTCAGAAAATAATCTGTATCAAAATGTTTCTTTTCTTTGCCAAGTTTGCATTCTCATAATATAATACGTAGCTACGATAAAATATTCATCCGGAAAGTTGAAATCTAATCTGAAAACAAATTTGCATTTTGTAAGAACGGATAAAACTCGCTAAGTACCTCGAGCTTAAATAACCCTCGCAAACAATCTGGCTTTATTCATTTCTTTTTAATTCAACAGCTTGTCCGAGCACTGTCGGATGATATGCAATGTTTTATGTATTGCGGGTGTCAACAAACAATCACGTGTTTGGCCTTTTAATTGTTTGTTTGGTTTTGACCGTAATTAGAAAGTAAAAAAAAAAAAATTTGACTTCATATTATGCAGCTAATGGACAAAGGATAATGGTTGATTGATTTCCAAGTGTAATGGTTTTAACACTGGGTCCATGCAATATAAGTATGCAGACTTTTATCTCCAGCTGTTTATACTACACATTCAAGATTTCTACGGACAGTTAAATTTATAAAAATGAACACTGTCAATAGTGTACGACACGGTCAATAAATTATCTCAATTACATATCTATACCTATCAAAGTCAAAGCAAATGTCCATCATGGACTTAATAATTCGTTGTTTTTAAGCACCCATGAAAATAACGAAACTAAATCCCCCACGAAAACTTATGATTTTACAGTAGTATACAATAGAATGAAACAGAATAATCTAGAATAGAAGATTCTAGAACAGAATAGAATAGAATGGACTAGAATAGAATGTATAAATATACACAAAGTAGTATTTCAACCATTAAATGGTTACAATAAAATTTGAAATATTCATCTCCTAACCTGTAAGTCATGTCTTTTCTAGGATAAGAATCAATGAAATCTTGACCAGAAATCTCTGACCAGACTGTAGCTCTCCTGTAGGTTGTTTTGTTTTATTCACTGACATTGACAATTGAATAAGACATATACTGTAACACATAAATTTTTTTTTTAAACCAAAGATCATAGGGAGCAGGAGTTCAACTATAATATCCCTCACAAAATCCATAATATCCGAGATATAGTATTTCAAAAAAGAATGCCACACCCATTTTCCAAGATCCTAAGGGCCAAAAGCTGCTAGCTCAAATGAACTTACAAAGACTACAGATCCTTCATATTGCATGAAGAATTAACTCTTCATCACTAATAGCTTTAGAACAGTTGAGAGCACGATTATATATGCGATCCACTCTCTATGACCCTGGGGGTCAGGGACTCAAACAAAATATCAGGTGCACAACTAGACCACAGACCCTTTATATTGCAAAAAGAATTAATTCTCCATCATTTATTAAGTGCCAGAGGAGTTGTGAGCACAAGATTACATAGTTATATAGGAGAAAATAACCACACCCATTTTCTAAGACCCTGGTGGTCAGGGGCTCAAACAAAATATCAGGTGCACAACTACACCCCAGACCCATCATATTGCAAAAAAGAATTAAATCTCCATCATTTATAGAGTCAGAGAAGTTGTGAGCACAAGCTTTCATAGATTTTCATGACCACACCCATTTTCTAAGACCCTGGGGCCAGGGACTAAAACCAAATGTCAGGTGCACAACTAGACCACATACCAAGTAGGATGAAAAAAGAATTAACTTTCTATCTCCAATGGTTTCAGAGGAGTTGTGATCACAAGAATTGTTTACGGACGCCGGATGCCAAATGAAGGGGTATATCACTTAAGCTCAACTTGTCTGAGACCAGTAGAGCTAAAAATCTTACCTTATACTTTTCACTACAACTGGAATTAATAATGAAGATGCAGCCTCCATAAAGACAATGCTATTTATTGTAAGAAGTACAAGCATCTCGCCAAGTTCTCGGAAATATCGGATAATTCCATACATGGAAATCTCACTAGTATTACGATTGCAAGAACTGTTCAAGAATCTGTAATGAAAACAATTACGAGTCAATGAATTTAAACCTCATGATATATCATTGCATTTGAAAGTACAATATCTTTTGCTCATCAACTATGAGTTGATGAATTTAAACATCACTGACCTGAGTTGCAAACAAAAGAATGATAGTGGACATTTGATGAAGGCCCTGTAAGCCAATAGGCACAAAAACAAAACTATGTATAGGATCATGAGTACTTGCTTACAGTAAGGTTTTGCAAAACATGAAAATTATGCGTCAGCCAATCAGAACCCTTGATCAGCGGCCATGTTTGTCCACCAATCAGCACAGAAAACACAAACTTAATAGAAGACCTTAAGTACTTGCTTCCTGTAAGGTTTCGTCAAATTCTTGCTAGATGACCTTGAATACTTGCTTCCTCTACGGTTTTTTGAAATTCTGTGCAGTGGTTGCAGAGGAGATGTCGAAAATGTAAAAAGTTTCTGCCGGATGGACGGACGCCGGACAGATGGCACACTATGACATCAGCTCACTTGAGCTTTGCTCAGGTGAGCTAAAAAAAAAATCTATCAAAATTGCGTTTCAAAGCACAATATCTTTTGCAGAGGAGGGAAGGTCAAATAAGTATCTGGGCAGCAAAAAAAAAAGAAAGACAAGTTTTATTCTATGGAACACTTTTACAAAATTTAAAGTATTGTTCATGTCAGTATCTAAATTTGACATAAGTTCCTTTTTTTAAGGAAATTAATTCACTTTATACAAAACTAAAACTTGTAACATGTACAATTTGATATTAAAAACTATATTCTGTACATGCGTTTATTTTAGGACAACCAACTTTTGTGGAATTAAATGGGATAATTGGGCAAATAGACATAATACATTACAAGTCATATAAAAGCACAAGTCATGAAGTAGCAACATGGTAACTAGTGATCTCTGAAGCGGTATTCTGCTTTTAGAGTGGGAAAAAATTCAGTCTGCAAGAAATATGTACAAAAGACTTGCCATAAGGATTAGCTAACATTAGGGTTACTTTCCATCACAAGTTTTGGGATGTGACAATTCCAAGTTTGACAAACATGTACAACAGGATGAAAGACAGACAATCAGACAGACAGAGAAAAAAATCAAGGTCGTCAAATAGGATATTTCAAGGAAAATGTGAAGGGCCTAATGTACAAATGTCATATACTCAATTTATAGGTTGTTCAAAAGAATCTTTGTCATCTGTGACAGTGACTGTAGATGAAAGAGAATTTTAAACCTTGATATGGTTTTTCACAAATCGCTGTTGATGACATACAGAGGGACTATCTGTGTGTCTATAATCCAGTACCCTCTCGCCTCTTCACATCAGCATGCAACCAAAACTTGCCCCGCCTCTTTAACGAGTGTCCACACTTACCCTGTGCCCTTTTGGACGTAGAAGAATCTATCTTTCAGCACTAAAGGTGTCACTTTTTCTTCTACCACTGAACAATCGACTGCATCAAACTGCTGACCAAACTTGTCATAAACTACGTAACTGAAATAAATAATGACTGGTATTAGAAATGTAGTTCCAATGTAGTATTTATTTCAATGGCAACACTGAGCTTTGTATTGTATACTATATGTATTAACATTAAAACTAATCAGCTAAACATTTGGATGGTATATTTGATTCCTCTACCTATAGCAGTCATGCATGTATCATATACATGTATACACTGTCCGCCCAACTCCACAGAATGAAACAATTAAGTCCAAATAATAAAGAAATGTACAAACAGACGTAATAGAAATATACAAAGATGGACAAACAAACAAATAATTTGAAATGAAATTACATATAAAAGTTATGTATCTTTAACTCTTATGCAGTTCATTTCTTTAAACACCATATATACATGTACGTAGACACAAGGTAGACACAGATTTTTTCATACATAACAAAGATCATAAACATAGGGTTATCAAAGATTACATAGCTCGCCTATACAGGTTTTTGTCAGAAATCAGAATAAAGTTGTTGAAAAGTAGGTCAAAGTCCAAGGTCAAGGTCACTAGGTCAAAGGTCATAGTCTCAAATGAAAGGTCACGTCACAAGGTAACTACATGTGAAATATCAAAGCCCTACCCCTTATAGTTCAAGAGATATAGCCCAGGTTAAAGTTTTGTCTACGGACAACAACAACAACAACAACGACGCCGAGGGTATGGCATTAGCTCTCCGGACTTTTTCGTCCCGGCGAGCTAAAAATGTTTATATGTTGGTGAAATCTTGGTAAAAGTGAGATTCCAACCAGCAACGTTGTTACTTGCCTGAAACCTTAACCACTAGACAACAGCACCGAGGACTCTCATGAAGTTTGCTTGTTATAAGAGACTATGCTTGATCAAGTTTGGCATATTGACTTAATGGCAAATCTTAGACACATTACAAGAGTGATCAATATAATGTACTATATGTACCAATATACATTACAGATGGTACTTAATTCTGTCTTTTCAATTTTACAGTCCTACCTTTGATTTGTGCAGGTATCTGATGTAAAAGGATCGTGACGTCATTAAATTCCTTTGAAAACATCATACATTGTATGTGTCACCCTGTTTCACTGAATTCCATGCTGGTTTCTATAGAATTTGATGATGTCACAACGCGTTGACGTCAGATACCTGCACAAATGGGAAGTAACTCTTTAGTTCCAAAAGACCGAATATACATGTACCTGGTCCCATGCAGCGTAAACATGTTGTGGGCCTTACTCCAAACTTGTCGTGGAATGACAGGTAACTGACTCTTTACTATAGAGTCGCTTGTTATTAAACTGTATTCCAAGAAATCTCTTCTGCTTTCACAGTTTATAAACTGAAAATAGAGAGAAATTAATCACTTCTATTATACGCATGTAAGGTTTAGTTTTAAGATTCTTTTTTTTTTAAGACAAAATTCATACATCAAGGTCAACATTTGATCAAACTCAATGTTCAAAATCAAAAGTAAGAAGTTCAGAATACCAAATCATACCTGTCAACTTTGAAATTTTGAAAAGAGGGAGATCTCCCTCCTTGGCACTTGAAAAAGAGGGAGATTGCACGGTGACCCCATTTTGATACATTTTGAATGAATCGCTACTTTTTGTGCAAAATCAATTTTCATTGTGCTGACATTTCAATTCAAAAACATTTATAAACTATGAAACATGTATCAATAGTTTATGGCATTCTATACATCTTTTCTTACATTTTGTCATGCAATTTCTCATGAAATGCTCTGAATGTTGCTACTTACTGTCCTGTTCACTAAATCCAGAGCACCCTGTTTTGGCAATTTATTCGGTCATCTGAAGAATTTTCCTATGAATAAGAGTTTCCGAGAATTGACCTTCTTTAGTCGTAACTGGAAATGAACTTCAACTTAGGCACGGTCCATTTGATATTCTGGGGGGGGGGCTTGGGTTTTTTTCGAAAAAAATAATTTTGCTCTGAATTTTGATGAAAAAAATAAATTTGCTTATGGTGTGACAGAAAAAAATAATCTTGCTCTTACAAGTAATCTGAATTTGAAGAATAACCATAAAATTCCCTTAAAATTCCTGAAAATTTTTCGGCTCGCTTCGCTCGCCGCAGTTTTTACTTTCTATAGAAAAATTTTGCCTCGCTTCGCTCGCCATACTTTTCTTCTATAATGGCAAGTTCATATTTGAAAATATCAAAAGAATGCATGTGAATGAAGCAATTAAAATGCTTAAATACATTATCAATATAATTTATTACTATTAATAGATACATGTATCACCATAGTGTCTTTTTTATATACAAGCTAATGGAAGGAGAATTCAAATAAGTTTTTCACTAGTTTTCATTTCTACATGTAAATACTTGCATCAGGCCCTCTTACATGTTACACGACCTTACGTACATTTTGTTTACTAAAAATTATATATCACATATTGTAAAGATCTTTCATCTCTCTCAGTTTAGAAGTGAATACAAGTTTTACATAAAAATAATGTTTGGAGTAATTTAAGTAAATTTAAAGAACTTCTATTGAAAAAATACAAACATTCTTAATATTCACATCAATTCTTATAAAAAAATTTCCTTGCTCCAACTTTGCAAGAAAAAAATAATTTTGCCCCGGTCCGGGGCGAAAAAAATAATCTTGCCCCAACAAAAAACCCAAGCCCCCCCCCAGAATATCAAATGGACTGTGCCTTACCCTATCAGCAACCTTAAAACCGCAATATGAAAAATAAAATGTCTACGGGAAATTTCCATGTTAATTTCAAGCCGCCGCCATATTGCTCTGATCCGTGTCAACAATGGTAAACAGTGACGTCAAAGCTCGACGTCACAAATTTTCAGCGATTTTACTATACAAAATCCCCGTAGACTTTTTATTTTCCGTCCTATTTCTAACTTAATTGCCGTACAGCCGAAACAATGGTATTTTCTGTTACGACTAAAGGAGTACTATAAAATTGATATCTTTTTGGAAGATGACAGTATTCTATTTTAGAGAAAACCGGGAAAACAGGGTGCTCTGGATTAAGTGAACAGGACAGTAGAGTGATTTTCTTTGGTAAATATGCCAAGAGGGAGAAAGAGGGAGATTTGGCCAAAAAGAGGGAGATTTTGGGCTCCCTCAAGGGAGGAATGCCAAAGAGGGAGATGAGATCAAAAAGAGGGAGTCTCCCTCCAAAAGAGGGAGAGTTGACAGGTATGCCAAATAGGATTTCTTGTTATGAAATTGTACATTGTTTCTGAAAGTTACAGTTTCAATATGGAAAGTAAAGTCAGAGATGTATGTGAAGCACATCACTCCGTTAGCATGCTATCCTTTGTTTCTAGGCCGAGTCAAGGTCACATGACAAAACCTTCAAGCCTGCAGAAACATGTAAATGTACATCAAAGTTACATGACAACCTTATGACTTATTTTTCAAAAGGTATACTTAAGGTTAAACTTATGAAAGTTTCGGACATTCTTTATAAACATTTAACTGAGAAAGGACAAAAACAAAATTAATACCCTACAATCTTTGATGCCAGGGTATAGTTAAGTTAATTTGGAGAAAGACTAGAGGACAGGACGACATTTAGATTTCCGGTTCATAAAATTACAACATTACATGTAAGATTATGTTAGAACTTGGTCTTTTCAATAAACAGATTTACTTCCCTGAGTTTGGACGTTGTATGATGTTAATGTATTCGGTATTTTCGAAAACCAGAGTTACTTCCCGTTTGGGACGGTATCTGACGTAGACTAATTGTGACTTCATTAAATTCTATGGAAACGGTCCTAAAACTCTGGAAAATGACTGTAAAGAAACAATGTTACCATACCATTTTCATGACGTCATAATGGTTTTACGTCAGATACCGTCTTAAATGGGAAGTAACTCTGTATTCCACAAAGACTGAACGTGTAATTTTCACATGGTTCACGAATCAAGGGACATCATGAAAATTTACCCCACGTGAAAATAACAATCTTTGTACTCTTATAAAGGCAGAGATGATTAAAAAGAAAATATTTCCCCCAAGCATAGTTACTTCTTGATGTGATAATCGCTAAATTTCCCAAAGCGCAAATAAACCATGTTTACAGTATATGAAAGAATGTAATTTCTATAGAAATGTTATATTCATGTACATGTCTGAAGCACATTTTCCCTGAATTTTACCCTTTTCATCAAATTTGATTATGTAACATGAATTTTACGTTTTTTAATCAAATTTGATGACGTCACAATTGGTCAAATAATGTTCAAAATGAGAAGGAGGACTGTATAACAAAAATTATATACATTCTTCAATGCATATTAACAAAGATGTTGTAAAGGTGATCAATTATAAGCATTGCATTGAAGAACTGATTTACATGTGTTGATTGATTTATTTGGTAAAACAATGTCATATAGCTACATGTACAAACAAACAATTGATCCTTGAATTATCACATTTCAATGATCACTATATCAAAATAAGTAAATATATATACATTTGACTTATAATTATAAAATAGCAATCCAAAGGATGCTTGTGTCGCCTGCAAAGCAGCTTTTTTTTTAAAGTGGATCAAATATGTAGGTCAAGTTCACTTGATTCCATATAATTGATATCAGTAGTAAAGTCTTGTCAAATAAAATTCACATGTGAAATATCATACAATGTACCTCTTACTCAATGATTAAAAGATATTGTCAATCTCAATTTTCAGAAAAGAGGGTCAATCATCTAGGTCCAGGTAATATTTCTAGGTAAAAATTTTGGCAACAACAGAAAGGTATCATCATAAGAATTACATGTGTGAAATATTACGCCCTATCATTTACAAATCAAAAGATTAAGCCAATCTTAATTTCTTTGAAAGGTCTAGTTACAACAAATAAACATATGAAATATCAAAGCCCCTTCAATTACCAATCAAAAGATGTAGCCAATCTTAATTTTTTGAAAAAGTAGGTCAAATATCTAGGTCATGGTCATAAAGTTAAAAATTATTGTATGTTTAGAGAGGTCTTGCTACAATGAATACACATGTGAAAAACTTAAGCCCTTTCACTTACCAATCAAAAGATGTACCCAATCTTAATTTTTTTTTTTAAAAGTAGGTCAAATATCTAGGTCAAGGGGATGAGGTCAAAAATTATGGGACATATAGAAAGGTCTAATCACAAGTAATATTCATGTGAAATATCAAAGACCTATCACTTACCAATCAAAAGATATAGCCAATCTTAATTCTTTTGAAAAAGTAGGTCAAATTTCTAGGTCAAGGAGTCTCAATCATGCTTCACCAACCCAGCGAATTTGAAAGCTGTCTGATGTATACGAAGTAAGTTACATATGTGAAAGTGTGACGACCAGAAAGTGCGACTACCAGACAGACAGACAGGCGGATGGATGCTGTTCAAAGTGATCCCTGTATGTCGCTTTTGCATTGCAGGCGACATAAAAATTGAGTATCACAGGGTAAATTTGTGTACCATGGCTAGCCCATGAAGCCCCTGGGCTTATTTCCTATGGGGTCCATTAAGATTATACATATATAATTACCATAGCGAAGTGTCTTTGATCCAACTTTATAAATAGTAATATGGTCTTCCCAAAAACAAGTGGCTGCTTTTCAAACACAAATATGAATGGTGTCCCTTTGAACTGCGCTTTGGCTCGACTTCTAACCAATTTTCTCCGATTGTGCTTGGTAAGCTTGTACTTGCTCTCCAGGAAAGAATGTATGGTATCATATTTTCCCTATAATACAGGATACAAATCTATATAAAACCTAATGTAAACAAAAACAAAGCAAAAACAAAATATATCACAATGAAAAAACAGAGGATGTACAGCTCGACACCCTTTCCGAATGGATAAAATCCATCAGAGGGTTACTTTTATCTTGAATTTACCGATTAAAATCAACTATGAACACCAGATTCAAGTCTATATTTAAAGAGCCTGATGTTATCACAGAGCTTACCTACCTCCAAGAACAGTATGTCATCACACCAGCGGACAAAGCCTCAAATAATTACACATTTACTTGCAAAAAGTACTATTTCGACAGTTTAGTTAAAGAATTGGGTTTAAATTCGACAAATGGAAATCCCACTTACACCCAAATAAACCTTTCTGTCTCTGAAATAATAGATAACCACAAATCAGCTTTTGCTTCCTTTGGCTTCGTCACTAACAATTTAGATTTATATTTACCATACTTATACTGCATACCTAAAATGCATAAGAATCCCTATGCAAACAATGTTTCATTGCTGGTTCCTCAAAATGTTCTTCCAAATCTGTATCGATCTTACTCACCAAAGTTTTATCTGAAATCAAATCTGGGCTTCAAAAATATTGTTCGACAGTATATTCTTGCAGTGGTATCAACAAGATGTGGATATTAAAAAATTCGAAGGAACTTTTAGAACATCTGAAATCCACTCATTTTAGTAGAGTCCATTCGATCAAAGCCTTTGATTTTTCGACACTTTACACTACAATTTCACATTCTGAATTGAAAGAAAGACTCGCAAAAATTATAAGTAATGCGTTTACAAGTAAGAATGGTAATCGCAAATACAAAATTATTGTTGTTAACTATGACAAAACCTACTTTGTAAAAGAAAAGTCCAATTCTGAAAATAAGTACACTGAAACAGATATTATTCAGATGTTAAACTTTCTGATCGACAACATTTTTGTGGTGTTTGGAGGAAAGGTCTTCCAGCAAATTGTTGGAATTCCAATGGGGACCAATTGTTCCCCACTCCTTGCCGACATTTCCTTCACTCGTACAAAGCTGAATTCATTCAATCTTTAGTCTCTGAAGGGAAAAGATACTTAGCTTCTGACTTCAACCTCACTTAAAGATACATAGACGATGTGTTGTCCATCAATAATCCAAAATTCGCGGATTACCTGAGCAGTATCTATCCTTCAGAGCTTGAAGTCAAAGAAACTACAGAGACAAATAATTCAGCATCCTATTTGGACATAATGTTGTCCTACGACACTGATGGTCACATGAACACCTCACTCTATGACAAACGTGACGACTTCAATTTCAGCATCACAAATTTTCCTTTTCTGAGTAGCAACAATCCCTTCATCGTCTGCTTATGGCGTGTTCATATCTCAGTTGATACGCTATGCCAGAGCAAGTACCAAATATATGGATTTTGTTCTGAGAGCAAGGCGTCTTTCAGATAAGCTTCTCAGTCAGGGATATGTATGTGACCGGCTAACATCGTCACTGAGGAAGTTCTACGGTCGATATGGGGAACTCGTCATACACTAAGATGTCCCACTCTCCAGAATGGTGGATGATATTCTGTCATAGACCATTTGAACCATCCAACCAAAGATTTTACTCTTTGTCTTCCGAAATGAAAGAAACCGGATGTGACAGTTGTGACCGCATTGAAGCAGTGGCTGTTGCATGCAAGCAGGAGATGCTTACTCTTCCTGGTCACCTGGTCTCAATCCCATATCGGGAGTTTGCTTCTTTTCATATGGTGGAGGTTTTTGTTTGTTTGCTATGGTTCCTGTTTTATCCTGATATTGTATGCCTTCAGTTTCTAATTTTTTGAATTATCGATTTTGTGCTGTATACAGGGATATGGTCATTATCCATATTGTCATTGGTAATCACAGATTACGACGCTCACCTCGTGGCGCCAAAATTCAATTTAAACATATTTCTAAGTACATGTATATTGGCTTTTAAAGGCAAAATCATTCAAGCAGAGAAAGTAGGTCAAGGTCATGTTATAAAAGTTTGATCAAAGATATATCCAAAATGCAAATTTAGTACATGTAGCAGTTATCCTTTGCTCAATATTGGCTCTTAAAGGCAAAATCACTCAAGCGGAAAAGTAGGTCAAGGTCATTTGATCAAAGATACATATGATATGCAATTTTAGAGCATGTAGCACTTATACTTTGCCCAATAATTGCTTTAAAAGGCAAAATCACTCAAGCAGAAAATGTAGGTCAAGGTCATTTTATGAAAGTTTGATCAAAGATACATCTAATAACCGAAGTAAGGATGATTCATTGGAACCAGTAATGTTAGAAGAGCTTCTTGTTGAAAGTAGGGTGAACAAACT
This sequence comes from Pinctada fucata, assembly GCA_028142955.1. Lineage (NCBI taxonomy): Eukaryota > Metazoa > Mollusca > Bivalvia > Pterioida > Pteriidae > Pinctada > Pinctada fucata. Next base: position 37,917,788 of record AP027111.1, on the reverse strand, counting down.
TTCTGAACAAGACAGATTAGATCTAGAAAAGCCAATATCAATTGAAGAAGTTTCCAAAGCTGTCAAATCCCTTAAAAATGATAAAAGTCCAGGGCCGGATGGTTATACTGCGGAATTTTTCAAGTTTTTCTGGCCATATCTGAAACACTTTATTTATAGATCAGTATGCGAAGGTTTGCAAATCAGAGAATTGTCAACAACCCAACGTATGGGAATAATTCCTATCATTCCTAAAGGCAATAAACCGTGTGAATATTTGAAAAATTTGAGACCAATATCTCTTCTGAATGTATCTATATATAAGATAATATCTCATTGTCTTGCATCAAAAATAAAGAAAGTTTTAACATACCTCATTAATGAAAATCAAAACGGATTTATAAAAAAATAGATATATTGGCAAAAATACCAGAATTCTTTATGATATAATATGGAAGGTCTATTCGTAATGATCAACTTTGAAAAAGCCTTTTACTCCGTATCGTGGAGATTAATAAATGAAGTTCTGAATTTTTTCAATTTCGGTCCAAATTTCGTAAATAACATATTAAATTGCCTGCACAACTTCAAATTATGCGCTATTCAACATGGTTACTTCTCCCCATTCTTCACATTTGGCAGTGGATGAAGAAGGGCGATCCCATCTCTCCATATATATTCATATTATTATTTATTTTATACATGTACATGTAATATCACACTCAGATTTTGGAATCAATTAGCTATCATTTTAAGAAATATAAACTCCAACTTCCCCGCTGATAAATAGACCATTATTTTTGGAAGATGATATGAAAAACACAACTCCATTATAAACTTAATACTTATCTTAGCAAAGAAATACATATTTACGAAAAAAAATGAACAAAAGTATCATTGATATTAGTAGCTTTCTAATTTCATTGAAGAATTATTCAAACCTCGAAAAATTGCATATATAAATGAAGAGGGGATCTCCCAGAATATGATTGTAGATGGTAAGAAATCAATAAGTAACATAATTTCACATTGAGGTGATTCGTAATTTGTACATTGACGGTATGAATCGGAGAGTGAAAGAGAACATACATGTATGAATGAATCATGTCATGTATATCTTATATGTTTTTGTGAAAAAAAAGATACATCCAATATGCAAGTTTGGTACATGTAGCACTTATACTTTGCTCAATATTGGCTTTTAAAAGCAAGTGGAAAAAGTAGGTCAGATGCTGCACCCAATGCAATGGTCCATCTCTGCATCCCAAAATGAAACTCTTGTGCAAGTTTGGTTACTGTAGCGTCAGCACTTTGTCAGATATTGAGCTACCCAAAACTTCTTAACCAAGTCACAATACTGAGCTACTCCAAACTTCTTCACCAAGTCACTCAAGCAGAAAATGTAGGTCAAATGTAGTATCCGATGCATGGGTTCACCTCAGCATCCCAAAATAAATCACTTGTGCAAGTTTGGTTACTGTAACTTTGCCAAATACTGAGCTACCCCAAACTTCTTAACCCGACGCGGACGGGGACGCGGACGTGTGGGGGTATAGCATAAGCTCACTCAACTTCGTCGAGGTGGAGGTGAGCTAAAAACATGTGCAAAAAATTTTTTTAAATGTTGCAAAAATTTTTAACTGAACTGTTATACATGTATAAAACGTATAATAAATAACAAGAAACACTCAATTTCTCAACAAAGTTTCCACCCCTTGGCCTTTATCAATTGGACACATAGTTATAATATTCCGATAGGGCCTTTTTACCACTGAAACTTGTGAAAATGATCGAGTGACTCAATGAATTTGAAATCTTGCTAGCCTTGCAATTCTTGTAAAAATTATAAAAATATTAGTGAAATCATAATGTGATAAATGTAATCATTTTAATCGTATTAATAAACAAATTTATTGTTCCATGATGATAATGAACACTTACTGCCGGAGGTAACGTCCAGCCTTCATCATAACTCTGTTTAATAATAGCCGATCTTTCTTTCAGCATATCTTTGCTGTAAAATACATTAATCTGTGCTGCTTCTTTTTGATAATTCTGTAAAATGACAAAAACAAATAAATCAAGTAACCATTTCATTTTAAGACAAATCCAATTGAAAAGAAATTTCAGTCTTATAGTACTAGTTTCATTAGCAAATTTGAAAACATTAGAGCCTCAGGGGTCACAACGCTCATCTGATACCCATGTAAACTCTAAACATATCAACATTGTATTATGAAAGTGTCAGTGTCAGGATTTGAACCCACAACCCTGGGTCTACCGGTATATGCACATAAATCTTTTTTTTTTAATTCAAAAAAATGCCAAAATATAAAATTTAGGCATAAAATATATATCACAGTATTAAGGTGGCTCAATAATCCAAGAATTCTTTGTCAGAGCAAAAAAAATTATTCTGTTTATTTGACATTCATATCTGATGATTTATATTTGTAATTAAGATTACATATTATCGTTCATTTGATTGACTAGTGGTCCTCTGAATATACACGTGTAAACCAATTCCGACATCTGTCGCAAAACAATGAATTTTGATAGATAAATACATGACATAGGGATAATAATTCCACATTGAAACCATTCTTGTGATTATTTTCACCATGATATAATCAAATATGTCTATTTCTTTAAAGATTATGCTTTCAAAGAGTGAAATAGCTAAAACTGTTCCCAAAAAGTAGGTTTTGTGCACATCCCACCCAAAATGAAAAATTAATCTGCGGTAAAAAAAATATTGTCATCAAAGTGATAAGAAGTCTTTGTCAGAACTTACTTTCTTTAACATATTTCTCAACGACAAACTGTTCAGCAAAAAAAATATAAAACATAGGTAATCACAGATTACAAAGCTCACCTCGTGACAGCAAAATTCAATTCAAACATATTTCTTAGTACATGTATATTGGCTTTTAAAGGCAAAACCACTCAAGCGGAAAAAGTAGGTCAAGGTCATTTTATGAAAGTTTGATCAAAGATACATCCAATATGCAAGTTTGGTACATGTAGCAGTTATACTTTGCTCAATATTGGCTTTTAAAGGCAAAATCACTCAAGCGGAAAAAGTAGGTCAAGATCATTTTATGAAAGATTGATCAAAGATACATCCAATATGCAAGTTTGGTACATGTATCACTTATACTTTGCGCAATATTGGCTTTTAAAGGCAAAATCACTCAAGTGGAAAAAGTAGGTCGATGTCATTTTATGAAAGATTGATCAAAGATACATCCAATATGCAAGTTTGGTACATGTATCACTTATACTTTGCTCAATATTGGCTTTTAAAGGCAATATCACTCAAGCGGAAAAAGTAGGTCGAGGTCATTTTATGAAAGATTGATCAAAGATACATCCAATATGCAAGTTTGGTACATGTATCACTTATACTTTGCTCAATATTGGCTTTTAAAGGCAAAATCACTCAAGCGGAAAAAGTAGGTCAAGGTCATTTTATGAAAGTTTGATCAAAGATACATCCAATATGCAAGTTTGGTACATGTATCACTTATACTTTGCTCAATATTGGCTTTTAAAGGCAAAATCACTCAAGCGGAAAAAGTAGGTCGAGGTCATTTTATGAAAGTTTGATCAAAGATACATCTAATATGCAAGTTTGGAACATCTAGCACTTATACTTTGCTCAATATTGGCTTTTAAAGGCAAAATCACTCAAGCAGAAAAAGTAGGTCAAGGTCATTTTATGAAAGTTTGATCAAAGATACATCCAATATGCAAGTTTGGTACATGTAGCACTCATACTTTGCTCAATATTGGCTTTTAAAAGCGAAATCACTCAAGTGGAAAAAGTAGGTCAGATGCTGCATCCGATGCATGGGTCCATCTCGGCATCCAAAGATGAATCACTTGTGCAAGTTTGGTTACTGTAGCATTAGTACTTTGTTAGATACTGAGCTACCCCAAACTTCTTATCCAAATCACTCAAGCGTAAAATGCAGGTCAGATGCTGCATCCGGTGCATGGGTTCACCTCAGTATCCAAAGATGAATCACTTATGCAAGTTTGGTTACTGTAGCATCAGTACTTTGTCAGATACTGAGCTACCCCAAACTTCTTAACCAAGTCACTCAAGCGGAAAATGTAGGTCAGATGCTGCATCCGATGCATGGGTTCACCTCAGCATCCAAAGATGAATCACTTGTGCAAGTTTGGTTACTGTAGCATCAGTACTTTGTCAGATACTGAGCTACCCCAAACTTCTTAACCAAGTCACTCAAGCGGAAAATGTAGGTCAGATGCTGCATACGATGCATGGGTTCACTTCAGCATCCAAAGATGAATCACTTGTGCCAGTTTGGTTACTGTAGCATTAGTACTTTGTCAGATAATGAGCTACCCCAAACTTCTTAACCAAGTCACTCAAGCGGAAAATGTAGGTCAGATGCTGCATACGATGCATGGGTTCACCTCAGCATCCAAAGATGAATCACTTGTGCCAGTTTGGTTACTGTAGCATTAGTACTTTGTCAGATACTGAGCTACCCCAAACTTCTTAACCAAGTCACTCAAGCGGAAAATGTAGGTCAGATGCTGCATCCGATGCATGGGTTCACCTCAGCATCCAAAGATGAATCACTTGTGCCAGTTTGGTTACTGTAGCATTAGTACTTTGTCAGATACTGAGCTACCCCAAACTTCTTAACCGGACGCGGACGCGGACACGGACGCGGACACGGACGCGGACGCGGACGAGGACGCGGACGCGGACGCGTAGGGTTATAGCATAAGCTCACTCAACTTCGTCGAGGTGAGCTAAAAAGTACGGGGGGAGGGGAGGGAAGGGGAAGGGTTCTCAATAATGTTTAAAGAAGGGGGCAATTCTGAAATAAGTAACAGAGCAGATGAAATCTCTAGATATAGTTATACAGCTTACAATCATTATCTCAAACTCGGTTATCCTGACATTCCATTTATCTCGAAGTCGAGCGGCGGTCCCAACTTTTTTCCTTCAAATTCTAACCAATATGACTTCTGATAACTCGAAATCGACTATCTCGAAATTTTTCTTATCTCGAAGTCCAAAGTCACTTTCTTCATGTATTTTATACTCGTTTAAAAGTCGAAGTCCTAATGTCTGTATGAACAAACCAATTAACGTACCAAATAATAGTGAAATAGCATGGCAAACAAACAATCATAGGTACCAGTAACAACGGTTGAGTGATTCGCTGTTGACTTATCGACCGTGACATCAATTAATTAAGGGGGATTACAATTAATTAAATAAAAATATCATTGTGGCAAGAAAGATATGTGCATGTTTCCTTCATAAAAATTGCATTGTTTTTATGTTGAAATTCTTATAAGAAGCGACAGCTAAAAAACAAAAACAAACAAACAAATACCAAAAAAATTTACAAAATTCGCAAGATTTATTGTAACTGAGCAATTTGAGCGACAATGATACTGACAATCTACAAAATATAATCCATACAAAAAATGTCATACACTAGGAGGAAGATAAAATACAAGTTAATTTAAGTGAAGAATGAAAACATGTATGACATTGAAATCTAGCAGACGAAAAATTAGATTAGTGTAGAACAAATGTCTTCATCGTACTGGGGTCCTTTGATGACACATTGAAAATGATCTAAAACTCTTGAAGGTTAAAGGCACATGACAGATTCATAAAACAACCAATCTGGTATTATACCAGGGACAAGGCGATTGGTGCGGAAGGGGGGAGGGGTCACACAAAGAATAAAAATATCTGACGTTCTCAATGCACCTTCTCATAAAATTTCAGTGTTAAGAATACGTTTATGGCACTTCTAGAATCATTTTTACGTTGTGAAAGAAAATGCCTGTTTACATTGTCAGCATGAGTAGCCTTTTAAACCGCAATATCTATTGTATAAAATACAACAGAAAAACGATTCTTTAAGCCTTATAGATGGTACAATACATTCCAAAATATAGTGTCAATTCAACTGACATTTATCTCGAACTTATGTCGAAGTATTTTCAGTGGGCCAATCGACTTTGAGATAACAAGTGTCATCTGTATTTTAAAAGGCGTTAACAAGATAAAATAAAATGCTATGATCGCTGAGCGATATTAGTCCCCTACCGACAGCATATATCTATATCCTGCAACTCTGCCTATGAATTACTCCTCAATTAAACAAGAGTTTTAATTAAACCATGCAGCTTAGTTCTGAGGTTTTATCTGCTTTATCGATTCGAAGAAGAGGTCAGGCATGACGAAAGTTGAACTTGCTCTGTAACTATCCAAGACTAAGCTGAGTATCAAATTTTACCTGAATATCTCTAATTTGTTGCAGAAAGAAAGTCCGGAAAACTGACAAAAACTGAATTGTGCAAATCATCAAGAGGCATAACTCCTCAAAAATGAGGTTAAGCGTAAAAAAAGTCCTTTTCTCTGTAACTATCCAAGACTAAGCTGAGAACAATTTCACCTGAATATCTCTATTTGTTGCAGAAAAAATGTCCGGAAAACTGAATTTTCCAAGTCATCAAGGGGTATAACTCCTCAAAAAATAGATCAAGCGTGACGAAAGTTGAACTTGCTCTGTAACTATCCAAGAGTAAGCTATGTATCAAATTTCACCTGGATATCTCTATTTGTTGCAGGAAAAAGTCCGAAAAATTGTCAAAAACTGAATTTTCCAAGTCATCAAGGGGCATAACTCCTCGAAAAAGAGGTCAAGCGTGACGAAAGGTGAACTTGCTCTGTCACTATCCAAGAGTAAGCTGTGTATCAAATTTCATCTGCATATCTCCATCCGTTGCAGAAGAAAATCCAGAAAACTGACAAAAAATGAATTTTCGAAGTCATCAAGGAGCATAACTCCTCGAAAAAGAAGTCAAGCGTGACGAAAGTCGAACTTGCTCTGTCACTATCCAAGACCAAGCTGTGTATCAAATTTCATCTGAATATCTCCATCCGTTGCAGAAAAAAGTCCGGAAAACTGACAAAAACTGAATTTTCAAAGTCATCAAGGGGCATAACTCCTCTAAAAATAGGTCAAGCGTGACGAAAGTCGAACTTGCTCTGTAACTATCCAAGACCAAGCTGTGTATCAAATTTCATCTGAATATCTCCATCCGTTGCAGAAAAAAGTCTGGAAAACTGAAAAAAACTGAATTTTCAAAGTCATCAAGGGGCATAACTCCTTGAAAAATAGGTCAAGCGTGACGAAAGTCGAACTTGCTCTGTAACTATCCAAGACCAAGCTGTGTATCAAATTTCATCTGAATATCTCCATCCGTTGCAGAAAAAAGTCCGGAAAACTGATATTCAGACAGACGGACAGACTGACAGACAGACCGAGAGGAAACTAAGAGTCCCCTTCGGCGTTGCCGGTAGGGGACTAATAAGCAGGTTTTTTTCAAAGTACAAACATAGGGTAATCAGAGATGACAGCGCTCACCTTGACGGCATCATTGTCCCATGACCAACATCTGTACTTACATTGCACAAAGTATTTCCAGATGCATCATCCACATTAGTTTGGGTGATAAAAAATTCAAAGAAAGCTGGAAATGAAGAGTCTAATTTTACCATACCTGGTCAATCAAACGTGAAATATAGGTCAGATGCTGCATCTGTACAGTGAAATGCAGTAAGCATCCTCAGATGCATCACCCACACAAGTTTTTTTATTGATCTAGGACTTAAAATAGGCTGGAAATGGACCTGTCCCATTTTACTTAACCGATCGCTCAAGTATGGAATGTGAGTCAGATGCAGCATCTGTATCATGCATTGCATTAAGCATCCTTAGATGCATTATCCACACAAGTTTGGTTGATGTAGGACTTATAGTAAGGCAGGAATGGACATGTCCAATTTTACTAAACTTGTCACTCAAGCATTATATGTAGGTCAGATGCATTGTTGTAAGCATCCTTATAAAGGCAGGAATTGACCTGTCCCATTTTACCCACCTGCTCACTCGAGCATGAAATGTAGGTCAGATGCAGCCTCCGTACCATGCATTGTTGTAAGCATCCTCAGAATCATCATCCATGCAAGTTTGGTTTATGAAGAACTTATAGTAAGGTGGGAATGGACCCGTTCCATTTTACTGTACCTGCTCACTCAAGCATAAAATGTAGGGCAGATACAGCCCCCGTACCATGCATTGCAGTAAGCATCCTCAGATGCATCATCCATGCATGTTTGGTTGATGTAGGACTTATAGTAAAGCAGGAATGGACCTGTCCCATTTTACCCACCTGCTCACTCAAGCATGAAATGTAGGTCAGATGCAGCATCTGTACCATGCATTGTTGTAAGCATCCTCAGATGCATCATCCATGTAAGTTTGGTTGGTGTAGGACTTATAGAAAGGCGGGAATGGACCTGTACCATTTTACCTAACCTGCTCACTCAAGCATGAAATGTAGGTCAGATGCAGCCTCAGTACCATGCACTGTTGTAAGCATCCTCAGATGCATCATCCATGCAAGTTTAGTTGATGTAGGACTTATAGTTTGTCGGGAATGGACCTGTCCCGTTTTGCTTAACCTATAGTGAGGACGCCGACGCCGGGCAATAGCATAAGACCCCTCTACTACGCCGAGGTGAGCAAACAAAGGTGGTTACAAATCGCCAGGTGTCAGAGATACAGAAATATGAATAAAAGAAATAGAAAAACATAGGTAATCACAGATTACGAAGCTCACCTCGTGACAGCAAAATTCAATTCAAACATATTTCTTAGTACATGTATATTGGCTTTTAAAGGCAAAACCACTCAAGCAGAAAAAGTAGGTCAAGGTCATTTTATGAAAGATTGATCAAAGATACATCCAATATGCAAGTTTGGTACATCTAGCAGTTATACTTTGCTCAATATTGGCTTTATAGAGCAAAATCCCTCAAGCGGAAAAAGTAGGTCAAGGTCATTTTATGAAAGATTGATCAAAGATACATCCAATATGCAAGTTTGGTACATGTATCACTTATACTTTGCTCAATATTGGCTTTTAAAGGCAAAATCATTCAAGCAGAAAAAGTAGGTCGAGGTCATTTTATGAAAGTTTGATCAAAGATACATCCAATATGCAAGTTTGGTACATGTAGCAGTTATACTTTGCTCAATATTGGCTTTATAGAGCAAAATCTCTCAAGCGAAAAAAGTAGGTCAAGGTCATTTTATGAAAGAATGACCAAAGATACATCCAATATGCAAGTTTGGTACATGTATCACTTATACTTTGCTCAATATTGGCTTTTAAAGGCAAAATCACTCAAGCGGAAAAAGTAGGTCGAGGTCATTTTATGAAAGTTTGATCAAAGATACATCTAATATGCAAGTTTGGAACATCTAGCACTTATACTTTGCTCAATATTGGCTTTTAAAGGCAAAATCACTCAAGCGGAAAAAGTAGGTCAAGGTCATTTTATGAAAGTTTGATCAAAGATACATCCAATATGCAAGTTTGGTACATGTAGCACTTATACTTTGCTCAATATTGGCTTTTAAAAGTGAAATCACTCAAGTGGAAAAAGTAGGTCAGATGCTGCATCCGATGCATGGGTCCATCTCGGCATCCAAAGATGAATCACTTGTGCAAGTTTGGTTACTGTAGCATTAGTACTTTGTCAGATACTGAGCTACCCCAAACTTCTTATCCAAATCACTCAAGCGGAAAATGTAGGTCAGATGCTGCATCCGATGCATGGGTTCACCTCAGCATCCAAAGATGAATCACTTGTGCCAGTTTGGTTACTGTAGCATCAGTTCTTTGTCAGATACTGAGCTACCCCAAACTTCTTAACCAAGTCACTCAAGCGGAAAATGTAGGTCAGATGCTGCATACGATGCATGGGTTCACCTCAGCATCCAAAGATGAATCACTTGTGCCAGTTTGGTAACTGTAGCTTAGCAATTTGTCAGATACTGAGCTACCCCAAACTTCTTAACCAAGTCACTCAAGCGGAAAATGTAGGTCAGATGCTGCATCCGATGCATGGGTTCACCTCAGCATCCAAAGATGAATCACTTGTGCAAGTTTGGTTACTGTAGCATCAGTACTTTGTCAGATACTGAGCTACCCCAAACTTCTTAACCAAGTCACTCAAGCGGAAAATGTAGGTCAGATGCTGCATCTGATGCATGGGTTCACCTCAGCATCCAAAGATGAATCACTTGTGCCAGTTTGGTAACTGTAGCATTAGCACTTTGTCAGATACTGAGCTACCCCAAACTTCTTAACCAAGTCACTCAAGCGGAAAATGTAGGTCAGATGCTGCATCTGATGCATGGGTTCACCTCAGCATCCAAAGATGAATCACTTGTGCAAGTTTGGTTACTGTAGCATTAGTACTTTGTCAGATACTGAGCTACCCCAAACTTCTTAACCGGACGCGGACGCGGACACGGACGCGGACGCGGACGCGTGGGGTTATAGCATAAGCTCACTCAACTTCGTCGAGGTGAGCTAAAAAGTAAACGGAAGTGTTTTAAAACATTTTGACATTCAAGGTCAATAAGTGGACGTCACTCACCTCCCTAGTTCTCGATGATGCGTGCACTTATGTGTAAAATGGATATATCTTTGAACAAAGCAGGGTTAAAACTAAAATTCACTTGCTCAAAGTTAAATAAGTAAACTTTATATAAAATTTTTTAGAGAAACTGAACTTATGATATCTTTAAAATCTCCAAGAAATATCCTGTTTGATCATTGACTTAAATTTACTAAATACTTTATTTCGTTTCCAAGCAATAAGCGGTAGAAATTCCGATGATGACATTATAAAAACAATACGTTTACGGCAGAACCCAGGGTGTCTTATTTACGGTACATTTGACTATATATTTATTACACTCAGATTGTTGATGATAATTTTCTGGTTCCATCGATACCACACTTGTTTAAATCCGTCGAGAAACAAGTGAATTACAGTTTGAAGACTGAAACTGCACTCGGTCAAAAATTAAATTAAAGGTATTCAGATAATATGGATGTGCACAAAAAGCTGACAATATGGAAAAAGTGAAAAAAGAACAAAAATTGGAGTGTCGGTGCCGGGACTTGAACCGCAACCCTTGGGTCTATGTGCACAGTAAACATACATATTTATATTTTTAAAAATTCATAAAAATTCCAAAAAAGTAGATTATAGCATGTAATGTAATGTTTATCAAAGCAAATAGTAACTTTATAATAAACATAAATATGACAAACATGCACTAAAGGAGGGCAGAAGACCACACATATATAGTGTTAAAGAGACAGTTCAAAAATAAGCATTTCTGACATAGTCCGAAAAGATGTCATAAACACGTCAAAAATTTGACTTCAGGCTGAAACCAAAAGCAGCAACACTTGTTAAGAAATCCTTCTAGATCAAGATGCTTTTGGTTTGTCGATATGTGCTTCAGTTCTAAAGAAGTTTGTCAAAGGAGTTCCCCCCCCCCCCCCCCCCCCCCCCCCCCCCGACCTTCTTTTGACTAATGACGGATCCGGACGAAAAACAACACTTGTAGGGGGGCATGAGTACTTCATTCCTACCAAGTTTCATCAAAATGCATTCATTGGTCTTGAGAAGAAGTTGAAAAAAAAGTTTCGACGGACAGACGACGGACACATGACAGACGGATAACGGACGGACAACGGATGCCACACTGTGACAATAGCTCACTTGAGCTAGCTTCACTCCGGGGAGCTAAAAAAAAAGCATCCACGTGTGGCTGTTCGATGTAAGGTGCGAATAAAACTGTTAGACAGCATCTATTACACTTTAAGTTTTTGATAGTAAAATGGCAATTCTATTATAATAAATGTCTTATCCATACATTTGACGATAAAGTTGACTTTGGCCCTGTGCCAACTTAAGTTTTTGATAGTAAAATGGCAATTCTATTAAATGTCTTATCCATACATTTGACGATAAAGTTGACTTTGGCCCTGTGCCAACTTAAGTTTTTGATAGTAAAATGGCAATTCTATTAAATGTCTTATCCATACATTTGACGATAAAGTTGACTTTGGCCCTGTGCCAACTTAAGTTTTTGATAGTAAAATGGCAATTCTATTAATGTCTTATCCATACATTTGACGATAAAGTTGACTTTGGCCCTGTGCCAACTTAAGTTTTTGATAGTAAAATGGCAATTCTATAAAATGTCTTATCCATACATTTGACGATAAAGTTAACTTTGGCCCTGTGCCATCTGTTTTATCCCTGTATTTGGCAACAAAGTTTATTTTGGCCCTGTGCCCTTACCTTAATATATGTTTTATCCCTACATGTATATTTGATGACATTATTGATATTGGCCATGGGCCCTTACCTTATATAATTTATCCCTACATTTGATGACACTGTTTATTAGACCTTTATATATTACCTCATATGCCATCTCCCTACATTTGGCCACAATATTGATTTCGGCCATGGGTCCATTACTGCCCTTCCAATGAAATTGAAATATATGCCTTCTATGAGGAATTCCTTCTACTTTGTGGGAGTTTGCCCACAGTAAGCTGACGGTATTGCCCACATGGTCTCTATAAAGCTCAGTCATGTGAGGTATGCATGGAGGATCTGAAATAAAAACCAGAAGTCTCTGATGAGACTGAAGCTCTCCTGGTTGATTGCTTAAATTTAAATCTAAGTGCCACACTCATTTTTCCAAGACCCTGATATCAGGGGCTCAAACAAAATACCAATCTCCTATGCATGCATCCGATTTCAGTTCCGCTTTTCTTCACTTTGAAATCTACCTCTGCCGCCATCGCCTATTGTTTGTCTGCAAGATTCTTGCAGACTTGAACTGGGGCTTCATATTTGTAAATTAAGTATTGCAAGTATATACCAGCAGGTTTGACTACATTTCTGAGGTATACAGACTATATATGCAATGCTTTTCTTTCGATGCAATACGAATACAATGCAGTATCAGGGATTCTTTCTTCATTCGTACATTGCCAACACGATCAGCTGAGCGAGAAGTCCCCAGTAAAAATACAAATTCTAGCTATAAATCTAAACCTACCGTCTTTAGACATGAGTCTTGTATAAATTTTCCTACATCAAGATAAGAATCGTTTCCTTCATTGCCCATTTACTCGCCCCTAAACACTCAAATATGTGTCTCAGCCTTTGAATCTTTCGCAATGTTTACGTCAGAAGTCCAAATGACGTCACTGTGACGACATGCCGTACCTGTGATGCCTCTCGGGTTTTATCATTGCCTGAAATGGCGTAGGAAAATAGCGATGACAGCAAGGTTATATTGCAAGCCTGTGCCGCCTATGACCTTGTTGCAAGTTGACAAAATACAAGACCAGAGAATGATTAATATAATGGAAAAAGAATTAACTCTCTATCAATTGTACTTTCAGAGAGTTGGTGTTCACAAGATAACATGATAGAGTTAACATGCATAGAAGAAAATTACCAGACCCATCTTCCATGAATCTGTGGGTCAGGGGTTCAGACAATAGAAGTTGCACATCTAGACCACAGACTGTCTCAGAATAAAGCAAAAACAATTATCTTTTTATCAATTATACTTTCTGAGAATTGGTGTTCACAAGATTACATAGAGTTATATAGGAGAAAATGACCAAACCCATTTTCCAACACCCTGGGGTCAGGAGCTCAAACAAAATATCAGGTGCACATCTAGACCACAGACTGAGAATAATGCAAAAACAATTATCTTTCTATCAATTATACTTTCTGAGAATTGGTGCTCACAAGATTACATAGAGTTATATGGGAGAAAATGACCACACCCATTTTCCAAGACCCTGGGGGTCAGGGGCTCAAACAAAGTATCAGGTGCACAACTAGACCACAGGCCCATTATAATGCAAAAAGAATTTATTTTGTACTATTCACAGATTCAGAGGATTCGCGCTCACAAGAAAAGTTTAACGGACGGACGGACGGACAGACAGACAGACAGACAGACAGACAGACAGACAGACAGACAGACAGACAGACAGACAGACAGACAGACAGACAGACACAGGGCGATCGCATAAGTTCGACTGGTCTTTGACCAGTAGAGCTAATTACTTGTGCTCAATACTTGAGTACCTGTTGAAAGATACCTATAGTTCACTTTATTGTGAATTATTATTATTAAATTTGTTTATACATCTACAAAACACAGTGTCACATGTATTGAGACTATCTGTTTATATGTATTTCCTCAATGCAAAGTGATCGACATATACATGTACATTCAAAGAGAATAAACTTCATCACAATTGTCATAGCTCATTGCAACTGTATTTTATTATTCTGTATTTTCGAAAACATGAGTTATGTCCCATAGACAGACAGCATCTGACAAAGACTGATCGTGACATCATCAATCTCTACGGCAACCTTTCCTAAACTCTGGGAATTGATGGATTGAAATTGATGTTACCATTATACCAGTATAATGACATCATAATGGTTTTGTCAGATACTGTCTCAAATGGGGAGTAACTCTATGTTCCGAAAAGACTCAATATGAACTGAGATGAAAAGCAAGGCTATGGTATCAATTTGGCTCCCTTGGCTCCTTTTTTAGTCTATGTCTTATGTCAACTTTCTTATAAATTTGCATTTCAAAAAGGAGTGAATGTAGTACAGTAATCATATATGATGACAAACGGACAGATGTAAAGACCTGCATACATCTAAACGGTAAAACTACAATACCCATTACATCCCCCCTTTCCTATCTCAATTTTTTAAGGAAGTTAAGGCTGTACTTTTGAGAAAACAAATAATGCCACTACCATCATGCTCAATTCCTCCTTAAATTCCAATCACATCCCCCCTTACCTATCTCTTCCAAAGCAGTACGATCATTCCACGTTCTTGGACAAAGGGGCTCCAAAGATTTCCACGTTTCCATCTCTCCAGGAATATGATTCAAGATAAGAGATCTGAAAACCAGGATGAGGTAATAAAAATGTTATTAAAACAAGGGCTTGTCAAAGGAAAACCCAAGAACATGGTAATTTCTAAGATATCACACCCCAAAACATTACCAACATAATCAGTCTGTGTTTGAATGTTTTTTTCTTTTATTTTCTGCTAAATATTGATGTTTGAATACAATCATGTATCATCAATATTGGATTGACCGACACAATATTCTTTGGTCTGATGATACATAGCTCAATATAAAACTTTTGGACTGATGAAATCCCCAAATGTCCAACATTTTGCAGATTTCAAAGAAGTCTGATCTGATAATAAAAATAAAAACAACATAAGACTGGTTATTGTTTGTGTTAGATTGAATACTAGAAATAGTCCTCATAAAGTGAAAGACTTGTTTTTAAGTAATCTCCGCCTAAATATAGCATTTTTTCTGGTCTGCCAGTGAATGTGATGTAAGTGTCTGTCAGTAGGTGTGATGTCAAAGCTTGCCAGTAGGTGTGCTGTCAGTGTTTGCAAGAAGGTTTGATGTCAGTGTTTGCAAGAAGGTGTGTAGTCAAGAGTCTGCGAGAAGGTGTGAAGTCAAAGTCTGCCAGGAGGTGTGAAGTCAAAGTCTGCCAGAAGGTGTGTAGTCAGAGTCTGCCAGAAGGTGTGAAGTCAGAGTCTGCCAGGAGGTGTGAAGTCAAAGTCTGCCAGAAGGTGTGAAGTCAGAGTCTGCCAGAAGGTGTGAAGTCAGAGTCTGCCAGAAGGTGTGTAGTCAGAGTCTGCCAGAAGGTGTGAAGTCAGAGTCTGCCAGAAGGTGTGTAGTCAGAGTCTGCCAGGAGGTGTGAAGTCAAAGTCTGCCAGGAGGTGTGAAGTCAGAGTCTGCCAGAAGGTGTGTAGTCAAAGTCTGCCAGGAGGTGTGTAGTCAGAGTCTGCCAGAAGGTGTGTAGTCAGAGTCTGCCAGGAGGTGTGTAGTCAGAGTCTGCCAGGAGGTGTGTAGTCAGAGTCTGCCAGGAGGTGTGAAGTCAGAGTCTGCCAGGAGGTGTGTAGTCAGAGTCTGCCAGAAGGTGTGTAGTCAGAGTCTGCCAGGAGGTGTGAAGTCAAAGTCTGCCAGGAGGTGTGAAGTCAAAGTCTGCCAGGAGGTGTGAAGTCAGAGTCTGCCAGGAGGTGTGAAGTCAGAGTCTGCCAGAAGGTGTGAAGTCAGCATCTGCCAGGAGGTGTGTAGTCAGAGTCTGCCAGAAGGTGTGAAGTCAGCATCTGCCAGGAGGTGTGTAGTCAGAGTCTGCCAGAAGGTGTGAATTCAATGTCTGTAAGTAGGTGTGATGTCAGTGTCTGTAAGTAGGTGTGATGTCAGTGTCTGTTAGTAGGTGCGATGTCAGTAGGTGATGTCAGTATATGCCAGTGATGTGATGTCAGTGTCTGTCAGTAGGTGTGATGTCAGTGTCTGTCAGTAGATGTGATGTCAGTGTCTATCAGTAGGTGTAATGTCAGTGTCTGTCAGTAGGTGTGATGTCAGTGTCTTTTAGTAGGTGTTAGGTAAGTGTCTTCTGCCAGAAGGTAAAATCAGTGTCTGTCAGTAGATGTGATGTCAGTGTCTGTCAGTAGGTGTCAGGCCAGTGTCTTCTGCCAGAAGGTGATATCAGTGTCTGTCAGTAGGTGTCAGGTCAGTGTCTTCTGCCAGAAGGTGATATCAGTGTCTGTCAGAAGATGTGATATCAGTGTCTGTCAGTAGGTGTTAGGTTAGTGTCTTCTGTCAGAAGGTGATATCAGTGTCTGTCAGTAGATGTGATGTCAGTGTCTGCCAGAAGGTGTGATGTCAGTGTCCGTCAGTAGATGTGATGTAAGTGTCTGCCATTAGGTGTGAGGTCAGTGTCTGCCAGTAGGTGTGATGTCAGTGTCTGTCAGTAGATGTGATGTCAGTGTCCGTCAGTAGATGTGATGTCAGTGTCTGCCATTAGGTGTGAGGTCAGTGTCTGCCAGTAGGTGTGATGTCAGTGTCTGCCATTAGGTGTGAGGTCAGTGTCTGCCAGTAGGTGTGATGTCAGTGTCTGCCAGTAGGTGTGATGTCAGTGTCCGCCAGTAGGTGTGATGTCAGTGTCCGTCAGTAGATGTGATGTCAGTGTCTGCCAGTAGGTGTGTCTGCCAGTAGGTGTGATGTCAGTGTCTGCCAGTAGGTGTGATGTCAGTGTCTGCCAGTAGGTGTGATGTCAGTGTCTGCCAGTAGGTGTGATGTCAGTGTCCGTCAGTAGGTGTGATGTCAGTGTCTGCCAGTAGGTGTGATGTCAGTGTCTGCCAGTAGGTGTGATGTCAGTGTCCGTCAGTAGGTGTGATGTCAGTGTCTGCCAGTAGGTGTGATGTCAGTGTCCGCCAGTAGGTGTGATGTCAGTGTCCGTCAGTAGATGTGATGTCAGTGTCTGCCAGTAGGTGTGATGTCATTGTCTGCCAGTAGGTGTGATGTCAGTGTCTGCCAGTAGGTGTGATGTCAGTGTCTGCCAGTAGGTGTGATGTCAGTGTCTGCCAGTAGGTGTGATGTCAGTGTCCGTCAGTAGGTGTGATGTCAGTGTCTGCCAGTAGGTGTGATGTCAGTGTCCGTCAGTAGGTGTGATGTCAGTGTCTGCCAGTAGGTGTGATGTCAGTGTCCGTCAGTAGGTGTGATGTCAGTGTCCGTCAGTAGATGTGATGTCAGTGTCCGTCAGTAGGTGTGATGTCAGTGTCCATCAGTAGATGTGATGTCAGTGTCCGTCAGTAGGTGTGATGTCAGTGTCCGTCAGTAGGTGTGATGTCAGTGTCCATCAGTAGGTGTGATGTCAGTGTCCGTCAGTATGTGATGTCAGTGTCCGCCAGTAGATGTGATGTCAGTGTCCGTCAGTAGATGTGATGTCAGTGTCCGCCAGAAGGTGTGAGGTCAGTGTCTGCCAGTAGGTGTGATGTCAGTGTCTGCCATTAGGTGTGAGGTCAGTGTCTGCCAGAAGGTGTGATGTCAGTGTCTGCCAGTAGGTGTGATGTCAGTGTCTGCCAGTAGGTGTGAGGTCAGTGTCTGCCAGTAGGTGTGATCTCAGTGTCTGGCAGTAGATGTGATGTCAGTGTCTGCCAGTAGGTTTGAGGTCAGTGTCTGCCAGTAGGTGTGAGGTCAGTGTCTGCCAGTAGGTGTGATGTCAGTATCTATAAGTAGATGTGAAATCAGTGTCTGTCAGACCGTGTGAGGTCAGTGTATTCTGCCAGAAGGTGATATCAGTATCTGTCAGTAGTTGTCAGGTCAGTGTCTTCTGCCAGAAGGTGATATCAGTGTCTGTCAGAAGATGTGATATCAGTGTCTGTCAGTAGGTGTGAGGTCAGTGTCTTCTGCCAGAAGGTGATATCAGTATCTGCCAGTAGATGTGATATCAGTGTCTGTCAGAATGTGTCAGGTCAGTGTCTTCTGCCAGAAGGTGATATCAGTGTCTTCTGCCAGAAGATGATATCAGTGTCTGTCAGTAGATGTGATGTCAGTGTCTGCCAGTAGATGTGATGTCAGTATCTGCCAGTAGGTGCGATATCAGTGTCTGTCAGTAGATGTGATGTCAGTGTCTGTCAGTAGGTCCGATATCAGACAGGAAATGGGCATCCCCCTTTGACAATATGTACCTGCAGTAATTAATTACAAAGTTTGAAATTCAATTCATTTAAGTGACTGAATGTCATGAAAAACTGAAAGTTTTTCAATTGCCAATGTACAGGTTTAATCTAAACATGAATTATATTTATATGTATGGTGTATCTGAACAGTTCTAATTGTAATTCCATTACAAATTCTAAAACAAGAAATGATAAACATACCACAAATAATATATTTTACTATACCCTGTAAGAGGATGAAGACTGATTCCACGTATTGGAGGTAACTGAAGCATCATATCTCCAGTTATATAGCCGTCCCGATTAAATCGTAGATTCAACTCTCTACTGCAGATGTCTGCCTCCAACGGAGTTCTATTAATAGAAATAGAATGTCATTACGAAATTATTGAGTTGCTTTATTGATTGAATGTCATGCAAACTTCTTTATAAGTGCAATAAAGCCTCATTCACGCAGCAAGATACGCCCGTTGAGATTTTTGTTTACAACATCAAAATATCTAAGTCCCTTAACTCCATAAAGACAAATCGGATGAACCTGAAATTCAAAAATTCTCTCTACAATCTAATCATGATGTAGAAATATCATGGAAATCTGTTGATATGTATTCAAGTTATTGCGTTCCATGTGCCTGTATGTCCATATAACCCCCCCCCCCCCCATTACACATAATTTTTGGATTATGTAACAAAAACTTTAAAAACCCATTACATATGTAAAAGAATATCCTTTCTACTTGAAGTATACAAAATTTCAAAACATTTCGACCAGAAATAGATTTTTAAAGAATTTTTAACAATTTTAGTATATTTTCATGGTATTTAAAATATCTAAATCCCATAACTCCGTAACGACAAATTGAATGAATAAATAAAATGAATGAATGAATAAAATGAAGAAATATCATGTAAATCCGTTGACGCATATTCAAGTTATTGCGTTCCATGCTCCTGTATTTTGCCCTTAGCTTAACATGTATGTGCAGATAACCCCCCCCCCTCCCATTACACATAATATCTCGTTTATGCTACAAAAAAATTGAAAACCCATTACATATGTCAAAGAACATCCTTTCTACTAGGAGTATATAAAATTTCAAAACATTTCAACCAGAAATAGATTTTTAAATAATTTTAAACTATTCTAGTATATTTTCACTGTATTTTAAAAATCTAAGTCCCATAACTCTGTAATGACAAATGGGATGAACCTGAAAATCTAGGGCAGCTTCCTCTCCACAGCCCAATCATAATGAATTAATATCGTAAAAATCAGTTGACGCATACTCAAGTTATTGCGTTCCAATAGCAGACGGACCGACTTTGCCATACCATAACACGACCTGTCAAATGACAGGCGTATAAAAATTCTTACAACAATTGGAAAATTCTTAGAGGAGTAAATAATAAGATTATAATTTTCAAGCTGATTCCTAATTAAAGCAGTAAAAGAAACTATCACTTCATTTACAATTCAGTTTTAATGTAATTATTGCATCCTAAAATATCATAAACAATGCTCATTTACATGATGGAATCAATTTTCACAAAAGCAATGGGTTGTGATCAAGAACTACGACCCTCGACAAGTGTACTCATAAGCTTGGCTCATTGTTAATTTATCACATCTTCATTCGGAATTTCTTCAATTTAGTGCATTGTATAGACTAAAATATCGAACAAAATCCCATGAGCTGGATTTGACACAGGTACCTGCTGGTCAGCAAGCTAACATGGCAACATTACCCTACGGAGCATTTGAGTAACCATATGTTTATTTTTTAACTCCATCTCTAAAGTCTGAAGTAGATTTCCATAGCAATCAGCCAACTCTCCCTCTTTTGGAGGGTCAGACTCCCTCTTTTTGATTTCATCTCCCTCCTTGTAATTCCTCCCTCATGGGAAACCAAAATCTCCCTCTTTTGGCCTAATCACCCTCTTTCTCCCTCTTTTGGCATATTTACCAAAGACGAATAACTCTAAATAGCAACATTCAGAGCATTTCATGAGAAATTGCATGAAAAATGCAAGAAAAGATGTACAGAATGCAATATACATTATTTATATATACATGTATGTTTCATTGTTAATAAATGTTTTTGCATTGAAATGTCAGCACAATGAAATTATTTGAAAATTAAATTGGTTTTACGCAAAATGTCGCCATCTACAATAAAAATGTAGCAAAATGTGTTCACACGCAATCTACCTCTTTTCCAAGTGCCAGGGAGAGAGATTTAACATACGAATTGCCACATTTGTCAAGTGAGCAAAATTTTTTTATTGAAACCTAATGATAATTAAACAAAATGTTTTTCATAAAAAAACAGATGTCTCCCCCTCCCTCTAAGTTACTTTGACCTTAGGCCAAAATGCAACATGATGTGAAACCTTTGAGTCATGGGCAACATCATACTAAAACATGAAAGTGATTAATTTCATTGTTTGAGGTAAAGCCCAAACATGATTGGCATATACAATTTCATTATAAGCATATCTAAAGAAATTGACTTTTGTCACATGACCTTGGATATAGGTGACCTGAAACCTACACTCACTGACGAGGGTTAAGTACCCGAAACATGCATGTCTGGTCCATGCTGCAAACTTATCTGCTTTTAAATGATGCTATTGAATTTGAAGACGTGTAACATTGTATGGATCATGAGCAACAAAAAACTGAATTAGTGATTGGATACACGGTTCAAAATATAAAGCCTAAACATTATTAGCATAGACAATTTCAGCCTGGACATGCTTAGCATATACAATTTCATTACCAAAGTAAGAAGCTACCTTAACCATGTGACCTTGGGACAATGTGGTAAGAAACATTTAGTCCTTAGAAACAACATACTAAAATATGAAAAGAATTGTAAGAAGGGTTCAGGAGATATAGCCCAGACAATATTAGCACGTACAATTTCATTAAAAAGAACTAAATGATCTTGACCTTGGGCACATGACCTTGGGTCAAGATGATAAGAAACCCTCCAATCCTGAGCAACAGCATACTATAGTATAAGAGTGATCCAGTATACGATTCCACAGATATAGCCCAGACTCAATAGCATTTACAATTTCATTAAAAAATGTAATACTTGACCTTAGTCATATGACCTTTGATCAAGGAGGTGTGAAACCTTTGGGTCATCAGCACCATCATACTAAAATATGACGTGATCCAATCACGGTTCAAAAGATTAAGCCTGGACATAATACATGTAACAAATACAATTTCATTTAAAATATACTAATTGACCTTGACTTTGGTCACATGACCTTGAGTCAACGTGATGTGAAACCTTTACGTGATAAGCAACAACATACTAAAATATGACGGTGATCTGATAAATAGTTAAAAGAGATACAGCCCCAATGGGATAGCATGTACAATTTCATTAAAATGTACTTAGTAACTTTGACCTTGATCAAATGACCATGGGTCCAGGTGAAACCTTTTGGTCATGACTAAATACATTCTTAAACTTGAAAGCAATCCAGTATGCGGTCCAAGGGATAAAGCCTAAACAACGATGTATCTACAATTTCATCAAAAATGTAGATAGTGACCTTGGTCTTGGGTCAAGGTGATGTGAAGCCTTCGGGTCATAAGCAAAAACATACAAAAATATGAAAGTGATCCAGCAAACGGTTCAAGAGATATAGCCCGGACAAGAATGTATGCACAATATCATTAAAAATGCACTAAGTGACCTTGACCTTGGTCACATGACCTTGGGTCGAGGTGATGTGAAACCTACGGGTCATAAGCAACAACATACTTAGATATGAAAGTGATCCAGCAAATGGTTCAAGAGATATAGCTCGTCCAGTAATGTATGCATAATTTCATTAAAAATGCACTTAGTGACCTTGACCTTGGTCACATGACCTTACATCATGGTGATATGAAACCTTTTGGTCATAAGCAACAACATACTAAAATATGAAAGTTATCCGGCAAACGGTTCAAGGGATATAGCACGGACTGGAATGTAAGTACAGTTTCATTAAAAATGCACTAAGTGACCTCGACCTTGGTCACATGACCTTGGGTCAAGGTGATGTGAAACCCACGGGTCATAAGCAGCAACATACTAAAATATGAAAGTGTTCCGGCAAACGGTTCAAGAGATATAGCCCGGACAGGAATGTATGCATAATTTCATTAAAAATGCACTGAGTGACCTTGACCTTGATCACATGACCTTGGGTCAAGATGATGTGAAACCTAAGGGTCATAAGCAACAACATACTAAAATATGAAAGTTATCCGGCAAATGGTTCAAGGGATATAGCACGGACTGGAATGTATGTACAGTTTCAATTAAAATGCACTAAGTGACCTTGACCTTGGTCACATGACCTTGGGTCAAGGTGATGTGAAACTTTCGGGTCATAAGCAACATCATACTAAAATATGAAAGTGATCCGGCAAATGGTTCAAAAGGTGATGTGAAACCTTCGGGTCATAAGCAACAACATACTAAAATATGAAAGTGATCCAGCAAACGGTTCAAGAGATAAAGCCCGGAAAGGAATGTATGCATAATTTTATTAAAAATGCACTAAGTGACCTTGACCTTGGTCACATGACCTTGGGTCAAGGTGATGTGAAACCTACTGAACATAAGCAACAACATACTAAAATATGAAAGTTATCTGGCAAACGGTTCAAGAGATATAGCCCGGACAGAAATTTATGCATAATTTCATTAAAAATTCACTAAGTGACCTTGACCTTGGTCACATGACCTTGGGTCAAGGTGATGTGAAACCTTCGGGTCATAAGCAACAACATACTTAAATATGAAAGTGATCCGGCAAACGGTTCAAGAGATATAGCCCGGACAGGAATGTATGCATAATTTCATTAAAAATGCACTAAGTGACCTTGACCTTGGTCACATGACCTTGGGTCAAGGTGATGTGAAACCTTTGGGTCATAAGCAAAAACATTCTTAAATATGAAAGTGATCCGGCAAACGGTTCAAGAGATATAGCCCGGACAGGAATGTATGCATAATTTCATTAAAAATGCACTAAGTGACCTTGACCTTGGTCACATGACCTTGGGTCAAGGTGATGTGAAACCTTCGGGTCATAAGCAACAACATACTAAAATATGAAAGTGATCGGGCAAACGGTTCAGGAGATATAGCCCGGACACGATGTGTGACAGACGGACAGACGGACGACGAAGGCAAAACCAATATGTCTCCTCCCCGTTAGGGGGGGGGGGGGGGGGGGGGGGGGGGGGGGGGGAGACATAACTACAAGACAATAAGGTTGTATTCTCAACAGGTGGCTATGAAATATGGCCTGGCAATCAGGGAATTGTACTACGGACCAACCGTAAGTATTGAATGAGCCAATCTAATGTGATACTAAATTATTTTCATACTAAATGTACATTATACATATTTCATATACTCACCCACATTCTTTTTCTCCTATTAGACTAAATCCTCTGTCATATAATCTAGGAGGAGATAACTGTGTTCTCCACAGCACCTTGAGTGGCAGGGGTGATGTCCCTTGAAGTTTTACGGTCTGTGCTAGGTCTTGCCATGCTGATTTTGTGTTCGGTTTTTCTTCTGAGATGTATTGGCCAGGTAGAAGATCATCATCAGTGCTGAAAACAACCCATGATTCAGAATGTCATTAAAATACATGTATTCCAATTTGTCACCGCAGAGCAGTGCTGATTGACGTACACGTACATGTATAATGCTTTGAATTAACCCCCGTCTTTCAATCATTTGAAACATAAAAATTAAATGTTCAGCCTTAAATTCTGCCACTTACAGATTTTGTGGAATAATCCTTAAAGTTCATATTTAATTTTTCATAGTTTGGTTATGAATATGGCTCTGAATGTTTGAAGAAGAAGCAAAATTTCTCCATATAAAGTTTGCTCTTGCACCAGAGAGCACATTAAGTTAATAATAAACAACACCCACCATATCAGTCAATAGTACAATGTATGTTACCTTCTCCTGAAGAAATCCTTGTAAGCACACTCTGCCTCTTTTTCTTTACCCTGTAGAGCGTACACCATGGACTGATAAAATAATAGGCCTGGGTAGTCAGAACACATTGTCTGTAGCTTACCGAGTGCCTCGTCTAACCATGTCTTTGTAGGATCTGAACAAAACAAGGTCAAGGTCACTAGGTCAAAAGTCATGGTATTAAATGAAAGCTTTAGTCATGAGGAATATATTTGCCTACCAAAGCCCTACCTCTTATACTTTAAAAGTAGGTCAAAGGTCAAGGTCAAGGCCACAAGGTCAAATGTCATGGAGTAATACTTGTTATGATGAATGCGTGTATGAAATATCAAAGCCTTATCACTTATACTTGAAGAGATATTCACTTTAAGAACTTCTTAACCAAAATATTATTACAAGGTCAAAGTTTAAAGTCAAGGTCACTAGGTCAAATGTCTTGGTATCAAAATGTAGTACTTATTATGGTAAATGTATATATGAAATATGAAAGCCCAGCACTTATATGTAAAAACATAGGTAATCACAGATTACGAAGCTCACCTCGTGGCAGCAAAATTCAATTCAAACATATTTCTAAGTACTTGTATATTGGCTTTTAAAGACAAAATCATTCAAGCAGAAAAAGTAGGTCAAGGTCATTTTATGAAAGTTTGATCAAAGATACATCCAATATGCAAGTTTGGAACATGTAGCACTTATACTTTGCTCAATATTGGCTTTTAAAGGCAAAATCACTCAAGTGGAAAAAGTAGGTCAAGGTCATTTTATGAAAATTTGATCAAAGATACATCTAATATGCAAGTTTGGTACATGTAGCACTTATACTTTGCACAATATTGGCTTATAAAGGCAAAATCACTCAAGCAGAAAAAGTAGGTCAAGGTCATTTTATGAAAGTTTGATCAAAGATACATCCAATATGCAAGTTTGGTACATGTAGCACTTATACTTTGCTCAATATTGGCTTTTAAAGCAAAATCACTCAAGTGAAAAATGTAGGTCAGATGCTGCATCCGATGCATGGGTTCACCTCAGCATCCAAAGATGAATCACTTGTGCAAGTTTGGTTACTGTAGCATTAGTACTTTGTCAGATACTGAGCTACCCAAAACTTCTTAACCAAGTCACTCAAGAGTAAAAAGTAGGTCATATGCTGCATCCGATGCATGGGTTCACCTCAGCATCCAAAGATGAATCACTTGTGCAAGTTTGGTTACTGTAGCATTAGTACTTTGTCAGATACTGAGCTACCCCAAACTTCTTAACCAAGTCACTCAAGCGGAAAATGTAGGTCAGATGCTGCATCCGATGCATAGGTTCACCTCAGCATCCAAAGATGAATCACTTGTGCAAGTTTGGTTACTGTAGCATTAGTACTTTGTCAGATACTGAGATACCCCTAACTTCTTAACTAAGTCACTCAAGCGTAAAATGTAGGTCAGATGCTGCATCCGATGCATGGGTACACCTCAGCATCCAAAGATGAATCACTTGTGCAAGTTTGGTTAATGTAGCATCAGTACTTTGCTAAATACTGAGCTACCCCAAACTTCTTAACCGGACGCGGACGGGGACACCGACACGGACAAGGACGCGGACGCGCGGGGTTATAGCATAGGGTCATTCAACTTCGTCGAGGTGAGCTAAAAATATATGCTTTAAGAACTTCTTAATCAAAATATAACTATAAGGTCAAAGTTCAAGGTCAAGGTCACTAGGTCAAATGACTTGGTATCAAAATGTAGTACTTATTATGGTGAATGCATGTATGAAATATTAAAGCCCTATCACTTATACTTATCTGGTTTAACCGAACGGATGGATTTAACCTTCTTCTTCGTAACCGGACGGATGGACGGATGGAAGGATGGGCGGACAGACAAACAGACAGACAGGGTGTTTCCTATATACCCCCCACAAACGAATAATATTTTATAAGCATATGTACATGTACATTATATTAGCACAATTAATGACTACTTGCATTTTAATGTCATCATGAATTAATAGCAAACTAGATTTATTTTTCGTTTCAATATAAAAGACTCGAAGTCTTGAATTAGCACAGTCTTAACAGTGCTACATCCACTAAAATATGAATCTCGCTAAACTAAGAACACATACTGGTCAGGTACATACCACTGTCGGGCACATATAATCGCCACTCCATCTATATGTCTGCATGTTATTGATGTAGAAATTTCATGTTTCATAATTACATCTTAGAAACATGAAATGAAATACAAAATTTTGAATAATTTCATAAACTGCACATACTGCATTCTATAATCATGATAATAGAAAGTTTGTAAATCGGAATATGTTTTCCCCCTACCTGGGGAAAGGGTAGGTCACTTCAACTTCCTACTTCTCTTTGGTTTTTGAAAATTTTGTATGAATTTATCACAAATGAAAAATAATGTGAATTTTGAAGAAAAAAATCAAGATTTCTCAGTAAGAACAGGTGGAGGTGGTGATAATATGTACCCTAACTTTGTCAAACTGAGCCCTACCCTTAAGTTCACAATCATCGGTAAACAAGAGCAGCTAGATCATCAGATTTTCATGGAAACTAGAAGAAATGTGCTTTTGGGTTCTTGTTCCTTCTGTGCAAATTTTATGAAGAAAATAAGATTTTAGAGAAAAAACAGTTTCAAAAAGAGGCAATAATATATGATTAACCAGTACAGTACAAGGAGGCAATAGTTCTCTTTATCGCAATACACCACTTGCCGAAATTCATAATGGCTGACAAAATGACAAACTTTGTCCAAGACAGGAATTTTTTGAGCGTCTTCTCATTGTTACGTCTCAATGAAATTGTATCTTTTAACAATGACGTCTTAATGAAAAACAATGCCAAAAGATGTTGACTCGGACATTTGAGCCCCTTAACAATTGCAGAAAATAGTCTATTGGAAGCATTCAATCTTTCTAGTTGCTAATCGGCTTGATATGGTAAAGCAAAAAAAAAATTGTTTCAAATCCATTGATTTCCACTTGCCTTCCCATGTCCCTGAATGGAAGCAGAAAAATGAGTCCATAACAAAGTAGTGGTCCAGACTTTGTAAGGTCCTATCCTTGGGTGTTTGTAGACAGGTCATCCATGCTGAATGAGCTTGACGAGCCTTGTAGGCATTCATAACGCTGCAAATAAATGAATCAGAACTTAAAAATAAACTTGTGAAAATAAACTTGTGATGGAAAGCCTTGATATTATATTATACCATTGTCCGCATTGCATATTTACAATATAAGATTTTCTAGACAACAATATACATAGGCTAAATCATGCACATCATGGCAAAATCAATATACATGTAAATGTCTATAGAAAATGTCTCATATAGAATAATGCTCTGACTATAATCTATGGACACTTGTACTTATGAATATCAAACTTCAATATAATCAAAACAACATGTACTAAAAAGGTAGATTATCAAATACAGTCTACTCTCCGTAAGTTGAACTTTAAGGGACCATCAGAAATAGTAGGAGTTCGACTTTCGACTTACTAAGTACCGTACATGGCCAGCACTCGATTTCAAAATAATGTACTCCCCTTTCAGGGACATATGCTTTGTCTACTTTTAAAGATCAAACTACTTTAAATGTATTTACAGCTGACACTCGTTATCTCGAAGTCGATGGGCCCACTGAAAATACTTCCACATAAGCGGAGTTCGAGATAAACGTCAGTCCAATTTACGTTATATTTTGGAATGTATTGTACCACCTATAAGGCTAAAAGAATCGTTTTGCTATTGTATTTTATACGATAGATATCGGAGTTTAAAAGGCTACTCCTGCTGAAAATGTAATGTTTACTTCACAACGTAGAAATGATTCTAGAAGTGCCATAAACGTATTCTTCATACTGAAATTTTATGAAGAGGCGCACTGAGAACGTCAGGTATTTTTATTTGTTGTGTGACACCCCCCCCCCCTTTTCTACGCCGATTGCCTCGGCCCTGATATGATACCAGTTTGGTTGTCTTATCAATCTGTTATAAGCCGTTTATCTTCAAGAGTTTTAGATCATTGTGTCATCAAAGTACAACGAAGACATTTGTTCGTACGCTTTTTTATTTTTTCGTCTGCTAGATTTCAATGTTGTATACAGGTCTTTATTCTTCACTTTAATTTACTTGCATGCAATCAAGTTTAATCATCTTCCTCTTAGTGTATGAAATTTATGTATGGATTATTTTGTAGATCATCAATATAATCATTGTTGCTCAAATTGCTTTATTCTTGCAAATTTTATTTTTTATTGGGGGGTTGTATTGGTTTAATTTTTTTGGCCGTCGCATCTCATAAGAATTTCAACATAACAAACAATGCAATTTTAATAAATGAAACATGCCTATATCATATTGTTGTCCGCAATGATATTATCTAATTAACTTTTATATATATATCCCCCATAATTAATTTTGATGTCACGGTTGATCAAACAACGGCGAATCAGTCAACCTGCATTACCGGTACCTATAATTGTTTGTTTACCATGCGATTTCACTATTATTTGGTACGTTAATTGGTTTGTTTATACAAACATTAGGACTTCGACTTAACGAGTATAAAATACACGAAGAAAATGACTTTGGACTTCGAAATTACTTCGAGATAAGCGAAATTTCGAGATAACCAATTTCGAGTTATCCGAAGTCAAATTGGTTAGAATATGAAGGCAAAAAGATGAGACTGCCACTCAACTTCGAGATAAACGGAATTTCGAGATAACCGATTTGAGATACTAGTGTCAGCTGTATATGCAACTCTAAAGCAAGAAAGTACGTGTATTAATAATCTGTCTTATGATCTCCCTTTAATTAATGATGTTTGTTCAAAAATTTACTTTTAATTGTGGTTTAACTTACCGAGGTTAATTTCAAGGTAAAATGAATAATTGGACCTAGAAATTGTTGTAGGTTTAGTATCTGTTTAGGAGGAGAATACTCAGTACCTGTGATTTAAGAATCTGATTTTTATTTAAAATCATGGAAATAAATCAAATGTTCTTAATAACAAAATCTCGAGGCTTGCTTTAGAAGGCGGGCCTTCCTTTTCCTTTTTAAACCCAAAGGGTCCCACACCGTGAACCTAGTACAACCTGGGATACGCTCCTCCTTGACCATTAAGTTTGCCATCGCGAGCGCGTCTAGTTTCGTTTAGAATTATATCTAAAAAGTTTCGCACTGAGATAATTTCACGTCAAATTAACTTCAACAGCAACAATTGATTTTCAAAACCATTATCGATAGTCGGTGATTTTCAAGTTTCAGCAATGATAGCGGCGACATCGGCGACTATCGTTACAACACAAATCAGAAATTTTTAAAACAGTGTGAGTTAAGCGGAAATTCGAGTTTGAGTAATGAGAGCAAACTGTATTGTACATCTTATTGAAAGATTGAAGTGAAAATGGTGACAAAGTCGTAAGTTTTCCAATTACTGAAGAGAGCTGCGAGCAGACAATAAAACCTGATTTTAACGAATCAATAAAGAAAGGAATCAAAGCTTACCCTTGATCACATAGATTTGCCATTAACAGTTTAGACTGGTGTTCTAGCTGCCTACGGATAATTTCTTCATTGTATTTGGGTTTTTTGAACAGACATTCTGTACACTCCCTGATACAGTCCTGAGCCATGCTTTGATCATTAAACATATTATGAAGTCTACCAATCTCATACAGATACATCGCCTTAAATCTAACTGTAAAGTAATGAAAATAAAGCCTGAGGTTGTGAAACATGAATGCCCCCGGTGGCATCTTTGTTAGTGTAAACACTATTTTCTGTTTAGTACATGTATGTGAAAGGTCAAGGTCACGGTCACTTGGTTAAGAATTTTTGGTATCTATGGAAAAATCTTGTGACAAGGAATGCACATGTGAAATTGTTAAAGTTTTTGTTAAGTAGGACAAAGGTCAAGGTCCAGGTCACAAGGTCAAAATTTTAGGCATCATTGGAAAGGTCTTGTCACAAGGAATACAATTGTGAAATATGAAAGCCCTATCACTAACCAATCAAAAGTTATGCCCAATGTTAAAGTTTTTGCAAAGTAGGTCAAAGGTCAAGGTCCAGGTCACAAGGTCAAAAGTTTGGTATCAATGGAAAGGTCTTGTCACAAGGAATACAATTGTGAAATATGAAAGCCGTATGTATTACCATTCAAAAGTTATGCCCAATATTAAAGTTTTTGATAATTAGGTCAAAGGTCAGGGTCAAGGTCACGAGGTCAAAAAGTTTGGTATAAATGGAATGGTCTTGTCACAAGGAATACACATGTGAAATATGAAAGCTGTATGTATTACCATTCAAAAGTTATGCCCAATGTTAAAGTTTTTGAATAGGAGGTCAAAGGTCAGGGTAAAGGTCATGAGGTCAAAAATTTGGTATCAATGGAGAGGTCTTGTCATAAGGAATACACATGTGAAATATGAAAGCTATATCACTTACCATTCAAAAGTTATGCCCAATGTTAAAGTTTTTAAAAGTAGGTCAAAGGTCAAGGTCAAGGTCACGAGGTCAAAAAGTTTGGTATCAATGGAAAGGTCTTGTCACAAGGAATACACATGTGAAATATGAAAGCTGTATGTATTACCATTCAAAAGTTATGCCCAATATTAAAGTTTTTGAAAAGTAGGTCAAAGGTCAAGGTCCAGGTCACGAGGTCAAAAAGTCTGGTATCAATGAAATGGTCTTGTCACAAGGAATACACATGTGGAATATGAAAGCCGTATGTATTACCATTCAAAAATTATGCCCAATGTTAAAGTTTTTGAAAAGTAGGTCAAAGGTCAAGGTCAAGGTCACGAGGTCAAAAATTTTGGTATCAATGGAAAGGTCTTGTCACAAGGAATACACATGTGAAATATGAAAGCCCTATCACTTTCCATTCAAAAGTTATGTCCAATGTTAAAGTTTTTCGGACAAACAGACAGACAGACAGACAGACAGACAGACAAACAGACGGACAGGCCAAAAACTATATGCCCCCGAATCTTTGATTCTGGGGGCATAAAAATAGTTGCCACAGTCACTTAATGCTCAACTGCATAGCATAATGTCTTTAATGACAGCCAATTTCTCAAGCTCACTTTTTTCCCCAATTTACATAATTCTAATTCATTCTGTTTGTAATCACACATTCTGATTGGTTCACAGGATTTCTACAAGCATGTATAAAGACGATATACATGCCGCAAACCGACTCACTTGACATACTTTAAATTGTATTCCTACGTAAATTTGCAAGTTACAAGCTTTAGCGCACTTTTTGCGTATGACGTCATGCTTCCCTTTGTTCTTCGCTCCTGTGACATCAACTACAAGGTATGAGCTTGTAAATGGCTTTCTCCACATATAAACAACAGAGCAAGCAAGTTTGTTATTGATTACACTTCGAATATTTCGCGATTGTAATAAATACGAAGCAGTTGTATTTCATATTTTGCAGCGCAATAATTTCTGTTGGTCGTTGTTAGTCCTCTGAAGCAACGTCACCTTTAAAGTGATACCTGAGACCCTCTGAGGGGTATAAAAAGTTAAAATATGTCACATGAATTAGAATAGGGATAAACATACTGTGTTTTGTGATTCCGACAGGTATATGTTGGATATACTGTTGGAAACACACGTTATACAGTCGGGGCTTGTCCCCGACGGTATAACTGCGTTTCCAACAGTATATCCAACATATACCTGTCGGAATCACAAAACACAGTACGTTTATCCCCTAATTATACACAGTTGTATACTCATGTAGCACCTATACTTTGCTCCATATTGGCTTCTAAAGGCAAAATCACTCAAGCGGAGTAGGTCAAGGTTATTTTATGAAAGTTTGATCAAAGATTCATCCAACATGTAAGTTTGGAACATGTAGCACTTATACTTTGCTCAATATTGGCTATTAAATGCAAAATCACACAAGCGGAAAAAGTTGGTCACTGTCATTTTATGAAAGTTTGACCAAAGATACATCCACCATGTAAGTTTGGAACATGTATACTTTATACAATTACTGACTTTTGATGAGTCAGGTACTGGTTGACCGAGGCCTGACTAGGTCTGTATAGTCACCAGCAGACTGAAATCAATAGTCAATAACTGCTTTATTAAATTATCAGGATTTTATTAACATTTGCATTGCAATGATGCGCAAAGTCAAAGATCTAACGCTACAAAAATCAACGCATGCGCTGGTAACGCACGCGCTATTCCCGAGTAGACCGCTTTGGAGTGTTAGCGGTCAACTCACTCTGATCAAACAGCGTCTCCACCAATCAGAAATAAGCAAAATCGGCAGTAATTTCTAATAATTTAATAATGCATGATATTAGCCATTAAAGGCAAAATATTGCTATCTTAACTTTTACCTTATCATCTCAACATTTGCCTTATCATTTGAAATAATTCTAAAAAAAATCCCAACCCCAGGGGCTACATCCCCATATGGTAATATTAAACAAAGTATAATTAAACATTAACAACAAAAAGAACTAACAGAATATGAATAGAGGAAAGGTAATTGTATGATCTTAACATTTACCTTATCATCTACTAGTAGTTCGAACAGAATATGAATATAGGAAAGGTAATTGTATTATCTTAACATTTACCTTATCATCTACTAGTAGTTCGGACGACGCCGACGCAGACGCTGCTGCCAGGGTATTGCAATAGCTCTTTTGCACTAAAGTGCAGTCGAGCTAACAAAATGAGTTTGTAGAATACTTATGCACCTTTATGCGAAATACATGTATATGCTAATGTAAAATTGGTACAACTTTTTTTAAGCTAAAGATAAAAAGCCATTAGATTAATTCTTTTTGGAAACCTTTGACCTTGAAAATCAATTGGATTTATTCCCCAATAATAGGGTTTCCTCATTAGAACAGATATGTAAAGGAAACATGAAAGCTGTTGCTCAAGATCTATTATCTTCATATACAATGATATACCTCTTTTACTGAAAGTGAGCAACATTCAATTTTCAAAACAATGTTTCATAAATGCATATGTACATACCTCTATTTTCAGCATAGATCAGCATTCTAAATGCTTGGGTAGCATGGTAAACATCCCCTCTGGCCCAAAACACATAAGGTACTATCCTGTCCCAACACAGCTCTATTATCTTTGGGTATCTACATAAAGAATACACAAGGCACATCAGATGACATTTTATCCCACCTCTGGCAAATTTCTTGCAATCTGATTGGTCGAGAAGAACCTAATATTATGTTGTATTATGTTACTGACAGGATATCATTTTAATATCCCGCTTCTACAAAGACGCTTCACGCTTTTGATGTCACTGAGATGCTTTAAAATATGTTGACGTAACATACACAAGCCAAAAGCCATCGGTGGGATAAATTCATTATACAGTGTTTTACAGGGGGGATACAAAAATATATTGGGTCGATGAAAAAACTTGTACATTGTATTGGGCTCGGCTTCGCCTCGCCCAATACAACTTTTTTCATCGACCCAATATATTTCTGTATCCCCCCTGTAAAACACTGTATAACTAATAGTATCCCACCTCTGAAATATTTCTTGCAATCTGATTGGTCAAAAAGAACTGAATACATGTATTATGTTGTACACATGTATTATGTCCCTGACAGGATATTATTCTAATATCCTGCTTCTACTAAGATGCTTTACACTGTTGATGTCACTGAGATGCTTTAAAATTTTTGTTGACGTTAAATATATAGACCAAAAGCCATATGCGGGGTATATTCGTTATACAGTGTTTTACTTCGCCCAATAGAAACTTTTTTCATTGACCAAATATATTTCTATATCCCCCCTAAAACACTGTATAACTTATTGTATCTTTTTTTAAGGATACTTTTGTATCTTCAAAGTCTGATCACAATGTACAAATACCACGAAAATCTGTTGACTCATATTCAAGTTATTGCGTTCCATGCACCTATTTTTGCCCTTATATGTATATGTATATAACCCCCCCCCCCTACACCAAGATACATAATTTCTCGATTATGTAACAAAAAAATTAAAAACCTGTTACATATGTCAAAGAACATCCTTTCTTCTTAAAGTATACAAATTTTCAAAACATTTCGTCCAAAAATAGATTTTTTAAGAAATTTAAAATATTTTAGTATATTTTCACAGTATTTTAAAATTCTAAGTCCCATAACTCTGTAACAACAAATCGGATGAACCTGAAAATCAAAAGGCAGCTTCCTTTTCACAGTCTGATCACAATGTATGAATCATATCATCAAAATCCGTTGACATTCAAGTTATTGCGTTCCATAAGTGAAAGGACAGACGGACGGACAGATGGACAGACAGACTTCGCCATACCATAATACGTCCCATCAAATGACGGGCGTATAAAAATTAGTCCCCTACAACCAAGCCCTTGGGATACTTAGATGTTAACTTGAAAATGCATGGGACTTTGATACATGTATATTGTCAATGAGTGTTTCTTGTTATTTATTATAAAGGCTTTTAATAGGAGTCCAAAGATTTGTGGATATATATTGTAAGTTGAATGATCCTTGTTATTCATTTAAATGAATTTATTTTTGATAAGTACAAAGTGTATATGAGTATATTTTCTATAATAAATTAACCTTGCTTTGAGATCAGCCTTGATCCTATTGAATGCCATGGCAGTTTTCTGTGCTATTAGCTCCTGTTCTCCGCTCTCATTTCTCCTCCTGGGTATTTCACTGGGAAGATTCACTGTCTGAGGTAACATCAAATCGACCACAGTAGCCAAGGCTGAAAATTAACATCTTCAATTCAGTCGTTGCCTTCCCTTCTAGTTTGGGACGGTATATGAGGTAAAGTAATTGTGATGTCATCAAATTATATGGGAACAATCATAAAATTCTGAGAAAACATGCTTTAAATATGATGTTTTATGAATTTCATAACATCAATATGCCTTCACATCAGATACCATCCCAAGTGGAAAGAAACTCTGTATAATTATAGAGAAGACAGAATGTGTAATAATAATAATAATCTGAAATAACTATTATTGCTTCAATACTAATGAGAGAGTTATCCATCTTGGTAATAGTGCTTCAATACTAATGAGAGAGTTATCTGTCTTGATGCTTACTCCTCCCGGGCTTACTCCTCCCGGGCACC
Source organism: Pinctada fucata (assembly GCA_028142955.1). Classification (NCBI taxonomy): domain Eukaryota; kingdom Metazoa; phylum Mollusca; class Bivalvia; order Pterioida; family Pteriidae; genus Pinctada; species Pinctada fucata. The sequence goes on along the minus strand of AP027111.1, from coordinate 37,882,119 downwards.
TTGTCCCACCACTAGTTTGCTAGGGGTCCGTCAATGCTAATTTTGTGCTTTATTGTGAGTGCTGTTGAGATTATCGTCAGGATCTTCTTTAACTCATTTTTGTCACACGTATGCCCTTTGCCGTGTGGAGCTCGTAAAAAAGTTCCCCGCGAGGGGTTTGACAGTAAGTGTTTTGAATATATTTCCCTGACATTGTCCCCATAGCACTTTCTATATAGACAAAACGTCAGACAGTGCATGAATTTTATATATTGTTTTCATTTTCATGCTTAAACATCGACGGCGATGCGGCTAGCCAACAGGGGATGCTTACTCCTCCCGGGCACCTGGTCCCACCTCTAGTTTGCTAGGGGTCTGTCGATGCTAATTTTGTGCTCTATTGTGAGTGCTGTTGAGGTTATAGTCAGGATCTTCTTTAACTCATTGGTAATAGTGCTTTAATACTAATGAGAGAGTTATCCGCCTTGGTAATTAACACATTTGATAGCTGATGCTTTTGAAATATTTCTATGTTGTGAATGCTATTTGCATTTTATATGATGATAAAATGGACATGTTAAGTTAAAAACTGAAAGTAAAATTCTTTTAGTGTATCATGTGTATAGAACATGGTTGCGGCTTGCGCACACTTTACAGAGTGGAAGAATATTGTACCTTTTTGCCTAAAGATAATACGTACCTGATAGGATGGACGTCACTGATGAGTTGGTTACATTATCATAATGGAAATGCCTAAGGAAAGCATAATTTAAGGCATGCGTGAACGGTAGAAAGAATGACTTGATATCGGCAAGTCCATAACGATCTCTATTGAATGAACAAGCTGACTTTCGTTGGTGTATGAAGTGAATGGTCCATACATTACGTGTTGGAATGAAGAACTTTTTTTCCTCTAACTTGTTGAAATAAGAAAAAGTAAGCAAACTGATGTTCAATGATTTTTCTTCTCTATAAGTAACTTTTTCTAAGATTTGACATAACCAAGAAAGTTGAAGTTTTTCCATGTAGAATTTTTCATTTGCATGAGACATGCTGGCATTTAGTGACCTAGGAATTAAATTTCTGGTAGCACTATTCAGATTGAGAGTGGCACGTATACAGAGATCTGCTAAAGATGGTACAGACTTCTGAACAGTCACAGAGTCAGAAATTTCATCTCCAAGAAAATCATATTCTTGAAGATTAGCAAAAGGAAGATCTCCTAGAAAAAATGTCTTCTGTTGCTCCTCTCTTCGTTTCTGTTTTTGTTTTTTACTGGGGGCTCGTTTACTCACAATAGATTTCAATTGAAAATTTCCATCTAAAATCATGTCATCTCCCGGAATATCCCAACCATAATTACTACATGTCCTAAATGATGAGGTGGACACTGAGCTTTCATCGTTACTTCCTGATGCAAAAACCGATAAACATGGTGACTCAGACTCAGAATTCACCAACTCATCTTCTGCTGAATGGTATTCGCTTTCACCTGAGCTACTCTCTTCGTTACATGATCCTGCATTCTCTTCACCATCCTTTTCGTCTTTCTCCTCCAGTGACTGACTCCCTCTTTCTCTTTTTGAGCGACGCCTGCGTCTTGATTTCTTTTCAGCAGTGTTCTCTGCCTTGCTGCACTCCCATGAAATCATGCCTGCATATGATGATTGTAGTTTGTGATGTTTTATCAGATCCTTTAATCATGTTAATCCTATTCCATCCTCTTCTTCAGCCATCCTATAGATTTAAAAAAATTATGCAATCAAATCTCAGTCTTCATGAAAACTTTTTTTGACCAAAAGTGCCAAAATCTACTAGCCACCCAAAATTTTCACTAGCCATTGAAGAAAAATCAAAACACTATAAAGAACCATCGTTTCCTCAGCAAGGTCCATTGAGTTGGCAAAAATTCACACATATATAGAGTATACATAAAAATCGAACGAAGTTAAACGGAGAAAAAAAAGAACTTATTTGAATCATACTCGCTAAAAGGCCGGCCGTTGCTTGCGGCGCTTGGCCAATAGTTATAAAATTTTCGTAAGAATTTTCATTTCAGTGTTCAGTCGAGATTTTAGAAATTGTTAGATATTTAAATGAACATGTTATACTCGCATATTAGTCAGTACCGTAAAATAAGCCGTCACGCCGCACTGAAAACAATGCACTGTTGTTACGGAAATATTTATCTTGTATCTTAGGACAATATTTCAATAAACAGATTTTACAGGAAAACGTTATAATATTTCATTTGAAACATGTTCAATAAAAGAAACATTTCATACTTAACCAGCGATAAAAGTTGAGACGCAACGTGTACTTTTTACGGAAAGAAGGCGGCGATTTTACCCCAAGTATAAGACGAGAAATCGCCAGCCGTCGGTAAAGTCACTAGCCAGTCGGGCTAGTTCAGCATCAAATTTTGGTAGCCCGAGGAAATATTTGGTAGCCAGGGCGGTCGGGCTAGTGAGTTTTCACGAAGACTGAAATCTTTTTTTATATCTTTATATGTATATGTACAAAAGTTTCACATTCAAGGTCATATTGAAAATTTTTATTTAACCCACCTTTGACAAATTTTGTGAAGCTTTTCAAAAAAAGTGACAAAACAACCCACCTTGAACATGTTGAAGGGCGAAACCACTCAAATGATAGAGGGCCAAACACTCAGGGAAAAACAACCTGAAACCCTCTGTCTGACGGGATAAAGGGTAAATTATTTATTTCAACCAACATGTACTGTGACCTTGACCTTTGACCTCCGAGCTTGTATCAAGGTCATGACACATCCTTGGTCTTGGGTCCAAGGCAAAAAGTTTGTGAAATATTATTCAAATCCATGTAGGCTAGGCTTCTTAATTTGATCCAAAGGCACATGTAGAAAGAGCGTCAATATCCTGTATGATATCTCTTTACGAACATATCATAAGAGAATATTAGTATAGAAATAGATACCAGTATTCTCTTATGACCATACAGGAAACTGACGCTCTTTCTACATGTGCCTGTGATTTGATGGATCATACTTGTCTTTGAATGCTGGACACTTCGTCACCAATTCTGACAACCGTAACCAAAAAAAGACATCTCATAACCTGACCATTTTGGTGACGAGTTGTCTGGTCAAGTCGCAACCAGGTGATGACTTGACCAGACAAATTGTCACCAAAACTTAGAAAAAATCTGGATAAAAAGTCGTCACCAAAACTTAGAAAAAATCTTGATAAAAACTTATATATAAGTCACCAAAACTTAAAGTAGAAATTTTGATAAAAACTCGTCACCAAAACTTAGAAATTGTGACCGATGTAGCTTTGAATATTTCAACCTATCGGTCACATTTTCTGTGTTTTTAAGTCGTCACCAAAACTTAGAAAAAAATTATTAAAAAATTGTCCCCAAAACTGAGAAAAATTGACCGATGTAGCTTTGAATCTTTCAACCTATATCTGTCACATTTTCTAAGTTTTTTTAAGTTGTAACCAAAACTTAAATTTTTGAATTTTTCAACGGTCTCCTTGCAATTTATCATTCACATCTGGTGACGACTTAAGATGGTAGTCTCAGGGTAAGGGACGTAACTCAAAATTGATTTCGCTAACGTTTGTTGTCTGGGGTAACGTTACCTTCGTTTGTTTTCACAACAAGCATCTGCAGTCATAATAGGGGAATTTCCTGCGCTATGCACGAAGGTAAACGGGATTTTTTTATGGTTGCTCAATATATCATTATCTATTTTCATAAGTATGTATTTCATTTTCTCTGTTTTATTTTCTGAAATTGAGCATTACTTATAGATAAAGTTTCCAATCCCTTGATCTACGCTATGTTTCATTCCGTAAATGTCGAAAGATATCTGATGTTATCAGATAATTATGACCATGGTTACTTCGATTTTATTAAGGGGGATTAGTGTAAATATACTATATTTAGCGTTATCAGATACCTTAATTCGTTTGATAAGAAGTTCATCTAGAAGAAAAAAACTGTATCATATAAAGGGGTTAAGAGGCCCGGCTCGGTAATCTTGGACGATTACCTTTTATTAAAACAATCGGGAAAATAAAAAAAACATAGGTAATCACAGATTACGAAGCTCACCTCGTGGCAGCAAAATTCACTTCAAACATATTTCTTAGTACATGTATATTGGCTTTTAAAGGCAAAACTATTCAAGTGGAAAAAGTAGTCAAAGTCATTTTATGAAAGTTTGATCAAAGATACATCCAATGTGCAAGTTTGGTATAACTAGCACTTATACGTTGCTTAATATTTGCTTTTAAAGGCAAAACTATTCAAGTGAAAAAAGTAGGTCAAAGTCATTTTATGAAAGTTTGATCAAAGATACATCCAATATACAAGTTTGGTACATGTAGCACTTATACTTTGCTCAATATTGGCTTTTAAAAGCAAAATCACTCAAGCGGAAAAAGTAGGTCAAGGTCATTTTATGAAAATTTGATCAAAGATACATCCAATATGCAAGTTTGGTACATGTAGCACTTATACTTTGCTCAATATTGGCTTTTAAAGGCAAAATCACTCAAGCAGAAAAAGTAGGTCAAGGTCATTTAATGAAAATTTGATCAAAGTTACATCCAATATGCAAGTTTGGTACATGTAGCACTTATACTTTGCTCAATATTGGCTTTTAAAGGCAAAATCACTCAAGCAGAAAAAGTAGGTCAAGGTCATTTTATGAAAGTTTGATCAAAGATACATCCAATATGCAAGTTTGGTACATGTTGCACTTATACTTTACTCAATATTGGCTTTTTAAGGCAAAATCACTCAAGCGGAAAAGTAGGTCAAGGTCATTTTATGAAAGTTTGATCAAAGATACATCCAATATGCATGTTTGGTACATGTAGCACTTATACTTTGCTCAATATAGATATTTCAATTTATTATGGCCAATGTATCATTTCTTACTCTTTTTAAGACTTTAATTCATTAGACACATAAAAGCGGCCAAGTTTGAAAATTTGATCTAAAATGAATGAAGTATGCGTAATAAAATGCTTCGCGGTAATTTCTGTAAAAATTGACGTGGAGGTATATTCTTTAACTGTTCGGATTTCTTTTACGTTAGTAATCACCCATGAATTTTGTTTTACGTATGGAATATAATTGGTTTAAGCTTTTTTTATAAGGTATGGCTGATGAATACCGAAAAATTATAAATTGTTTAAATTCCATCCAAAATAAGGCACATTTTCAGCTCTGACACTTTTTCAAGAAAACCACAAAATGACACTATTTGTGAGCGTCTGTTCTCTCTTATTTGATCACAGACATATACTTTTTCTTAAATATTTTGAAAAGTCTTCCCTAGGAGCACATGTTACTGTGTGTTTGGAAAAATTGTTGAAATTCGGTATCTCTGAAATTTGACCTTAACTTGGATGATTTTCGTTATTTTTGTGTAAAATCTTGAAAATTTTAAATTATCAGTGAAGTTGGTACCTAAGGTAGCACTTTATCAAATTCTCCTTTTATACAAAGTTTATAACCTGTTTTATTGTATAGTAACAAAGAAAAGTAAAATAAAAATCAAATGAGTGCATTTCAACAGCATTTCACCCAGTTTTCAAATAAGCATATATCTTGATTTTCATCACGGACCTATTAATTTTCCTTCATAAAATGATTAAGTGACACTAATACTATATTTTCATATGGTTATCATAAAATCGTTGAAATTCCTTCATTCAGAAATGACATGCCTTAACCAAGTCTCTCAAGCAGAAAATGTAGGTCAGATGTTGCATCTGATGCATGGGTCCATCTCGGCATTCAAAGATGAATCACTTGTGCAAGTTTGGTTACTGTAGCATCAGTACTTTGTCAGATACTGAGCTACCCCAAACTTCTTAACCAAGCCACTCTGTGCTACCCCAAACTTCTTAACCAAGTCACTCAAGCGGAAAATGTAGGTCAGATGCAGCATCTGATGCATGGGTTCACCACAGCACCCAAAGATGAATCACTTGTGCAAGTTTGGTTAGTCTGTAGCATCAGTACTTTGCCAAATACTGAGCTACCCCAAACTTCTTAACCGGACGCGGACGCGGACACGGACACGGACGCAGACGCGCGGGGGTATAGCATAAGCTCACTCAACTTCGTCGAGGTGAGGTAAAAATTATACAAATTTCAAAAGGAGAGGTTAAGGATTGGGGGGGGGGGTCGGTTCTAAACAACTCGACTAAAACTTTATCAACGCAATGGACAGTCCATCCTAATTTTCTTCTTTTTTTTTAATTTTCCTTCTTATATTTTTTTAAATTTTACTTTTTGTTTGGCTGCTTCCCCTGTTTAATCGGAATATCAACTGAGTCAAATGTATGAATTACGTTTAAATTCTGAAATAATGATAATCATTATTTATTAAGCATGCTGATCATAAATTTGCCAACAAGACATACAACGCTTTGCTTTAGCTCGACGTAACGTACCGCGACGTAAAAAGAAGGGGTAGGGGTAACCCAAATGGCGCTAACTCAGTAAAAATAAGTTCGATTTCCCTGCAATTTGCACAGATTTCAGGTAGGTAATTAATCTCTTTTCCATTAGTTTTCTATTGGAATTAATTGATACGTTTATTCATGAGCTTTGTAAATGTGATAATTTTCGGAACTTCAGACTGTCAGACAGGTACATGCGTTTATCCCTATTTTCTATAAACATAGGTAATCACAGATTACAAAGCTCACCTCGTGACAGCAAAATTCAATTCAAACATATTTCTTAGTACATGTATATTGGCTTTTAAAGGCAAAACCACTCAAGCAGAAAAAGTAGGTCAAGGTCATTTTATGAAAGTTTGATCAAAGATACATCCAATATGCAAGTTTGGTACATGTAGCACTTATACTTTGCTCAATATTGGCTTTATAGAGCAAAATCACTCAAGCGGAAAAAGAAGGTCAAGGTCATTTTATGAAAGTTTGATCAAAGATACATCCAATATGCAAGTTTGGTACATGTATCACTTATACTTTGCTCAATATTGGCTTTTAAAGGCAAAATCACTCAACCGAAAAAAGTAGGTTGAGGTCATTTTATGAAAGTTTGATCAAAGATACATCTAATATGCAAGTTTGGAACATGTAGCACTTATACTTTGCTCAATATTGGCTTTTAAAGGCAAAATCACTCAAGCGGAAAAAGTAGGTCAAGGTCATTTTATGAAAGTTTGATCAAAGATACATCCAATATGCAAGATTGGTACATGTAGCACTTATACTTTGCTCAATATTGGCTTTTAAAAGCGAAATCACTCAAGTGGAAAAAGTAAGTCAGATGCTGCATCAGATGCATGGGTCAATCTCAGCATCCAAAGATGAATCACTTGTGCCAGTTTGGTTACTGTAGCATTAGTACTTTGTCAGATACTGAGCTACCCCTAACTTCTTATCCAAATCACTCAAGCGTAAAATGTAGGTCAGATGCTGCATCCGATGCATGGGTTCACCTCAGCATCCAAAGATGAATCACTTGTGCAAGTTTGGTTACTGTAGCATTAGTACTTTGTCAGATACTGAGCTACCCCAAACTTCTTAACCGGACGCGGACGCGGACACGGACGCAGACGCGGACGCGGACGCGTGGGGTTATAGCATAAGCTCACTCAACTTCGTCGAGGTGAGCTAAAAATCGCTTCTAAAATAAGTATGGTGGTATGGTGGATAAGGCATTGAACTCTCACACAGATTACCCCCCTAAATCCACCCTTGTTAAAGTTTTGGCGACGAGGTTTGTAATTATAGATATCATTTTCAAAATGAAAAATACATACAAATAATATTAAATTCATGAAAAAAACTCTTCACCAAAACTTAGTAAATTTGACATATTATCACTGATAAATCGGTCCTATTTTCTAAGATTTGGTGACGAGTTCGTAATTATAGAGATATGTATACAATAGTACAAATGATATTATATTTCAAATTTTCAATTTAGTCTAGGTGCCATTCACGAAACCCAAAAATTTGTTAAGCACAAAATGTTTTTGCATGAAAGTGTTGTCAATACCCTCTTATTTGATAATCCGGCTGATGCCACTCTGGCATCCTTGGGCATTTCGAAATTTTGGGGTAAAATGGAATTTTTCGAAGAAAAACCGTTGAAAATAGGAAAAATTCAATTACTTTTTCCATGCTGCAGCTAGATCAACAAAATTGGTACCAAAAGAACAACAATTTTATTGTATTTAAGTCTCAAGCTCAATTTACCAATTTACTTGTCCATAAAATGGGGAAAACTTTGGATTTTTGATGAAAAATCGTTGAAAATTGGGAAAACACCATATCTTTTTTTATTCTGTAGCTAAATAAACAATTTTGGTACCAAACGCACAATAAATTTATTGCCTTTCATTTTAACTAATGCAGAAGTCAGATTTGCAATTTGCATGTATGAAAAATTGGGAAAACAACTACTCTTTGATGAAAAATCGCTGAAAATTTGCAAAATGCAATGACTTTTTCAAACTGTAGTATGAGGTTCTGCAATTATGGTACCAAATTAAAGGTTTTTGTTATTGTCTTTTATTCTGAATACATATTAAGCAACTTGCTCATAAATAAAATTGGAGAAGAACAATGAGGGAGAAAACTTTGATTTTTGAAGGGTTTTTTCCATACAAAGTTGGGACTTTGAAAAATGCAAAACGTTTAGAGAAAATCTAGAACAAAGATATGTGTATTCAAATCAACAGTTTAAAAAAACCAATTTACTAGTACATGGAGTCTTGTAGCAAGCTTTTGAAAGATGTGGGTGAAATTAGACACATTGTTCAAAAGGAAGCGGCTACTGTCTATGATACATAACGTGCCTGTCTTGTCCACTCTGTTAATTAATCTGCTTTTAAATGATGCTAATGAATTTGAAGACATTTAACATTTGTACCACTTGGTGAGTGTCACTGCTGGTGGACCAGGAGTCCCCGAGGGCACATGTAGCCAAGTTTGATCAATTTCGGTTGGTCGTTTCTTCAAATCGTAATCCAGGATAACCACACCTTCTGCTATTTCCGTGGCAGATGGCCGTCCTAAGTCGGCACCAGTTGCTCGTTGGTTTATGTGTAGTCCTTTGTGTTTGATGTTTCTGTGTTGTGCGTTGACGTTCCTTGTCCCTTATGCATCTCTTTCTGTGCTTGTCTGCATTGTGTTTTTGCATTGGGGGTTTTGCTAAGGGTGCTGCAACCTGCTGTCGTTGGAAATCCCCTCATTTGTCTCAAACGCATTCGAAAATTTCTGTTTACAAAATTGTCACAAATTTCTGAAACCTGGGTCCTGTAGCATCATTTCCTAGTCATCTTGCTACGTCTTATATTTTGGACATATTTATCACACATTTTGGCCATATTTCATTGTTTGGATTGAGGATCAATGACGAGGGTTAGATATCCGAAACGTGCATGTCTAGTCCACGCTGTTAATTAATCTGCTTTTAAATGATGCTAATGAATTTGAAGATGTTTAACATAGATGATTTCTGCCAGGGTTGTGAAGTTGTTTTCAATCATTCAAGCGGATCTCAAAGACCTGCTTAGTGGTGACATTGTTCAATGTTAAAAAGATTACTTCAGTTTTGCAACTTCAAAATATGTTCTTAAAATAAGCTCCAGGTTATTTATTCGACAAGAATGCCTAGGAGCTGATGATCGATTGATGTATGCAGGGCTCTGGTGTATCAACTGACCATTAAATGGCAGAATTAATACCTTGATTGTTTCTGGTCATATAATTCTAAAAATAACTAAACACTTCAGATGTTCAATGATAAGTGTTCCAGTTATCTACCTTCTTGAAGAAAGTTTTAAACCAATTTTAATGCACCAGACACGTGTTTCGGATAGAAAAACCCTCATCAATGATGCTTTCAATTAAAGTGACTTCATGGCACAGCCAAAATCCTCTCCAGTAGCTCCCCTGGCCCTATTTTCTGAACTTGAAATTGCTATTACTTTGCAGAGAGCAAATTTAAATGATATTCAATTGACTCCTACTTACGATCACAATGACATAAAAGATTCAATCAAGAAAGCTACATCTCATGAAATGAAGTGCAACTGATTGATATTACATGTACTTGCAATCATTTGATCAAGAAAGCAATCCGATTGATTAAGAACTCGCATTCTACACATTATTCTAAAGATGTAGGTATTGCCAACAGATCATGATGATGGATACCATCAACATATGATGGTATAGGAGAGACAAAGGTTGTTCTGTGGGAAATCTTTTGAAGTGGTGTTCCGTGTCAAATTTGAGAGAAGTTAATTCAGATATTGAAAAGATGATGACTGAGGCCATGGTATTCATAAAAAATTACTTTGGTTTAGAGAATCTAGACAGTATATCTGATGTCAGGTCCAGTGTACGATTGAACGAAATGGGCTATAAGAGAAAGGAGGGGATCTCCAACAACACTAGGTTGCAGCACCCACAGCAAAATCCCAAAACACGGAACAGACACCCACAGAAAGAGACGCAAAAGGGACAAGGAACACCAACTCAGATCATAGAAACATGAAACATAAAAGACTAAACATAAACCAACGAGACCAATGGACAACCGGTGCCGACTTAGGACGGCCATCTGCCACGTAAATAGCAGACAGTGTGGTTATCATGGATTACGTGCGCACAACCCTCCCACTATTCCGATTTCCCAGAGGTCTCGAAGAACGCACAATTATGGTGTAAAACAACCTCCTCACAGAGTTCAAAACTCTTGGATGACCATTACCACCAACTTTATTAATTGAAGAATTTCAATAAATTGTCAAGAAAAACGGAATATTTTATGCCATGAATAAGGAAACATTCTTAAGATACAGTTCAATCAAACCTGGATCTGCTGAACGAACTAAATTTAAAATAAATGTTGAGACCTATTGTGATAATATTTTGCCAATTGCGTCTGAACCTCTATCTGTTATCCTGTTAATTTGTTGTAGTCGCACATGAAATCTGAGCTGTGTAACAAACAGATGTGACAAATTCTGTGCTCAATTTTCTTTAATTCTGTAAATGTTTTGGAGTAGAAAATTGTCAGAGTACGATGCAAAGGAGGCATTTTGATCAACCATGTAAGAGGGGTTCTTTGTTGTTAGAAGTAGTTGCACACAAGAATTACAATTGCATGTTGATGAAAAAACAAGGCAATAAGAAAGGAGGTGATATCCAACAAAACTGGGTTGCAGCACCAATATCAACACATCAAAACACCTCAAGTAAAAATACAGAGAAGACAAACACAGAAAGAGAAACCAAACGGGCAGGGAACAGCAAACACAACATCAAACATCAAATAAGCAATGTATAAATTATGCAATTAAAATGGCAATTCTTTTTGTGAAATGATGCGTGATATTGTAAGATGATGCTAGGACATTTATACTATTTGGAATGATATATCTAGAGTAGAATAAAGGATAATAAGAGAGTGCAAATCTAAAACTATCAATATGCAATCATTTTGATACGAAAATTGTTGTTTTAGAATTTCTTTAAACCGATTTGTTTTTACAATTTAAAACCTGCTTTCAGCAAAAACAAAACAAAACAAGAAGATTCAATTTGCTTGAGTGGAATTCTGAATTTAAAGCAATGAAATCATTTTTCTTGCTGTTGTTCTGACTACAGCATGGAAAAAACATTGCAATATCCCAATTTTCAACGATTTTTCATTCAAAATTCATTCTTTCCCCCATTTTAGTACTTGCAAATTGCTAATCTGATATTTAAAATGAAAGGCAATACATTTATTGTGCGTTTGGTACCAAAATTGTTATTTTATCTACGGTATGAAAAAAGATATGACATATTCCCAATTTTCAACGGTTTTTCATCGAAAATCCATAGTTTTCCCCCATTTTATGGATGAGTAAATTGATAAACTGAGCTTGGGACTTAAAGGCAATGGCATTGCTGTTCTTTTGATACCAAATTTGTTGTTCTAGCTACAACATGGACAAAGTAATTGTGTTTTTCCAATTTTCAACGGTTTTCGTTGAAAAATGACCTTTTTTCCCAAAAATTTCGAAATGCCCAAGGATGCCAGAGTGGCATCCGCCGGATTATAAAAGTAGAGGGTTACATAATTAACATCACTTTCATGCAAAAACATTTTGTGCGTAACATTTTTTTGGGTTCACCCCATAATAGCCATTTGGCAACTAGACTAATTCATATGTAAGATAGTGAAAATAGAATGTTCGTAAAATGAATAAAATCAAAATAAAAGTTTCATAATGCCGACTCCGAGATTCGAACCCGCAACCTTCGGATCGGAGGTCGGCGCCTTACCCGATTGTGCTATGATGTCCATTACTTATGCTAGGTAGCGCACGGCTCATTAAGCGTTGCTTCGTTCACTGAACCGTAGAAATTTTATTGAATACTAAAACAACTTAAATAATTTATAAAATTCATTTTTATTTGTGTCATCATTTTGATATTTAAAATACTTGTCGGATAGTTACATTTTTGAGAATTTATATTTACTTTATTTATTACAATTATCTAATTATCTGCAATTCTATTGGTTGACATGAAAAAGCTATTCATAACAACTGATATTCGAAATGCCATTGTTCAGGCAGAATAGTTGAGGAGAGCAACTAAAGATTTTTGGTGCGATCGACTTGTTTGATCTACTTGCATATTTTGCATCTTCATTCAAAACGAATCACACATTGTGAGTAACAGTTTGATTTGTATTTTTCTTGATAAAATCCAATTTTTGACAAATTCGATATCGTAGGTGTGAGTAAACGATAACTTCTTTTATTTGATATTCCAGTGTATTTATAATGATTATTAAATTCGAATTTCGATATAATTATCTGTGATATTAATTTACGATTTTGTTGATTTTTAACATATTGAAAATATTGTGTATGGTGCGCCATCAGTGACATTGGAATGTGAAATTATATGATATTTTTCATGCAAAGTGTGGTATCTATATATGTATGAGTTCATTGTTGATTTATAGATACTGATCATGTAGTTTCCAAAGAACTCTGAGAGGGGAAGCCACGATGTACTATATTTCCTTACTTAGGGTATGTGTATTGTAATTTTCGTCTCTTTGTGAATTTTTGCATGAATTGAACATTGTGTGAATCGAATACTTGTTTAGCCACGATGATCATGATATATTGTTTCTGTGTTGTATTTAACATGCAGAATATTAATTATGTTAATCTATGTATTTTCAGACCACCGTCTATGTATATTTCACTTTCACTGTGACGCAATAAATATGTAGAACTGATAAACATTTGTTGTGTTACAAATGGCGTCGCCGGTAGGATCCAAGGATTCCAATAGGACCATGGACGGATCTGCTAATGGACGTAGATAAACTTTGACGAGACAGTTTTGGGGCCCACTATCTGGAAACGAGTTTCTAGATAACTTTTCGTGAACACTATCGTGATATTGGACGGCGAGGTGCATTGTGACATTCCGTTCATCTTTGTTCGAGTTTGAATACTCAATATCCCTTTTGATTATTACTTGTATTGTCTATTGTATGATTAACATAGCTGTAGTATTTTGTTATATGTTCGCATTTTTACAATTTTTATGTAGTAGTAGCTAGTATTGATGTCTGAAAACAAAATTGAAAAACAATTGTTAAAACTGCGACCCAAAGCAACAGGACCATTATTGTTTACTCCTGTATTGCTGTCAGATAGCAAAGGTAACCACATTAGAAAACATGTACAATCTGGTATAGATTTTGATATACAGTGGTGGTGTAAGGGTGGATCGCAGATAAACGATTCATTTGACTGGTTGAAGAGAAACTTGTCACATAAATTAAAGAGACACAATAAGATTGCTCTCTATGTGTGGTTAGGTACTTGTGACTTAACTGTTAAAAATAAGCAGTTTAAGAGCCGACGATTTCGCTACTGTCGATTACATCGAGCGAAAGCTAAACGAAATCGTGAGTTTTGTACGGCGATTTTCGGGCGTAAAATTGACGATCTTAGAAGTACCCGTATATTCCATCGTCGAATGGAACAGAAGTAAAGGTCATAAGGATCCGGACTCCTTTAGTGACCAGGACGTCAAATTACAGTCACAAGTTCAGGAACTGAACAACCGAATCAGGAACATCAACGATCAATTAAAGGCTCGATCACCAAGATTCACTTTGGACATTCTCAGGTCCAAAAGGAACAACAAAGGGAAAACGAAAAAGTCCGTTTTCAACTTTAAACTTTACTCGGACAGAATACACCCGGGAGCTTTGCTAGGAAAACTGTGGTTTCGCCAGATATCTTCGCTGATGATCAACGATTGCGTGTCACATTAAGTTAGTAGCAAAAGAATCGTAGGGATTGCTTTCTGCTTTTCGATTGTTGCTAACTTGTGACTTCATCATGGAAGACTTACAGGAACAAATCGAATCTCTGAAACAAAAGCTGGAAGCTATGGAAGCCAAACCGCACCAAGTCCAACCATCCGTGGTGTACATGAAATCGGACAGGAAATTCCCTAAATTCGGTGGTCGACCGGTAAAAGAGTCCGATCCCTTTGTCGACGAATGGATCGCTGATATGAGAGACCACATTCGTTCGGTTCCATCAAAAGACAACCACGTAGATTTTATTATGGATCATCTAATTGGAAACGCTAAAACTGAAATTAGACTAAGACCATTAGATCAGAGAGCATCAGGAGATCAAATATTGAATATTTTAGAACAACTTTATCATCCGAAAGATACGATCACGCAACTTCAGCAAAAATTCTATCAGCGTGATCAACTGCAAGGAGAAACACTCGAGTCATATTCGCTAGCACTTATGACTATGGCGGACCAAATTACCAGACGTTCCGGGAAAGAAATGCCAGACAAAGATAAAGTTTTGATCGAACGTTTTATCGACGGCATTAAAGACCAACATTTGCGTCAGGAACTAAGAAGAATATCTTTAGAAAAAGGACAAATGCCGTTTCTTGAATTTCGACATATGATGTTGCGATGGATAGAGGACAACCCGTCGCAAACCGAAAGAAATATACACAAGACAAGCACGTCGGAATTCAGCGAACTCATGTTGGTCATGAAGAAACAACAAGAATTGTTAGAGAAACAACAACAACAGATAGATTATCTCACGACTCTCACATCAAACAGGAGATCACGTGATGAGAATGATTTACGTCAAACATCCGGGAGGTCAAGATCATTTTCGAGGTATCCACGTTACACTAATCGAGGACATGGTGGAGGTCGAGGTAGCTCATTTGGAGGAAGGAGCAACAATATACAGTGTTATAACTGTGGAGGCAGAGGACATAAAGCATCGGACTGTCCATCTGATGACTTCGATGGTAAAAAGACGAGAGAAACCGAGGACAGGTCTCAACTAAAGACAGGACCGTTAAACGACCGACCATCACGGTAGCGAGTCGACCAGTGGTGGGAAATGACAAAGGCTCGACATCCGATATAGCCAAAAAGATTAATAAAGCAGCAGCAAAATGTCCGACAGCAACTATACATGTAAATGGACAACAAATAACTTGCCTTTTAGATACCGGGGCTGAAGTATCAACCATCTCGGAAAATTTTTACAAGAAACATCTCTCAACATCGAAAATTTCGGATACTACAAAATTTCTAAAACTCTCTGCAGCGAATAAATTACAGATACCATATCTCGGATATATTGAAGTGGACATAGACATAAACGGATGTCCTATAAACAATGTTGGAATGTTAGTTGAAAGTATAACACCAGAAAACGATTCAGTACAGGCTGTATTAGGATGCAACATCTTAAGACAAATTAAAGAGCATGTCGACGGAAACCCAACAACGATCATTTTGAATGAAGAATCGTGGAACACTGTCATTTCCGTAATGAATTTAGAACAGAAATCAATCCGCACTAGTTTTGTAAAAGTTGCTGGTAGACAAGCCATCAAAATCCCAGCAAATTCAATGAAAACAGTAATTTGCTCGACAAAACAGAACAACGTACCATTTACTGCCGCTGTACAAGCCATTTCTTGCGAAAATGGTTCATTGCCAAGGAATATCATGGTCATAGACACTCTAGCTAATGTCGAGCAAGGCAAGATACCTGTACGAGTATTGAATATTGGACCCGAGGACGTGTGGTTAGAGCCAAAGTCTAGGCTAGGAACGCTACAACAAGCAGAAGTTTTAAAGTCAAGCGATGACCAATATTCCGTAGACGTTACACAAACAGAAGTTTTTATCAAGAAAATTGAATCTACAGTCGATCAACACCAGACTACGTGTAAGTCGGAGATAAAGTTTGATCTAGGTGACGTCGAATTGACTAACGCACAAAAAGAGAAGCTGGACGTTATGTTTTCAAGACATCAAGAAGTTTTTGCGAAAGATGATGATGAACTCGGGTTTACATCTACGATCAAGCACCCAATCAGATTGTCTGACGACATCCCGATCAAAGTTCCTCATAGACGTATTCCCCCGAATCAGTTGGACGAAGTCAAGCGACACATTCAGAAACTTTTGAATCAGGGTATCATTAGGAAGAGCAGCAGTCCGTACGCATCAGCTGTCGTTATCGTCAGAAAGAAAGACAACTCCATCCGTCTTTGCGTCGACTACAGAGCTCTCAACGCCAAAACCATAAAGGACGCATACCCTTTACCTAGGATTGAAGCAACGCTTGACATTCTTCATGGCGCAAAGTATTTTAGTACTATAGATCTTGCGCAGGGATTTCACCAAGTCGCAATGGAGGAGGATGACATACCAAAAACTGCATTTAGAGTAGGATCAGGCGGATTATATGAGTACACGAGGATGCCGTTTGGCCTGTGTAATAGCCCGGCTACTTTTCAGCGATTGATGGAGGCATGTTTAGGTGACGAAAATTTTGAAACATTAGTCCTTTACCTAGACGACATCTTGGTCTTCTCATCAGTGGAACAGCATATCGAGCGATTAGACACAGTTTTTACCAAATTGAAATCCCATGGATTAAAGATCATTCCGTCGAAATGTCATTTCTTCAGAAAAGAGGTTAAATATCTAGGACACCTAGTATCAGAAAAGGGCGTGTCGACAGACCCCGCTAAAACGGAAGCAATAGGAAAATGGCCTAAACCAACAACAGAAAAACAGTTAAGATCATTTTTGGGTATCGCAGGATATTACAGAAGATTTGTTAAAAATTTCGCAAAAATAGCAGCACCATTGCATTCGTTACTCTCAACGCCGAAAAAGAAAAACACCAAAATGAAATCTGATCAATTTACGAAACTGTGGGATGAAAAGTGCGATACCGCATTTGAATCATTGAAAGAAAAATTAACAACAGCACCAGTTTTAGGTTATCCAGACTTTTCAAAAATGTTTGTTTTGGAAATCGACGCAAGTTTTGATGGACTAGGCGCTGTAATATCACAGGAAAGGTCCGAAGGCAATGTTGTCATAGCCTATGCGTCTAGAACTTTAAGACCAACAGAGAAGAACATGGGCAACTACAGCTCGATGAAATTAGAATTTTTAGGACTAAAATGGGCCGTAACAGAAAAATTTAGGGAGTATCTTTTAGGATCCAGATTCGTCGTCTATACTGACAACAATCCCCTCAGTCACCTCCAAACAGCTAAACTCGGAGCAACTGAAATGAGATGGGCGAGTCAGCTTGCTCAGTTCGACTTCGATGTGAAATACCGGTCAGGAAGGGTCAATCGGAACGCGGATGCGCTAAGCCGAAGGCCTGTTTCACAGGAGGAAGTCAACAGTGTTTTGTCCGTTGTCACCCAAACAACAGCGCTTCCCGAACTTCGGACTGAAGATGCGATTGAAGTAAAACTCTGCTCCGTGCAAACAGAAATTAAAGGTGCAACCCCCGTATTACCAGAATTTCTGCCCGCCGACATATCAGATCTGCAAGCAAGAGATCCTGTACTATCGCGAGTAATCAAATTTCTCAAAAATGAAGAATCGCCGAGCATTCAGATTTTGAAAAAGGAACAAAAAGATGTAAGAAAATTGTGGAATCTGCGAGGAAAATTATGTTTAGAGAATGAAATATTATACAAAAAGTCGCAGGATGAAACAGGAGAAATATGTCAACTTCTCCTACCAGACTGTTTGCGCGATAAAGTCCTAGAACATGTCCACAACCACGCAGGTCACCAAGGCGTGGAGCGCACTTTATCACTTCTACGGAAACGCTGTTTTTGGCCCCGTATGATGCAGGACGTACAGAAATGGTGTAAAAAATGCGAACGATGCATGATTGGAAAAGCTCCTATGCCAAAAATCAAACCACCTTTCAGCAATTTGATCGCACACCAGCCATTAGAAATAGTCGCCATCGACTTTACTGTACTCGAGAAAGCGTCGGACGGACGCGAAAACGTTTTAGTGATGACGGATATCTTCACAAAATATACTCAAGCCGTTCCCACCAGAGATCAAAAGGCGTGCACTGTCGCAAAAGTATTAGTGAAGGAATGGTTTGTCCGATTTGGTATCCCGAAACGCATTCACAGCGACCAAGGAAGGAATTTTGAAAGTTCGGTTGTAAAAGAGTTGTGCAAAATGTATTCTATCGAAAAATCTCGAACAACTCCGTACCACGCCGAAGGCAACGGCCAATGTGAGAGATTCAATCGTACCATGCATGATAGATTGAGAACTCTGCATCCAGAACAGAAAAGAAAATGGCCGGAATACTTACCCGAGTTAGTTTACATCTACAACTCGACCGTTCATTCATCGACTGGTTATTCGCCTTATTATCTGATGTTCGGTAGGGAACCGACACTCCCCATCGACTTTATACTAGGTACGAAACCGAGCGAAGATACAACATCTATAGACGAATGGCTCCAGTGTATATTTCACTTTCACTGTGACGCAATAAATATGTAGAACTGATAAACATTTGTTGTGTTACAAATGGCGTCGCCGGTAGGATCCAAGGATTCCAATAGGACCATGGACGGATCTGCTAATGGACGTAGATAAACTTTGACGAGACAGTTTTGGGGCCCACTATCTGGAAACGAGTTTCTAGATAACTTTTCGTGAACACTATCGTGATATTGGACGGCGAGGTGCATTGTGACATTCCGTTCATCTTTGTTCGAGTTTGAATACTCAATATCCCTTTTGATTATTACTTGTATTGTCTATTGTATGATTAACATAGCTGTAGTATTTTGTTATATGTTCGCATTTTTACAATTTTTATGTAGTAGTAGCTAGTATTGATGTCTGAAAACAAAATTGAAAAACAATTGTTAAAACTGCGACCCAAAGCAACAGGACCATTATTGTTTACTCCTGTATTGCTGTCAGATAGCAAAGGTAACCACATTAGAAAACATGTACAATCTGGTATAGATTTTGATATACAGTGGTGGTGTAAGGGTGGATCGCAGATAAACGATTCATTTGACTGGTTGGAGAGAAACTTGTCACATAAATTAAAGAGACACAATAAGATTGCTCTCTATGTGTGGTTAGGTACTTGTGACTTAACTGTTAAAAATAAGCAGTTTAAGAGCCGACGATTTCGCTACTGTCGATTACATCGAGCGAAAGCTAAACGAAATCGTGAGTTTTGTACGGCGATTTTCGGGCGTAAAATTGACGATCTTAGAAGTACCCGTATATTCCATCGTCGAATGGAACAGAAGTAAAGGTCATAAGGATCCGGACTCCTTTAGTGACCAGGACGTCAAATTACAGTCACAAGTTCAGGAACTGAACAACCGAATCAGGAACATCAACGATCAATTAAAGGCTCGATCACCAAGATTCACTTTGGACATTCTCAGGTCCAAAAGGAACAACAAAGGGAAAACGAAAAAGTCCGTTTTCAACTTTAAACTTTACTCGGACAGAATACACCCGGGAGCTTTGCTAGGAAAACTGTGGTTTCGCCAGATATCTTCGCTGATGATCAACGATTGCGTGTCACATTAAGTTAGTAGCAAAAGAATCGTAGGGATTGCTTTCTGCTTTTCGATTGTTGCTAACTTGTGACTTCATCATGGAAGACTTACAGGAACAAATCGAATCTCTGAAACAAAAGCTGGAAGCTATGGAAGCCAAACCGCACCAAGTCCAACCATCCGTGGTGTACATGAAATCGGACAGGAAATTCCCTAAATTCGGTGGTCGACCGGTAAAAGAGTCCGATCCCTTTGTCGACGAATGGATCGCTGATATGAGAGACCACATTCGTTCGGTTCCATCAAAAGACAACCACGTAGATTTTATTATGGATCATCTAATTGGAAACGCTAAAACTGAAATTAGACTAAGACCATTAGATCAGAGAGCATCAGGAGATCAAATATTGAATATTTTAGAACAACTTTATCATCCGAAAGATACGATCACGCAACTTCAGCAAAAATTCTATCAGCGTGATCAACTGCAAGGAGAAACACTCGAGTCATATTCGCTAGCACTTATGACTATGGCGGACCAAATTACCAGACGTTCCGGGAAAGAAATGCCAGACAAAGATAAAGTTTTGATCGAACGTTTTATCGACGGCATTAAAGACCAACATTTGCGTCAGGAACTAAGAAGAATATCTTTAGAAAAAGGACAAATGCCGTTTCTTGAATTTCGACATATGATGTTGCGATGGATAGAGGACAACCCGTCGCAAACCGAAAGAAATATACACAAGACAAGCACGTCGGAATTCAGCGAACTCATGTTGGTCATGAAGAAACAACAAGAATTGTTAGAGAAACAACAACAACAGATAGATTATCTCACGACTCTCACATCAAACAGGAGATCACGTGATGAGAATGATTTACGTCAAACATCCGGGAGGTCAAGATCATTTTCGAGGTATCCACGTTACACTAATCGAGGACATGGTGGAGGTCGAGGTAGCTCATTTGGAGGAAGGAGCAACAATATACAGTGTTATAACTGTGGAGGCAGAGGACATAAAGCATCGGACTGTCCATCTGATGACTTCGATGGTAAAAAGACGAGAGAAACCGAGGACAGGTCTCAACTAAAGACAGGACCGTTAAACGACCGACCATCACGGTAGCGAGTCGACCAGTGGTGGGAAATGACAAAGGCTCGACATCCGATATAGCCAAAAAGATTAATAAAGCAGCAGCAAAATGTCCGACAGCAACTATACATGTAAATGGACAACAAATAACTTGCCTTTTAGATACCGGGGCTGAAGTATCAACCATCTCGGAAAATTTTTACAAGAAACATCTCTCAACATCGAAAATTTCGGATACTACAAAATTTCTAAAACTCTCTGCAGCGAATAAATTACAGATACCATATCTCGGATATATTGAAGTGGACATAGACATAAACGGATGTCCTATAAACAATGTTGGAATGTTAGTTGAAAGTATAACACCAGAAAACGATTCAGTACAGGCTGTATTAGGATGCAACATCTTAAGACAAATTAAAGAGCATGTCGACGGAAACCCAACAACGATCATTTTGAATGAAGAATCGTGGAACACTGTCATTTCCGTAATGAATTTAGAACAGAAATCAATCCGCACTAGTTTTGTAAAAGTTGCTGGTAGACAAGCCATCAAAATCCCAGCAAATTCAATGAAAACAGTAATTTGCTCGACAAAACAGAACAACGTACCATTTACTGCCGCTGTACAAGCCATTTCTTGCGAAAATGGTTCATTGCCAAGGAATATCATGGTCATAGACACTCTAGCTAATGTCGAGCAAGGCAAGATACCTGTACGAGTATTGAATATTGGACCCGAGGACGTGTGGTTAGAGCCAAAGTCTAGGCTAGGAACGCTACAACAAGCAGAAGTTTTAAAGTCAAGCGATGACCAATATTCCGTAGACGTTACACAAACAGAAGTTTTTATCAAGAAAATTGAATCTACAGTCGATCAACACCAGACTACGTGTAAGTCGGAGATAAAGTTTGATCTAGGTGACGTCGAATTGACTAACGCACAAAAAGAGAAGCTGGACGTTATGTTTTCAAGACATCAAGAAGTTTTTGCGAAAGATGATGATGAACTCGGGTTTACATCTACGATCAAGCACCCAATCAGATTGTCTGACGACATCCCGATCAAAGTTCCTCATAGACGTATTCCCCCGAATCAGTTGGACGAAGTCAAGCGACACATTCAGAAACTTTTGAATCAGGGTATCATTAGGAAGAGCAGCAGTCCGTACGCATCAGCTGTCGTTATCGTCAGAAAGAAAGACAACTCCATCCGTCTTTGCGTCGACTACAGAGCTCTCAACGCCAAAACCATAAAGGACGCATACCCTTTACCTAGGATTGAAGCAACGCTTGACATTCTTCATGGCGCAAAGTATTTTAGTACTATAGATCTTGCGCAGGGATTTCACCAAGTCGCAATGGAGGAGGATGACATACCAAAAACTGCATTTAGAGTAGGATCAGGCGGATTATATGAGTACACGAGGATGCCGTTTGGCCTGTGTAATAGCCCGGCTACTTTTCAGCGATTGATGGAGGCATGTTTAGGTGACGAAAATTTTGAAACATTAGTCCTTTACCTAGACGACATCTTGGTCTTCTCATCAGTGGAACAGCATATCGAGCAATTAGACACAGTTTTTACCAAATTGAAATCCCATGGATTAAAGATCATTCCGTCGAAATGTCATTTCTTCAGAAAAGAGGTTAAATATCTAGGACACCTAGTATCAGAAAAGGGCGTGTCGACAGACCCCGCTAAAACGGAAGCAATAGGAAAATGGCCTAAACCAACAACAGAAAAACAGTTAAGATCATTTTTGGGTATCGCAGGATATTACAGAAGATTTGTTAAAAATTTCGCAAAAATAGCAGCACCATTGCATTCGTTACTCTCAACGCCGAAAAAGAAAAACACCAAAATGAAATCTGATCAATTTACGAAACTGTGGGATGAAAAGTGCGATACCGCATTTGAATCATTGAAAGAAAAATTAACAACAGCACCAGTTTTAGGTTATCCAGACTTTTCAAAAATGTTTGTTTTGGAAATCGACGCAAGTTTTGATGGACTAGGCGCTGTAATATCACAGGAAAGGTCCGAAGGCAATGTTGTCATAGCCTATGCGTCTAGAACTTTAAGACCAACAGAGAAGAACATGGGCAACTACAGCTCGATGAAATTAGAATTTTTAGGACTAAAATGGGCCGTAACAGAAAAATTTAGGGAGTATCTTTTAGGATCCAGATTCGTCGTCTATACTGACAACAATCCCCTCAGTCACCTCCAAACAGCTAAACTCGGAGCAACTGAAATGAGATGGGCGAGTCAGCTTGCTCAGTTCGACTTCGATGTGAAATACCGGTCAGGAAGGGTCAATCGGAACGCGGATGCGCTAAGCCGAAGGCCTGTTTCACAGGAGGAAGTCAACAGTGTTTTGTCCGTTGTCACCCAAACAACAGCGCTTCCCGAACTTCGGACTGAAGATGCGATTGAAGTAAAACTCTGCTCCGTGCAAACAGAAATTAAAGGTGCAACCCCCGTATTACCAGAATTTCTGCCCGCCGACATATCAGATCTGCAAGCAAGAGATCCTGTACTATCGCGAGTAATCAAATTTCTCAAAAATGAAGAATCGCCGAGCATTCAGATTTTGAAAAAGGAACAAAAAGATGTAAGAAAATTGTGGAATCTGCGAGGAAAATTATGTTTAGAGAATGAAATATTATACAAAAAGTCGCAGGATGAAACAGGAGAAATATGTCAACTTCTCCTACCAGACTGTTTGCGCGATAAAGTCCTAGAACATGTCCACAACCACGCAGGTCACCAAGGCGTGGAGCGCACTTTATCACTTCTACGGAAACGCTGTTTTTGGCCCCGTATGATGCAGGACGTACAGAAATGGTGTAAAAAATGCGAACGATGCATGATTGGAAAAGCTCCTATGCCAAAAATCAAACCACCTTTCAGCAATTTGATCGCACACCAGCCATTAGAAATAGTCGCCATCGACTTTACTGTACTCGAGAAAGCGTCGGACGGACGCGAAAACGTTTTAGTGATGACGGATATCTTCACAAAATATACTCAAGCCGTTCCCACCAGAGATCAAAAGGCGTGCACTGTCGCAAAAGTATTAGTGAAGGAATGGTTTGTCCGATTTGGTATCCCGAAACGCATTCACAGCGACCAAGGAAGGAATTTTGAAAGTTCGGTTGTAAAAGAGTTGTGCAAAATGTATTCTATCGAAAAATCTCGAACAACTCCGTACCACGCCGAAGGCAACGGCCAATGTGAGAGATTCAATCGTACCATGCATGATAGATTGAGAACTCTGCATCCAGAACAGAAAAGAAAATGGCCGGAATACTTACCCGAGTTAGTTTACATCTACAACTCGACCGTTCATTCATCGACTGGTTATTCGCCTTATTATCTGATGTTCGGTAGGGAACCGACACTCCCCATCGACTTTATACTAGGTACGAAACCGAGCGAAGATACAACATCTATAGACGAATGGCTCCAGAAACATCAAAAACGCCTTCGCGAAGCCATGAATTCAGCGATACAAAATACGGAAAAGAACGCAGAAAGTCGCAAAGAACAGAGAAATAAAAGTGCGAAAGAATGTCCCATTCGCATTGGAACTAGAGTTTTAACGAGAAACCGAGTACAAGGACGAAATAAGATACAAGATGCGTGGAATTCAACGCCGTATAAAGTCATATCTTATGCTGGTGACAATGTCTATGGCATACAGTTAGCGGACGGTTCTGGACCCGTGAGGAAAGTAACCAGAAAGGAAATATTAGACACAGGAGAATTGATATATAGCGATTCGGAAACATCAGAAAATGAGTCAGTGAACAATGATGACCGAGGTTATGTTCGTAGCTTTCAACCGGAACAGGAAGTCGTGGATAGCGGAAGTTCTGAAAGTGAATCAGAGACAGTGACTTTTCCGCGTAGATCTAGAAGACCCACAGCAGGCAAGCACTCGAATCCACACCATTTGCCTCGTAGTGCTATTGCATCAAACCAACAGATAAGCACTCAAACATCCGGTAATTTCAAAGAGCTCAGTGATGCTATCGCAAATTTAGGCGCGAGCTTGGGGTCATCACTTAGTGCTACTCTAAGTCAATCTTGGTCAAATAGTAATCAATGATGTGTGTTGTTTTACTCCGAAAATCGCGACTATAAACTTTAGTTTGTCTTATGATTTATTAAATTGTATGCGTTTTATCCCTCTTTTATCATGTTCGTATGTGACTAGGTTCATGTGCGTATTATCAGAGATCTAGTGTTTTATCATTGCTGAGGACAGCAATGACAAAGGGGGGTGATGTGTAAGATAGTGAAAATAGAATGTTCGTAAAATGAATAAAATCAAAATAAAAGTTTCATAATGCCGACTCCGAGATTCGAACCCGCAACCTTCGGATCGGAGGTCGGCGCCTTACCCGATTGTGCTATGATGTCCATTACTTATGCTAGGTAGCGCACGGCTCATTAAGCGTTGCTTCGTTCACTGAACCGTAGAAATTTTATTGAATACTAAAACAACTTAAATAATTTATAAAATTCATTTTTATTTGTGTCATCATTTTGATATTTAAAATACTTGTCGGATAGTTACATTTTTGAGAATTTATATTTACTTTATTTATTACAATTATCTAATTATCTGCAATTCTATTGGTTGACATGAAAAAGCTATTCATAACAACTGATATTCGAAATGCCATTGTTCAGGCAGAATAGTTGAGGAGAGCAACTAAAGATTTTTGGTGCGATCGACTTGTTTGATCTACTTGCATATTTTGCATCTTCATTCAAAACGAATCACACATTGTAACAGTTTGATTTGTATTTTTCTTGATAAAATCCAATTTTTGACAAATTCGATATCGTAGGTGTGAGTAAACGATAACTTCTTTTATTTGATATTCCAGTGTATTTATAATGATTATTAAATTCGAATTTCGATATAATTATCTGTGATATTAATTTACGATTTTGTTGATTTTTAACATATTGAAAATATTGTGTATGGTGCGCCATCAGTGACATTGGAATGTGAAATTATATGATATTTTTCATGCAAAGTGTGGTATCTATATATGTATGAGTTCATTGTTGATTTATAGATACTGATCATGTAGTTTCCAAAGAACTCTGAGAGGGGAAGCCACGATGTACTATATTTCCTTACTTAGGGTATGTGTATTGTAATTTTCGTCTCTTTGTGAATTTTTGCATGAATTGAACATTGTGTGAATCGAATACTTGTTTAGCCACGATGATCATGATATATTGTTTCTGTGTTGTATTTAACATGCAGAATATTAATTATGTTAATCTATGTATTTTCAGACCACCGTCTATGTATATTTCACTTTCACTGTGACGCAATAAATATGTAGAACTGATAAACATTTGTTGTGTTACACATAAAAATAAAACTCTTTGCCAGAACTTCTAAAGTTTGACATATTGGTAACGATAAATAGGTCCCAACAGTCGGTGACGAGTTTCTATAGACGATTTTTCACCTTGTGACGTAGATCTAGTGTTGTACAACGGAAGACTTTTAAGAATTGATTATCGGAAAAAAATCTAGTTACGAGTTGTCTTGGTTACAAAGTGTCCTGATACCTCGTCTTTTATGCTGGCTTAGTTATTTTTAGTCCGACTTGCAGACCTACGACGGTGTTATCTGTTTTTTCGTCTTCGGTCTGACTGCTATGCATAGGCAAAACTTGAGAATTTCTGTGCGAAAAATTTTTGGCGAGTCTTCCTGTTTTTTGACAAATTCCGGTCTCTTCAACCAAAAAATAAGTCATCCAGTCCTCCTGCACCTAAAAAATCCCCTCTAGACCCATCAAAGCCTGGTTTCACCTCTTCCTCTCTTCCGATTTTCCTCTGATCAACAACATTTTGTCATGCGCACAGAGGTGAAACCAGGCCTAGAGGGGATTTTTTAGGTGCAGGAGGACTGGATGACTTATTTTTTGGTTGAAGAGACCGGAATTTGTCAAAAAACAGGAAGACTCGCCAAAATTTTTCCGCACAGAAATTCTCAAGTTTTGCCTATGCATAGCAGTCAGACCGAAGACGAAAAAACAGATAACACTGTCGTAGGTCTGCAAGTCGGACTAAGTTATTTTATGATTTGGAGCACAGGCCTTAAAAGCGCATGCACATACCAGAGCTTTTACGGCCTGTGATTTGAAGTCAATGATTAAGGAATAGTACATGTAAACTGACTTTAATTGTTGCCAGTGTTGGAATATTCTGTGCAGTGAACTGAAACTCAATTAAAATACTTTCCAACCTTACTGTATCGCTTCAGACACTTACTCGGTTTGCTCTCTGCCTGGTCAAGTCAAAATATCATACACTTGAATATTAGCCGGAAGTAAACATTTGAAGCAACAAAGTTGAACAAAAAAATGAAAAGTGGAGAAATTGAAGCTGCAAACTTAAGCAATCTTCGATTCAAAATAAGCGCTCAATATAATCTTCAACGACTGTTGGCATTGGAAATGACGAAAACATTAAACGTTTTTATGACCTACCTGTGTTGTGATGACGAATTACGGACATCTCGGACCCAAGACATCTCGGACCCAGACAACTCGGCCCGTGGTCGGACAACTCGGACCCTCAAGGAACAGACATCTCGGCCCCTTTCTCGGACCCAGGAAATTTAACAATGGTTATATGCATATATAAATAAAATAAGACTTCATATTAAACAGACATTTTGTAAGACATCTCGGCCCCTCTTATTTATACTTCTTCCGAGTCAAAACGGAGAAGATATGAATATTTCGTAAAAGTCGGTCATCAAGGTCCCTTGTATTCGGACATCTCGGCCCCTTTCTCGGACTCAAGAAATTAAACAAAGATTATTTGTATATATAAATAAAATAAGACTTCATATTGAACACATCTCGGCCCCTCTTATTTATACATCGTTCTTCCGAGTCAAAACGGTAAATATTTATTTCTTTTCAAAACGGAGAAGATCAAAAAGTTGGACTTTGAGTATTCAGATAACTTATATTGATTTATGATCTTGAGGTTATACCACTTTTGTTTGTCTATTCCAAATATTTGTAACTTAGTCATGTTTACATCATATCACTTCAAAACTATAATACCTAAAATGTATGTCTAATTACTGTTTGTTATGCTTTTTTTTTTTTTCATTGTACAATTGTATTTTTTTTCCTTTGGCTGTTTTTTTTTTTCACTTGGGCCAAAGCCATTTGTATAAATGTGTTATATGCCAATAAACAATTTGAATTTGAATTTGAATTTTTAGGTGTTAAGACATCTCGGCCTTTTTTTTTTCTTATTTATTTATTTATTTATTTATTTATTTTTTTCTCACTAGGAAAAAATAAAAGAAGGATGATAATAATGATTTACAGTCGGTCATCAACAACCTGGAACAACCTAGATTGATTATGATGTTAATATTCCTATTATTATCATTTGCTATTCAAAAAATTATGCGTTTTACATCTATGTTTATATCTGTGTTGCAGATATCATGTAGCTACCAAAGTTGTTGTGAATGAGAGCAAAAATAAAACATATGTGAAATGGTTTCAGGAAATGAATGACAAAAGGAGCACATGATAGTATCGCTTATATTTATATTTACTCTTTTATTTAAGATTGTTCCTAATATACGATGCAATATTCTATACTGAAACCACTTATATAATCATTGGGGGTATTTCTATTTACTGCATTATTGACACTTTCCTACCATATTTCATTCTCAAAGAATTGTAGTCTTGGTCTACAGTAAAGATTCATAAATAAGTCATAACAATCTCTTGAGCCTTTATCACTTTTCTTTAGAATTTTGATATAATTTGGATAGAATGGTTGGCTTTGGAGGAAAGTTTCAATATCAAAGATCAAATGCAATTTTTTCACACTAAGTACAATACCAAAATACAGTGTAAACGGAGGAAAAAAGTTATATCTGTTGCAAAAGTCTTGGTACCTTAGGATTTCACCATTTTCACCTGAAATATCATATATAAAGTAAATTCCTTTTTCTATAAAGTTTTTATGACATAATTATGTTTCCCCATTTACTATAATTTGGTCATTATACCAAAGTGGCTGATAATAAGTTGCTTCAGTTTCTAATAATTCTCTTAAGTTACCGTGGTGAAAGGTACACCCAAGGTACACGTGCGTCATGACTTTTCTCAAAAAGAATCTAAGGTACGAAGATGAATCTTCGCCATTACTATTTTGGAAGTGAAATCTCCAATAACAATGGATTTCCCGCCGATGACAGTAGCGCCCCCTATACCATGCAAACACAAAAGCATCTACGGATTTTTTCATCCGATTAATTCTACGTTGAAAATTTGTTTGCAAATGATGTCAAGTTGCAGCCTTTATTTTCAGAACGAAATATAATGAAAGAATTCGGTACAAAAATACATTTTCAAAACGAATTTCGTGAAACTATTTATTATTCCCTCACAACTCAGTTTCCAAAGGGATACAGCATCGCTGCCATGCGTCTGTGTCACACTCATTTTGTGTGGGTGTTTGGATTCTTTTAACAACAAAGAAGACATAGCAATCATCAAACCTTCCATCCTATTGATTTTCAAGGTCGAGGGTCAAATATCAAGGTCACCGTGGACTTGGGCATAAAATTCTTGTGAACAATATAGAAGACAAAGCAATCATGACAGAAACATCAAACCTTCCACAAATGTTCCCCTTGGGGAGAGAATAAACCTGATTTATTTTCAAGGTCAAAGTCACTGTAGACATAGAATTAAAATCCTTGTGAAGAACATAGAGTTAGTCAAAGCAACATTGGAGGAAGCCATTCTGTTTTACTTACGGAACAGTATATTTAATTTTGTTCCGTACCGTACCGTTCCGTTCCGGGTTTTAGTAATGGGCCAACCTTTCTAGTTTTTAAACGTTTTATGAAGGCTTCAAGACAAATCATATGGAACCCACAATTTTTATAGTCCTGGATGATATTCTTCTTTGCAATTCTATCAGTTTTTGAATTCCATATATAAGAAAAAAAAATATTTTTTTCTAGGTTTTTCAAAGTACTATTAGAAGAATTTGGAAGGGCAATGAATAAATGAGTTAGCTTTGGTAGCATAATGCTTTTGACGACAGTAATTCTTCCATTGGTACTAAGCATGCGTCTTGACCATGACCTAATTAGATTCCGAATTTCTTTGGTTTTAGATTCGAAGTTCAGTTTTTCCATATTTTGTAAATCAGTAGAGAAAGATATACCTAGAAATTTAAAAGGCTGCTGAGACCATATTAAGTTGTAATTTTCACTGAAGGTCAATTCAGAATCTCTAAGGGTGTCAATTTTACCACATACTGTTTTTGTGTAATTTGGTTTTAAACCTGAAAATTTAGAAAATTGATCTACAATAGAAAGTGCATTTTTATGACATTTCTGAGCCATCAAGAAGTAGTGCCGTATCATCAGCATATTGAAGAAGCTTGTATTCATTTGCCCTCTTATTTCTTTGTTTTCTCTAATCATAGTAGCCATAATTTTAACACAAATCAGAAAAATGTACCATGAAACCGGATCTTCTTGCCTACAGCCCCTACCTATTTTGAAGAAATCTGAAAAATGTCCATTTTGAGAGACACATAATTCAAAGTCATGATTGAAGATGTCAATCCATTTGATAATACTATTTCCGAAAATAAGAAATCTGAGTACTTTATTTATAAATTTCCAAAAAAAAAGGGAGTCGAATGCTTTTTCAAAATCCATTAACAAAATCAAGCCTAGTATATTTGTTGAGTTACATTCATGAATTATATCGTACATTAAGCGTGTATTTTCCCCTATGACTTCCAGCTAAGAAACCTTTTTGATTCTCATAAACAATTTTAGGTAGGATAGACTTAATTCTTTTTGCTATAACACCCGACAAGAAAGAGTCTAGACAACATCAAGGATTGTTGAGTTTTCGCAATTTTCAGTTCATAAAATCCCATATTTTTGCATATACATATATTCTAAAATTCAAAACCTTGTCTGTTGTCATAGCAACCATAAGCAAGTTAATAAACAAAACAAAAAAAAAGAATATGATAAGGTTTTCACCTGGTAAAGTTCTTTTCATTACATGTCTAAAAATGTATGATGTATCATTCGAATCTATCAAATCCTTGAAAAGAAAAAGCTCAAACTCTACTTTTATTTTCATGAGATTTTCTACATCCTAGTACAATAACTCTGCATAAAGAAATATTTAGATGACACATGGGCGGATCCAGGAATTTTTTTCAGGGGGGGTCCTAAAGTCATTTTTTGAAGAGCAAAAAAAAAAAAAAAAAAAAAAAAAAAAAAAAAAAAAAAAAAAAAAAACCACACACACACAACCGCAAGAAAATAAAGGTATTCATTGTTGATTTCAGTTCTGTTTCTGATTATTATTAAAACAGAAGACTGGAAGGTAAATGCGAGCAGAAAGCTTAAAATCATGAATTTTCACATCAAAGTACTTGATTATTGATTGTCAGCTCTATTATGTGATTACAACAAATGGCGAGCAATAGCGAGCCAGCGTTTCTTTTTTTCCCCGAGAATTGGAATAAAATTCACTGTTCATGTCCTTTTCAGTTTCTTTTCGTCTTCTTAGTGCCCTTGTTTATTGACCTAGTTGTTATGTATATGTGTTGTATATAAGAAAGCGCAGTATCATTTGAAAACAACGTACATGTATATAATAAATTCTGGCGAGCGTAAGCGAGCCAGAGAAAATTTTGTAAATACTGAGGGCAAAATATTATCAAAATGAAAGATTTCTAAACAAATTCATGATATTTTTCAAATATTATGACAACAAAAGGGGAATTGGGACTTAATCTTATGAAATATGTATATTAATTTGAAATAATGTTATGTTTCGAAAAATCCCGGGGGGGGGGGGGGGGGGTCCGGATCCCCCCGACCCCTCCTCTGGATCCGCGCTTGAGTCACCCATATATACAAGTGACCTGTCACTTCCTATAATAGATCTACATCCGGCAAGCATTATTCTTTGCAGAGGAAATGCCCTTTACAATATGTAAAATTTAGTTAGTTTAGATCAGTTGTATCTAAAGTGCGCAACCACTACCAATAGTGTTACTTATTTTTCAGTAAATACTAATGCCTTTTAATGTTTAAAAACTGCAATAAAATTGGGTATATATTTACAGGTAAACGCACAGGCACATGCACCAGATTCCTAGAGAGAAAATTATAACCCATCTAAAACGACCTTTCTCATTTCTCCACGGGAGTTTAAGATGTGGTTTTAATTTTTTTTCTAGGAATCTGGCGCCTGTGGGTAGAAGTGTTCAAACAGTTACATCTGCATTTCAACAAATTTTAAGCAAATTTGGCTCCTCTACTTCATTTGAATATTGAAATATATATATATATATAAAAAAAACACGTCTCAGATATGATTATATTTTGTCATTTAAAACTGGCAAATAAACAGTGCATGCTTATATGAATATTTACTTCACAAACCTCCTTAGCAACCATTTATTTCCATAGCAACCGGAAAATAACCAGTTATTTGACACATAAAAGGACCAGTTCCAGCCTTCTTTAATCAGTGAAGGTAAAAATATGACCCTAGAGTCACGAAGGATCTGTTTGAATTAGTACCATCGAATACAACTAGAGGCCACCATCTGAAAATATTAAAAAAAAAAAAAAAGAGAGAGATGCAATTTGGACGTTAGAAAATATTTCTTTACAAACCGAGTCGTAGATGTATGGAATCAGCTGCCAGAGAGCATCATAAACGCTTAAAATATGAAAACTTTTGAAAGGAGACTCACTTGCGGATTCAGGGGGTGCGGAGGGAGCGTCCCCCTCCCCCCGGCACTGACCCAAAATTTTCCAAATATCCCTTCATTTTGGTCCATTTTCAGTAAAAATAGACAGAATTCGCCCCACGACCCCCGGCAAAGGAGGCGCTGGATCCGCCACTGGGTAAAACATCCGATGATATATGTAACTATGAGGCAGAATACAATGTTAAAAACAACAACAGGACTTTACCCTAGAGGAGACTGATGTAGAGCTGAATACAGAGGGGCTACAGATCTACGCCCCTGCTTTAATTCAGGGAGAACTTAGGTAGACTTAAGTGTGGGAGCCTGTTGACTGTGTTGTGTGGTTGTCAGTCACAATTTTGTTGATAACACATTCAAAATGCCCAACAAAATAGACGAATTAATAAAAATATTTTACTTCCCACCGCACGTCCCTCGGCATTGTTTGTAAACGGGATGAATTTGTTTGTAAACGACTCGTCTTTCTTCCCATTTCCGTCACTGGTTTCTTTTAATAGTCTTGCCTTCGTAGACAGATACAGAGATGGGGAGAAGATATTATTGTGATTTTTGTGATAAATCATTCGCTGATAATCCCACCAGTCGTAAAAACCATTTGAAAGGATTGCAGCATCAAAGAATACGTAAAAGTCATTACGACGCTTTCAGGTAAATTGTCAAAAACAGAGGGATACTGGTCAGGTACATATTATCACAGGCACATGTAGAAAGAGCGTCAATATCCTGTATGGTCATAAGAGAATACTGGTATATATAGAGAGACAAGGCTTCCGACGAATTTTCAGCTAGAATATCATTTCTGCAGTTTTTTGCATTTGAAGGGCAAAACGGGGTATGACCATAATGATTGATTTGTATACTTCCTAAATACATCAATAATTCACCCAAAAAATCTCATAACATAGCCTAATCGTCTACCTAAGTTGGACTCTTTTCTACTTTCTCTCTTGAACCTCCATTGCCAGATTAGCTAGTCAGAATCATCCAGGTGTTTTACTTTGCTTACAGTAAGCAGAGTAAAGCTTCTGAATGAATCAGTATTTGTCCAATCTGGCAATGGAGATTCAAGACAGAAAGTAGAAAACAGTCCAACTTCGGTAGACGATTAGGCTATGTTATGAGATCTTTTTGGGTGAATTATTGATGTTTCTAGGAAGTATACAAATAAATCTTTATGGTCATACCCCATTTTGCCCTTCAAACATGACAAATGCAAACATTTCAGATGCTACTTCTAGCTGAAAATTCGTCGGAAGCCTTGTCTCTGTATACATATATTCTCTTATGACCTGTGAAGGGGTATCATACAGGATATTGACGCTCTTTCTACATGTGCCTGTGCATATTATCGCCGGGCACATATTATCGCCACTTCATTTATATCTCCGCAAATTGTTGATGTAGAAATTTAATTTTTTCACCATAATTACAACTTTGAAACATGAAATGGTATACAAAATTTCAAATAATTTCATAACCTGCAAAATACTGAATTTTATGATAGAAAGTCGGTAAATCTGAATGTATTTCCCCGCCCCTCCGGGGAAAGGGTAGGTCACTTCATCTTCCTATAACTCTTTGGTTTTTGAATTTTTTGTATGAATTTTTCACAGTTGAAAAGAAGAAAGTTCAAAAATACAAATAATATCAATTTTATTAAAAAAAGTGTAAGATTTTCAGTAAGAACAGATAGAGGTGGCGATAATATGTACCCTTCCTTCTTTCAAACTTGGCTAAATCCTGACGTACACAAATCACCGATAAACAAGAACAGATGATCAGATTTCCATGAAAATCACAAGAAATGTGTATCTAACGTTCTTCTTCCTTCTGTGAAAATTTCATCGAATTTCATTACTAAATAAAGATTTTAGAGCAAAAAATTTTGAAAAAAGTGGCGATAATATGTGCCCAACCAGTACTGGTCGGGAAGAAGTTATTGCCGAGCAGTAATAGTCGTATAATTATATCGTATATAATCGTACACTTTTTCAACAAAATTGACATTATTTAAATCTTTGAACCTTTCTTCTTCTCGTCTGTGAAAAATTCAATTTTTTTTTAAAAAACCAAAGAGATATAGACCCTTTCACATTATCTGCGGTACTGAATTTGAAGGCCAGTTCCGGGGACAAACAATAGATTGTGCATGCACCAGTGACGTAATTCGATTGTTCCAAGATGATTTCCGCGGAACAAACGAGACATGATTCCACGCGAAACGTCCTAGAACAATCAAATGACGTCACTGGTGCATGCGCAAACTATCCGTTGTCCCCCGGAACTGGCATTCAAATTTAGTACCGCAGATAATGTGAAAGGGTCTATAGGATGATGAAGTTACCTACATGTATCCTTACCCCGGAGGGGCGGGGGAAATACATTTAGATTTATCGACCTTCTATCATAAAATTCAGTATTTGAAGATTATGAAATTATTTGAAATTTTGTATACCGTTTCATGTATCAAATATGTAATTCGGTCTTTTCGAAATACAGAGTTACTTCCCATTTGTGCAGGTATCTGACGTCAACGCATTGTGACGTCATCAATTTTTATGGAAACCAGCCTGAAATTCAGGGAAACAGGGTTACAAATATGACGTTTTCAATGGAATTTAATGACGTCACAATGCTTTTACGTCATATACCTGCACAAATCGAACGTAGGCATGTCAAATCGAAAAGACGGAATTATGATGAAAAAATTAAATTCCTACATCAAGAATATGCGCAGATATAAATGAAGTGGCTATAATATATATACGACCAGTACTGGTCGTGAAGAAGTTATTGCCGAGCAGTAATTATCGTCGTTTTGTCCATGTCTTTGGTTCTACAAATGACGGAGACTTG
Organism: Pinctada fucata; assembly: GCA_028142955.1. Taxonomy (NCBI): domain Eukaryota; kingdom Metazoa; phylum Mollusca; class Bivalvia; order Pterioida; family Pteriidae; genus Pinctada; species Pinctada fucata. Next base: position 37,846,372 of record AP027111.1, on the reverse strand, counting down.
ATTTTTTCAGCACTTGTACTTCTAATATTTATCAAACTGTATATGCAATTTCAAATGAATCCATTTGATGTAAACTAAGATTTTACTGGTCGGGAAGTAGTTACATGTATTGCCGAGCAGTAAATTATCGCCGTTTGCCCATTATCTTTGGTTATACTAATGACAGAGACTTGATTTTTTTAGCACTAATACTTCTTTTATGTATCAAACTGCATATGAAATTTCAAATGGATCCATGCGATGTAAACTAAGATTTTAGCAGCTAACTTTCATGAAAATGCGTTGTCTTCCCCCGAGCTCCTCGGGGGCGATGACGGTGCACCTTGCTGTCTTCTCTCTCAATCATTGAAGAAATTTCAAACTATTTTCAATCATTTTTATCACAACTGAAAAGATAAAGAATAGAGGAATCCGATGGTATAATATTGGTTGGAACATTGTGGAAATTCGATGAAAATGACCCTATGTGGCGATAATTCGTTGCTTCTCCAACCTGTTGAAAGGGTTAAAAGATGTTAAAAGTAGCGCATTTTAATTGCTTATAAAACCAGTACCAGTCGTCAGAATTTATTGAACATTGATGGAAGTATAGGCAAAGGGTTCTAGTTTGTGCTGTCCAAATTTCATATGCAAGTCTTGAAAATTAAAAGAAATAGAGCAAAAAATGCTTTAAAAATCAGTGATAATTACTTCTCTACCAGTAGCAGCTAAATTTCATGAAAATGCGTTGTCTCCCCCCGAGCTGCTCCACAGGCACATGTAGAACATGGGCGGATCCAGAAAATTTTTTCAGGGGGGGTCCTAAAGTCCGAATTTTTGGAAGAGCAAAAAAAAAAAAAAAAAAAAAAAAAAAAAAAAAAAAAAAAACCGCAAACGCAATTTAATGAAGATATTAATCGATGATTTTCTGTCATTTCTGTCTTTAATTAATAATAAAACAGTAGACTGGAGAGTAATGGCGAGCTAACAGCTTAAACTTTTGAATTTGCTCATCATATTAATTGATTAAATTGATTGTCAGTTCTAATATGTAAATTCAACAAATGGCGAGCAATAGCGAGCCAGCGAAATTTTTTTTTCTCCAAGAATTGGAATAAAATCCACTAGCGATTCGTGTCTTTTTCAGATTCTGTTCGTTTCCTTAGTGCCCTTGTTTATTGACCTAGATGTAATGTATATGTGTTGTATATAGGAAAGCGCAGCATAATTGAAAATAACGTATCATGTATGTAATAAATTCTGGCGAGCGGAAGCGAGCTAGAAAATTTTTGAAATACTGACAAAATATTATCAAAATGAAAGATTTCTAATACAAAGTCATGATATATATTTCAAATATTATGACAACAAAAGGGGAAGTGGGACTTAATCTTATGAAATATGCATATTAATAACAAAAATTTAGCAATGTTTCGAAAATTCTAGGGGGGTCCGGACCCCCCCGACCCCCCCCCCCCCCCCTCTGGATCCGCGCTTGTAGAATACTAGAAAGAGTGTCAATATCCTGTATTATAAGAGAATACTGGTATCTATAGAAATACAAGGCTTCCAACGAATTTTCAGCTAGAAGTAGCATTTCTGCAATTTTTGCATTTGAAGGGCAAAACGGGGTATGACCATAAAGATTGATTTGTATACTTCCAAAAAACATCAGTAATTAACCTAAAAAGATCTCATAACATAGCCTAATCTTCTACCAAAGTTTGACTGTTTTCTACTTTCTGTCTTGAACCTCCATTGCCAGATTAGCTAGTCTGAATCGATTGAATTGAATAGTCTTTAACGCATGCAAATGCGTCCAATAAAGACAAAATTTAACACTACAAGTACTATTAACCCGTGAACAACTTCTAGCGCTGTCACATGATGTACAAAAATCCACAGTGACTGACATTCACTATTAAGGTTGATGCAATTTTATTTTGAGTGCTTAAACTTACAAGTATAAGGTACGATTTTCATATTTTGTCAAAAATTCATGGACAAATCAAATAATCTTGGAGAATTCTATGATCGTAAATAACTCGAATCGAAAAAACTGGAATTGAGACTTTATAATCGAAATTGAACCAAATCGAAAAGTTCCTGACTCGTTGCAGCTCTACCCATGACGTTCCGAGTTTTTTTTTTTTTTTTTTTTTTTTTTTTTTTGGTGGGGGGTTCAACATTCAATTCCACGTAGTGACGTACATCACTGGTAAGCATGCATAGCATTAATAGACGCGTGCATGAATCTCAAACCAATCTGATTAAAACCAGATCTCTACATGCTCCCGATTTTGTTATGTCACGCGACATAACAAAATCGGGAGCATGTAGAGGTCTGGTTTTAATCAGATTGGTCCTGACTCTGATGTGTTACCCTTATGTCTTCAATTCTACCAAGGAAAGGATGGATAAACAGTATGATTGCAAGACTCTTGTGAAATAAATCTCCATTGATCATAACAACTGAATTTTTTCCTTTTTTTCAGGGAGCCAGAGGTAATATTACAAGAGGAACAAACAAAACGACCATGCAAAATCTACCTCACGACGGGCACATGTCAGTTTCAGGATAATTGTCGATTCTCTCATCTCACAGAAGAAAGAAGGAATGAACTGGAGCGACAGATTGAAGAAAAAAGCAGTAAGAAACGTAAACTTGATGAGGGCAACAATGGTGAAGAAGCGAAGAAACTTTTAGATTCCTGGTTGGAAGAATATCATAAAAATCATCAAGGAGATAAAGTCAAAGAGAAAGTAGAACCAGAACCAATAGTGTTACCACATTATACATTGCCACCACACCTTGCTGCCGTACCAAATGTGCCGTTTTCTTTGTTGCCGCCACCGCCTGATGCTTTTCAAAACTTGCAATATCTTGATTGGGGATGAAATAAATATTTAACACTCAATGATACTGAAATCTTGTCATTCACTTAAAAATTTACTGTGCCTAAGGACTCCAAGCAAATTTAAAGTCACTGGACCCCCTATTCCTCTTTCCAAATAATAATTTTGAAAATGTATGTATCATTATTCTCTTGTATATGTCACAGGGAATAAGTGTAATCAGGGATTTCACGTAATTCCTCAAATTTAGTGATTTCGTGTAATCCCTGTTACAATTAGTCATTACATTTAGTTCCTGAAATTGACCAGGTATTACGTGTAATTCCTGATTTTTAGCTCTCCGGCACGAAAGTCCGAAGAGCTAATGCCATACCCTCGGCGTCGGCGTCGTCGTTGTCGTTGTCTGTAGACAAAACTTTAACCTGGGCTATATCTTTTCAACCATAAAGGGTAGGGCTTTCATATTTCACATGTAGATACATTGTGACGAGACCTTTCATTTGAGACCATAACCTTTGACTTTAGACTTTGACCTACTTTTACGATTAAAATCAACTGTGAACACCAGATTCGAGTCTATATTTAAAGACCCTGATGTTATCACAGAGCTTACCTACCTCCAAGAACATTATGACATCACACCAGCGGACAAAGTCTCAAATAATTACACATTTACTTGCAAAAAGTACTATTTCGACAGTCTAGTTAAAGAGTTGGGTCTAAATTCGACACCTGGAAATCCCACTTACACCCTAACACACCTTTCTGCCTCTGAAATAATAGATAACCACAAATCAGCTCTTGCTTCCTTTGGCTTCGACACTAACAATTTAGATTTAGATTTGCCATACTTATACTGCATACCTAAAATGCATAAGAATCCTTACAAACAACGTTTCATAGCTGGTTCCTCAAAATGTTCTACCAAATCTGTATTGATCTTACTCACCAAAGTTTTATCTGAAATCAAATCTGGGCTTCAAAAATATTGTTCCACAGTATATTCTCGCAGTGGTATCAACCAGATGTGAATTTTAAAGAATTCGAAGGAACTTTTATAACATCTGAAATCCACTAATTTTAGTAGAGTCCATTCGATCAAAGCCTTTGATTTTTAGACACTACACTACAATTCCACATTCTAAATTGAAAGAAAGACTCGCAAAAATTATAAGTAATGCGTTTACAAGAAAGAACGGTAATCGCAAATACAAATTTATTGTTGTTAAGTATGACAAAACCTACTTTGTAAAAGAAAAGTCCGATTCTGAAAATAAGTTCACTGAAACTGATAGTATTCAGATGTTAAACTTTCTGATCGACAATATTTTTGTGGTGTTTGGAGGAAAGGTCCTCCACCAAATAGTCGGAATTCCAATGGGGACCAATCGCCGACATTTTCCTTTACTCGTACGAAGCTGAATTCATTCAATCTCTGGTCTCTGAAGGGAAAAGATACTTATCTTCTGACTTCAACTTCACGTACAGATACATAGACGATGTGTTGTCCATCAGTAATCCAAAATTCGCAGATTACCTGAGCAGTATCTATCCTTCAGAGCTTGAAGTCAAAGAAACTACAGAGACAAATAATTCAGCATCCTATTTGGACATAATGTTGTCCTACGACACTGATGGTCACATGAACACCTCACTCTATGACAAACGTGACGACTTCAATTTTAGCATTACAAATTTCCTTTTCTGAGTAGCAACATCCCTTCAGCGCCTGCTTATGGCGTGTTCATATCTCAGTTGATACGCTATGCCAGAGCAAGTACGAAATATACGGATTTTGTTCTGAGATCGAGCTAGGCGTCTTTCAGATAAGCTTCTCAGTCAGGGATATGTTTGTGAACGACTAACATCGTCACTGAGGAAGTTCTACGGTCAATATGGGGAACTCGTCATACACTATGATGTCCCATTCTCCAGAATGGTGGATCATTTTCTGTCATAGACCATTTGAGCCATCCAACCAAAGATTGTACTCTATGTCTTCCAAAATGGAAGTTACCGGATGTGACAGTTCTATCGAATTGAAGCGGCGGGTGTTGCATGCAAGCAGGAGATGCTTACTCTTGCTGGGTACCTGGTCTCAATCCCATATCGGGAGTTTGCTTCTTTTCATATGGTGGAGGTTTTTGTTTGTTTGCTTTGGTTCCTGTTTTATCCTGATTTTGTATGCCTTCGGTTTCTGAATTTTTGATTTTGTGCTGTATACAGGGATATGGTCATTATCCATATTTGTCATGTATAGACCCCAGCATGTTACGGTAAAGGGTCGATAAATGTATAATTCGCTCTACGTATGTGAATTATTCTGGTAAATTGCAGTAAGGACTTATAAACAGTCTGTTTATAAGTTCTTGATTGCAGTAAATCAAAATTAAACGCCAATAGTTGCCCTAACTAGCCTCCATGGTTTATCGATTAACCAATCAACCTGGTTGATTTGTTCACATCGACAACTCGGAGTATATTTCATACGAATAAAGAAGATCATCAGAGAACACCTGTAATGAAGACTGCATCTCCAAACGTGACTGTACAGCATCTCACGTGAACTGAAAGCTATCGATTAATGAGGACTGTAAGAAACGTGGATGGAGTACGGATACAAATATGTAAATGGCGGTTAAGGTATGTAGAACAGTAATATTACATCATCAGGAAATGAACACTCCAAGATTGTCTTGAAATTCTTCCTAAGGTCAGAGATGGGTCATCCTCGGTTCCCCATGGTATTTGCGGGGGGGGGGGGGGTGTGAATATTCAGCCCCCCCCCCCCCCCCCCCCACCCCCCCCGCAAATACCATGGGGAACCGAACCTTTATTTTAGCAAATTGATATATGCATTTAGACAAACTATTTCTCAGCTGGATCTGCGCATGAAACGAGTACATGTACCTGATTGTTGAACGTAGTATACATAGAATTGCGCATTGCATCTCAAATGTGATGAAATACCAAGAGATGCATAGTCTAAGAATGAAAAGACACGATTTTGTTACCTTAAATGTATAGAGTACTAGTATGATAAATTATGGTAAGAAAAATTCAACGTATACATCACAGTATGTATTTCCAATACAGCCAAATACAAAAGTATCCCAAAGCAAACATGGAAAAGTGGCACATTTATTGGCTTTTTGATTACAACAAACATCTCTGCAGAGTTCGGGAAGAGCATTAACAATGGGGGGGGGGGGGGGGGGTCATACAAGTTGATGGGAAGGGTGTACATCTACATGATGTACAGTATGCGATTTGTTGTTAAAATGACATGAAATTAATATAACCAATCGAACACCGACAAGGAAGACTGGTGAATAAACTTTCGATCACATAGTATTGATTTTTAGTGCCTTTGGTTCAAAAACATCACAACCTTGCTATTGTCTCTAAATCAGGATCAGGAAAGAAAATTAATAATATGTATTTACGAGAGATACTGATTTTATACCTCTTTCACAATATATAAGGGGACGACCATTTAATCCTGGCAGTTGTTTGAAATAAATATTCTGACCCAGAAAATGTTGAAAATAAATAATCAGACCCTCTTTGTTGCAGAAATAAATATTCTGGCCCATATAGAGCAAGTGACCATATTTCGCCGCATTTTTGTATACAATTGTCCCTTGGAGGCGAATTTAAAGATTGGTATTACTAAAATATAATTTAACTCCATTCTCGATCGAAATACAACAAAAATAATTTGATTTTACTCAGTTTTACTGTTTCTTTGTAAAACGTTAAAATATTTCGTTTCCGTGTTTTCGGGGGTGACCATATTTCGCCGTTTTTAGCTCACCTGAGCGAAGCTATTGATATAGCGTGGCGTCCGTCGTCCGTCAGTCGTAAACTTTTCACATTTTCGATTTCTTCTCAAGAACCACTGAAAGGATTTTGATGAAACTTGGTAGGAAAAAAGCACTGATGGTCCCCTACAAGTGTTGTTGGTTTTTTTGTCCGGATCCGTCAATAGGTGGTGCCACCACAGGCAAAAGTAGGTCACGGGGGGTACCCTTCTTTGACAAACTTATTCTTCAGAACCGAAGCACATATCGACAAACCGATAGCAACTTTGCTGTTTTCATTCATTTTTCCTCATTTTATGGTATTTTTCATCACAAGTGAGTGCAGGAGATGTCACAATAAATCAAAACATGGCTTCTATGGTCATATTTGATAGAATATAGAAAAATAAACTCGACGTACAATTCCGATAACCAACGAGAAGCAATAAACTATGAAACGGCGAAATATGGTTCCTTGCTCTATGTGTTCAAAATTCAAAAACTTTCGATTTGTAGAGCTTTTGGTTCAATAACATCACATGCAACCTTGCTATTGGCTCTAAATCAAAGACAGGAAAAAAATATTGATAATGAGTATTTACGAGAGATACAGATTTTATACTTCTTTCACAATATATAAGGGAACGACCATTTAATCCTGAAGGGAGGGGGGCTGGCGGTTTTTGGAAATAGATATTCTGACCCAGAAAATGTTGAAAATAAATAATCAGACCCTCTTTGTTGCAGGAATAAATATTCTGGCCCACATATGTGTTCAAAATTCAAATATGTTCGGCTCGCTTCTCTCGCCACTCACTAAAACAAATTTCAGCTTGCTTCACTAGCAACAAAACCGAAATTTCTAGGCTCACTTTGCTCGCCTTACACTTAACCAAAATTCGGGCTGGCTCCGCTCGCCCTTCCACAACATTTTATATCAAGTGCTATTTAGACCTTTGCCCATTGTAACTATACAAGTATAAAAAATGCTTATTTATTTTAACAAATATGATAAGCTAATGACTATAGTACATTACACTTCAACTAACTACTTTTGAACTCAACATGGCAAAAACTTTCTTGGCATACCCCTCTCCCAATGTGCTGTAAAAACTAACTCAGTTTAGAGAATGCAGGTTATACATGTACCTTCATATGTATATAGACTTATTGAAGTGTCAAGAAAGTCTTCACATTGTAAATAATTGATGGCATATTTAGTTGAAATCACCATTTCTGCCCATGCTTACAGGATATAAGAATATATAAGGTCACCACCATGTTGGTGTTTTTCAGGCTTGACCATTCCTTATTAATTCGTCCAATATTGCTACCATGGACTCATCTAAGAGTTTTTTATTGCCTGAGTGAGAAAAAAAAGTATTTGGGTCTCTTGAAAGCATTTCCCCTGTTTTATACATGGCGTATGTATTTAGTCCTCCCTTTAGAGCGATACGCCACGATTTTCGAATACTGAGAAGATTGATATGTAGTTGGACCATCATCGGTTCCCCAGGCTATTTAGGCATCGGCTAGATACCCTGGGTCACATCGTACTATATCGGGGATTTAAAAAGAAAACCGACGGTAATGGCTGCGTACAGACCAGTGATAACAGTATGTGAATCGTACACAAGAGGGAATTTTTGTCGGTTACCCTAATATTTGCATCGAAAACATCTAATTAACAGTTCGATTATTGTCTCAGGGCATCAAGAAGTATCTTTCCCAGTCTTACCTGCACTATTTATCGTCGCTATCCAAAAGACGTTTGTAAATTATTATGCGATTGGATAAAAATGTTTGTGAAGGAGCCAATCGGCAAAATTTGCATGTAAATGGAAATCCCTGAACTGGTTCGATCTTACTCAGGGTATTCAGCCGAAGCGCTAATAGCCTGGGGAACTGAGGATGAGTTGGTCGGACTTCATTTAGTGATTAGAGAATAGACACCGCGTGGGATCGAAACGTACGATGTTGTGATTCTTTACGGAGAATTTTGATATTTTGATTATTTATCACTTATCATTTAAGTGATACTGCACAAAACTAATGAGACGTTGCAGTAGAGCAATGTCTAATAAGTAAGTCCATATCGCTTATATATCTGAAAAGTCTGTAGTTTTTGCAAACACTTCAAGAGTTCGTCAGAAGGAATTATTTTCTGTCGTCGACAAACTATTGAAGTGTTTGCGAAAACTATGGACTTTCCATATACCTGGACGATATGGATGATTTATTAGGTGTTGCCCTACTGCAACCGCTGGTCAGTTTTGTGAAGTTTGATTTAGAAAATGAGAAAATACCAAAAAACTATGTAAGCATAGTTGTGGGAGCACAACACCATACGTTTCGATCCCACGCGGTGATAGAGGAACATTGAAATATAGGTTTATTATGTCTCCCCCCCCCCCCAACGGGGAGGAGACATATTGGTTTTGCCTTCGTCGTCCGTCTGTCTGTCTGTCCGTCTGTCACACATCGTGTCCGGGCTATATCTCCTGAACCGTTTGCCCGATCACTTTCATATTTTAGAATGTTGTTGCTTATGACCCGAAGGTTTCACATCACCTTGAAACAAGGTCATGTGACCAAGGTCAAGGTCACTTAGTGCATTTTTAATGAAATTATGCATACATTCCTGTCCGGGCTATATCTCTTGAACCGTTTGCCGGATCACTTTCCTATTTTAGTATGTTGTTGCTTATGACCCGAAGGTTTCACCTCACCTTGACCCAAGGTCATGTGACCAAGGTCAAGGTCACTTAGTGCATTTTTAATGAAATTATGCATACATTCCTGTCCGGGCTATATCTCTTGAACCGTTTGTCGGATCACTTTCATATTTTAGTATGTTGTTGCTTATGACCCGAAAGTTTCACATCACCTTGAAACAAGGTCATGTGACCAAGGTCAAGGTCACTTAGTGCATTTTTAATGAAATTATGCATACATACCTGTCCGGGCTACATCTCTTTAACCGTTTGCCGGATCACTTTCATATTTTAGTATGTTGTTGCTTATGACCCGAAGGTTTCACATGACCTTGACCCAAGGTCATGTGACCAAGGTCAAGGTCACTTAGTGCATTTTTAATGAAATTATGCATACATTCCTGTCCGGGCTATATCTCTTGAACCGTTTGCCGGATCACTTTTATTTTTTAGTATGTTGTTGCTTATGACCCGAAGGTTTCACATCACCTTGAACCAAGGTCATGTGACCAAGGTCAAGGTCACTTAGTGCATTTCTAATGAAATTATGCATACATTCCTGTCCGGGCTATATCTCTTGAACCCTTTGCCGGATCACTTTCATATTTTAGTATGTTGTTGCTTATGACCCGTAGGTTTCACATCACCTTGACCCAAGGTCATGTGACCAAGGTCAAGGTCACTTAGTGCATTTTTAATGAAACTGTACATACATTCCAGTCCGTGCTATATCCCTTGAACCGTTTGCCGGATGACTTTCATTTTTTAGTATGTTGTTGCTTATGACCCGTAGGTTTCACATCACCTTGACCCAAGGTCATGTGACCAAGGTCAAGGTCACTTAGTGCATTTTTAATTAAATTATGCATACATTCCTGTACGAGCTATACCTCTTGAACCATTTGCTGGATCACTTTCATATCTAAGTATGTTGTTGCTTATGACCCGTAGGTTTCACATCACCTTGACCCAAGGTCATGTGACCAAGGTCAAGGTCACTTAGTGCATTTTTAATGATATTGTGCATACATTCTTGTCCGGACTATATCTCTTGAACCGTTTGCCGGATCACTTTCATATTTTAGTATGTTGTTGCTTATCACGTAAAGGTTTCACATCACGTTGACTCAAGGTCATGTGACCAAAGTCAAGGTCAATTAGTATATTTCAAATGAAATTGTATTTGTTACATGTATTATGTCCAGGCTTAATCTTTTGAACCTTGATCGGATCACGTCATATTTTAGTATGATGGTGCTGATGACCCAAAGGTTTCACACCTCCTTGATCAAAGGTCATATGACCAAGGTCAAGGTCACTTAGTGTATTTTTAATGAAATTATGCATACATTCCTGTCCGGGCTATATCTCTTGAACCGTTTGCCGGATCACTTTCATTTTTTAGTATGTTGTTGCTTATGACCCGAAGGTTTCACATCACCATGAACCAAGGTCATGTGACCAAGGTCAAGGTCACTTAGTGCATTTCTAATGAAATTATGCATACATTCCTGTCCGGGCTATATCTCTTGAACCCTTTGCCGGATCACTTTCATATTTTAGTATGTTGTTGCTTATGACCCGTAGGTTTCACATCACCTTGACCCAAGGTCATGTGACCAAGGTCAAGGTCACTTAGTGCATTTTTAATGAAACTGTACATACATTCCAGTCCGTGCTATATCCCTTGAACCGTTTGCCGGATGACTTTCATTTTTTAGTATGTTGTTGCTTATGACACGTAGGTTTCACATCACCTTGACCCAAGGTCATGTGACCAAGGTCAAGGTCACTTAGTGCATTTTTAATTAAATTATGCATACATTCCTGTACGAGCTATACCTCTTGAACCATTTGCTGGATCACTTTCATATCTAAGTATGTTGTTGCTTATGACCCGTAGGTTTCACATCACCTTGACCCAAGGTCATGTGACCAAGGTCAAGGTCACTTAGTGCATTTTTAATGAAACTGTACATACATTCCAGTCCGTGCTATATCCCTTGAACCGTTTGCCGGATGACTTTCATTTTTTAGTATGTTGTTGCTTATGACCCGTAGGTTTCACATCACCTTGACCCAAGGTCATGTGACCAAGGTCAAGGTCACTTAGTGCATTTTTAATTAAATTATGCATACATTCCTGTACGAGCTATACCTCTTGAACCATTTGCTGGATCACTTTCATATCTAAGTATGTTGTTGCTTATGACCCGTAGGTTTCACATCACCTTGACCCAAGGTCATGTGACCAAGGTCAAGGTCACTTAGTGCATTTTTAATGATATTGTGCATACATTCTTGTCCGGGCTATATCTCTTGAACCGTTTGCCGGATCACTTTCATATTTTAGTATGTTGTTGCTTATCACGTAAAGGTTTCACATCACGTTGACTCAAGGTCATGTGACCAAAGTCAAGGTCAATTAGTATATTTCAAATGAAATTGTATTTGTTACATGTATTATGTCCAGGCTTAATCTTTTGAACCTTGATCGGATCACGTCATATTTTAGTATGATGGTGCTGATGACCCAAAGGTTTCACACCTCCTTGATCAAAGGTCATATGACTAAGGTCAAGTATTACATTTTTTAATGAAATTGTAAATGCTATTGAGTCTGTGCTATATCTGTGGAATCGTATACTGGATCACTCTTATACTATAGTATGCTGTTGCTCAGGATTGGAGGGTTTCTTATCATCTTGACCCAAGGTCATGTGCCCAAGGTCAAGATCATTTAGTTCTTTTTAATGAAATTGTACATACTAATATTGTCTGGGCTATATCTCCTGAACCCTTCTTACAATTGTTTTCATATTTTAGTATGTTGTTTCTGAGGACTAAATGTTTCTTATCACATTGTCCCAACGTCACATGGTTAAGGTAGCTTCTTACTTTGGTAATGAAATTGTATATGCTAAGCATGTCCAGGCTGAAATTGTCTATGCTAATAATGTTTAGGCTTTATATTTTGAACCGTGTATCCAATCACTAATTCAGTTTTTTGTTGCTCATGATCCATACAATGTTAAACGTCTTCAAATTCAATAGCATCATTTAAAAGCAGATAAGTTTGCGGCATGGACCAGACATGCATGTTTCGGGTACTTAACCCTCGTCAGTGAGTGTAGGTTTCAGATCACCTATATCCAAGGTCATGTGACCAAAGTCAATTTCTTTAAATATGCTTATAATGAAATTGTATATGCAAATCATGTTTGGCCTTTACCTCAAACAATGTAATGAATCACTTTCATGTTTTAGTATGATGTTGCCCATGACTCAAAGGTTTCACATCATTTTGCATTTTGGCCTAAGGTCAAAGTAACTTAGAGGGAGGGGGGAGACATCTGTTTTTTTTTATGAAAAACATTTTGTTTAATTAATATACAATGTACTAGTGTAATACTTGCTATTTTTATCTTCGTGATACAATATATACGTACATAGCCTTGCTGTGTGTTTTGTTTTTCATAAAAATAGGATATTTGCTGAAAGGTTTTTCATTGTTCGCAGGAAATTGATATTTCTTACAAGCGGCGTAATTTAGTGTTGCCATAGTAACTAATGGTATAAAATTGATTCGAAACGGGGAAAATTGAAAAATGAAATAAGAACTTAAAAGCAGTACGTTCGATATGAAACAATAGAAGAAATATCTATAGACAAGGCTCGGGGATATAAAACACACAGCTCGTTTCATAATACATCGTATGAAATGAAAATTCATTTGAGATCCTATATATCTTGGCTACACTTTCCTTTGAACAGGTTACATATTCCACCATAGGCTTTTTGCTAACTAGTAAGTTTGTTTAATATGAATCTTTTTACCTTTTCCCCCTATTTCCCGTTTCGGTGGCTCCACCTACAGTAGGTTTTGAAATCCTTTATAAAATATAGTTCATTTTTGAAAGCGCGGATCTAGATCATTAGAATGGGGTTGAATGTAAATGTAACTTCTGCAAGTAATGTTTTTCTCATCATTGGGCATATTTCAGCCGTGGTACCCCTTCCTTCTTGACTGCTGCTGACATCTCATTTTGTAGCTTATTTTTTGTTTTGTAAAATGCTTCTGTGTGCATTATTGTGTCTGCATGATGTGTAGTGCTAGTCTCAGAGTGGGTTTGGAGGGCGTATGAGATGGAAGGGCTGCCTGTCTCTCGTGCTCCCTCCAATCAACTCCCTTTTTGGCTGTTCGTCCTCTCTTGATATTATGCTAGTTTCTTATCCTGCCCAAGGCCTCTCTAGGTGACCGACCCTCCCGAGAGAGGCTGCGGGTGTGTAACTTGAAGTTCATTTAGTTTCGCTATTTATTTTAGCTGCTTTGTCCTTTCTAAATATTATGCTAGTTTCTTATCCTGCCCAAGGCCTCTCTAGGTGACCGACCCTCCCGAGAGAGGCTGCGGGTGTGTAACTTGAAATTAATTTAGTTTTGCTTATTAGGTCTTCCGACTTCCGTCGGAAGACCTTTTGTTTTCGTAACCGTGGAAAATTGGATCAGCGATTTCTCAAGAACCCTGTAAGCTAGGACAATGAAAGTTCTCCAACGTTACGTTTGGAGTAAAAGCTAGATTGGTCTTTTTTATTTTTGGTCTCTGTTATTTTTTTATCATGTTTTTTAGTAGATTCAAATATTTGACGGGAGCGTCGAATTACTCAAAAGGACCGAAAATTTCATGTTTTGCTATTTGTAAGCTTAAATATCTCGTATTTTGCTATCTACAATTTCCATTCTTTTTGAAAGTCGACAGCCATGCAAGATATGAAATGCTAGATGCACACTGTAACGATTTATTACGATGACGTCCTTCACCGTCCTTCATATTTCCAAATTCAGAAGTTCATAGGAGGAAGACACTTTTTTGCCTATAATAGTAAACAAAAATTAAGCTTATGAAGTTTCCTAAAAATTTCAATATTATTATTTTTTATCCATATATCTGTCTTATTTAGTCTTTCTGATTTTTCCTATCTCTTACTGTTGAAAAGATATGAGCATCGAAATTTTGAGTTGGGTATTTCGATACAAAAGCAGTGTTGAGATTTTCAAATTCCGATTTCACGGCAATGATGAATATGCATTTCATAAATACATTTCGATATACACAATTTGATTTTAAAACAGTTGATTAATTTAGAAGAGATCAGCTACAAACCAGAATTTACACACAAAAAGTGGTAGTTTGATTCCGATTTCTAACCTACAAACCTGTTTCTAAACTTCAATAACTATATTTTGAACATCAAGTTTAATTTCTAATTCTAGCAAACGTTCGAACATAATTTTCGGTTGGTTTATTTACAAATTGATGAACAATTTCTCCAACATTCTTCCCTCTCCTCGTTTTTCGAAAACAGTTCTGTTTATATTGAACGATGTCGCCATGATGGAAATTCAAAATAAACTTTGAAAAAAGGGAAGGGGGGGGGGGTCCAAATTTGAACCTGCACAGCGAGAACCTCATGGTATTATACAGTTAAAGTATACCATTGAGGGAGTTAGCACGATTCTGGTTCCCCGAGACCAGACCTATTTCCCGAGGCGAAGCCGAGGGAAATAGGTCTGGTCGAGGGGAACCAGAATCGTGCTAACTCCCTCAATGGTATACTTTAACTGTTTTATTATACCGAAACAAACATTATACTGAAACAAACATATCTCTTAGGTACACAGAAACAAACATTATACTGAAACGAACATATCTCTTAGGTTCACAGGGTTCAAATGGAAATTCTAATGATTTTGCCATGCCTTCTCGACTGAATGACTGAGTAACGGAAAATATTAATTTTTGATGATAAGATAAACAGAAACATCATTTATCATACTCATACATGTTTAATTTTTGATTGTTTTATTTTATTGCGGATTAATTTATGTGCTAAGCGGATAGGAGGCGGATTACTCTGCTCGCGTATTGATAGCGTCATCCGATCAACCTTCACATCATCCGATCAACCTTCAACGGCGCTGATTGGCTGATACTGACACACCCCCAAAGAAGCTCCGCCCCATTTTGAGACTAACTCCCTAGGGAAATAGTCTTCTCAACTAACGCACCCCTTTGCAGGGAAATAGTCTTATCAGGCGATTTTCAGGGATTTAGTTAAATTTAATGAGTCTCTTTTTATATAGGAAAAAATCAGTAGAGGTATAATAATTATATATATATATTGAACGTAACTTGTTATTACCATTTCTCGTCTTAAGAAAATTGGTTCTACAGCTACGAGCTCGCCTTTTTTATGGGGGAAGGGGGCAGGAAGAATTTGCAAAAAAAACAAATCCCGGCTCTGAAAAATGCTGAAAAAAATATTCCGGCCCAAAGGGCCGGCAATTTTTTTTTCCCGGACCATGCAAAAGTAAGGATACATTGCATGATATGGAAATTTTTGCTGGCCCTTTGTGCCAGACAATTTAAAGTCAAAAAATTAATTAATATAAATACAAACTGTTCACATAGCTGTATCTACCAGAGACCTAATACGCATAGGCACAAAAATCTAGAAAAGGTTCTATTTAAACATCATACAATCTGTCTGAAATTCGCTAATTGCAAAGAGACATCTGAAGGAACGGTTATTAACTCATACTCTGTAACAGCGGGGAGTTTAACTTACACAGACATTCACAACATTTGACAATTTGTTTAAATCCGGCCCGAAGAACCGGCGAAAATTTTTCTCCGACTCTGGTAATGGCTGAAAAAAATGGCCTGCTCAGAAAATTGCTGAAAAAATTTTACCGGCTGGCAATAGAATTCCTAATCCCCCCCCCCCCCCCCAAATCAAATGGTTGCTCACCAACAATTATCGGTTTGAAAATTTAATGTTACTGCTATTTGAAAACTTAAATATACAATATAAATACATGTAATGTGACGTCCTTCATATTTCCAAACCAAAAATTGTATAGGAGCCTAAGGAGGAAGACACTCTTGTTGCAACCGCAACAAGAAACCTTTCTAGTTTATCTTCTTGTCCTACCTAATGCCTCTCTAGGCGTCCGTCCCATCCCGAGAGAGGCAGGGGGTGGGTAAGCTGCTCTTTGTCATTGCATCATTATATTTAATTTTCTATGTGCATATGGGGTAGAAATCTGTATACAGTTAAAGTATACCATTGAGGGAGTTAGCACGATTCTGGTTCCCCGAGACTAGACCTATTTCCCGAGGCGAAGCCGAGGGAAATAGATCTGGTCGAGGGGAACCAGAATCGTGCTAACTCCCTCAATGGTATACTTTAACTGTTTTATTATACCGAAACAAACATTATACTGAAACAAACATATCTCTTAGGTATACCGAAACAAACATTATACTGAAACGAACATATCTCTTAGGTTCACAGGGTTCAAATGAAAATTCTAATGATTTTGCCTTGCCTTCTCGACTGAATGACTGAGTAACGGAAAATATTAATTTTTGATGATAAGATAAACAGAAACATCATTTATCATACTCATACATGTTTAATTTTTGATTGTTTTATTTTGTTGCGGATTAATTTATGTGCTAAGTGGATAGGAGGCGGATTACTCTGCTCGCGTATTGATAGCGTCATCCGATCAACCTTCACATCATCCGATCAACCTTCAACTGCGCTGATTTGCTGATACTGACACACCCCCAAAGAAGCTCCGCCCCATTTTGAAACTAACTCCCTAGGGAAATAGTCTTCTCAACTAACGCACCCCTTTGCAGGGAAATAGTCTTATAAGGCGATTTTCAGGGATTTAGTTAAATTTAATGAGTCTCTTTTTATGTAGGAAAAAATCAGTAGAGGTATAATAATATATTATAAAGGACCATTCCTAAATTCTCTGTGATATTGGTGTTTTTAAGGTTGCATCTATTTTATGGCAATTGTAGAGGTATCTTACTAAATGTAATTTTTTATATGGTATTGTTATAGTGAATCTTAAAGGGAAATTGATCTTAATTATTATTATGATTATCTTATAATATTAATACATATATATTTCTTCAGTTAGAAAATGCCTATTTACACCAAAGACTCTAGCTTTTATATAATATTCTTAATATTTTCCAATTTTGCATGCATGTTACTCCTTGTAATTGTATGTCATTTTATATGTCGGTCAAAAGCTCTTGAAAGCTTATGTTCACATGTTTTATCCACATGCCGACTTTAAATAAATCTTATCTTATCTTATCTTAGAAGGGGTAAGGACCCCTCTAGATTTTTATTATGCCCCCGTAATCGAAGATTCGGGGGCATAATATATATATAGTTTTTGGCTTGTCCGTCCGTCTGTCTGTCTGTTTGTCCACAAAAACTTTAACCTTGGTCATAACTTTTGAATGGTAAGTGATAGGGCTTTCATATTCACATGTGTATTCATTGTGACAAAACCTTTCCGTCATACCATTTTTTTTTTACCTTGTGACCTTGAGCTTGGAGTTTGACCTACTGTTGAAAAACGTTAATCGGCCATAATTTTTGAATGGTGAGTGATAGGGGTTTCATATTTCACATGTGTATTTCTTGTGACAAGACCTTTCCTTGATACCAAAATGTTTGTCCTTGTGACCTTGAGCTTGGAGTTTGACCTACTTTTGAAAAACTGCAACCTTGGCCATAACTTTATAATGGTAATCGGCCATAACTTTTGAATGGTAAGTGATAGGGCTTTCATATTCCACATGTGTATTTCTTGTGACAAGACCTTTCCTTGATACCAAAAGTTTTGTCTTTGTGACCTTGAGCTTGGAGTTTGACCTACTTTTGAAAAACTGCAACCTTGGCCATAACTTTTGAATGGTAAGTGATATGTCTTTTATATTTCACATGTGTATTCCTTGTGACAAGACCTTTCCATGGATACCAAAATGTTTGACCTTATGACCTTGACCTTGGAATTTGACCTACTTTTGAAAATCTAAACTTTAGCTATGACTTTTGAATGGTAAGTGATAGGGCATTCATATTTCACATATGACTTTCTTGTGGCAAGACCTATCCATGCATACCAAATTTGACCTTGTGACCTTGACCTCAAAATGTGAACTACTTTTCAGCTATTCTACCAACAAATGTGCCAACGGGGGGGGGGGGGGCATTCGTGTCTCACAAACAGAAGTTTGTTGGTTTTTTTTCTTCAAAAAATGTGTTTTTTTTTTCGTTTTACGAATAATTTTTCTAAAACCCATATGAAAAATCAAAGTTATATTTTAAGAGTTCCCTCTAGACCTGTGCGAATGTCGTTTTCCCTCTCTCTATATATATATCTCTTGGAAGATTAAAAAAAGAATAGAGGTACATGTATTAGTCTTAAGGTAATTACATCAAGTATATTCACCGTGGCGTATCACGTGTTGTGCATATAATCTCTTACAAGGGAATCCCCTTCATTAAACAAGGTAAATACGGCCTAAATCTACTTTAAATGAAACTAGTTTTATGAGCATCATTATTACAAATATGATAGTAATCTTTTCTGGTCAAGAATAGAGGAATATTTAGAGAACACTTAAACAGAAAATTTTCTATTTTATTTACATGTTATGATATGGTACACGTAAATAAACAAAACTTTCTGTTCAAGTGTTCTCTGAGCATACCTCTATTCTTGACCAGAATAGATAACCATCATATAATTTATAACGATGATCGTATGATAGGCCTAACATAAATTCATATGATGTAGATTTAGACAACATTTACCTTGTTAACCGATGGGGATTCCCATGCAAGAGATTATTTTTATATCACGTGATACGCTACGGTGATATTGCTATGATTCTTTCCTCATTTTGAGTTGCAACATTGCTCCATTGTGGTATTGTTAAGCTCCCTTCACACTTTGATATCCTAGTACCCGGGGCCTTCCGAAGTGCAAAAATCCCTTCTTGAGAAGAAGTGGAAAATTTGAAAAGTTTACGGACGGACGACAGACGACAGACGAAGTGGTATGAAAATAGCTCACTTTGAGCCTTTGGCTCAGGGCAGCTAAAAGACAAAATTTATATTGAAAGGAGCTGTTAAGATAAGGGCCGTATTTAGCCCTGAATCCCGTGACTTATTTCTTCCGCATGGCGAATCGTACACAGAAAAACATGAATCATTATTGAAATATAATGTATTTGCAGACCTTTTACATTTTTTATATTATGTTGAGGAACTCTTAAGGTTGTAAAATTAAGGTCGAAAGAGGTAGGGGTGCTCAGATAGAAAATCCGATAATATCGACAAAAAACGTATACATTTTTGAATATTTTATCTAAAATGGATAAATATAAGCTAAAAGACATCAAATATGTCTACATTGTATATCAGAAATAGATTTCGAACGTTCTATCTCCTTTAATCGGTAAATAATGAAATCCGGAACTTAAAATACGGTCTTATTCTTCATTCAATGGCTACAATGTAAGCCTTTTAGCGCGAAATATACATTGACGGAGAAATGAACATCACTCTTGCTTATTTCGTTTCTAATTCTTGTATCTATCATTCAATCATATTGAGTACACAATGTTTGATGGATTAAAGAGGAAAAATAGTCAAATATGCTATATTTAATGGTCAAAAAGATCGATTCTTATAAAATGCACCCCCCTTTCCATTTTCAGTTTTTCGTCTCTGGGGTAGTGTCCCCCCCCCCCCCCCGGAGATACAGAACCCCACTTTGCTAAAAGATTTGTATCATGGATACACATTTCCAGTAAAAGTGGCTTTCTGTATATCCGGGGGGAACAATGTTCAATAAAACTTTTCCGTTTTCTATTGATTTCTATGAGAAAAAGATAAGTTTTGACCTAAAAATTAGCAATATTATGCAAAACAAATAAAAAATAACTTCATATTCTAATGGGATGCCGTATAGGTATACATTTTACCAAAACCAAAAAAAGTTCTTGAAATTTCAATTTTCAAAATTCCACTTTTCAGGGCTGATTTTACGCCTTATCTTAACAGCTCCTTCAATTTGTACGTTACGTCAGACAATATCCATAGGTTAGATAACCGTCCTCGCGTTCTCGGGTATTTACTAGGACATATAGATTTCAAAAAGGTTAATTTGATATATTATATTCTGTATGAAAAAAAACCCCAGTAGATATAGGTCGGCCCGGCCCACGTGGACGCACGTGACACAAGCTTATATAAGATTTTAACATGAATAATTAGCAAAAATATTGATTGAACGGGTATCGATCTAACTTGGTGCCATAGTGCATAGCATCTCAACGCATCTCAACGCATCTAAACTACACGTATTTATTCTTTACGTATAGTTTTATAACTTCATTATCGGAAATCTTAGATTGGGTATAGGGAAAAAAAACCCACGTGAACGACCTATTAATATTATGGATTTTGGACCTTTAAAAATATGTGTAGTATCCAAACACGTGATATTTACAGTTGGAAGAAACCATTGTACAGGCCATGAGGATATGGGCTGTATACATTTAAGGATTCCAAACTGGTCATTTACACCAGGAGAACGTACCTTGTATGATAATTAACGATGGGATCCTATGTAGCGAAAATTAAGGGTTTAACTTACATTTGTATAAAAGCAAGTTTTAAATTTGGAATTTCAATGAGCGTATTCTTCAATGATGAAACAAATCGTGTATAAACAGGTTTTTAGATACACTTTGTGAATTCATACATTTAAAAAAACTAAACTACGAAGACCAGGTAAGAAACATTTTATTTTGAATATATTGAATCTGCTCAAATTATCATATTTTGATTACCTTCGCTTTCTCCGGATACAGAGGGAGAAAGTGTAGTGATTTTTAGGTTTTCGTTTCGATCTGTTTCGTTTCGTTTTGTTTTGTTTTGTTTCGTTTCGATCTGTTTCGTTTCGTTTCGATCTGTTTCGCTTCGTTTCGTTTCGATTTGTTTCGTTTCGTTTCGTTTCGTTTTTTTTTTGTTTCGCACTTTACAGGGACCCGATTTTTAGGCCAAGAACCACCATTTTTCAATGACGAAGCATCAAATTGATGCTTTTTGTCGTCCCCAGGCAGAGAGGCAATCCCCTTGAATTCCCACAATTATATACCATGCATCCTGTGTTGCAGCGTGCTCATCGATTTTCTATAAAAAAATAATAATAGAGTTCCACGAAATTCTGAATCAATTCTAGGAATTTAGGAACACGACCTAAGTTCTACAACGTGCATTGTTCTTATTGGTAGCGAGAGAATTAAGTATACCGAATCCGGATAGCGTTTCGATATATTTGAAATATGAGATCGATAATTAGGGGACAACCAATATTCTGACCCAGAAAATGTTAAAAATAAATAATCTGACCCTCTTTGTTGAAGAAATAAATATTCTGGCTCACATGTGTGTTCAAAATCCAAAAATTTTCAGCTCGCTTCGCACGCCTTTCACTGAAACACATTTCAGTTTGCTTCGCTAGCAACAAGACCAAAGTTTCTAGGCTCGCCTTGCTCTAAACAAAATTTCGAGCTCGCTTTACTCGCCCTTCCACAATGTAGGAATGCCTATAGTCCATACTAGTTTTATACATCAACTACCTTCTTTTGTACTCGACATGGAGAAACTTAGGTGATACATGCACATTGATATGTATACAGACTTATTCAAGTGCCAAGAAAGTCTAGCACATATTGTCAATAATTGATGACATATTTAGTTGACATAACCAGGGTGTGTATGTGTGTGTGTGTGTGTGCATATATTCTGGGGTTTTTTTGTTTGTTTGTTTGGTTGTTGTTTGTTTGTTTGTTTGTTTGTTTGGTTGGTTGTTTTTTTTTTTTTTTTTTTTTTTTTTTTTTTGCTTGTCAGGATTGTTACAGGTTAAAAATAAATATTCTGACCTTGAGTTACTGGAAAATAATAATCCGGCCGGCCCTATGTTGAAAATAATTAATCTGACCCGAAAAAAATTGTCAGCCCCCCCCCCCCCCCCTCATTATCAAATGGTCGTCCACTTATCAATTATGATACATTAATTGTCTATATAGTCTTTTAGTTCCAAACATAAATACATTTTTGGCGAGATTGATTGGAATTTCCGGTTCTTAAAAATTTTCAATTCGAAAGAGACTTTTAAAGAGTCCAGATGATGAAAGTCTTTCGGCGTGTTGAAATATGACATTAATTTCATTCTTGATACAATGTACATTGTCTATAGTCTTTAAAATTACATTAGAAAATAAAACCAAATACATTATATATTATTCCAAGGTAGAATAAAATTAACCCAGGCGTACCCGTTTCCAATTCCAAAGAGGCCACATGAAGTCCACTGACCGGTGTTTGAACTGCTAGCAGTCATGCTCATTGCGTCAGGCAGCAATACAGTTCCTCGTCATTTGACCGAGGAATTCTCCTTTAAGAAGCACGCACAACAAAGACTTCTTATTTGTAAAGGATTCGTCTGGACAAAGGCTTCAGCCATATCATATGGATTAAAAAAACAACAACAACAAAACCAACAAAAAAAAAACACCCCCCCCCCCCCAAAAAAAAAACCCCCCCAACAACAAGTAAAATATGAGGTTCAAATTGGTCGCTTTGTCATTTTATTAAAATGTTAATAAAATGAATCATTTCTAATGAGGAGTGGATTCCTATTTTTCTGGATTTTTGTAATGATTACTTCGTCTAATGATATTCAGGTATTTCATTATTACAGCTTCATTGTGATAAATCAATATGTAACAGATAAAAATTATTTCTCATCCTTTCACAATATTAATTAGTTACATAAAATATTTACGTACAATAACAACTTGGACATGTTGGAAATATGACCGTTTGTCATGAGAGTCGTGATGTTACATGATCCCATTCATTTTCTGTTTCCATGACAATGTTTCCTCTCTGGTTTTTTATTGTTCATTAGATATTGCATAGTATATTTTCCTAATACTTATGGTATCAAGGGATCTGAGTCGATCATTGGGAATCTAGCTGCTACTTTTACTGAATTTCAATTATATATATATATGTATTTCAGGTCCAGAGAAATCCCCGAACTTAATTAGAGAAGACTATGGGGGAAGAAACAAAGAAAAAAGGCTGCCACTACAAATACGAGAATGCCATCGGAAACGTATTCGGGCGATACGGACGATTCGTGGCGAGCGGACCCAAGATTCCCTGGATTATCTTGTCGATATGTACCGTAATAAACATCGGTTTGGGACTCGGGATGCTGACCATAAAGTCGATCTCCGACTCGGAAACACTCTATACGCCGCAAAATAGCCAAGCATCCAAAGACAGAACTACCTTAAAAGGCCTGTTCTCTGACTACAGCGGAAACAATTTCTATTCTTACAGTATTACGGACTTCAACTATTTCGGGGAGGTATTGATAAAAACCAAGAACGATGTGAACATTTTGACGTCATCATTTATGACGGAAATAAAGAGTATTGACGCGCAGATAAGGGCGGTCGTTGCTTCCGATTCCGGTGTATCGTTCAATTATAGCGATGTTTGTGCTCTTCGCGCAGGCGCATGTGTTGTTTCCGGAGAGGTTGTGTTGTCGACAGCATTCGAAACGGCAATGCTAGCTAACAACATCGATTACCCGGTATTTAACGGCGAATCCATTGCAGGTACATTCGGCGGCTTACAGACTTCCGGGGGGAAGCTGACGTCATCTTATGTCGTCAAACTTGTTTATAATTTACGGACGGATACGGCTGCCTACGAGAGCAAATCGTTGGCGTGGGAGAAAGCTTTTATTACGGCGATGGAGTCAATTTCTTCGGCAAATACAGAACTTGCTTACCAATCGTCCGACTCGGTAAACTCGGCCTTAGATGAGAGCACCGCCGGAGACATAAAGTTTTTCAGTGTTACATTTACCTTAATGATTACGTACGCTTGCTGTGCTGGAATAGCAGTCAATTTGAATTGTGTAGCTTGGCGTGCAAATCTTGCAATGGCGGGAGTTTTTGCAGCCTGTCTTGCCATTTTATCATCTTTTGGTTTCATCAGTCTATGTACCGTGGAGTTTGTCAACATTGTAGGGGTGATGCCTTTTCTTATAATAGGTGGGTATATTGAAAACTTTTCGTACTTCAATTTCTTTTTACTAAATATTCTAAAGTTTTATATTCTTCTAGGATTTCTTTTTTTTTCTAATTTTGAATGAATTTATTTATCTTTCCTCCATGTTCCATATTTCCACAAGCGTCCTCTGCATGAGAATAAATTTTGGTTAGATATACATTGATATTATATATTTGTCCTCCTTATATCTTGCTAGGAGTGGAAAACATTAAAACGAATAAGTACATACATACCACATTACAAATTTGCTTTGTTATAACAATTCATGTGTAAACTACTTAAGATTAAATAACCAAACATCTTGGAAGGAAGTGACTTGGGGTTTAATGGAGACCTTACTGCCGATTTTACACAATAGTGATTTATCTGCAGGGCGCCCCAGTGTAAACTTTGGTGCAAACAATAGCTTTACGTCAGCATCGTGCACGAGAGAGAGAGAGAGAGAGAGAGAGAGAGAGAGAGAATAAGAGTGAGTCGTAAAACGAATGAAGTTGGAACTGTCCCCTTTTCCGCGATACCCCTCACAAAAACACAATAAGCTTTGAGTTTCATATCGATCATAAATTTTATGAATTGAATGATGTGCTTTTCATTTGAAGTTTCCTTATTTTGCTTTGTTTAAGAGGAATGTATATATATCAAACTCATGATTTTGTTTGTGTGCTTGTTTTGCGACAAAACAGAGGCATGAACGTTTGAGTACGAATTTGACATTGGGAAAAAATGAATATCTAATGCATGACATGAAGCATCACTGATGAGGATTTAATATCCGAATTACGTGTCTGGTGCATAATAAATTGGCAAGAAATTAGTTGGAAGTTGGAACACCTCCGTATTATTGTACTCGTAACAATGTAAATCTCGAGAAGAGTCTCCGAGTCTTTTGTACAAATGTATTTGGTGCTTTGGTGACGGATTTCGTGTTTCTTGTCCCTTTTGCGTCTCTTGCTGTGTTTTCTACCATGTTTTTTACGCATGGAGCTGTTATAGTGTTTTACTGTGTGTACTGCAACCGAGTCTCGTTGGGGATCCCCTCTTTTCTTTAATGTTAAGGATTGCGAAAACTCACTGGATAGTTTGAACATTAGATTTTATCATCCGTACAACAGGTATTGGTATTGACGACGTCTTCATCTTGCTGTCCGGAATAGCCGATGCTGTGGACATTAAGGACGGGCCAGGAAAGACGGTCATCGAGAACAAAATGTTCTTTGCTCTGAAGCACAGTGGAGTCGCCATTACTATTACTTCCATTACAGATTTCCTGGCGTTTGCCATCGGAGCATCCTCTACCTTTATCAGCGTTCGGAACTTCTGTCTGTATACAGGTAATTTACATACTTTGTATGAATGAATAAGCGAAATATGTTCTTACGTAAACGTAGGTTTATGCCATTACGTAGTGTAATCCGGATAACTTACACTCCAGTTTTATTGGGTTTTATTTCCTTTTTGTGCACAGGTTTTGCCGTGTTTTTCTGTTATCTGAACCAGCTTTTCTTCTTCGTACCATGTATTGTCATCAACGAGAGACGAGTTGAGGCTAACAGGCATTTCATGTCTTGTATGAAAACAAGATCAAAAGAGGAACTCAAGAAAGATGGAAAAAGTCGTGGCCATATTTTTTGTTGTGCCGGTGAACAGCCAAAAGATCGAAATGATTACGATAGCTACATGGAAAAATATCCAAAAATGCTCTTTCAAAAAATCGTCAAACCTCTGCCCTGCAAGATAATTATTCTCGTCTGCTTTGCTGGTTATCTAGCCGCGTCGATATACGGTGCAGTTAACCTGAAACAGGGCTTAGAACTGAGAAATCTCGCAGCAGACGACTCTTACTTCTACAAATACGACACATGGAATAGAGATTACATGCCGAGCCAGGTTCCTATCAGTTTCATTATAAAATCCCGCCAGACATACTCCGCACAGACGACACAGGACTCGATCAGCGCGATGTTGACAGCAGCCAAGCAGGACGCCGATATTGATGACAATATTGAAATTAATTGGTTGACTGCGTTTCAAGCCGATGCCTCCTACACGACAACCTCGGAGTCCGCGTTTGTTTCAGCGCTGGTGACCTTCATCCAGTCAAACACAAAGTATGAGAACGACGTACTTTTTGATTCTACAAACACCCACATAGATGCTTCGCGGTTCTACGTGTTTACAGTTGATCTGAAAGATTCACAAAAGCAAGGGAAAATGATGCAACGCATGCGCGATATAGCAAACAACAATGCCTTGCCAGCTTTTCCATTTCACCCCTCCTTTATTTTCTTCGAGCAGTTCGTCACAATTCTCTCGGCTACACTGCAGACGATCGGAATTGCAGTTGCCGCCATGACAGTTATTACGATAATATTTATGCCATATCCCGTTCTCGTAATTTTTGTGATGGTAACCATGATGATGATTTTGATCGGCATTTTTGGATTCATGCATTATTGGGACCTCACTCTTAGCTCGGTAACTATGATTCAACTTGTCATGACTGTTGGATTCTCGGTCGACTTCAGTGCGCATATCTGTCATGGCTTCATTTCCGTTTCCGGTAGCTCCAAAGAAGATCGGGTTCATAAAGCATTGGATCGAACAGGAGGGGCCGTAATCAACGCTGCGTTTTCATCAATTTTAGGTATTATGATGCTGTTGGCGTCATCAGGGTATATTTTCCGTACATTCTTCAAGCTTATGTTCCTTGTCATGCTTTTTGGACTTTTGCATTCCGTTTTATTCCTGCCAGTTGTTCTATCTCTTATCGGTCCGAGACCGGCAGAACACACAGCAGGTATGCAAGGGAATAAAACAAACTACGAATCAAACATTACAAACGAAAAAGCAGTGAGTATTAGTGAAAAGGTTGATAAAATGGATAAAGAAAATACAGAACAGTCTGAGGACCAAGAAAACCCGAAGGTGTAGTTGCATGATCAATAATTACTCTACGATGTAGTGCTACGAAAATAGACCGAGAACAGGCCAAAACGTCATTCTTCAGTTGGAAATACCAACTCAATTAAGAATAAAATTTTGGCCTGTTCTCGGTCTACTACGAAAAGTGCTTTGTTCGACAGTGTCAATGAGTGTTGTGAAGTTGTGTTATCACTACTAACATGTAACACGGAGTTTGAAAGGGATCGAATTGAACTTTTTCTGCAATTGATTTTTTCTGCAATGTATGAAAATTTACAGTATTTCAGCTTTGAATAATTGAGTAACATTATTCTAGAAATACTTTTTGTTAAATCGATCCAACAAGCGTATCTTAGCCATATCGAAATTGCCATGAATCTCAAAGTGTTTTATATGAATGTACTCGTGTGCAATCAATTTTATTGAAGATTAGTGAGAAGTTTTATAGAAGTTTAAAGCGTACACGTATGAATTTATTTTTACCTCTTTTTAAGTACGATTAATATTGCCTATGTTGTTTTTTTATTGTTACTTTTGTACGATTTTCCCATTATATATTTACCACGATGTAAATTGAGCCCCCCCCCCCCCCCTATCGAAGATCAGGAGGATTAGTGGGTATTGTATTTATTTTGCCTGCTTGTGTGTTTTTTTAACTTTACCCTTGGTTATATAATTATTTGAACCATTAATTTGATGGCTTGCAAAATATCCGACGACGCACTTGTTTGCGCAATTTTTGAGATACTTCAGGAAGTATCTTATTGTTTTCGTAACTATAGTGCGCTGTATTCATGAGATACTACCGCTTTATCACCGTATCCAAACACCTCAAAATATAGTTCTGTGTCTAGTTCAGAAATTTGCTGTCTGACACATGCAAAATTCAAATACAAGAAAATTCTGCTTCTTGAAAAAAGTTTCAATTTCATATAAGATAAATGCATCACATATAATCAACTATATTTCTTGTTTTCGCTGCACATTAATTAGTGGCGTAATAATATATTACTTTTCAGTGTTTTTATGACAAAGTTAGGAAAGATATCTCAAAGAGTTGCATAAAAGTTATAGAGTTGTTTTCCTTATATTCAACACGTCGTGAGAAAAAAAAAGTGTTTTAAAATACATGTAACTCTGGTAGTATAGATAAACATAATTTGTGTTGTTTATAGAACACATGCAAATATATATTATAAGCTTCACATATGTATCCTGTGCTTAAAAAATCATCTTCATTTCCTTACAATAAAATTATTTAACATTTATCTGACAATAAATTTTGAATAGAAGTATCTCTTAATACCTTCAGTCCTTTGATTACATTATGACGTCATGTAATCAATGGTCCTTCCAATATTGGCTTTAGCTTTTTGTCGGATATTTTGCTTTCCCTCAATTCACATGAACATAGCTCAGGTGTTTCACATGTATATTTATCACTCCTCTTACCAGTTCCAGCCAATGATGCCACATTATTACGGTCATGTGGTGTCCTACCTTGCCGCCGAAGAAGGTCACTATATAATATACAAAGAAAGCGTTACAAAATGGTTCTTGGCATGGTTTTTTCCTGTCATACTTCCTACTCAAAGTAGGTATGTGCATATGTTGTTACTGTATCATATGCACAATGTGCACATAATGTTTATAATAGTGTAAACAATTCATGATAGTTTGACCTTTGTTCATGTGACCTTGGGTTTTGACCTTTGTTCATGTGACCTTGGGTTTTGACTTACTTTCAGGAAAATGCGCTTTTATAAGTTTCTGAGTCATTTTGTCAATCCTTATAGGTGCATAATATCTCACGAGTTCTTCATATGATCAGAAATTTCCTAATTCCTCTCACGAGTTCTTCATATGATCAGAAATTTCCTAATTTTTAGAATTAAAAAAAAGTTACCTTGACCTTGCTGCGAGTACACGAAAGATTATTTCTCATACCAGTTTGCCTTTTTTTTGTGAGTGAGCTTTAATGATTTCAGCATTATTTGCACCATGAATGATTCGTTTAAGTGTATGTATATACGTATTTATTGACTGTTACATATCATATAACATTCTATGCATGATCAACATATCATACAATTGTAAAGTCACATTCCGTGCAGATTATTTCATGATATTTTTAAAGACCTGTATAAACAATGGTATTTTGTAAATTAATGGGATCATAACAGTTATATTTAGTAAATGCATGTACATGTAACTATCAGTATATATTTTCATCAAATCTGATGAGTAGAAAAATTAAGACGCAAAATATTTTATATTCATATACATGTATGTGTAAATTCATTTGAATTTGAGAAAATATTGTGAACTTGTTAAGTTGTTTGTTATTTTGTTTTATAAATAAAAAAAAACAAAAACAAGCAATAGTTATTTTCCTTTCTCATTCCGCTAACTATACCCACGATGGTACTTTAAAATACATAAATGCATGTATCCTGTACAACGCAATTGGGTTTGTTGGACTCTTTCTGTTGACTAAAGAAAAACATAGTGTAATCAAAGATTACGAAGCTCACCTCGCGGCAGCAAAGTTCAATTTAATCATATCTCTAAGTACATGTATATTAAGAAAATCACTCAAGTGAAAAAAAGTAGGTCAGGGTCATTTCATGAAAGTTTGATCAAAGATACATCCAATATGCAAGTTTGGTACATGTAGCACTTATATACTTTGCTCAATATTGGCCTTTAAAGGGAAAATCACTCAAGCAGAAAAAGTAGGTCAAGGTCATTTTATGAAAGTTTGATCAAAGATACATCCAATATGCAAGTTTGGTACATACAGCACTTATACTTTGCTCAATATTGGCCTTTAAAGGCAAAATCACTCAAGCGGAAAACGTAGGTCAAGGTCATTTTATGAAAATTTGATCAAAGACACATCCAATATGCAAGTTTGGTACATGTAGCACTTATACTTTGCTCAATATTGGCCTTTAAAGGCAAAATCACTCAAGTGGAAAAAGTAGGTCAAGGTCATTTTATGAAAGTTTGATCAAAGATACATCCAATATGCAAGTTTGATACATGTAGCACTTATACTTTGCTCAATATTAGCCTTTAAAGGCAAAATCACTCAAGCGGAAAAAGTAGGTCAAGGTCATTTTATGAAAGTTTGATTAAAGATACATCCAATATGCAAGTTTGGTACATGTAGCACTTATACTTTGCTCAATATTAGCCTTTAAAGGCAGAATCACTCAAGTGGAAAAAGTAGGTCAAGGTCATATTATGAAAGTTTGATCAAAGATACATCCAATATGCAAGTTTGGTACATGTAGCACTTAAACTTTGCTCAATATTGGCCGTATAAGGCAAAATCACTCAAGCGGAAAAAGTAGGTCAGATGCTGCATCCGATGCATGGGTTCACCTCAGCATCCCAAGATGAATCACTTGTGCAAGTTTGGTTACTGTAGCATCAGTACTTTGTCAGATACTGAACTACCCCAAAAACTTTAACCAGACATTGACAAAGTCATTCAACCGGAAAATGTAGGTCAGATGCTGCATCCGATGCATGGGTTCACCTCAGCATCCCAAGATGAATCACTTGTGCAAGTTTGGTTACTGTAACATCAGTACTTTGTCAGATACTGAGTTACCCCAAAAACTTTAACCGGACGCGGACGGGGACGCGGACGCGGACGGGGACGCGGACGGGGACGGGGACGCGGACGTCGGGGTTATAGCATAAGCTCATCTCAACTTCGTCGAGGTGAGCTAAAAATGTTATGAGGGTGATTTCATGTTCCAAGTGCGATTAATGATGCTCTGCTTGCAAGAAACACGTTTTACTTGCGCTCTGTAGAAATAAGGTTGATTTCAGACGCAAGGTGTTAGTAAGGACTTGCAAGAAACTGTTGTACTCATTTTAAGTTGCGTTCTGTAGAAATTTTTAGAACCTACTGCTAGCGAGGAACACTTTTCACTGACGTTATCTAGTGCATTTCCATGTAGTAAAATCAGGGTTTTCCTATCCATAGAAGATAGTGCATATTAAATATGTGTACATTTTTACCCCAAAACTTGTACAATTTAGCCATTGAAGCTCATATTTTCGGGGCATATACAATGTATCCTCATATATCAGACTCTCAGAGTTGTGTATTTTCTGAGAATGCAATTTTAAATCTTGCTCTTGTGTATAGATGTACATGTCATCGTTCTTCTTGTTCATTTCTCTTGCATGTACATGTACTTCCCGACTCAAATTGGCCGTTTTTTTTTTGTTCAAGAACAGGGATGTCGTCAGTCAGATGTTTGAGTATTCGACCTTGACCATAGGGATGTCGTCAGTAAGATGTTTGAATATTTACCTCGACCATAGGGATGTCGTCAGTCAGATGTTTGAGAACTTGACCTTGACCATAGAGATGTCGTCAGTCAGATGTTTGAGTATTCGACCTTGACCATAGGGATGTCGTCAGTCAGATGTTTAAGTATTTGATATGACCAGGAAGGTGACCTTGACCCTTATTGAGTATGACTATCAAGAGAGTTAAAGCCGTTTATAATGTGAAATTTGGTGTTTCAACAACGGCGTAGCTCTGACTGAAAAAGTGGAGGGGCACAACATCCCAAAATTTCTAACAAGGAAAAAAAAGGGGGGGGGAGAGAAAGAGATTTAAAAAATATATGGGGGTTTCATGTTCTGTATGCACAAATTTTAACATTTCTGCTGCAATTCTAAATTCTAAGTACATGGATAAATGTGCCCCCGCTCCCCCTTCTCCTACGCCCTTGTTCATATACCAGCCTCGCAAGAAGTTAACCATGAACCTTGACCTTTGACCTTGAACTATAAGCATTGACCATTCATGCAAGGAAAGCTACATGTATTTGACGTTTTCAAACGTTGCATACATCTTATTTCAGTTAATAGATTGTTACGTGTAACAAAGATATGCAGTGATATTAATTAAGCTGAATGATAATAAGAAATTAACATCATTTCACTGATTTTAATGATCTTTATAACATGATATCTTACAAATTTTAACAAATTAAAAATAAAATGCCAGAATAAAATCGTTCGCAAGCTTTATTTAAATTTAAATAATGATTGCAACAAGCTGTTAATTAAATTCCTTGATTTTTCCTCAAAATGAAATCGCTGTTTACCCTTATTTCAATATCATTTACTTGTCATTATACATGTACAAGTAAATTAATAAGTTTGTAGTCAAGGGACGAAGTTGTACTCGTACGTGTTAACTGGGCCTAAAATTTCAACAACCAATACTTTAAAACATTTTCTTATAATTCATAGTGAGCACTTGGTGAAACTTCATGTACATATCTGTAACTTTAAAAAATGCTTATAAAATGAAATCTACATATTACAACACTCTAATACACGCTCACATCGCATACATTCACAAGCATTCTGATTGCAGCATTCACTCGCCACGCATGCATGTAAAATTCGTTTTGGCAAAAACGAAATTCGTAAAAGATAAAATACTGATAAAACGCAAATAGGCAGTTCAAGCAAGCATTGAATGATGATGTCCATTGTGCTAAGTATGTACATTTTTTTCTGAGATAGCCCTCTATAGATATACAAGAATAGTGATATGTACAATGCGAATTCGTACGTTGGATCAATTTGCTTGTAATCACACTTGGTTCTACATAAAAAGAAAAAAAAAAACAAAAAGGAA